>CM067167.1:126202929-126307929 GCA_034093135.1 Erigeron breviscapus
TTGGCATCATGGGCGGAACTGTGAAGGGACAGACCGTCAGACCGGTCCCTAAAGTTCGTTTATATATACGTTTTATATAAAACAAGAATGTTTATATAGATAGAAAGAATTACGTTTTACATGATTGAACTTGGCTTCAAACAAATTGGTCTTGGCCTCCCAAACATATAGGTCATGTTCCATCAATGATTGGCACCCTCAAGGCCTCAATCATGAACTTTTGCTTGAGAATTTCTTATCCAACAGTGCGTTTTATATTCTTCTTCTTCATCCCTCTTATAGGTCCCAGCCTCCTTCCTCACTTTGAAATACATATGAAGCCTTTATTTTGCAACTTGTAGATTTGAATTTTCTTTCACAACTTTCACATGCTAGTATAAAAGAAAAAAAAAAAAAAAAAATCAAGATACGTTTTAAGCGATCTTATTGTATAGTACACAATCTAATCGCAACAATAATAAAAAAACAGGCTTTTGGTTTTCTTAAAAAACCACGGACCATTTTTTTTTAATGTCAAAACCACGACCATTTAGTGTGTTCATTGTTGACATTAGCATAACATGTAGCGATACAAATAATTGTTTGATGGGTATTCATTGATTTGTTGAAACAAATATGTTATTAATTTTTTTTTAAAAAGTTATGAGTATTAATTTTGATTTTTTTTTTATCAAATGGTGAAGATTTTGAATATTCTATATATATATATATATATATATATATAAATAGAGTCGCTCGATTTCCGTGCGCCACACTTTTTCAGCAACATCAGTCCCTGCCGTTTAATAGTTTGCAACAATAGTCCTCTTTTTTAACGGCCGTTAACTTTTGTTTGAGTTTTTAACGGATTATTCAGCATTATTAGTCCCTGTCGTTTAATATCTTGCAACAGTAGTCCTCTTTTTTAACGGTCGTTAACTTCTGTTTGAGTTTCTAACGGGTAACAATAACGGATGGAAATGAGGTCCTTTTTTCTAACTAAGAGTTAAGTCTTTTCTCAAATGGGTGTAGTTTGTTTTTTTGTTTTGCGTTTTTACTTTTGCTTTATACTTTTAACTAAAGTTTCCGTTCTTTAAGTTGTTTTTGGCTTTTTACAATATATTGTACAAAGTTAATATGGTATTCGCGTTCATCTGCCTTTCTATTTTGTACAATTTCTACAATGATTTATATGATATTTTTCATTTCTTTTCATATTTCACATATAATAGTATAGTTTTAGTGCATTTTCATTCTTTTTTTCCGTTTGCCACATTTTTTTCCAATTAAACATATATAGTTAGTTATATGATTAACAATTTTTTCCCTTCAACTATTAATAGAATTGATCATGTAAATGATTACTATATTTTACGTTTGTACACGATCATACATTTTCGGACATGCGTTTAAACAAAAAAACAAACGAGTGTATCTTCCGCGTGTATAATGTCTCCCGGGGCGAAGCCCGGGTGACGTAACTAGTTATTATATATTGTTCACTTATACTATATATTCATGTATCATTTTAGGAAAATACAGGTTAATTAATCAACCCCGCTTAATTTCACGAGTTCGTCAACTCGTTTTGACAATTGACACCTACCAATTCAGCTAAAAAAGGTTTTACTAGTTTTTGTACTAAATGGTTTGCGAGTATGTGTATATATCCTTATATATGAGGCTTGTGTGTGTGTGTGTGTGTGTGTGTGTGTGTGTGTGGGTGTGGGTGGGGGGGGGGTTCCTACTCAAGCCATTCGGTCTAAAGTCAAACCCTTAATTGTAGTTAATGCTTGATCTTAGGAAGAAATGTTACGAGTATATATGAGTATCCTAATTTAAATTACAACTTCTTAGCTAGGATTGTTGTCATGTCAACTTTATATAAATAAAAATTTGAGGTAGGCAGCCAAAGTTGTTAATTGTACGGGGAAATGTCACTTGTATCGACTTGCGTTGTTTGAAAACAAGGGTATATAAATATGTGGTAAAACGTCGCAGTATGCAAATGGTATATTATATTTATTCTGTTTTCAAAGTGATTGATATGTTGATGGTGAAGGCAGCAAAGAAATATTACAGGAAAGGTCAAATACAAATACCATAGGGTTGCCACAAGAGTTGAATGACTCTTCGCCTTGTCTAGAGAAACATAAGATTATATACTTTATTGTATGTTCCTTTAAAAACATTGTTCATATATACACACACATACGAAAGGATATCCGTAAATGCAACGATCCCAGATATGTCGTGATGAACTTGTTAATAATATGTTGGCGTTATTAATATGATGGTTGGCGCAGACGACGAAAGTGGCGATGATGCAGGGGTGGCACTACACCTTGATTAGGTGTAGCCCGGGCTACGGGTCTACTAAATCGACGCGGTATACATTTTTTCGAATTATGATGTGTTCAGTAATAGTGCTACTGGTCAAAAAAGCAATATGGAATACCGGTCAATAAAACCTTAAAAGTTGCTAAAAATTGTAACAATTTATTAATTATTATTACTTTTCACCGATATAAAAATTTTATAATACATGTCACTTTGAATCTTATTTCCGTCGTCACTGTTACGTTGTAATTATTAGTTGGGCCGGACCTGAAATGAAAACCCGAGTCTATTAATTCACTTCTTGACAACATATATGCTGCCAAAAACGATTCCTTGGGCTCCCACTAGTAGGGGTGTTCATCGATCGTTAAACCGATCAAATTGGACCAAACCGGGGTATTTGGCTTGGTTTGGGCGGATTGAATTGTTAAAGTCTGGTTCGGTGGTTTAAGTTTTAAAAAACCGGGTTATTTGGTTCGGTTACGGTTTGAATAAATATGAAACCGCAAAAACCGGACCGGACCATTTCATTAAAGTTCCCTGTGTTATCTTGAAAAAAGAGGCTATATATTATCCTCCGTGTATTATATATTGTATGCTTATGAAGACATCAAAATAAAACACATTAAA
Source organism: Erigeron breviscapus (assembly GCA_034093135.1). Lineage (NCBI taxonomy): Eukaryota > Viridiplantae > Streptophyta > Magnoliopsida > Asterales > Asteraceae > Erigeron > Erigeron breviscapus. The sequence continues at coordinate 126,205,879 of CM067167.1, forward strand.
ATGAAGCCCAGTAGCACAAAAACACAAGCCCACTCGCCTTTTATGACTCTCAAATATTTATCTCATTACTGATCAGTAGTAATACAAACGTAAAATTGAATCTTGGCTGTTTGTTACATGATGAGTGTTTTTGTTCCTCCTTTTTAACATTTTAACATAAACCGAGACAAATATATAAAAAAAGTTATATAGAATTAAAAGAAAGAATAAAAAAAACTAAAACCGTGAAAAACCGGCCAAACCGCACCGGCTTAAATGGTTCGGTTTGGTTTCAAATTTGGATAAAACCGGACCAAACCGGTCCCTGAACACCCCTAGCTCCCAGTGCACATGTGTGTAGCGAAAGGGAGTAAAACTCTGAGTCTAGAGTCAGCATGACCATAAAACAACTAAAAGTTGAAACGATGACTTTCTGTAATAAGTTAATAAAGTCAACAACATTTTACTATATGACACATACAATGGTTTAAGTTTAGACTACATTTTGATTTAAATCTTAAAGTGCCTTCAGATTTCATTTATGTAGTAAGTACTAAGCAATATCTTTTATTTTATTAAGCATCTTGCAAAAACTATAAGGACGTATTTGGTTGCGGAAAATATCATTTATTTTTCACATTTGATTCATTTCAAAACATGAAAAACTTAAAACACGTTCTAATCCAGTTTTCTTTGAAATTTTTTCAAGAAAACAATGGTTTCCGGTTTTCAAAACCAAACTTGAAAACAGAAGATCAGTTGGTTTGTTTAATTCACTTTGTCAATCCATTGACGTCATTATAATGCTTTGTTTCTAGAATTGTACCAATACAATGAAATCGCTAAACCAAAGAAAAAGAAATAACATTCCAATTTCAAATATTTCTGAATTTAGTACTGTATGTCTGTATGTACGTCTGTATGTATGAGTGGTGATTATAATTATTACATTCCGATTAGTCAATAAAATGGACATCTTGTTCGCTTGATGTCCTATTCACTGGACTTACGAGTACCACTTTATTAAGCCAAATTTGACTTAAAAAGCGCAAGTTGAGTTTGATAACAAACTAGAAATTTATCCCCGCGCTTCGCTGCGATTTGATCATGTTTACTTTTTCTACAATAAAAGAGTTAATTGCAGGATTCGTCCCTGTGGTTTACACACTTTCGTGGATTACATCCCTCCCTGAAATATTTAGTCAAATACACCCAAACTATCAAGATTAGTTGCGCTTTTCGTCCCTGTGGTTTACACACTTTCGTGGATTACATCCCTCCCTGAAATATGGAGAGGGACGTAAAGCGCAACTAATCTTGATAGTTTGGGTGTATTTGACTAAATATTTCAGGGGGGGATGTAATCCACGAAAGTGTGTAAACCACAGGGACGAATCCTGCAATTACTCTATTTTTTATTTAAAATTAAAACATGTTTTTCACATATTTATAAAATTGGAATCCCATGCTTAAAAAAGCACATATTATACAATTATTTCTTTCATCACAATCAAAATGTTTTTTCATTACGTTTATTTACTTATTAACAAATTTAAAATGTTTTTACATTTAAAAGTTTTTAAGGTAAAGAAATTAACCCCTTTTTATAGTTTTGACATTTAATTAATTTCCTAGTATTTTATTTCTAGATATGGGGTTAATTTAGTTGGAACTCTAGCGGATAGCGGGTAAAATACCCACAAAATTAGAAGAGGGCGTGGCAAGCCCATGGAGTGCCAGCCATCTTTTCTTTGTGACTCACTCTTCCATTCTCTACTTCTCCATCATTCCTTCATGCATCTCATTCTTGTTCTTTCAAAATCAAAGTTTAATTCTCTCCAATTCAAGGATAATAACATCAATAATAAATCATCACCATCAATCTTTATCAAGCAAAATTGAAAGTTAGGGTTTGAGGTGTGAGTGGTGGTGGCCGAAATTTCAAGAGGAAAAGAGGGGAAGAAGAATTTTTCCATCTAAGTCTTGATTTAGCTTATTGTTGTGAGGTATTGATTTCCCCTAATTTAGTTTTTCATCTTTCTTTTGAATTAGGGTTCATGGAGTGAACCAAATTGGGGGTTTTTACTAGAATATAAATTATGATGAATTTTCCCCAATTCCGTAGATAACCTAGTTTGTCATTGAGTTATGTGTTGAGTTTGATTATGAAATTGATAAGCTCATGCGATAATCTTAGTCTATGAGAAAAGATGAGTTTTTACTAGTAATTGAAATGTTGATGAAAATGGTAGGTTGAACTACCTAGTGTTTTGTGGAAGTAAAAGAGGCTCAATGACAAATGGGTTGGGTTTTGGGTTTAGGAAGGCTAGTGATTGAGAATGGCTAGGTTGAGCTAGTCATGTTGTGAATATAAGCTTATGCATTCTTATGTTATGATCATAGGTTGAAGCTTGTTTGTGCATTATCGTTTTAGCTTTATTATTCAAGTTGCGGAGGAGGTGAGTATATTTGCATACCTTTATGTTTACGTTGGGTCAATTGACCACATCATGTTGAAGTTGTTTATCCATGTGTGGAAAGACCACCATGTTGAAGTTAGTTTATCCATGTGTGGTAATTGATTCGGCGTCAGGCCCATTTGGGGCATAGTATTGTTGAGGCCTAAGAACCTCCGGGGCCTAAGAACCCCGATAGTTGTTTTGAGAAGAGGCCTAAGAACCTCCGGGGCCTAAGAATCCCGATAGTCTCATTGGTTAGCTTATATGGATCCATATATGTTGTTTAGTGTGCAAGGTGAGCATGTAAATGTGGCATGACGGTGTCATAGGTTACATGTAAAAGTCCTTGTACTTTGCCCTCCTTCGTATTCGTAAATGTATGCAAGTATATTCACTAAGCCTTTGCTTATATTTTTAGTTGTTCATCTTTTTATAGGTAGTTCCGGAAGAAGGAACTAGTTGTTGTTTAAAGCTCGAAGTGTTAGAAGTAAAGTTTGTTGCAAGACTTGAAGGTATTTAGGTCATTCATGGATGAATGGCAATCTTTTGGTTTAGAGGCTTAGAAATCCCTCCCCCTCATGGCTCTTGGTACATTTTGGTTTTGAAAGTCATACTGTTAAGAATTCTGTAATTGATCAAGTGTGAAGCTTTTGGAAAATTGCATAGTTGCATTGTGGAAAAATGGTGTCAAAGTGGGTAAATGACCCAATGATGGTGTACATGAGATTTTTAAACAAGTCGATGTGTAATCATGTTTTAAAAGGTGTCTATATATCAGTTAGAATCATCGGAATGTGTTTTGAAATGTTGGTCATGATTATGCAAGATTTGAAGTTTGTTCGATGTGTCAAAAGTTTTGGAGTTTGCTGAATTTTGTGCAGGTCTGGGCCAGAATTCTCCCACTGCGGCGCAGTGGGAGTGTTTCAACCCCACTGCGGCGCAGTGGGGGAATTTTGTATTGCAGGGCAGTAAGTTCCCACTGCGGCGCAGTGGGTATCTACTAAAAAAAAAATTATTTTATCGAGTCTTGTTCCTTTCAAGTTGGTATCAAAGCCGAGGTTTAAGGGATTTAGGTATTCCCTCGTTTAGAGAGTGCCTAGACTTAAACCTTAGTTGAGACTCGACCTTAGGTGTAGAACTTTTATATGGGACCGAAAGAGCGTTCGATGATGTTAACTTATAAACTTGCTAGTATAAAAGCACAATAAGAAGCCGGCCTTATTGTGGTTGAAATACTAACAAATTTATAAACTAACGGCATCAAACCTTGGGACGGTTTAGTATAAAGTTATAGGTTTTGGCTTCTAGTCGTAGAGATAGATAGGTTGCGTGATTAAATCTGTCTTATCTACTCTTATTATAGTATGGCCGATTATCATCATGACGAAGATGAGCACAACGAACAAAACGAAGAAGAAGAGCCCATATTTGCCGAGGATAGTATGGATATCTCGGACCAAATAGGGAGAGCATTGGAGAAGTATACTCCTCTTTTATTAAAAAGATTGAATCAAACTTTAGAAGGAGCCGTGAACGATCACATTGCTCAAATGATTAGAGAAGAGGTTGCGGTCAATGTGCAACGGGAGTTTGAGAAAAGAGATGCCAAAGATAAAGGCAAGAAGACTGAAGATGAAAGGGAGGTGGAAGTAACCGGGGAGAAGGTTTATAAGAAGAAGTTCACTTTTCGAGACTTTGAAGTGTGCCACCCACCGGAGTATCACGGTGATCGTGATCCCATCGTTTGTACTCGGTGGATATCGGAGATAGAAGGGGCATTCCGCACTAGTCAATGCCCCTCACATTTGAAGGTTATATTTGCGGTTGGTATGCTTAGGAACAGTGGGAAGAGATGGTGGGACGGATTGTTAGCAATTAAGAAGGAAGCTTTAGATCATGTAGAATGACCCGAATTCAAGACTATGTTTTTCAAGGAATTTAGATCGGAGGCCGAAGTGACTAAGTTGAGAAGTGAATTTCTCAATGATAGTCAAGGTAGTTTAAGCTTGAATGAATTTCGTGCTCAATTCTTGGATAAAGCTCAATTTTGTCCGGAATTTCTTGAGAACGACCAATTGCTAAAGGAACAATTCTACATGAAGTTGAAGAAGAACTTGAGGGAGAAGATAAGCCTGCGCCAAATGGATTCTTTCTCCATGTTGGCGGATGTGGCTAGGGATCATGAGATTGAGCAGTCTAGGGTGGAGGAAGGTGAATTGAAAAGGAAGCATGAAGACACGAACTCTCCCAACAAAAGGTTTAGACAGGAGAGTAGTTTCGGTAATAACTCACATAGACGAAACATCCCCTTTTGCCGTCAATGCAAGAGAAATCACTCGGGGATGTGCAAGACATTCGAGAAGGGATGTTATACTTGTGGGAAGCCGGGGCACACGAGCCGGGAGTGCAAGTCCAAGCCTCAAAAGCCTATTGTATGTTTCAAATGCTTTGAGGAAGGTCACATGAGGAGTTCATGCCCTAAGTTGACTGAAGGGGAAAGACTTGAAGAAAGAAGAAGGGAGGCGGAAAGGAAGAATGCCCAAACTCATGGGAATCAACGAGGAAGATCTTTCCAACTAACTGTGGAGCAGGCAAGGAACGCCGATGATGTCATTACAGGTACATTTCTTGTATATAATGTGCCTATGCGAGTTCTCTTTGATTCGGGGGCGAATAGATCATTTGTTGCAACTAGAGTAACTCATGTTATTCCCGTGTCTAAGTCATGTCTAGAAAATACTTTGCAAGTTGAAGTTGGTAATGGTAGGATGGAATTGGTGAAGGATGTGTATAAAGGGTGTGAGATCAAAATTTCTTCGGAACTCTTTCAAGCTAATCTAATCCCTTTTCCGATGGGAGAGTTTGATATAATCTTGGGTATGGATTGGTTGAGCTCGTGTAACGCCAAGATCGCATGTGATGAAAAGGCCATATATTTGAAGACATCTAAAGGTGAAGACTTGGTGGTTTATGGTGATAGGAGGGAACGTTCTATATCCGTGTGTACTTTTGCTCGTGCCAAACGTTACATGTCTCATGGATGTCACGCTTATCTTGCTCACATCGTTGATGTTGAAAAGAAATCTCTATCCATTGAAGACATCCCTATTGTTAGTGAATTCTCCGATGTTTTTCCCGAAGACTTGCCGGGCATTCCTCCCGAACGGCAAGTTGAAGTTTTCAATTGATCTCATTCCGGGGGCTAACCCCATTGCTAAAGCTCCTTACCGTTTGGCTCCAACGGAAATGCAAGAGATGATGAAGCAATTACAAGAATTACTTGACAAGGGTTTTATTCGACCTAGTAACTCTCCTTGGGGTGCACCGGTCCTTTTTGTCAAAAAGAAGGATGGAAGTATGCGTATGTGTATCGACTATCGTGAGCTCAACAAAGTCACCGTAAAGAACAAGTATCCTTTGCCTAGAATCGACGATTTATTCGATCAACTTCAAGGAGCTTCATGTTTCTCTAAAATAGATCTTCGATCGGGTTACCATCAACTCAAAGTACGCGACGAAGATATTCCTAAAACCGCCTTTCGGACTCGTTATGGTCATTTTGAGTTTGTTGTCATGCCTTTTGGTCTCACAAATGCTCCCGCGGCTTTCATGGACCTTATGAACCGTGTATGCCGCCCTATGCTTGATAGGTCCGTGATCGTATTTATTGATGATATCCTCATTTATTCTAAAAGTTCATCCGATCATGAAGTTCATTTAAGGGAGGTGTTGGAAACTTTACGTAAGGAGAAACTCTATGCCAAATTCTCCAAATGTGAGTTTTGGTTAGGAGAAGTGCAATTTCTTGGTCACGTTGTTAATAGTGAAGGAATTATGGTGGATCCGGCTAAGATTAATGCGGTGATGAAGTGGGAGCAACCTAAGAATCCGTCGGAGATTAGAAGTTTTCTTGGTCTAGCGGGCTATTACCGTCGTTTCATCCAAGACTTTTCTAAAATAGCTTCCCCATTGACCAAGTTGACTCGTAAGAATATCAAGTTTGAATGGAAAAGCGAGCAAGAGATGGCTTTCCAACAACTTCGAGAAAGGCTAAGTCAAGCACCGGTTCTTGTTTTACCCGATGGTCTTGAAGATATGGTGGTGTATTGTGATGCATCATCTAATGGCCTAGGTTGTGTTCTTATGCAACGGGGTAAAGTCATTGCCTATGCTTCGAGGCAATTGAAAGAGCATGAAAAACGGTACCCTACTCATGATTTAGAGCTAGCGGCAGTGGTTTTTGCTTTGAAGATTTGGCGCCATTACCTCTATGGAATCAAGTTTACTATCTATTCCGATCATAAAAGCCTCAAGTACTTCTTTGAGCAAAGGGATCTTAACAATCGCCAACGAAGATGGTTAGATCTCTTGAAAGATTATGATTGCGAGATTTTGTATCATCCCGGGAAGGCTAATGTGGTAGCGGACGCCTTGAGTCGGAAGAGTTCTCATCATGCTCTAGTCGTTTCTCCTCTATGGGTTTTGATCACCAATGACTTCTTTGACCAAATTAAAGAAGCTCAAGAGAGGGCCTTGCAACGAGATCCTAAGAAGGAAAGAATACAAGGTCAAATTCAATATTTCACTAAGGATTCTCGTGACCTTACCGTACGTTTTGGGAGGATTTGGATTCCATTCTCTTGTGAGTTGAAACAAATTCTACTCGATGAGGCTCATAAATCCAAGTACTCCATTCACCCCGGTGCAACAAAGATGTATCATGACTTAAAAGTAGAGTATTGGTGGCCCGGAATGAAGCGCGATGTGGTGAAGTATGTCGGGAAGTGTTTGACTTGTGCACAAGTGAAGGCGGAGCATCAAAAGCCTTACGGTATGATGCAACCCTTGGAAATTCCCAAATGGAAGTGGGAAGATATTACCATGGATTTTGTCACCAAGTTGCCCAAAACGCCTAGAAATCAATTCGATACAATTTGGGTAATAGTTGATAGATTGACGAAAAGTGCCTTATTTCTTCCCATTCGAGAAACATCATCATCCGAGGTGTTGGCAAAGATCTATGTGAAGGAAGTTGTAGCAAGACATGGAGTTCCAATCTCCATTGTTTCGGATAGGGACACTCGTTTTACTTCCCATTTTTGGCGGAGGTTTCAAGAAGAGATGGGCACAAGACTAAATTTTAGTACCGCCTATCATCCTCAAACGGATGGTCAAAGTGAGAGAACCATCCAAACACTTGAAGACATGCTACGGGCATGTATAATCGATTTTGGAGGCACTTGGGATCTTCACTTGCCTTTGGTAGAATTCTCTTACAACAATAGCTACCATTCTAGCATCCAAATGCCGCCCTATGAAATGTTGTATGGGAGGAAATGTCGATCTCCAATTTGTTGGGGAGAAGTGGGTCAAAGAGAAATTGGTGGCACGGAAGTGGTGTTGAAAACGATTGAGAAGATTGATGTGATTAAGGAAAGACTTAAAGCGGCTCAAGATCGACAAAAGTCATATGCGGATAAGCGGAGAAGGCCAATCGAATTCAATGTTGGTGATCGTGTCTTGTTGAAAGTCTCCCCATGGAAAGGCGTTTTACGGTTCCGAAAGCGTGGAAAGCTAAGTCCTCGTTTTATTGGTCCTTTTAAAATTCTAGCTAGAGTTGGCAAAGTTGCTTATCGTTTGGAGTTGCCCGATGAACTTTCGGGAATTCATCCTACATTTCATGTGTCTCATCTTAGAAAATGCCTTGCCGACGAATCCTCTTATGTGCCTTTGGATGAAATCGAGGTCGATAATAAGTTAAACTATGTTGAAGAGCCCGTTGCTATAGTAGAAGAAGAACTTAGGAGGGTTCAAAATAAAACGGTGAGAACTTATAAGATTTTGTGGAAGCATGGACGATTATCCGATTGCACTTGGGAGTCCGAGCATGATGTTCTTGTTTACTATCCGTCTTTGCATATGGCTTGGATCACGAGGTCGTGATCCGTTCCAAGTGGGGGAGAGTTGTAACACCCCAAAGTTTTAAGGTAAAAGAAATTAACCCCTTTTTATAGTTTTGACATTAAATTAATTTCCTAGTATTTTATTTTTGGTTATGGGGTTAATTTAGTTGGAACTTTAGCGGATAGTGGGTATTTTATAAGCAAAATTAGAAGAGGGTGTGGCAAGCCCATGGAGTGCCAGCCATCTTTTCTTTGTGACTCACTCTTCCATTCTCTACTTCTCCATTATTCCTTCATGCATCTCATTCTTGTTCTTTCAAAATCAAAGTTTAATTCTCTCCAATTCAAGGATAATAACATCAATAATAAATCATCACCATCAATCTTTATCAAGCAAAATTGAAAGTTAGGGTTTGAGGTGTGAGTGGTGGTGGCCGAAATTCTCAAGAGGAAAAGAGGGGAAGGAGAATTTTTCCATCTAAGTCTTGATTTAGCTTATTGTTGTGAGGTATTGATTTCCCCTAATTTAGTTTTTCATCTTTCTTTTGAATTAGGGTTCATGGAGTGAACCAAATTGGGGGTTTTTACTAGAATATAAATTATGATGAATTTTTCCCCAATTCCGTAGATAACCTAGTTTGTCATTGAGTTATGTGTTGAGTTTGATTATGAAATTGATAAGCTCATGCGATAATCTTAGCCTATGAGAAAAGATGAGTTTTTACAAGTAATTGAAATGTTGATGAAAATGGTAGGTTGAACTACCTATGATATGGTGGAAGTAAAAAGGAGGCTCAATGACAAATGGGTTGGGTTTTGGGTTTAGAAAGGCTAGTGATTGAGTATGGCTAGGTTAAGCTAGTCAAGTTGTGATTATAAGCTTATGCATTTTTATGTAATGATCATAGGTTGAAGCTTGTTTGTGCATTATCGTTTTAGCTTTATTGTTCAAGTTGCGGAGGAGGTGAGTATATTTGCATACCTTTATGTTTACGTTGGGTCAATTGACCACATCATGTTGAAGTTGTTTATCCATGTGTGGAAAGACCACCATGTTGAAGTTAGTTTATCCATGTGTGGTAATTGATTCGGCGTCAGGCCCATTTGGGGCATAGTATTGTTGAGGCCTAAGAACCTCCGGGGCCTAAGAATCCCGATAGTTGTTTTGAGAAGAGGCCTAAGAACCTCCGGGGCCTAAGAATCCCGATAGTCTCATTGGTTAGCTTATATGGATCCATATATGTTGTTTAGTGTGCAAGGTGAGCATGTAAATGTGGCATGACGGTGTCATAGGTTACATGTAAAAGTCCTTGTACTTTGCCCTCCTTCGTATTCGTAAATGTATGCAAGTATATTCACTAAGCCTTTGCTTATATTTTTAGTTGTTCATCTTTTTATAGGTAGTTCCGGAAGAAGGAACTAGTTGTTGTTTAAAGCTCGAAGTGTTAGAAGTAAAGTTTGTTGCAAGACTTGAAGGTATTTAGGTCATTCATGGATGAATGGCAATCTTTTGGTTTAGAGGCTTAGAAATCCCTCCCCCTCATGGCTCTTGGTACATTTTGGTTTTGAAAGTCATACTTTTATTCTGTAATTGATCAAGTGTGAAGCTTTTGGAAAATTGCATAGTTGCATTGTGGATAAAAATGGTGTCAAAGTGGGTAAATGACCCAATGATGGTGTACATGAGATTTTTAAACAAGTCGATGTGTAATCATGTTTTAAAAGGTGTCTATATATCAGTTAGAATCATCGGAATGTGTTTTGAAATGTTGGTCATGATTATGCAAGATTTGAAGTTTGTTCGATGTGTCAAAAGTTTTGGAGTTTGCTGAATTTTGTGCAGGTCTGGGCCAGAACTCTCCCACTGCGGCGCAGTGGGAGTGTTTCAACCCCACTGCGGCGCAGTGGGGGAATTTGTATGCAGGTCAGTCAACCCCACTGCGACGCAGTGGGGGTTTACTGGAAAAAAAATATATATATTTTCAGTTTTCGGTTTATCGAGTCTAGTCCTTTCAAGTTGGTATCAGAGCCGGGTTTAAGGGATTTAGGTATTCCCTTGTATAGAGAGTGCCTAGACTTAAACCTTAGTTGAGACTCGACCTTAGGTGTAGAACTTTTATATGGGACCGAAAGAGCGTTCGATGATGTTAACTTATAAACTTGCTAGTATTAAAGCACAATAAGAAGCCGGCCTTATTGTGGTTGAAATACTAACAAATTTATAAACTAACGGCATCAAACCTTGGGACGGTTTAGTATAAAGTCATAGGTTTTGGCTTCTAGTCATAGAGATAGATAGGTTGCGTGATTAAATCCGTTTTATCTACTCTTATTATAGTATGGCCGATTATCATAATGACGAAGATGAGCACAACGAACAAAACGAAGAAGAAGAGCCCATATTTGCCGAGGATAGTATGGATATCTCGGACCAAATAGGGAGAGCATTGGAGAAGTATACTCCTCTTTTATTAAAAAGATTGAATCAAACTTTAGAAGGAGCTGTGAACGATCACATTGCTCAAATGATTAGAGAAGAGGTTGCGGTCAATGTGCAACGGGAGTTTGAGAAAAGAGATGCCAAAGATAAAGGCAAGAAGACTGAAGATGAAAGGGAGGTGGAAGTAACCGGAGAGAAGGTTTATAAGAAGAAGTTCACTTTTCGAGACTTTGAAGTGTGCCACCCACCGGAGTATCACGGTGATCGTGATCCCATCGTTTGTACTCGGTGGATATCGGAGATAGAAGGGGCATTCCGCACTAGTCAATGCCCCTCACATTTGAAGGTTATATTTGCGGTTGGTATGCTTAGGAACAGTGGGAAGAGATGGTGGGACGGATTGTTAGCAATTAAGAAGGAAGCTTTAGATCATGTAGAATGACCCGAATTCAAGACTATGTTTTTCAAGGAATTTAGATCGGAGGCCGAAGTGACTAAGTTGAGAAGTGAATTTCTCAATGATAGTCAAGGTAGTTTAAGCTTGAATGAATTTCGTGCTCAATTCTTGGATAAAGCTCAATTTTGTCCGGAATTTCTTGAGAACGACCAATTGCTAAAGGAACAATTCTACATGAAGTTGAAGAAGAACTTGAGGGAGAAGATAAGCCTACGTCAAATGGATTCTTTCTCCATGTTGGCGGATGTGGCTAGGGATCATGAGATTGAGCAGTCTAGGGTGGAGGAAGGTGAATTGAAAAGGAAGCATGAAGACACGAACTCTCCCAACAAAAGGTTTAGACAGGAGGGTAGTTCCGGTAATAACTCACATAGACGAAACATCCCCTTTTGCCGTCAATGCAAGAGGAATCACTCGGGGATGTGCAAGACATTCGAGAAGGGATGTTATACTTGTGGGAAGCCGGGGCACACGAGCCGGGAGTGCAAGTCCAAGCCTCAAAAGCCTATCATATGTTTCAAATGCTTTGAGGAAGGTCACATGAGGAGTTCATGCCCTAAGTTGACTGAAGGGGAAAGACTTGAAGAAAGAAGAAGGGAGGCGGAAAGGAAGAATGCCCAAACTCATGGGAATCAACGAGGAAGATCCTTCCAACTCACTGTGGAGCAGGCAAGGAACACCGATGATGTTGTTACAGGTACATTTCTTGTATATAATGTGCCTATGCGAATTCTCTTTGATTCGGGGGCGAATAGATCATTTGTTGCAACTAGAGTAATTCATGTTATTCCCGTGTCTAAGTCATGTCTAGAAAATACTTTGCAAGTTGAAGTTGGTAATGGTAGGATGGAATTAGTGAAGGATGTGTATAGAGGGTGTGAGATCAAAATTTCTTCGGAACTCTTTCAAGCTAATCTAATCCCTTTTCCGATGGGAGAGTTTGATATAATCTTGGGTATGGATTGGTTGAGCTCGTGTAACGCCAAGATCGCATGTGATGAAAAGGCCATATATTTGAAGACATCTAAAGGTGAAGACTTGGTGGTTTATGGTGATAGGAGGGAACGTTCTATATCCGTGTGTACTTTTGCTCGTGCCAAACGTTACATGTCTCATGGATGTCACGCTTATCTTGCTCACATCGTTGATGTTGAAAAGAAATCTCTATCCATTAAAGACATCCCTATTGTTAGTGAATTCGCCGATGTTTTTCCCGAAGACTTGCCGGGCATTCCTCCCGAGCGGCAAGTTGAGTTTTCAATTGATCTCATTCCGGGGGCTAACCCCATTGCTAAAGCTCCTTACCGTTTGGCTCCAACGGAAATGCAAGAGATGATGAAGCAATTACAAGAATTACTTGACAAGGGTTTTATTCGACCTAGTAACTCTCCTTGGGGTGCACCGGTCCTTTTTGTCAAAAAGAAGGATGGAAGTATGCGTATGTGTATCGACTATCGTGAGCTCAACAAAGTCACCGTAAAGAACAAGTATCCTTTGCCTAGAATCGACGATTTATTCGATCAACTTCAAGGAGCTTCATGTTTCTCTAAAATAGATCTTCGATCGGGTTACCATCAACTCAAAGTACGCGACGAAGATATTCCTAAAACCGCCTTTCGGACTCGTTATGGTCATTTTGAGTTTGTTGTCATGCCTTTTGGTCTCACAAATGCTCCCGCGGCATTCATGGACCTTATGAACCGTGTATGCCGCCCTATGCTTGATAGGTCCGTGATCGTATTTATTGATGATATCCTCATTTATTCTAAAAGTTCATCCGATCATGAAGTTCATTTAAGGGAGGTGTTGGAAACTTTACGTAAGGAGAAACTCTATGCCAAATTCTCCAAATGTGAGTTTTGGTTAGGAGAAGTGCAATTTCTTGGTCACGTTGTTAATAGTGAAGGAATTATGGTGGATCCGGCTAAGATTAATGCGGTGATGAAGTGGGAGCAACCTAAGAATCCGTCGGAGATTAGAAGTTTTCTTGGTCTAGCGGGCTATTACCGTCGTTTCATCCAAGACTTTTCTAAAATAGCTTCCCCATTGACCAAGTTGACTCGTAAGAATATCAAGTTTGAATGGAAAAGCGAGCAAGAGATGGCTTTCCAACAACTTCGAGAAAGGCTAAGTCAAGCACCGGTTCTTGTTTTACCCGATGGTCTTGAAGATATGGTGGTGTATTGTGATGCATCATCTAATGGCCTAGGTTGTGTTCTTATGCAACGGGGTAAAGTCATTGCCTATGCTTCGAGGCAATTGAAAGAGCATGAAAAACGGTACCCTACTCATGATTTAGAGCTAGCGGCAGTGGTTTTTGCTTTGAAGATTTGGCGCCATTACCTCTATGGAATCAAGTTTACTATCTATTCCGATCATAAAAGCCTCAAGTACTTCTTTGAGCAAAGGGATCTTAACAATCGCCAACGAAGATGGTTAGATCTCTTGAAAGATTATGATTGCGAGATTTTGTATCATCCCGGGAAGGCTAATGTGGTAGCGGACGCCTTGAGTCGGAAGAGTTCTCATCATGCTCTAGTCGTTTCTCCTCTATGGGTTTTGATCACCAATGACTTCTTTGACCAAATTAAAGAAGCTCAAGAGAGGGCCTTGCAACGAGATCCTAAGAAGGAAAGAATACAAGGTCAAATTCAATATTTCACTAAGGACTCTCGTGGCCTTACCGTACGTTTTGGAAGGATTTGGATTCCATTCTCTTGTGAGTTGAAACAAATTCTACTCGATGAGGCTCATAAATCCAAGTACTCCATTCACCCCGGTGCTACAAAGATGTATCATGACTTAAAAGTAGAGTATTGGTGGCCCGGAATGAAGCGTGATGTGGTGAAGTATGTCGAGAAGTGTTTGACTTGTGCACAAGTGAAGGCGGAGCATCAAAAGCCTTACGGTATGATGCAACCCTTGGAAATTCCCAAATGGAAGTGGGAAGATATTACCATGGATTTTGTCACCAAGTTGCCCAAAACGCCTAGAAATCAATTCGATACAATTTGGGTAATAGTTGATAGATTGACGAAAAGTGCCTTATTTCTTCCCATTCGAGAAACATCATCATCCGAGGTGTTGGCAAAGATCTATGTGAAGGAAGTTGTAGCAAGACATGGAGTTCCAATCTCCATTGTTTCGGATAGGGACACTCGTTTTACTTCCCATTTTTGGCGGAGGTTTCAAGAAGAGATGGGCACAAGACTAAATTTTAGTACCGCCTATCATCCTCAAACGGATGGTCAAAGTGAGAGAACCATCCAAACACTTGAAGACATGCTACGGGCATGTATAATCGATTTCGGAGGCACTTGGGATCTTCACTTGCCTTTGGTAGAATTTTCTTATAACAATAGCTACCATTCGAGCATCCAAATGCCGCCCTATGAAATGTTGTATGGGAGAAAATGTCGATCTCCAATTTGTTGGGGGGAAGTAGGTCAACGTGAAATAGGAGGCACGGAAGTGGTGTTGAAAACTATTGAGAAAATTGATGTGATTAAGGAAAGACTTAAAGCGGCTCAAGATCGGCAAAAGTCTTATGCGGATAAACGAAGAAGACCAATTGAATTTGATGTTGGTGATCGTGTCTTGTTGAAAGTCTCCCCATGGAAAGGCGTTTTACGGTTCCGAAAGCGTGGAAAGCTAAGTCCTCGTTTTATTGGTCCTTTTAAAATTCTAGCTAGAGTTGGCAAAGTTGCTTATCGTTTGGAGTTGCCCGATGAACTTTCGGGAATTCATCCTACATTTCATGTGTCTCATCTTAGAAAATGCCTTGCCGACGAATCCTCTTATGTGCCTTTGGATGAAATCGAGGTCGATAATAAGTTAAACTATGTTGAAGAGCCCGTTGCTATAGTAGAAGAAGAACTTAGGAGGGTTCAAAATAAAACGGTGAGAACTTATAAGATTTTGTGGAAGCATGGACGATTATCCGATTGCACTTGGGAGTCCGAGCATGATGTTCTTGTTTACTATCCGTCGTTACATATGGCTTGGATCACGAGGTCGTGATCCGTTCCAAGTGGGGGAGAGTTGTAACACCCCAAAGTTTTAAGGTAAAGAAATTAACCCCTTTTTATAGTTTTGACATTTAATTAATTTCCTAGTATTTTATTTCTAGATATGGGGTTAATTTAGTTGGAACTCTAGCGGATAGCGGGTAAAATACCCACAAAATTAGAAGAGGGCGTGGCAAGCCCATGGAGTGCCAGCCATCTTTTCTTTGTGACTCACTCTTCCATTCTCTACTTCTCCATCATTCCTTCATGCATCTCATTCTTGTTCTTTCAAAATCAAAGTTTAATTCTCTCCAATTCAAGGATAATAACATCAATAATAAATCATCACCATCAATCTTTATCAAGCAAAATTGAAAGTTAGGGTTTGAGGTGTGAGTGGTGGTGGCCGAAATTTCAAGAGGAAAAGAGGGAAAGAAGAATTTTTCCATCTAAGTCTTGATTTAGCTTATTGTTGTGAGGTATTGATTTCCCCTAATTTAGTTTTTCATCTTTCTTTTGAATTAGGGTTCATGGAGTGAACCAAATTGGGGGTTTTTACTAGAATATAAATTATGATGAATTTTCCCCAATTCCGTAGATAACCTAGTTTGTCATTGAGTTATGTGTTGAGTTTGATTATGAAATTGATAAGCTCATGCGATAATCTTAGTCTATGAGAAAAGATGAGTTTTTACTAGAATATAAATTATGATGAATTTTCCCCAATTCCGTAGATAACCTAGTTTGTCATTGAGTTATGTGTTGAGTTTGATTATGAAATTGATAAGCTCATGCGATAATCTTAGTCTATGAGAAAAGATGAGTTTTTACTAGTAATTGAAATGTTGATGAAAATGGTAGGTTGAACTACCTAGTGTTTTGTGGAAGTAAAAGAGGCTCAATGACAAATGGGTTGGGTTTTGGGTTTAGGAAGGCTAGTGATTGAGAATGGCTAGGTTGAGCTAGTCATGTTGTGAATATAAGCTTATGCATTCTTATGTTATGATCATAGGTTGAAGCTTGTTTGTGCATTATCGTTTTAGCTTTATTATTCAAGTTGCGGAGGAGGTGAGTATATTTGCATACCTTTATGTTTACGTTGGGTCAATTGACCACATCATGTTGAAGTTGTTTATCCATGTGTGGAAAGACCACCATGTTGAAGTTAGTTTATCCATGTGTGGTAATTGATTCGGCGTCAGGCCCATTTGGGGCATAGTATTGTTGAGGCCTAAGAACCTCCGGGGCCTAAGAATCCCGATAGTTGTTTTGAGAAGAGGCCTAAGAACCTCCAGGGCCTAAGAATCCCGATAGTCTCATTGGTTAGCTTATATGGATCCATATATGTTGTTTAGTGTGCAAGGTGAGCATGTAAATGTGGCATGACGGTGTCATAGGTTACATGTAAAAGTCCTTGTACTTTGCCCTCCTTCGTATTCGTAAATGTATGCAAGTATATTCACTAAGCCTTTGCTTATATTTTTAGTTGTTCATCTTTTTATAGGTAGTTCCGGAAGAAGGAACTAGTTGTTGTTTAAAGCTCGAAGTGTTAGAAGTAAAGTTTGTTGCAAGACTTGAAGGTATTTAGGTCATTCATGGATGAATGGCAATCTTTTGGTTTAGAGGCTTAGAAATCCCTCCCCCTCATGGCTCTTGGTACATTTTGGTTTTGAAAGTCATACCTTTGTTAAGAATTCTGTAATTGATCAAGTGTGAAGCTTTTGGAAAATTGCATAGTTGCATTGTGGAAAAATGGTGTCAAAGTGGGTAAATGACCCAATGATGGTGTACATGAGATTTTTAAACAAGTCGATGTGTAATCATGTTTTAAAAGGTGTCTATATATCAGTTAGAATCATCGGAATGTGTTTTGAAATGTTGGTCATGATTATGCAAGATTTGAAGTTTGTTCGATGTGTCAAAAGTTTTGGAGTTTGCTGAATTTTGTGCAGGTCTGGGCCAGAACTCTCCCACTGCGGCGCAGTGGGAGTGTTTCAACCCCACTGCGGCGCAGTGGGGGAATTTTGTATTGCAGGTCAGTAAGTTCCCACTGCGGCGCAGTGGGAGGTGTCCAACCCAAAAAAAAATTGTTTTCATCATCCTTACCAGTTTCATAATTTATTTTGGTCCAAAAAGTTTGCTCCGTCAACAATTTTGGTCCAAGTTCAAACGGGCGTTAAATTACCCATCACGTGACCTGCACATGATGGGTATTTTAGTCTTTTCCTTCTAACATGGACCAAAAGTGTAATTAACTTAATCTTGTTATCTCTATACATCATCATCTGTATGTATATTGTACTCCATCATAGTCGATCTCCAAAACCAATTCACTCGACCACCACTAATATCCCTACACCTTTAGATTTGGGCAGATTTCTTTTGGCAGTGCGTTTGGTTATATTTGGTTTTGATCTAAATTTTATTTTGAAAAAAGGTTTTTAAAAAATAATAATAATAATTGCACTTAGATGAAAAAGTAATTTTAATTATTTGAGAAAAAAAATTAATAATATTAAATGAAAAATGAAATCGGTACCTCCATATGCTTGAATGATTATGCTTACTTTTTATGTGTTAAAATTTTATTTGGGACAAAATAGATAGGATTGACAAGGTAACAGAAAGGAAGTGATAGATTTGTTTGCTTGGTCAAATTTTAAAAAAGGTGAAGGCATCTTCTACCACTCATTCATTGCCATCGTATATTCCAAATCGATTAAAGATAAAAAATTTGAAATATATAAATGCATTCTTAACTTCTCCTCTGAATGACACTTCCATCTATTGCTCACTTTCTTCATCATAGATTTTAAAATATATAGATATTGATATAGATACAAATATATGTAAAGAAAAAGATTTTGTTATTATGATTTGATGAGTATAAGTATGATTTTAGTTTATCGGGTGGGGATGGTTTTGAAATGGGTTTTATTCAGATTTCATTCTTATATATATAATACGAGGAGCGTAAGCCCACCAGGCCAAAAAAGTCAAACCCCGACCAGGCAGCATTAGCGGCGACGTCGCCGCTAATACTGCGGCCCCCCATGTCAGTAACGGCTAATCTGGCAGAATATTAGCGGGCCCCCCGTCAGTAACAGAGTATTAGCGGCGACGTCGCCGCTAATGCCCCTGGTCGGGTTGACCTTTTCCTGGTCGTGTTACCCTATGCCAAGATAGATAGATTTTGATATAAATATATAAATTAAGATTATGTGTGGTGGTGGTGGTTGATTTGAATCTTGAAGATCTGAAATTATTTTTTGTAATGGAATGTGATTTTTTCATGATGATAGATAGATGTACATAGACATATACATATCCTCTATACATATACATATACACTTTAGGTCCCTATGTTATAAAAAAGACTAGAATACCCATCATGTGCAGGTCCCATGATGGGTTATTTAATGTCAATTTGAAATTTGGACCAAAACTGTTGATGGGGTAAAAACATTTTGACTAAAAGTGTAATTTATGAAACTTAGAGATGAAAGCTGCAAGTGGGGTCACGACAGGAGACGATTTCTGTAATTAACTCTACTTTATATCTTCTGACAGATTAACAAATGGCTTGGTTGTGTTGAAAAAAACTACATAATACGAGGTGAAATGGAAAAAAAAGAAAAACAAATTACTATATACAATTTGTCAAAGCTCTATTACATATGTTATGGTGGTACCTTTAAAAGAATAAAGGTCAGGGTGGGTGGGTGGATAGTCTATCAAAGGTGTTTGAAAAAAAAATTATAAGATATTTTGTCCCTGTATAATCCTTTATGAGAAATAGTACTTTATATATATACAAATAGTTTTTGTTCAAAATTCATTACTTTTATTATTATTTTTTTAAATATCCATTATCAATAACACTTAAAAATTAGAGAAAATTACATTTTTCGTCCTGAACTTGACTCGTTTTGCACTTTTCGTCCTTAAAGTGAAAAAATAGCACTTTTCGTCCCTGAACTTGACACTTTTTTCACTTTTCGTCCCCGCGATAACGGCTGTTAGTTTTTCTCCGTTAAAGTTGCAACGTTCGTTAGTTTTTTTGTTCACTTTTCGTCCTTTCCATTTTTTTCACTTTATTTTCATTTTGATAATTTCATAACTGCCCAGCGATGTAGAAATCGTAAAGGAGTAGGCAACGAATCTTAAAAGAAACTATTGAATGAGTAGAGTCAGTATCAAATAATACAAAGAAAGCACGAAACTCTATGAACACATCGAACAAAACATTAAATAAAAGTACAATTAACACGATTAATAAATAAAATCAAACACATAATATGTCATCTCTACCAATGTACTAAAATACGATTGAGGTTTTCTTTAGGTGACGCATGACACTATATTTAAACGACGCATGTATCTTTTAGGCTATACTTAATTAAACTTTTTTTTTCCTTTCAAAATAGCATTAATAAACAATAAATATTCATACTTTTAGTATTATTAAAAGTAGTATTATATTTATTATGATCATATCTAATTAAACATATATATGTAAATTATTTAACATTTTTGATTATTGAACTTTACAAATCATCAAACCAACCCATAATTATACTATAATGTTTTTGTTAAGTATATTGTGTTATCTAACTTGCGATAAATATATTTTAGTAAGTATAAATATAAAAAAAATGTAATATGTCTCTTGCTCTTCTTTTAAATACGGTTTATACACCATTGTACAGTTATGAAATTATCAAAATGAAAATAAAGTGAAAAAAATGGAAAGGACGAAAAGTGAACAAAAAAACTAACGAACGTTGCAACTTTAACGGAGAAAAACTAACAGCCGTTATCGCGGGGACGAAAAGTGAAAAAAGTAGTTGAAGGACGAAAGTGCTATTTATTCACTTTAAGGACGAAAGTGCAAAACGTGCCAAGTTCAGAGACGAAAAATGTAATTTTCTCTAAAAATTAAGACTTGTGAGTTGTGATCAAATAAATTACAAATGTCAAACGTATTAGAATCAAACGGCAGTTATTAATTATGCCCAATAATTAAAAGCAATACAATAGTACTATTTTTTGATAAAAAAATTTATTACGCACACATACGATACTTCATATCTCATTTATTCTTTTTCTTTTCATTTGTGTATTTATTTATTTATTATTAGATTAAACTCATAGATTATACGGTTAAAAAAAATATAATTATACAACTTATTAGCTAAACATAAAATATAATAACTCATAATATATATCCATATAAAGTTTTCACTTCACAAATCTATTATTAAAAAACACGTCAAAATTTGTCATCACTTAATAAAATAAATAAACTAGTAGGATTTTCTGAAACTCTTTAACTAATAATTTAGTAAAAATTTATATTAACATTAGATGGAGAGAAAACATCAAACAGACATCCAATCCATCAAAACAAAATAAAAATAAAAATATCTACACATAAATTTAAAATAATCTAAAAAGTAAATACCAATAGCAGTTTTCTAAATTATAACCACAATGATTGTTCATTTAAAATTTACATATAAGATATTCGTTTTAAATTTAAATATCGTATACTTGAAATCAAAGATATTTGATAATTAACCATACAATGTCATGTAACAACGTGATGACATGTCAATTAAAAATGATAGCCATATAAGCATAATATTATTCTTTCTTAATTATATAGAATTATGTCTTTAAAGGTTGAAGCTCAATTTCAATTATCTAGATAGATATTGAAAAAGTCTTTTATAATGGTGAAGGTAAAACTATTTACATCCCAACCTTTCTCGTATAATATCATGATACTAGGATCCATAACTGGTAAATACGGCATTGAGTGTTTACTTACTTTTTACTTATATGTATAAATAGAAAGAAAGGAAATAGAATGATAGAAAAACTTAAGGAACTTTGGTCTTAAAAGTTTCTTGCCAAATTGGCATGATTTGTGTAGAAAAGAAAGGATAACTATGTAAAAGTATTATTTCGCCCTTCTGTAACACCCCGAGCTAGGGCTCGAAGTATTACGGAAATCATATAGCACAAGGTGGGATTATCGTAGGCAACTAAATGAAAGCATTTGAATTCGGTGAATCCATAAATATCATAATTTCAAGTACAAAATGCATAAGGAGCAAGTGACCATCACGGTTTACAAAACAATTAATAAGAGATGGCGAATGATCCTAAGCATAATGCAAAAATGGGCGATGAATCGGGGATCCATGTAAGTCCATATCTAGTCATCAATCAAGCATCTTGTCGTGGGTTCACCTGATTACCTAAAAATACTGTAACATCCCAAACGTTTTATGTTTGACTATTTGACTTTCCGTTAGTTAACGTTAGGTCTATTATGTTTATGTGCCTTATAAGGGATTATGTGACTAAATGCTTATGTGTTTAATATGAAATGAAGTAAAGTGAATTAAATGAAAGTAATTTAAAGTAAAGTATGAAAGTTAAGTGCTTGTTAGATCGTTAAGTCTCCCGGTAAGTTAATTTAGCTACGAAAGTAAAGTTTAGGAAGTCGAGGGGCCTATGGGCACTAAAGGAAACTTATGGTCAGGAGTTTAAGGTCTAGTGAGACCCCAATAGCTGCAAATTTTCGTGATTAAGCCCTAGGAACAGATCCCCTCCCTCTCAAGACAAGTTTCCTCCAAGAATCAATCGTTTCGTGTCGTTTCGATCAAGTTTGATTAAGATTTCGAATCCTCGAAGTCATCTACAGGTATTATGGCTGATCTTACTCTTAAATCTGATCATGTATGTCTTAGTAGTGATTTCGATCCAGGCCATAGGGTTTGGGTTGGGTTATTTGATCAAACGTTTATTGAATTCATGTCGTTCGGGTGTTTTAAAGATTGAATTATGATGTAAAGGATTAAGGGATTAATAGGATGGTTTAAGTTGATGAAAGTGCAATTGAAAGGATTAATTTTAAGTCCCCAGGTTGGATTTGGGTTGGGTTATTTGATCAAACGTTTATTGAATTCATGTCGTTCGGGTGTTTTAAAGATTGAATTATGATGTAAAGGATTAAGGGATTAATAGGATGGTTTAAGTTGATGAAAGTGCAATTGAAAGGATTAATTTTAAGTCCCCAGGTTGGATTTGGGGTATGGGTTCGTATGGAATTCGTTTGATCATAGAACAAAGATTAGGTTTCTGGTCGACACTCCAGGTGCGACGCACCAGTAGGGTGGTGCGGCGCACCACAGGCCATTTTGGAAAAATGGTTTTCAGCCAAAAGCCCGATTTGCGACGCACCAAGGGTAGGTGCGGCGCACATTCTTATGTTCAGAATTTCTGATCATTTTATGCGGCGCACCAAAGGGGTAGGTGCGGCGCACCTGCATATGTTTAGAATTCCCTGTTGATTTTGTGCGACGCACCATGTGGGAGGTGCGACGCACCTCTTGTCCAGTTTTCACAAAACATTTCGTTTAGCTTATATTTCGATCTTATATTCATTCTAGGTTGTCGGGAGCACTTAGCAAGCACTATAAGATACTTTTAACTTGTTGGTAAGCTGTATCGAGGTAAGATAACATCTTTTGTCACCTGTTGGTACAACAAAACACGTTTTCATAAGTTAAACCTTCCAATTGAATATGTATGTACATTTTATGTTCATGGGTGACTATGGGAGGTTGCAAAGGGATATACTACTTACCATTTATGATGTATAACATTCTTATGCAGGTTGCAAAGGTATGAGGTAAGTAAGTACACATGAAATGATGAGATGTTTAAATTATGTGACCATGAAATGATGAAATGTTATGATATGTGTGATTGCATGTGTGGCTTGATCACCTAGTCACTAGTCCTTTGATTAGGATTGCCATGTTCACGTGCACGTTAAGGGCCCTAAAGTAAAATATGATATGTGATTAGCTTAGGTGAAAGAGTAGCCTAAACTAATTAAACGACTAAAGTCTCGAGCATTATGTAAAGTCTTGTGTTAAGCTTAACCCGTGCTAGCTCTTCGGGCTGGTGCGTACGTGGTCACTTGAGTTGCTCCTTGTGGCATAGTTACGTTTGAGTATTCCGGGTGAAGTAACTAACCACCAATGCGTAAAGGCATAAACGGTTTATTCAGTTGGATTGACTTTGTCATTCCTTAACGACGCCGATGGACCACCTTATGGTTTACCCATCATGTCGGGTGTGAGGACTCCATGTATGGTCTATGACCGCCTACACACAACCCCACATCCCTATGTGAGTGGCATAAGTCACTTAGCCTACGTCTTGGCAAAGAAATAAAGAAAGAAAGATGAAGAAAGAAAGTATAGGCACACTTTAGGACATGTTGAACCTAATGTGTATCTTATGATGTTATGTATGTGTGTGATATTAACTTAAAATGCAGATTTTGTTAATATATGAAATTGGCAAACGTTTTCAAGTTATGTTATCTTACTTAGCTAATTTTATTAGCTAACACTTGTTCTTTGAAAATGTTGTGCCTTCAGGATAATCAAGTGAGCTAGGCGAGGATTAGCTTGGTGAGATTTGGGTAGACGAATAAAGAAGCTTAGCTAAGACATTAAACGCTTAGACTTCCTTTTAGCCTCTTGTTTGGCTATTTCTTTTATGATTAAAGACTTGTATTAATGTGGCATTTATGTTGGTGCCAAAGCTTGGATTTACTTTTATTGTTTTGATGATGCTAGTAGTAACACCAATTTTTAAAGGTACCATCCGTTACGGGTGGGGTAGATTTTGAAAGTGATCCTTTCCGCTTATTTTGAATGCTGTTTGGCAAAGTTTTGAAAAATCCAAGTTTTTAAACGACGGGTGTTACAAGTTGGTATCAGAGAAATGGTTTAAGTGAACCAAAATTCGACCAAGACCTTAGGATTTTGGACTTAAACCGTACGAGAAATGATTGGCTTAAGTAGTAATGCTTTAGCTCTATGATGAAAATGCTTTTAAGATGGGTTGGGATGAGTGTGAGAGTAGGTTTATGGCTCATATATGTTTATGTTATGCTTATGTAATTTAGTAGGCCTGACCATACTTTGTTCTCATTCGATTCATCTCTAACATTTGTCACTAAAATTGTAGAAGGATGGTTAATACCCGTGCTAGTAGTCAAAGAGATGGAGCTAATGCTAGCGATGCTCCGGTTAATCCAAACGGGACTGGAAATGGTGTTAACCTAAGGCCTCCTCGAAGACCACTTTCGGGTGCACAACCTACAAGGTCTGAAATTGATAGAGCTAACCCCGTGATTGAGCAAGTTCCTACTCAAGCTGAAATGCATGAAGAGTTGAGGGCTATTCGAGCTCTTTTGTTGAGAAATGAAGAGGAGTTGAATCAACTTAGGGCTGAAAGAGAAGCTAGCTTGCAACGGGATGAGCATACGGATGGGAATTACTCCAATCGCTCAAACCGTACCGAGCCATCAATGGTAAGGTCACAAGTTGCTCCTGAAAATGTTGTTGCTAATGTGAATGGTGTTAATAATGTGGTGGAGCCTCGTGTTGTAGTCGCTCCTCGTACTAGTAACTTTAAGTATGAGAGCTTTCAGAAATGTGGAGCAAAGGCATTTGATGTACTCTAGATGCTGTAGGTGCCATGGAATGGTTGGATGATATCGAGGTTGTGTTTGCTTCATGTTATTGCCCTGAGGATATGAAGGTATTGTGTGCTTCCCGTATGTTGAAGAAAAATGCTCGTAATTGGTGGAGGGTTGCTACTATTTCTTTGACCCCCGAGGTGCTAGCTAATATGCCTTGGGGTACCTTTAAGGAGAAGTTCTTGGAAGAATATGTGGGTACTCGTGAACTGAGGTTGATTGAGAAAGAATTCAGAGCTTTAACAGCTAAGCCGGGTGCCATAACTGAGTATGCCCACTCATTTATGGAAAAGCTTAAGTTTGTTGGTCATTTGGTTCGTAGAGATGTGGATCAGGTGGAAGCTTACTGTGATGGTCTTCCCGCTAGCTATCGTGGCCTTTGTAGACAACACATTACATTGTCTGCTGCGATTAAGGAGTCCAAGAGGTTGGATGATGATTTCAAGGGTGAAAAGGTTGTAGTGAAAGCTAATGATGATAAGCAATCAGGTTTAAAAAGGAAGCATGATGGGTCAAGTGGATCTAATAGGAAGTTCAAGAAAGGTCCGTCTTCAAGAAATGGGGGCAGCAGCTATGCAAAGCCAAAGAATTGGTGTGGTACTTGTAAGGCGCCTCACTCGGGTCCATGTTCAGATAAGACCCGAAGGTGTGATACTTGTGGTGGTACAGGTCATCCTACTTCAGGATGCAAGGACAAGCCAAAGTGTTATCGGTGTCAACAAACCGGTCATTTCATCAAGGATTGCCCACAAGGAAGAGATGATGGAAAAAAGACGGCTGTCCAAAAGCCTAAAGCTCGAGCCTTTCAGCTGACAGTCGAAGCTGCCAAGGATAACGACGAGGTAGTAAGCGGTACATTTCTTGTTAACTCAAAACCTGCTTCTGTACTTTTTGATTCGGGTGCAAATAGATCTTTTGTGTCCACTTTATTTGCTCCTAAGCTTGATAGGGTCACTACTCCTCTTGATTGCTCTATAGAGGTTGAAAATTGCTAACGGTACCATTAGTGACATTCAAGTAGGTTTATGATGATTGTTCTATTGAGATTGAAGGTCGCTCTTTTCCGGTTCAATTATTGCCTACCACTCTAGCCGGTTTTGATATAGTGATAGGTATGGACTGGTTGTCTCAAAATGATGCTACTATTATATGTTCTCAAAAGGTCGTACGATTCGCTACTCCGAATGGTGAGGTCATTTCTGTTTATGGAGATAAGAAGAAGGGGAGCATAAAGATTATTAATTTGATGAAGGCTCTCAATTGCATTCGGCATAACAAGAATCACTTTCTTGCCTATGTTATTGATACACGAAAAGGGAAGTCTCCGATCCCTAATGTTGATGTAGTTTCTGAATTTTCTGATGTCTTTTCCGGATGATCTTCCCGGTATTCCTCCCGACCGAGAGGTCATCTTTCAGATTGATCTCGTACCCGGTGCTACTCCTATTGCAAAGGCACCATATCGTTTAGCTCCCACAGAAATGAAAGAGTTAATGTCCCAGCTTCAAGAGCTACTTGACAAAGGTTTCATACAACCAAGTTCCTCGCCTTGGGGAGCTCCGGTTCTTTTTGTCAAAAAGAAAGACGGTTCTATGCGCATGTGCATAGACTACCGTGAGCTGAATAAGCGAACGGTTAAGAATAAGTATCCTCTCCCGCGTATTGATGATCTTTTTGATCAGCTCCATGGTGCTTCTTACTTCTCTAAGATTGATTTGCGGTCTGGCTATCATCAATTAAAAGTCAAAAAGGAAGATGTGGCCAAGACAGCTTTTCGTACACGTTATGGGCACTATGAGTTTCTTGTCATGCCTTTTGGGTTGACAAATGCTCCAGCCGCTTTTATGGATTTAATGAATCGGGTATGTCGCCCATTCTTAGATCATTTTGTGATTGTCTTCATTGACGATATTCTAATATATTCAAAGTCCGAAGCCGAGCACCGTGAGCACTTAAGAGCTGTTCTTGAGGTTCTTAGAGAGAAAAAGTTATATGCAAAGTTCTCCAAGTGTGAATTCTGGCTCCGAGAAGTTCAATTTCTCGGGCATGTTATCTCTTCTGAAGGTATTAAAGTTGATCCTGCCAAGATTGAAGCTGTATCTAAATGGGAACAGCCAAAGACACCACGGAGATTAAGAGTTTTCTCGGTTTAGCTGGCTATTATAGGAGGTTTATTCAAGATTTCTCCCGAATAGCTAAGCCAATGACGGAATTGACAAAGAAAGGAGTAAAGTTTGTATGGACGGAAGCTCAAGAAAAGGCCTTTCAAACGCTTAAGACAAAGTTATGTGAAGCTCCTGTCCTAGCCTTACCCGAAGGTACTGATGATCTTGTTGTTTATAGTGATGCTTCTATTTCAGGTTTGGGTTGTGTCCTTATGCAAGGGACAAAGTTATTGCATATGCTTCACGTCAGTTGAAGCCTCATGAAAAGAATTACCCGACCCATGATCTTGAATTGGCTGCAGTAGTGTTTGCTTTGAAGTTGTGGAGGCATTACTTATATGGCACCAAATGTACCTTGTTTACGGATCATAAGAGTTTGCAATATGTGTTCTCACAAAAGGAAATGAATGTAAGGCAAAGGAGATGGATGGAACTTCTGAAAGATTATGATTGCGAGATTAAATATCATCCCGGTAAAGCCAATGTGGTGGCGGATGCATTAAGTAGGAAAGTGCAGAATTTTTCTTGTAGATTGATGAGCATGGTTGTTCAAGCCAAGTCGGGGTTACTCGACCGCATCAAGGGAGCCCAAGTTAAGGCTTTAATGAAGGATAATATCGATAATGAGAGTATTGGAAAGAAGAGAAGACTTGTGATAGAGACGAACAGCCGTGGATTTAAGACTTATAAGGGTCGAATATGGGTACCATTGCTTGGTGGTAACCGAGAATTGATCCTTGAAGAAGCTCATAGGTCAAGATATTTAGTCCATCCAGGTATTACCAAGATGTATGCAGATTTGAAGCCCATCTATTGGTGGCCAAACATTAAGGGAGAAGTTGCTCATTTTGTTGAAAGATGTTTGACGTGTGCACGTGTGAAAGCTGATCACAAAAAGCCATATGGAATGTTGCATCAATTGGAGATTCCGGAATGGAAATGGGACCATATTACTATGGATTTTGTGACCAAACTACCAAGAACACCGAAAGGAAATGACATGGTATGGGTTATTGTGGATAGATTGACAAAGAGTGCTCATTTCTTGGCAACAAGACAAGATGTGCCACTTACTAAGATGGCAAAGATGTATGTGGATGAGATCGTAGCAAAGCATGGTGTTCCTTTATCCATTGTTTCAGACCGAGACACGAGATTTGTGTCTAACTTTTGGAAGGGTCTTCAGCGAGAGTTAGGTACTAGAATTAATTTGAGCACCGCCTATCACCCTCAAACTGATGGGCAAAGTGAAAGGACCATACAAACGTTGGAAGACATGTTGAGAGCTTGTGTATTAGAATATGGTGGAGCATGGGATGAACACTTGAAATTGATCGAATTCACTTATAATAACAGCCACCATGCAAGTATCGGAATGCCACCATTTGAAATGCTTTATGGTAGGAGATGTAGGACTCCGAGTTGTTGGATGGAACCCGGTGAAAAGCAGTTTACGGGTCCTGAAATCATTGAAATCTCAGCTGAAAAAGTTAATGTGGCAAAGGAAGCACTTCGCGTGGCTAGAGAACGACAAAAGACTTATGCCGACAAGAAAAGGAAGCCAATTGAGTTCCAAGTTGGTGATTTGGTAATGCTGAAAGTTTCTCCATGGAAAGGAGTAATTCGTTTTGGAAAGAAGGGAAAGCTAAGCCCACGTTTCATAGGACCTTTCAGAATTCTGAAACGTATCAAGGATGTAGCTTATCAATTGGAACTACCCCCAGAATTGGATGGAATTCACCACACATTTCATGTTTCGTATTTGAGGAAGTGTTTGGCCAATGAGTCAAGTGTTATTCCAATTAAGGATGTGAGCATTAATCCTCAGAAAAGAATAGTGGATGAACCAGTAGCGATACTAGAAAGAAAGCAAAAGAAACTTCGCCGAAAGTTGATTGATCTCGTGTTGATAAAATGGAAGCATAACCACGGTGAAAGTTTAACTTGGGAGACCGAGTCGGTGATGAAGGAGAAATACCCAGATTTGTTCACTTCTGAGGCGATTCCGAGGACGGAATCCTTTTAAGGGGGAGGTAATTGTAACATCCCAAACGTTTTATGTTTGACTATTTGACTTTCCGTTAGTTAACGTTAGGTCTATTATGTTTATGTGCCTTATAAGGGATTATGTGACTAAATGCTTATGTGTTTAATATGAAATGAAGTAAAGTGAATTAAATGAAAGTAATTTAAAGTAAAGTATGAAAGTTAAGTGCTTGTTAGATCGTTAAGTCTCCCGGTAAGTTAATTTAGCTACGAAAGTAAAGTTTAGGAAGTCGAGGGGCCTATGGGCACTAAAGGAAACTTATGGTCAGGAGTTTAAGGTCTAGTGAGACCCCAATAGCTGCAAATTTTCGTGATTAAGCCCTAGGAACAGATCCCCTCCCTCTCAAGACAAGTTTCCTCCAAGAATCAATCGTTTCGTGTCGTTTCGATCAAGTTTGATTAAGATTTCGAATCCTCGAAGTCATCTACAGGTATTATGGCTGATCTTACTCTTAAATCTGATCATGTATGTCTTAGTAGTGATTTCGATCCAGGCCATAGGGTTTGGGTTGGGTTATTTGATCAAACGTTTATTGAATTCATGTCGTTCGGGTGTTTTAAAGATTGAATTATGATGTAAAGGATTAAGGGATTAATAGGATGGTTTAAGTTGATGAAAGTGCAATTGAAAGGATTAATTTTAAGTCCCCAGGTTGGATTTGGGGTATGGGTTCGTATGGAATTCGTTTGATCATAGAACAAAGATTAGGTTTCTGGTCGACACTCCAGGTGCGACGCACCAGTAGGGTGGTGCGGCGCACCACAGGCCATTTTGGAAAAATGGTTTTCAGCCAAAAGCCCGATTTGCGACGCACCAAGGGTAGGTGCGGCGCACATTCTTATGTTCAGAATTTCTGATCATTTTATGCGGCGCACCAAAGGGGTAGGTGCGGCGCACCTGCATATGTTTAGAATTCCCTGTTGATTTTGTGCGACGCACCATGTGGGAGGTGCGACGCACCTCTTGTCCAGTTTTCACAAAACATTTCGTTTAGCTTATATTTCGATCTTATATTCATTCTAGGTTGTCGGGAGCACTTAGCAAGCACTATAAGATACTTTTAACTTGTTGGTAAGCTGTATCGAGGTAAGATAACATCTTTTGTCACCTGTTGGTACAACAAAACACGTTTTCATAAGTTAACCTTCCAATTGAATATGTATGTACATTTTATGTTCATGGGTGACTATGGGAGGTTGCAAAGGGATATACTACTTACCATTTATGATGTATAACATTCTTATGCAGGTTGCAAAGGTATGAGGTAAGTAAGTACACATGAAATGATGAGATGTTTAAATTATGTGACCATGAATGATGAAATGTTATGATATGTGTGATTGCATGTGTGGCTTGATCACCTAGTCACTAGTCCTTTGATTAGGATTGCCATGTTCACGTGCACGTTAAGGGCCCTAAAGTAAAATATGATATGTGATTAGCTTAGGTGAAAGAGTAGCCTAAACTAATTAAACGACTAAAGTCTCGAGCATTATGTAAAGTCTTGTGTTAAGCTTAACCCGTGCTAGCTCTTCGGGCTGGTGCGTACGTGGTCACTTGAGTTGCTCCTTGTGGCATAGTTACGTTTGAGTATTCCGGGTGAAGTAACTAACCACCAATGCGTAAAGGCATAAACGGTTTATTCAGTTGGATTGACTTTGTCATTCCTTAACGACGCCGATGGACCACCTTATGGTTTACCCATCATGTCGGGTGTGAGGACTCCATGTATGGTCTATGACCGCCTACACACAACCCCACATCCCTATGTGAGTGGCATAAGTCACTTAGCCTACGTCTTGGCAAAGAAATAAAGAAAGAAAGATGAAGAAAGAAAGTATAGGCACACTTTAGGACATGTTGAACCTAATGTGTATCTTATGATGTTATGTATGTGTGTGATATTAACTTAAAATGCAGATTTTGTTAATATATGAAATTGGCAAACGTTTTCAAGTTATGTTATCTTACTTAGCTAATTTTATTAGCTAACACTTGTTCTTTGAAAATGTTGTGCCTTCAGGATAATCAAGTGAGCTAGGCGAGGATTAGCTTGGTGAGATTTGGGTAGACGAATAAAGGAGCTTAGCTAAGACATTAAACGCTTAGACTTCCTTTTAGCCTCTTGTTTGGCTATCTCTTTTATGATTAAAGACTTGTATTAATGTGGCATTTATGTTGGTGCCAAAGCTTGGATTTACTTTTATTGTTTTGATGATGCTAGTAGTAACACCAATTTTTAAAGGTACCATCCGTTACGGGTGGGGTAGATTTTGAAAGTGATCCTTTCCGCTTATTTTGAATGCTGTTTGGCAAAGTTTTGAAAAATCCAAGTTTTTAAACGACGGGTGTTACATGTAATAAACAAGTCAACACGAGGTTGGTGAGTTCGTAGTAATGGTTCACAAGGAACCATCGTCAATAATCACAATATGTATAAGTAAAGGCAAATCATAACTTACAAGTAGCCTTTAAGTGTCACACTATCAAACGCATCAAGATTATACGTCATAAAGTAATGCTTATAATAAAATAAGCACAAGTGATGTCAATATCAAGATATGTGCCGTATGCATGTCAACGTCATAATTCATATCAAATGTGTGACCATGAAGTCATCAATGCAACGATACTCACATGTCATCCTAATGAACAATGTGGCATATCAAAAATATCGGTGTATATATGTCTATATACCCGCAGCCTTCTCACCACATCTAAAACCCTTTGAAGGCATAATCGACCTCCATGTATGCACTACTATCCTAATTATAACAATATATATACAATATACAATCATCAATCAAACGTGTCAATAATATCATATCATTCAATCAAACATATATATATATATATATATATATATATATATATATATATATATATATATATATATATATATATATATATATATATATATATATATATATATATATATATATATATATATATATATATATATATATATATATATATATATATATATATATATATATATATATATATATATATATATATATATATATATATATATATATATATATATATATATATATATATATATATATATATATATATATATATATATATATATATATATATATATATATATATATATATATATATATATATATATATATATATATATATATATATATATATATATATATATATATATATATATATATATATATATATATATATATATATATATATATATATATATATATATATATATATATATATATATATATATATATATATATATATATATATATATATATATATATATATATATATATATATATATATATATATATATATATATATATATATATATATATATATATATATATATATATATATATATATATATATATATATATATATATATATATATATATATATATATATATATATATATATATATATATATATATATATATATATATATATATATATATATATATATATATATATATATATATATATATATATATATATATATATATATATATATATATATATATATATATATATATATATATATATATATATATATATATATATATATATATATATATATATATATATATATATATATATATATATATATATATATATATATATATATATATATATATATATATATATATATATATATATATATATATATATATATATATATATATATATACACAATGATACTCAAAATCATCGAGATATATATATATATATGTCCATGTCCGTCTCACAAATATCAAGTGTATACATCTATACACTTGGAGGTCCATGTCTGTCTCACATGTATCCATATCAATACGTATGCGTGTTTGTCTTAATTACAAGTCCATCAATCATCAACCATCAAACCAACCAAACAATACGTACATACACTTAGGAGGATTCTACTTTCAACGAGTCCTAGATGCTTATATATAGGGTCACCCGCAGCCTTCTCACCACATCTAAAACCCTTTGAAGGCATAATCGACCTCCATGTATGCACTACTATCCTAATTATAACAATATATATATCACAATCATGTACATAATCAATCAAACGTGTCAATCAATCCATCATTCATTCAATCAACCAATCAATCAAGTAAACACATAAATGTACACTTTTCAGCCCGAATCTCAACGAGTAGGGAGCTACGGATGTCACCTTGATCGGCTATGAAAAGTTAAGTTTGATATAAAGTCGAGTATATCGTTCAACGTTCACTTCACGTCCACCAGCTATATTAATATCCATATTCATTATACACACACACACACACACACACACACACACACACACACACACACACACACACATATATATATATATATATATATATTTTAATATATATATATATATATATATATATATATATTATGTACGTTATTAGTTCGTGTCGAAACCCTATTTAGGTTTTAAAGACAACTTATGACTTTACAAGCCTCACGTGGCTCGACATAGTCGTTAGAGTGGTTAAGTAATGGTTTGAAACGAATTAGAGTCGCTCAAGTATCGTCTCGTGTCCCTAACTTATCATTATATAACATAAGTGTATCAATTTATTGAGTTAAACCCTTAATTAGGTCTAAGTGTTGTCTCTCCACTTCGAACGACGATTGTGACTCGTATACAAGACTATAGGATCTGAGAAAAGGTTCAATTAAAAGTTGGAAACGATCCAAGGGCAGCCGTTCATAAGCTAGCAACAAAACAGAAAAGTGAAGAATGTAGGCCACCGTCTTGGACGGTGGCTTGCTTTTCTCTCTTTTCCTTTACAGTAGCTACACGGTACTGAGCTCTGTCTTACGGTGGGTTGGGGACTCAAAGTCTGAGAACCAACAAACCATACCACCGTCTGGGACGGTGTCGTGGGCGTGTGGGACGGTGGGAGCTGCCAAAACGTGCAGCAGCAGTAGCTGGAGCTTGTCATTATTAGACCCAAACACACCCCCATTTCGACCCAACAAACACTTAAACCTCAAATGTGACCACTTAATCGATTTAGGAAGCTTATAAACTAATATTTACGCATAGATACACTTAACAAACATAACCTACTTCGATTTTAACAACCAAACCTCCTAAATTTTGTTACATTTCGGTTTTGATTTCACAAACCCTAGGGAAACCCTAATCGACCCAAAACGGTTTATGTGACCCGACTAGAGCTTAGGTGCGACTAGAAACAAGTTCAATAACTTAAAATGATGATTATAAAGTCGATTATACTTGCCAAAATTGCTTCCAAGATGCTAAATCCGAAAAAGAGCTAAAGGTGAAGTTTTCTTGCACTTTGTTGTTCAAATTTTTGATATGATGATAGTGAGATGGTGATGATGTTTAATCTCACACTAATCTAACTTAAATAGCAATAAATGAGACAAGAAATTAGAAAGAGAGAGAGGAGATAGTGTTCTTGCATTCAGATAGAGAGAGATAAATGAAAGAGTGAATGAATGGGTGGATAAGGAAAGGAGTAGGAGGTGGAAGAGTGGGGAGAGATAAGGTTGGGTCAAGTCTTGGGTCATGGGCTTATGGTTAGATCCATGGGTTGACCCATCACATTTCCTAGTTAAATTAAGCATCAACACACATCGTCTAGCGTCGTGTCACGAATTTAGCAAGTCAACCGACCCGTCAAGCATATTATTGATCTTAACGTCATAAGAATGAACTCAATTATATCATTACATAAGATCACTAAATAAATTACACACGAAGTCAAATGGTCAAATACCATGGTTTCACCCTTCAATCTATTTCTAATAATTTATTTAATAAGGGTATATTTGTAAAACTATTTCTTTTTTTTTTTTTTCCTTTTTTTTTTTTTTTTTTTTTTTTTTTTTTTTTTTTTTTTTTTTTTTTTTTTTTTTTTTTTTTTTTTTTTTTTTTTTTTTTTTTTTTTTTTTTTTTTTTTTTTTTTTTTTTTTTTTTTTTTTTTTTTTTTTTTTTTTTTTTTTTTTTTTTTTTTTTTTTTTTTTTTT
Organism: Erigeron breviscapus; assembly: GCA_034093135.1. Lineage (NCBI taxonomy): Eukaryota > Viridiplantae > Streptophyta > Magnoliopsida > Asterales > Asteraceae > Erigeron > Erigeron breviscapus. Next base: position 126,240,904 of record CM067167.1, read on the forward strand.
TTTTTTTTTTTTTTTTTTTTTTTTTTTTTTTTTTTTTTTTTTTTTTTTTTTTTTTTTTTTTTTTTTTTTTTTTTTTTTTTTTTTTTTTTTTTTTTTTTTTTTTTTTTTTTTTTTTTTTTTTTTTTTTTTTTTTTTTTTTTTTTTTTTTTTTTTTTTTTTTTTTTTTTTTTTTTTTTTTTTTTTTTTTTTTTTTTTTTTTTTTTTTTTTTTTTTTTTTTTTTTTTTTTTTTTTTTTTTTTTTTTTTTTTTTTTTTTTTTTTTTTTTTTTTTTTTTTTTTTTTTTTTTTTTTTTTTTTTTTTTTTTTTTTTTTTTTTTTTTTTTTTTTTTTTTTTTTTTTTTTTTTTTTTTTTTTTTTTTTTTTTTTTTTTTTTTTTTTTTTTTTTTTTTTTTTTTTTTTTTTTTTTTTTTTTTTTTTTTTTTTTTTTTTTTTTTTTTTTTTTTTTTTTTTTTTTTTTTTTTTTTTTTTTTTTTTTTTTTTTTTTTTTTTTTTTTTTTTTTTTTTTTTTTTTTTTTTTTTTTTTTTTTTTTTTTTTTTTTTTTTTTTTTTTTTTTTTTTTTTTTTTTTTTTTTTTTTTTTTTTTTTTTTTTTTTTTTTTTTTTTTTTTTTTTTTTTTTTTTTTTTTTTTTTTTTTTTTTTTTTTTTTTTTTTTTTTTTTTTTTTTTTTTTTTTTTTTTTTTTTTTTTTTTTTTTTTTTTTTTTTTTTTTTTTTTTTTTTTTTTTTTTTTTTTTTTTTTTTTTTTTTTTTTTTTTTTTTTTTTTTTTTTTTTTTTTTTTTTTTTTTTTTTTTTTTTTTTTTTTTTTTTTTTTTTTTTTTTTTTTTTTTTTTTTTTTTTTTTTTTTTTTTTTTTTTTTTTTTTTTTTTTTTTTTTTTTTTTTTTTTTTTTTTTTTTTTTTTTTTTTTTTTTTTTTTTTTTTTTTTTTTTTTTTTTTTTTTTTTTTTTTTTTTTTTTTTTTTTTTTTTTTTTTTTTTTTTTTTTTTTTTTTTTTTTTTTTTTTTTTTTTTTTTTTTTTTTTTTTTTTTTTTTTTTTTTTTTTTTTTTTTTTTTTTTTTTTTTTTTTTTTTTTTTTTTTTTTTTTTTTTTTTTTTTTTTTTTTTTTTTTTTTTTTTTTTTTTTTTTTTTTTTTTTTTTTTTTTTTTTTTTTTTTTTTTTTTTTTTTTTTTTTTTTTTTTTTTTTTTTTTTTTTTTTTTTTTTTTTTTTTTTTTTTTTTTTTTTTTTTTTTTTTTTTTTTTTTTTTTTTTTTTTTTTTTTTTTTTTTTTTTTTTTTTTTTTTTTTTTTTTTTTTTTTTTTTTTTTTTTTTTTTTTTTTTTTTTTTTTTTTTTTTTTTTTTTTTTTTTTTTTTTTTTTTTTTTTTTTTTTTTTTTTTTTTTTTTTTTTTTTTTTTTTTTTTTTTTTTTTTTTTTTTTTTTTTTTTTTTTTTTTTTTTTTTTTTTTTTTTTTTTTTTTTTTTTTTTTTTTTTTTTTTTTTTTTTTTTTTTTTTTTTTTTTTTTTTTTTTTTTTTTTTTTTTTTTTTTTTTTTTTTTTTTTTTTTTTTTTTTTTTTTTTTTTTTTTTTTTTTTTTTTTTTTTTTTTTTTTTTTTTTTTTTTTTTTTTTTTTTTTTTTTTTTTTTTTTTTTTTTTTTTTTTTTTTTTTTTTTTTTTTTTTTTTTTTTTTTTTTTTTTTTTTTTTTTTTTTTTTTTTTTTTTTTTTCCACGTTCCACGATATCCACGTATAGTTATGCCATTATAGTCAACAATAAAAGATTTGTGTGTAGGCGGTCAGAAGACCTTACAGGAACCTCACACCCGACATGATGGGTAAAAAAAAAAAAAAAAAAAAAAAAAAAAAAAAAAAAAAAAAAAAAAAAAAAAAAAAAAAAAAAAAAAAAAAAAAAAAAAAAAAAAAAAAAAAAAAAAAAAAAAAAAAAAAAAAAAAAAAAAAAAAAAAAAAAAAAAAAAAAAAAAAAAAAAAAAAAAAAAAAAAAAAAAAAAAAAAAAAAAAAAAAAAAAAAAAAAAAAAAAAAAAAAAAAAAAAAAAAAAAAAAAAAAAAAAAAAAAAAAAAAAAAAAAAAAAAAAAAAAAAAAAAAAAAAAAAAAAAAAAAAAAAAAAAAAAAAAAAAAAAAAAAAAAAAAAAAAAAAAAAAAAAAAAAAAAAAAAAAAAAAAAAAAAAAAAAAAAAAAAAAAAAAAAAAAAAAAAAAAAAAAAAAAAAAAAAAAAAAAAAAAAAAAAAAAAAAAAAAAAAAAAAAAAAAAAAAAAAAAAAAAAAAAAAAAAAAAAAAAAAAAAAAAAAAAAAAAAAAAAAAAAAAAAAAAAAAAAAAAAAAAAAAAAAAAAAAAAAAAAAAAAAAAAAAAAAAAAAAAAAAAAAAAAAAAAAAAAAAAAAAAAAAAAAAAAAAAAAAAAAAAAAAAAAAAAAAAAAAAAAAAAAAAAAAAAAAAAAAAAAAAAAAAAAAAAAAAAAAAAAAAAAAAAAAAAAAAAAAAAAAAAAAAAAAAAAAAAAAAAAAAAAAAAAAAAAAAAAAAAAAAAAAAAAAAAAAAAAAAAAAAAAAAAAAAAAAAAAAAAAAAAAAAAAAAAAAAAAAAAAAAAAAAAAAAAAAAAAAAAAAAAAAAAAAAAAAAAAAAAAAAAAAAAAAAAAAAAAAAAAAAAAAAAAAAAAAAAAAAAAAAAAAAAAAAAAAAAAAAAAAAAAAAAAAAAAAAAAAAAAAAAAAAAAAAAAAAAAAAAAAAAAAAAAAAAAAAAAAAAAAAAAAAAAAAAAAAAAAAAAAAAAAAAAAAAAAAAAAAAAAAAAAAAAAAAAAAAAAAAAAAAAAAAAAAAAAAAAAAAAAAAAAAAAAAAAAAAAAAAAAAAAAAAAAAAAAAAAAAAAAAAAAAAAAAAAAAAAAAAAAAAAAAAAAAAAAAAAAAAAAAAAAAAAAAAAAAAAAAAAAAAAAAAAAAAAAAAAAAAAAAAAAAAAAAAAAAAAAAAAAAAAAAAAAAAAAAAAAAAAAAAAAAAAAAAAAAAAAAAAAAAAAAAAAAAAAAAAAAAAAAAAAAAAAAAAAAAAAAAAAAAAAAAAAAAAAAAAAAAAAAAAAAAAAAAAAAAAAAAAAAAAAAAAAAAAAAAAAAAAAAAAAAAAAAAAAAAAAAAAAAAAAAAAAAAAAAAAAAAAAAAAAAAAAAAAAAAAAAAAAAAAAAAAAAAAAAAAAAAAAAAAAAAAAAAAAAAAAAAAAAAAAAAAAAAAAAAAAAAAAAAAAAAAAAAAAAAAAAAAAAAAAAAAAAAAAAAAAAAAAAAAAAAAAAAAAAAAAAAAAAAAAAAAAAAAAAAAAAAAAAAAAAAAAAAAAAAAAAAAAAAAAAAAAAAAAAAAAAAAAAAAAAAAAAAAAAAAAAAAAAAAAAAAAAAAAAAAAAAAAAAAAAAAAAAAAAAAAAAAAAAAAAAAAAAAAAAAAAAAAAAAAAAAAAAAAAAAAAAAAAAAAAAAAAAAAAAAAAAAAAAAAAAAAAAAAAAAAAAAAAAAAAAAAAAAAAAAAAAAAAAAAAAAAAAAAAAAAAAAAAAAAAAAAAAAAAAAAAAAAAAAAAAAAAAAAAAAAAAAAAAAAAAAAAAAAAAAAAAAAAAAAAAAAAAAAAAAAAAAAAAAAAAAAAAAAAAGTTAGTTAGTAAGGGAAAAAAAAAAAAAAAAAAAAAAAAAAAAAAAAAAAAAAAAAAAAAAAAAAAAAAAAAAAAAAAAAAAAACATTACCAATATTAAGTAATTAATTAATATGTATATATGCTACTCCATCCTGATGACCATGCCATCATTTCCAACAAGTACAAAATGACATTTCATTTTTACATACATATTTTCGGTACATGTTAACCAGAAGGACATCCACTTTCTTCCTCTAATCAACAATATAAAATTATGTATTCTTTACTTTTGGGCTACTAACAACAGCTATAAGAACGAAATACCTTTTTATAAATATATATGGTACTTTGGATATTGAACAATGTAAAAGATAAAATCATTTGACTCTTCCCATATTTCTTTCATTCTGCACATGTACTCTTAAGACAACAAAAACAATACTCTTAATTACTAGTACTATTATACCTTACACATTAGAAAGGACAGTACACTCCTCCAATAAAACAACACAAAACCATTCATTTTTCCTTTCTATTTTGCCTTCACGTGATGGCATACAACCACAAGGACAATAGCATTTTTTTTAAAATATACAAATCGGCTTAACATAAAATAAACATGACAACAAATTAACTTTGCTTGAAACTTTACTGCTATAGTACAACTTCATATCACACAGAACAATTTGCATTTTCCCTTATAAAATAACATCACAATACTAACTTTAACCAAAAACAATATAATAATGTAATATATATATTTTTAGAATTTGTGACTTTTATAGAACCAGACAAAAGCAAATAGTTGTATTGAAAACAATCCTTATCATATCTGATTTATGGCTAGCACAGGTGACTACAAATCCCCCATGATTAAATACTATGGATAAATACAACTACTTAATGTTTATGATATATTTCGGTTTTATGAAAATCAAGAAAGCACAAACGACAAATGAGATTCACAATTCGTACTACCTGAGTGGCTAGGATTGCAAGAGACTACAAAGTATTTGCAAACACTCCTTCCTTTCTCTGCTTTTTCTATGTGCACCAAAACCCAGGAATCAAATGACTTTTAGTTTTCTTTTTCTTTTGACGGCAACATGGGAAACTAAATTCTCTATATTTTAGAATATGACATTGACTTTTATAGAACCAGACAAAAGCAAATAGTTGTATTGAAAACAATCCTTATCATATCTGATTTATGGCTAGCACAGGTGACTACAAATCCCCCATGATTAAATACTATGGATAAATACAACTACTTAATGTTTATGATATATTTCGGTTTTATGAAAATCAAGAAAGCACAAACGACAAATGAGATTCACAATTCGTACTACCTGAGTGGCTAGGATTGCAAGAGACTACAAAGTATTTGCAAACACTCCTTCCTTTCTCTGCTTTTTCTATGTGCACCAAAACCCAGGAATCAAATGACTTTTAGTTTTCTTTTTCTTTTGACGGCAACATGGGAAACTAAATTCTCTATATTTTAGAATAGGGTTAATGACATATGGATCATGGTTTGGTTAGCTCTAATCACGGCCAAAGTGAGTCTTATTACACTTAACAACCCTCTAAATTTATTAACCAAGAAATATCACCCCTGAGTAATCTCATTTAAGACATCTAGCATTAATCGACACTATAGGGAATACATACACCTCAACAAGCATTGGTAACTATTTATCGACACTTTAGTCACACTAAATGGGAACACAAACCCGAAATTATCCACATAATGACACACATATTAATCCACATAAATATATGACACCACTTAACGACAGGTCAACTTTGACTAACGGTCAAAGTCAACAAAATATAATAAAAGAGATCGGGATGTTACATTTGGGGTTGGAGAGTCAAGGGGAAGAGAAAGAAAAGTAAAAGGTGACGGAATTGGTGGCGGTGAAGTGGTGGATGATCCAAGTTCAGATGAACCTGCTATATCAACCGTAAGTACCTTCTTTATGTATTAGTAATATATATACTCTATGTTACTATTGTATTGATACCAGTGGCGGAGCTAGGAAATTTGTTCGGGATGAGCCAAATCAACAATAATAAGTCAAAAGCCATATATCAAGTTTAATATACACATGCTGCATGTTAAAAAATCGAAGTTCAAAGCGGGCCACGGCCCATCCTACACCTAAGGTGGCTTCGCCACTGATTGATACATAGTTATATACAAAAGTAAAATAGTAGATATATACATCTAAGAATCTAACAAACTAGTACAAGTCACTCATTTCACAAAGTAGTTACTCATATAGCTAGTGAGGAAAATATATTACGAGGGTGTTTGGCCTAGCTTATTTTGTATGGCTTTTAGCTTATTTGGCTTCTTTTGAACTATATAAGCTTATTTAGTGTGGTTAACCGCTATTTGGGTTAAACGAAAACCTGTTAACCGAGTTATCGGTTTACATTTTTATAAACCTAAAGTTAAACTGAAAATTAGTCAACAGGTAGTTAGACGGTTAATTAATTAGCCGGTTTCTAGCTAATAATTATATCTTCAAATTAGCAACTTAATGCAATTCTTATTAACAATCTTATATATAGCCAACATAAACGAAAATAGCGATTATATTTATATTGCCAACTTTTTCTCAATCAAAATTTGTAAACAAAAAAGGCTAAAAACTGGTCTTTAGCGCGCCTATCGTGAATTGTATGTTGAAGTTCTATTCTATTATAAGAATTTTTTTAAAAATTTTAAGTTCCTTAAATATGTGCTCAGGCGAAAGGTCGGGGTGTAAGCCTCCCATGAGAGCACATTATTATAAGAGATAGTATGGTTGACGTCCAATTAGACATTGTTGGTGCAGAGAATTGCAAGAAGACGTCCTCCACCAAGACCTCCGATTACCTCAGGAGGACCCGGTCAAACCAATTAGTGAAAGTCCTTTTTTTTGTTTGGTTTTTTTGGGACTATACGTTACAATTGCTCTTTTGATCGATTTTATTAAGATTACGATGTTTATTGTACTGTAAATTACATAGTTACTACCTTGGTGTTTAGTTTGGCTAATATCTTCATCATTTATTAGTTCTGCATAACATGCTTTTGTTTTTGTTTCTAACTATACATCTCTCCTTAATTTAACCTACATTTGATGAGCATGTTAAAGAAAATAAACAAAAGTAACACCTACATCAAATTTAGATCAATGGGCAAGATAAGACTTAGTGACCATGAGATGTGGGTTTTAAATCTCACAAATAAGATTTCTCGAGTTACTTTATGAGTCGGTGACTTTTGCGTAAATAAACTTGTAACATATATGCTACTTTTTATTATTATAGATATATAATTGTATCTTGTAGCTTTCGTTTTAGAAAATTTAATAATATCTTACAGCTTTCTTTTTAGAACATTTAAATGACATTAGATGATGTGAATAAGAAAAAGAACATGCAAAATGATGTTGACTATTCATTCGAACATGTTCATGGCCATCCTATATCTTCGCTGAAATTTGTTGTCCAAGTAAACGTTCAAGCCGTCAAAAGTAGCGTTGCATTAGGAGTGCAAGCCCTTCACGATCTTTTTCAGCGACCCACTTCAACAATGCTCTTAGGCCAACCCAAATATCATCCATGATCAAAACACACATTTTCTTACAAATATATAATCAAATCATGGATACTCAATTTATGTGCTGCAAAATTCTGTTAATGTACTAATAAAAACATGACATACTGCCAATGATGGTTTTTCAGATAAATGAAATGTGACCGAAAAACCAAAAAAAACAAACAAACAAACAAACAATATATACATACATGAGACTGATATTTGGGAAACGAAATATCATGTGACACCAATCTAAGTGAACTAATGCAATTTTCGCCAGATATTAGTGATCTTTGATGTGTTCAATGACTTCAATTTGGAGAAGACAAAACCTGCCCTTGGAGGATTTCCATCAATGAGTGAATTCTCAAATATTTCCTTGCATTCTTGTACAACCTAGTTTTAGACAAGAATAAAATTGAAGGTCATCAACACAAAAATTGGACCATCACGGGCAGAAGTCAAGACCTATGAACAAAGATTTTATAGGAAATACCTGAAATGCTAACGAGAAATACAAAATGAATCATCATCTAGCAAAGATTTTTATGCTGCTCCATTAATTCAACCTCTACTTCAATAACTAAATCAAGGATATACTTGATTATAAAGCAAAAGCAGTACTTCTGAATCCAAGAATGTATTAGGTCTTTTTCTCGTTAAAGTTTGACATTCACTCTCAAACAAACATATTTATCAATTGAATATTTCTAAGCATATACATCATTTTTGTCCAGTTCTGATCAAATTAGCAAACACTAATGATATGAGGGAGCAAAATGATCCTTAGTAATGTTAATTAAATTTAGAAGACAATGATGTAACAATATGGTGAAGGAAATATAAGTACAAGTACGTAACCAACATCAACGTGCAATCATGCAATTGGAATATGTGTAAAAGAACATTGACATGTTTATCCATAGCTAAGACAGTTATAGCATCTAAATCGAAATGTATTCAGCAAAGTAGAATGTCACAAAAAAGGTAATCTACCGGACAAAGGCACTACATAATTTCTTAAGAGGGCAAACTTGTCTTAACTATGAATTGGGTGGATATCAGTTTAACTTTTCTCTCTAACGGTCAAATTGGTAGATTGAAATAAACTTAGGTAAAAAAGAAATGAGTCAAACATGCTGAAAGTAGTCCAAAGTGTAACTTTCATGTATAGCTGAAATATAATATAACTTTTGTCATCATATTGGCACCCATTATCCATAAAATATGATATTTGTCGAATAAAGTAATTGGTTAGAGTCAACTCCACCAAAGACTTGTTTCAACTTCAAGTATACAATATATTTACCCAATTGACCTGTTACCCACACCATTTGCCCCACCCTGTTTGACACCTAACAATCTCTTTCCAGGCCTACGTAGAATTGCCATTAGCAAACAAAATAATCAACTTTGAAGTACAGAAATAAAGAGCGTATAAATCATTAAGAAACGTACTTCCTCTGCATTCTTTCGTGGTATTCCTTCCCGCACTCCAACAATCCTCTCAACAACATCAGGCTGCAATATATTTATAATAGCAGATTGAGTTAGCTGGTTAAATCAGCAGACATATTAACATAGCAACTATCATTGAACTACACTTACAGGGCAATCAGGTTGATGTTCAAGTATGTGTGTGTAGTGTGAAAGCATCTGGGCTCTCGGCTGAAGCAAGCTTTCTTAAATCAATTAGTATCCTGAGTCTGTTTTCAACTTTCTGCAGGTAGATCAAGACATAAGTCTCCAATTTAACACCAACAAAAATATCTTTTGATGACATGTAGATCTGTCTGAGGGAGCAAAATGGTTAGGGCAAGTAGGCAATGCAGTGTTAGGTTATATTAGGTGACCAAAAACAGTCGTTTTCGAAACCTTAATTTTCATTTAAAACTTGTGCAGCACATATGATTAAAAATTTATATTAGTATACCACTCAAATGTAAAAACTAACGTTTTAGAAAAAAAAAAGTAAGTATCAATAGGTTTTATTCATAAAAAGTACACTTTGAGTGACTCCATTTGAACCATGTCATTGTAAGCCTAATTTTTATTATATCAACTTGACCCATTAGAAGTCAAACATAACCCTATTCGACCTATTGATAAGTAAACCAGTCAAAATTGTTACCATTAACATTGTACAAAGGAATTTGTTTGCTTTTTGCAATGGCATGATAATAAATATCAAAGCAGAATATCTGAAACCTAACTCAGATTCTTGTATATCGGTCATTATCAAGGTAAGTGACTACATTTACACTTATATATTCCCTGAAGAAATCCATCAGAACCTCTTCATAGAGTCTCATTCGTTCAATAGTTTCCTCTTTGATGTAATTTTTCTACAAAACAATGCAATTATCATGTTTACCTGACAAGTTTTGTATCATGACAAAAAAATTAAAAAGAGTAAGAAAGACTACTTCAGTCACCAATAAAGAAATGCAACAGCTACTACATAACCAAAATGTAAGTTGATGAAACCAAGACTTGAAAACCTACATCTTCACATCTGTGAAGTAATCACCAAAAGTTGCAACTAGGTATTCAGTAACTTGTCCTTCACTCCATTCTGCATATAAGATGCAAGTAAGCAATAGTTCAAGGCAATATTAAATAAACAGCTGTATTAAAGAAGAAATTACCTTTATGGTAAAGTTTTACCAGTAGTTCCTGCACTCCTGGATCATCAAATATGACATTGACGGTTTGATGTAGAGCTTCCTAAATCGATTACAGAAGGTCAATAAACAAGAGTTCTTCATAAGGCAACATATGACATTTATATAACAGACCTTTGCAACTTCCAGAAAGCCTTTGCAGGTGTCTTCTAAATTAACCTGTTGCAAAAGGTCAAGACATTAAGTTTGACTAATTAGATATAGAGGCAGCAGATATAATAAGCACGAGATTTATATCTTATATAAAAAAAGAAACTGGTTTTTGATGTCATAGTATAACCTGCTCAGCATAATTTTCTGTAAGGGCTTCAAGAGTGCTAGAAGCTAGCTCCATAGCAAGATCGTAGCATCGACGCATCGTAGATTGTTGTTAATCTGTCATTATGAAAACCTAAGAGTGGCTTTCCACAGTTGCCAATTCTGAAAAATTAATCAGCTTAAAGATGCGGGCATAAAAATTACGAAACATGGCACATATTGGTTCTAAACCAATATCGGAAGCAGGTTCTTCAAGTCTCTTATTCTGGGCCGCTTGGAAATCAAACATTACCTAAAGCACAATTCCAACAAGTTGCATCCAGATTCATTCCATAACATGATCCTTATCCATCCGAAGGTATAGACATTTCCAAAACATAAAAGGGCAAAGAGACAAAATTGATACTTTTGGGCAAAGCTATTACCTTACAGGCTATTATTTGACAAAGCTAAACGGATTATCTTGATTTTGAAGTCTAAAATTATTATTAATAAAATTAGTCTGAAGAATCAGGCATCACATTTCAGCCCTCTCAAAACATCTTGCATACTATTGCGACCTACGACATGTTGAACAAAATTCTAACATGAAACATGTATAATGCATATCCTCATTTTTCTGACATATGGGCAATATGGCATCCAAACAATTAGCTACTGCAATGATTCGTCATGCTACCATGACAAAACTATGATGTTGATACACTAAGAGTGGGTTTAAGACCAAAGAACAAAGAATAGTTGCATAGAGCCCCCTAAAATAAAGAATTCCTGTTGCTTTGGCATATCTTAAGCATTACTAGTGTCTAGTGAAGGGTTTATACCTGAATTATGGACAAAGCAATTCTGTACAGCATGATTTCAGTGCTATTTTCTCTAACGATTTGCACTTGTTCTCCAAGAATTCTGAATAAGTCAACTGCTGCTGGAGTGTATAGCTTTCACTCATCTGTTGATTTTGGTGGCTGTACTTTATCAGCCTCAAGGATATTCAAATACCATTTCTAATGACATTGAAAGTAAAACGCCAAAAAAAGTATCAGTAACATAAGCACTTCTATGCTGTAGTAAAATAATCAAAGATAGCACCATTGCAAGTTTACCCTTGTTGTTGCTAGCATTCTCTCAACATATGAATCCGTTAGTGGATCCATCACACCACTCTCTGAACATACTTGAGCCAGAACCTCATCAACTCCAAGTGCAATTAGATTATCTTGGTACTCAACTACCCACCCAGTGACCTGATTGAAAAAGGAGAGAAGAAAACGAGATATTAAGATATGCAAAGCCACGTACAATGAAAGCATTCATTGAAGTTAAAGAAAACTGTATGTACCGTGACATATCTTCAAATGTCTAAAACAGAAAACAGAGTTTCAAAATTCAAAATAATTACAAATTTCCAAGCAAAATACCTTTAAGATTTCAATGTTTGTAATATCATTTGCACGATCACTCAACAGTCGTAACCACTGAATGAACCTCTCCGTGTACAGATTCACCATGAGTTGGAATATTTCATATCTACAAAAGTAATAGCTCCGGTTATGACTCCTCTAATATATAATACCCAGCATACTAGCAGAATAGTAGTGTAGCTTTAAATGAACCAACAAACTGGAGATCAAGTAGTGAAGAAAAATTAAGAAACCTTGGAGGAAAACATGGAGCCACGTGATCGTATATATCTCCAAGCTCTTCCCCAATCTGAATAATACAATAAAATGTTCAGCTTATTTAAGGATGGAGCAAGTCAACTTTTTATCTTCCTTTTTAACAAACAAAAAATGCACTGACATACCTTTTTTGCCTCCTCTATGGCACCTTTTAAGTTTTCAAAAACAAGCTGTCAAAAGAACACGGCTAAAATCAGATGGCAGAAAACACGATAAAAGATTGCATAATACGTTGATTGAGTACTTCTGATAGAAGTTTGCTGAATCTTTTTTCAACAGCTTTTGTAATATGTTCATAACATTTATCCTTGTAGCCTTTTCCCTGTTTCGCCTTTTGTGCTGCAAGGTTTTTGAATGAAGCGATTGCAGTAGTAGATTTTCTGCAATTAAGAGAAAACAACCCCACATTGAGATGTCGTGGAAAGCATAATAGATTTTGATTTGTCTGTAAGTACTTAAAGAAGAACAATACATATACTTTCCCTATAGATAAAAAGTCCAAACGCCATTGCTATATGAGATTTAGTCTTGACTAGTGGCATAACTTCATCTAGATTATTTGTAAAATATATAAGCCATGGCACTCAATCATGTACATGTTCATTCACATCTGGGACAATAAATTAAGTGTGTGACCACATTCACTGATTGACACAGCCCGGGGTTCTAGCGGTATCATCGTACACTCATAGATACATCATATATATACTACATATATATAAGTTACTATCTCTTGTCTCAAGACTTGATGAAATAGTTCTCCTTGTTCCGCTATCTATGCCATCTCCAAAGCTGTATAATGTAATTCACAACCTACTGACTACTGCTAATCAACTCAATCCTTGCAAAAGATTGGAAGTTTAGATGCTTACAAGGATTCTAAATTGCATGTGACAATTTATAACTTCACTAAGGATAATACCTGCACGTATAACTATTATTCACACCATAGTCCCAACTTAGCACTAACCACTGTCTATATAACAAAAAAAACAGAACAGATTACACAAAGAGCACATAACATAATATTTGCACATTATTACTTTTGTTTTTTCATATGTGGAAGCAGTAAGCTACCGCTGACATATATCTAAATGAAAATAAGTGGTACCTTGATAGAAGCATTGAATCAGATAGCATAGTAGAAACAAAAGATACACAAGCAATGAAGAATTTAATTGCAAATAAGCATACTTTCTTTACAAAGATCAAAAAAGTTTGAAATATGTGACCATAAACTCTCAGATTGCATCACGACGACATGCTATCACAAAGACACAATAATGATAAAACCATACATTGCCAATCCCTCATATGACCACAACAATGATAGTTGACCAAATAGCAGTTATTACCTTTGTATTGTGTCGGGATCACCGAAGATGTTTATGACAAAAAAACAGTAATGCAACCACATATCTACAGAACAGGTCACCCCATGTACAGCGCGTTCATAGACCTCAACAACTTTGTCCATATATCCAAGCCGCGATTCATGATCAGCATATTTCTCCCAAAAGCCGTAACAGAAAATTCCGCCTACCTCAGGTGTTTTTTCGGTCTCATCTATTAGCGAAATCCAGGCATTAAAATCTGATGAATTGGTATTTACTATGCTCAAGAGTCGCAGAAACGGCTGCCATAGAAAAGAAACAACAAATAGTAATCATATGAAATCACTTTCCTACAGATCAATATAAAATTGAATAAAAGTGAGACATATATACCAGAACCGTCTTCTAGTTGGTTTAGAGATGTAGAATCATGTATCGTAACAACTCCATTCCAACTAACACCGGCATCTGGGAAAGGTTTTCCATCGCTGCCATCATTCCCATTCACGGAAGAACGGTAAGCGGCCAACTGAGATGAGTCTGAAGATGGAGCCTCGAACGTCCCATTTTCCAGCAGCACCTGACCATGTTCTACCTCCATGGCATTGGTAATAGTAGCATTAGCCATGTCACCATGCTCGGAAGCAGAATAGGGAAGGGGTGGACTCTCCTGGACATCTGAAAAGCTGTTTCACTCTCTACCGTAATCAAAGAGGGAACTGACTTATCTTAAAAAATCCAAGCCAACACACTAGATTCACCTCTACAAAAGTCCTGTAATCAAAGAAGTAACAAAAGTACATTCGGGTTCATATAACCAAGCTCCAAAGCTTTGCCATATGCAGAGAACCCAAAATCCATTCTGTTCTAGTGGCATAAACAATGGATGGCAACTGTAAGTTTAAATAGCACAAGAGAAAAACGGAAAGCCGACAATAGCGAAGGCGGCAGTTTGAGGTTGTAAGTGAAATTACAAGTGAGCAGACACTTTCAAGTTCGAACGGCAAAATAGAATCTAATCTTAAACTATAGTTCAAGGTCTCCATATGTCTGATTTGCTCATCAAGAAAGCTGATGCTTACTTTGGCCTGGGTCTATTTTAGCTAGTGATCGATACCCTACAATCAACATCCATCCATCCAAGGTATCCTGAATCCTTTGGCACAAGCTAAGAGCTTGTAATCTTCTTGTTTTTTGTTGAATACACACGTTCGTTTGTCAAGATAATAAATCGCTTGACCACTAACCAAATCGACAGCTAGCCTCGAGTCGTAAAGACCAAAAAAAATGAGCATTGGACAGACGACATTCGAGGATGAAATTTATCAAGCTATGGAGAATACATAATGAACCGAAAGCATGTAGCGATCCGCAAATTAAGGATGTAACTGAGAACACTTACATCTACACAACTAAATAAGGAGGTCTAATAATTAGCATTGAATCTAACTTCGAATACCCATTTGTCCTTCCTATATATTTATGCATATATATCATTATACATATATAGTATAGTATGGAATAGCAGCACGATAAAATGCATAATAATGATAAAGATACGTACGATACTAATTAAAACAGTATTAAGATCCGATACAACAAGAAAAGAGTTCCAACACACATGAAGATTATTTAAAAAAACAAAAACACATAAGTGTTCCAACTTTCTTCTAATAGACAGGAACAAAAGAGCGACGCAACCATCTGCAATTAAAGAGAAAAGATTAGATAATGAAAAAAACTAAAGTAAAAATTAAAGAAACTAAATAAAAAAAATTCATACCGATAGTCTTCTATTTCATACACCTTTGCACCATTTACCCATTCACCACAATGAGAAATCTCCACCCTTCTCCCAACAGCACGCTCAATTTGGTCCAAGACATCGAATGATTCCCTTCCAGTAACTTGCCCGAACACAACATGTCGGTTATCGAGTTGAGGTAATGCCTTGAATGTGATTTGAAACTGAGATCCATTCTCACTTGGATCCTCGTTTGCCATTGACACCACACCTCGCCCGTCGTGCCTCAACAAATATGGTTCCCTTCTAAATGGATTTCCCCAACACGATCGACCACCAAAGCCATCGCCGGTGTCAAAATCCCCACTTTGACAAACAAAATCTGGTGAAATACGGTGAAATGGTGCATAACGAAAACACTATTTCGGGGCTGCTTGAGCCCCGAGGGTACCCTTGCACAAATTTAAGAAGTTGAGGGCGGTAATCGGGGCTTCGTTTACCTTTAATGCGATCGTCATGGTTCCCGCGTATACATCGTCAATCTCAATCTCTAAAAAAGCCAACGGTTCCCGCTTTCGCCGTGCCATATTAAGGGTTTCAGTGAGATGATACAGATCGAATAAGAGAAAAATATATCAAGAAAACCCTAAAATCATCTGCTTCTTTTATTCTCTTTCATCCCTTGAACTTTAGCTTCATACACTTCTAGTCCTTTATTTTCTGATCTTTACAACTGAAGTATATCTTGACACTTAAAAGGCAGAATAAGTCCTTCATAAACATGAAACAATAAGAAATAAAACATTGATTAGAATCAAGGCAATATTGACATATGATAATTAAGCTAACATCCCCCCTCAACATTGTCCTTGAAGTCTAGAGGTGTACAAAAAAAACCGGGTTGGAACCCGAACCCGAAACTGGTCAACAACCGGGTTTGACCCAACCAAGTTCGGGTTTGACCCAACCCGGCGGTTACTAACCGGTTTTTATTTTCGGTTAGGGACCGGGTTGAGATCGGGTTGGGAAAAAAACGAGTCAAACCTGGTCAATAACCGGTCAAAGTTTGACCCCAAACCGGTTTCAAACCGGGTCGGGTTGGGTCAAACCCGGTTTTGGTTCCGTTGACTAAAAAACCGGTTCGGGGTTGGGTAGAAACTGGTTTTTGTTCACCACTACCTTGAACATGTCTATAAGTCCCAATTGATTACACAAAAAAAAAGATGTTGCTTTGAACCATGGCTTTTAGCAAGTAAATCTGCTGTTTAACTCAGAACTGACTTTATGTTTAACTCATAACTGACAATTTTAGTTAACAAATTCTTATAGATTAAATAAATTTTTGTATCTTCTAATCACACCTGCTAATATTCTTCTCACCTTGATCCAATATTATATCAATGCACCCTTTTAAGAATTCCTTTTCGTGTCTCAAATAAGTATAAATTCGTATGAAATCCTCCTACCATTGGTATAGTACACAGCTTTTCCAATTATTATTAATTTATTAAAGGTAGCATACTTCATGACCGTATCAACAGAAAGGCGCATTAATTGTGGTTAACAAATTTTATTTGACCAAGAAGATGTCCTCAGCTGGAGGGCACTCCTTCCCGCTGCTGTTTACTTTGGCCTGGGTCTATTTTAGCTAGTGATCGATACCCTACAATCAACATCCATCCATCCAAGGTATCCTGAATCCTTTGGCACAAGCTAAGAGCTTGTAATCTTCTTGTTTTTTGTTGAATACACACGTTCGTTTGTCAAGATAATAAATCGCTTGACCACTAACCAAATCGACAGCTAGCCTCGAGTCGTAAAGACCAAAAAAAATGAGCATTGGACAGACGACATTCGAGGATGAAATTTATCAAACTATGGAGAATACATAATGAACCGAAAGCATGTAGCGATCCGCAAATTAAGGATGTAACTGAGAACACTTACATCTACACAACTAAATAAGGAGGTCTAATAATTAGCATTGAATCTAACTTCGAATACCCATTTGTCCTTCCTATATATTTATGCATATATATCATTATACATATATAGTATAGTATGGAATAGCAGCACGATAAAATGCATAATAATGATAAAGATACGTACGATACTAATTAAAACAGTATTAAGATCCGATACAACAAGAAAAGAGTTCCAACACACATGAAGATTATTTAAAAAAACAAAAACACATAAGTGTTCCAACTTTCTTCTAATAGACAGGAACAAAAGAGCGACGCAACCATCTGCAATTAAAGAGAAAAGATTAGATAATGAAAAAAACTAAAGTAAAAATTAAAGAAACTAAATAAAAAAATTTCATACCGATAGTCTTCTATTTCATACACCTTTTAACTAATTTATAATGTTCGAAAGGTGGAAAGCATTGATTGGCCAGCCTTTTAACTAATTTATACTAAAATACAGTTTGAAAAATCTTAAGTGTACCTGTATTTAGTGACTAGATGATGAATCATAATGAGCATTTCAAACTTAGCAAGCTCATTTCCAGGACAGGCATGGACACGGCTTCCAAATGGCATAAATGTGTTGGGTTTTGGCGCGACCTAGATACATGTTAAGAAAACATTCTCTCTTCTTTTCTTTTTCTTTCTTTTTTTCCAAAATACACCATCAATCAGTCAAATTTCTTTGAATGCACCTTAAATCTTGAAGGGTTGAATTGCTCTGGATTAGGAAAGAATTCAGGATTGTGGTGGATATTTCTAAACAAAGGCATGACCTTCCAGCCTTTGGGAATTAGGTAACCTGTTAGAAATAATTTGGTATAATTTGGTGAATATCATAGTCTAACAAAGGGAATAACTAACTATTAAATTAAGAACAATTGTAACGAAAAGAAGCCTACAAGATATTTGTGTCTAGCGATTGTCTTACCTTTGTATTCTACATCAGTAACGGCTTCTCTAAATGTGAACGATATGATGCTTGCGATTCTCAGACTCTCCAATATCACCTGAAAATATATAGACAATATTAAGATTCAAGAGTAAGTACTACATTTCATACTTTCTTCACCTTTCAAGAAAAAAAAAACATACTTTCTTATCTTTAGAATAAATGTAAACATGTTTCCATTTAATAATATACCCATTGGCCATATTTAGAGATATATTTAAGATTTTGACATATATGCCATTGTGCATGGACTGCAACCTTGCAAGTGACTGGCATATTTCTAGTTTGGGCCCATGTCAAGTGATGATTTCCATCATCATTAAGCTGGTAGATAGCCTTCTGTTCAGCCTACAGAAACATAATAAAGTCTTAATTTTTATAAAAGTACATTAATTCTTATAAGTTATTCAGAATAATTAATCTTTTAAAGAGTTTACCTTTACAAGCTCTAAAAGTTAATTCTATAAAATTAACTTGGCTTACCACGAAAGCTTTTTTAAAGGGGGTGCCTGGTACTTTTGTTGGGAAAGAATTGTAACCTCTGTCTAGTATGCTGTAGTTTTTCTTTAGTTTCTCTTTGTGGCTGACATCCAGGTGTCCGAATATAGCAAGTATTCCAACTTCAAATGACAGCTGAAATCACGCCCCGAAAATTATAAAACAATTCCAGAAAGATTTGTCCATAAGTACAGAAAGAAACGATAGCGTAAAGCCAAATGAAAGATGGCACAAGAAGAAAAAACACAAATAAAAGAACAAACCTTTTTCATTTCATGAAATGTATTAACCACGTGGCCGCCTACCCATGACTCCAAGGCAGAGACCGCGATTGCTTCAATATCTGCGACCAAAGCCCGGAGATTATCAAGTGAAAACGAACCTTTGACTAGCTTTCTTATCCGAGTGTGATACTCCCCTTGATGGAAAGAAAGTGCCAAGGGGCCTATTAAATTCTCTTTGCTTTTGGGATATGTTGGCTTGAACAAGTGAGCTTGATTAACCAACACGAATCGCGCTGCCTTTGGACTAGCTAACATGATGCTAGGACAGCCCAAGATATGGGTCTTAAAAATTTCACCATATCTGTAATTATCATACAAAATAAGTCCATATGTAATGTGAAGAAACAGAATGAACCGGTGTACTTAGCCTTGTTGAGTGACAATGTGTAGGTATTTAAATCAGTACACAGGATCAGAGGGTTCCTGGCACGTACCATACCCTTTATGTAATATAAAGAAAAGTGATCAAATGAATGAAGTAATACATCTAATGTCATTGAGTGATATATAGTTTGACAAACCTTTTCTGTTTCTTAGCAAAGAAGACGTTTGGATCTTGAGAATACAGTTGGAGTGTTTCGCCGATATAAGGTCATCCGAGTGTGCCCGGAGGGAGTTTAGCTTTGAACCTTCGATTCCTTTTGACAAAAATGAACAAAAAAGTGCAACTAGAAAAATGAGGACATGAAGAACAAGGATGATTTCATCCCTTCCTCCATATGTATAAGCAAAGAAGCAGGTATATTGTTACTCTTTACCAAAATGTTCAGGCTTTGTATTTGTATATGGTGTCTGTTTATATAATATGATGAAATATTATGGCTGTCAAAGGGTTTATATAGAAAAGGAGAGTGAACCGTGAATCCTATATAAGGACAAAATCTCCAAGATTTTGAAAAATTAATGAAATTCAAAATTTATGATTATGACAGTATGTATATGAATTAAAAGCCAATATTTTCCTCTAAAGAAAGACCTCAACTTTTCCAAGAGAATCAGTTTCCGATTTGACAAATTTATATCTAAATCAGCTATAGGGAAAAGCAATGAGATTTAGGAAAAATAAACATAAACACTAATCATATATTTGTAAAAAATAGCAATGCATAAAACCTATTACAATTATATAAATAGCTAGTACATGCGCAATGCGACGGGATGTGACGGCAACGAGATGTGGGGGGTGAGTCGCAACTGGAGTTATGATGGTTTAAGCTTGATGAAAATTGTGCACCTGTTTTGAACCATCTTAAAAATAGACCTAACCCTGAATTTATGGTCCTCATTGCACTTTCCCGTTTGATTCCAAAATTTATCACACCATTTCCATGACTCAAACGCAAACTAAGTATCAAAAGGTGCAGATATATTAACCATTTAGGCCTTTAAACTAAGTTTCGCAGGTTGACATCAAACCACAACAATTTACCCAAATCATTACACCAAGCTCCCCGAAAGTGCAGATATTATATCTCACTTATTTCAAACACAATAAGCACAAAATTTTAAAGGTTAGCCCGATTATAAATCAAACGGGCCAATACCCAAAACAAACTGTTAACTACAATTCAAGCTAAACTTCATAGTAACCATCACATTTTACGTGTTGACTATTGCCCGAAAATCAACATAACAAAAGAAGAGATTGAATACTTAGATGCCATTAGTATAAATGTACTTAAACTGAAAATCCATACACATGTAAATAACCTCTATTTCAGCTTAAAAACCATCGTCAGAGACTCAGGGTGATTAGGATAAATAAGCGG
The DNA here is from genome assembly GCA_034093135.1 of Erigeron breviscapus. Lineage (NCBI taxonomy): Eukaryota > Viridiplantae > Streptophyta > Magnoliopsida > Asterales > Asteraceae > Erigeron > Erigeron breviscapus. Next base: position 126,261,254 of record CM067167.1, read on the forward strand.
ATCATATAATACTGTGTAATGGTGGGTTGTTTGGTTGAACAAATTGCTATTGTGTATGTTTGACAGAGCTGTTAGAAGCACTTACAAAGGTCTGTGGGCTGTCCTGCAGAAACAGATGACACTATTGATTAAAGACGCGAATTTGAGTCAGACTTACACACACTATGTGTTATAGTGTGCAGCATATCATGCACATGGATATGAAGGGATAGAGATGTACAATAAGCTTTTCAGCTGGGCTTGAGAAGTTCTGTTTCAGATTTTGTTGGGTCCCATTTAATATGGTATATATAGGCTATTAGCTTTAGGACTTTCAACTTCACTTCTTCACCAACAGGGGTTGTAACAGAGAGCTTGTCAGCAATCTGCAAAAGTTCAAAAAATATCAATCATCTAACATCTTCAAAAAGGCAGTGCACAATCATAAATGCAGAATTAAAAACTTTTACTTTCGATGGACCACCATCTGCAGACGAACAACTTGCACCAACAACTGCTCCCACGATTTTTCCACTAATACTAAACCTGCAAAGATATCATACAGTAGAAGCCGATGTCCAACAAGATCTAATACAACATAAGTTTCATCAAATTAAGCCATGTACACAGCCACATAAAGGAAACAAAATAATGCATAGATTATTTATAAATATGATGAAAATGACCAAGTAAGACCAACCCTGTGAATTGAAAATTTATATCTTTGTTTCTGTTGCAACCAGTGTGATCTACAAACACAGGAACCTACAAAAAGTAAGATATTAGATATTCCATTGTATATATTAAAAAACTTCAGTGCACAAATTACCTGTCAGAGATGAAATGTAGAAAAAGTAAGATGTGGAGAATTTCAATAATCTACACACCTGATCTGGGCCCAATGACCATCCTTCAAGTCCCTTAATCTTGATAACAAATGAACCCTGCATCAAAATTATCCTCACTATAATGGTTTCAGTATCACATATTCACATCAAAGTAGAAGACCTACAGCCTGATACAACCTATTATGTGTAAGGTCAATCTAAAAATAAATACATAAACACTACGGAAATAGAACCTAAAATTTCAAAGAAATGTTCCTAAATTGTTGTGTTAATTGAATCTATTACCAGGATTTGTGTCAGTAATAGAATATATACCGGTAATGAAGCCTTAATCCAAAGCAACCACCCCGCTTAAACATCAATGATCAAACTATAATAGCAGCCTTCCCCATTCAGCCATTCCCCAACAGAGAGAAAAGAGTTTACAAACATGCATATTGAACTTGGGCGTCTAAAAGAAACTTGTGAAACAAAAATACCACAAACTATAACACCAAAACACCCCATGCTGCAAAATGCCAAATATAAATTAACAACTCAAACCTTATACTAACTACACTACGTGACATTACATATAAAAATTAGGATGGGGAGAGTGTCGTATAAATCAACCAGGCGTCCAGGCCTATTTATAGATATGCATGTCCATTCTTGATGGGACAATGACATCGACTTAAAGCACTTTCGGATCTAGACCCAGAAGTACAGGTGTAATTGGCAAAATTTGGCCAATAAGGGCACATGAACCAGCTCCCTAAAAACTATCCAACCTAGAACCTGCAGGGCTTGTCTCAGAAGCTTGACAAACCTAAATGAGCCGAACCCACCAAGTGTATACAAAAGACGGTGAATTAGGTCACTAGTTTTAGTTTCTTAATTATTAGACTGGATCCCTGGTGGTGGTCTTCACTAGTGTTGTAAATGTTCATCATAGGCGTTGGGAGACGTTCGTCCTAGTTTTCTCATAATGAGCGATGACGGGGAAGGGAATATTTGGTGTAGGCCATGTGATAAGGATTTTCATTTAATTATCCACGCTAACTTAACGAGCCTAAATAATGTTTTTCACTCGATCAGCTGCTCTACATAATGCAACTTAACGAGCCTAAATGAGTTGAACCCACCAAACCTATACAGGCAGCTGTGACTTTGCTCACTACATTTAGTTTCTTAGACTTTTGAAGGTTCATTTAAAACTTGATATACTTGTAACTTGAAACAATCCCATACAAATGCTCAAGCTTATGAAAGCCTATATCAACCAACCAAAAGGCCACTTATACAAGAATGTTGGAACCAAAACAATACTAGTCGAGCCAAGGCTTGAGCCTCAGACAAGCTAATCACAAACCTGAAACTACCCATGAGCAAAAAGCCCAAGCATCAATAAGCAAAGCAACCTAAGGCTCAAGTTGGGTTGAACACAATATATTGTATCTAAAGACATATTATACAAAATACATGATTAAGGATACAAATTGTGAAAATCATTAGTAACGTAGGCGAGTAGGCGAATAGTGGATGTTACCGTACCTTATCATAAATTGGGATGAAGTAGTAACCATTTGGAGCACCTTATCATAAACTGGCTTGGTGAAGGACATAACACATTTTATAATAAATAGCGCACTAGAAACCTCATTATTTGTCTGGTTCTTCATTGGTGAAAGCATAAAAGACAAGTCCAATTAATGTTGCACTATAGTAAAATCATATGATAACTTTGGTCTACATTCAATCTTCTGCACGACATTATCTTAGAGCAACACATATAATACCTGAAATATTTCTCAGCTTTCAGCACATTTTATAATAAATAAAAAAGGAGAACGGATAGGGTCCCTGTTTAGACTACTCGGAAATTCTATACATCCTAGCCGGTATTCTTGAACTGAGCCGGTTTGTTTGATGCTACACAGAAATTCATCGGGGTTTTGGAACTCGGCTGGGCCAAAAATTTTGGTAAATGCACTGGACAATTCTTCCCAAAATGTAATGGGCTGGTCGTTAGAGATCCAAGAATAAAGGTCCAAGGCATCACCCTCTAGGTGCATTGAAGCCACTTCAACTTTCTCCTCATCAGGTATTTCATAATACTTGAAATATTTCTCAGCTTTCAGCAACCATCCGCGAGGATCCCCCCCCGCTAAAATTTGGGAAATCGATTTTGTTATAAGGCTTATAGGTTGTCGACCCCTCCAGGAACCTTCCCCTTCATCCCTGATACGGGGACGATCCCTTGCCTTTAGGGATGCAATCTCTTGCCTCTGAGCTGCTATATCCTCCTTCAGTACATCAATTGACTCCAATTTTGCGGCTATGGAAGCCAATTGAACAGCAAGAGATTCAGGTGGGCTACTGCCATCGTTTGAGTTATTCCCGTGTTTTTTCGGTCTCATCTATTAGCGAAATGAACCAAATGATAAGAACAGGATTGATGAAAATGATATTAGGCTAGTATTTTATTAAAAACAAAGGATAGTGGCCCAATTCGAGAAGGGCACTGTCTCCAATTACAAGAACAATGAAATAAGAGCAATTCTGAATGAATGATAATGAAAAACTAGCCTATCCCTAATTTTCTGGAAAATCATTTATTAAATTGATTGCATAAAATCAATCACCGATTTGATTGAGAGGATTGAGCCAGTTTCCAAAAATAAAATTCAGCTGCCCCACTTTTGCAGATTTGACTTGATTCTTCCTTCTAGAATACACTTTTAATGGTAGACCTCTATCATTACTTCCCTCCCGGTAAAACGCCTTGTCCTCAAGGCGGAATGCAGGAAATTGCTCAGCCACTAGATCATAGGTTTCCCACGTAGATTCTTCTATAGGGCGATTGCACCATGAAATCAACAATTCTAAGACGGGTTGGCCAGCTTCATAGACCCATCGATGACTGATAACAGAGTTGGGTTCCAGTCTTTGGTGATGGGTAATGGAATTACTTGGCACCGAAGAAAAAGAGCCATGGGCAGGTTTAAGCATTGAAATGTGGAATACTGGGTGGATTCTAGCTTCAGATGGTAATTCCAACTCATAAGCAACTGGGCCCACTGCTCGTTTGACACGATACGGCCCAAAAAACCTCGGAGTTTGAAATATGTGACCATAAACTCTCAGATTGCATCACGACGACATGCTATCACAAAGACACAATAATGATAAAACCATACATTGCCAATCCCTCATATGACCACAACAATGATAGTTGACCAAATAGCAGTTATTACCTTTGTATTGTGTCGGGATCCCGAAGATGTTTATGACAAAAACACAGTAATGCAACCACATATCTACAGAATAGGTCACCCCATGTACAGCGCGTTCATAGACCTCAACAACTTTGTCCATATATCCAAGCCGCGATTCATGATCAGCATATTTCTCCCAAAAGCCGTAACACGGAAATTGGGCCAAAAAGGTATCATAAATTCTTCGGATCTTCAAGATGTTCTGTTAAAAGAACAAAACATACTTAATGTCATAAAAACCAACAGCACTAGCAGGCAGTCCATTTAATCCAATTTGGAATTTGCCTACCTCAGGTGTTTTTTCGGTCTCATCTATTAGCGAAATCCAGCATTAAAATCTGATGAATTGGTATTTACTATGCTCAAGAGTCGCAGAAACGGCTGCCATAGAAAAGAAACAAAAAATAGTAATCATATGAAATCGCTTTCCTACAGATCAATACAAAATTGAATAAAAGTGAGAAATATAAACCAGAACCGTCTTCTAGTTGGTTTAGAGATGAAGAATGATGTATCGTATGAACCAACTCCATTCCAACTAACACCAGCATCTGGAAAAGGCTTTCCATCATTCCCCTTCACGGAAGAACGGTAAGCGGCCAACTGAGATGAGTCTGAAGATGGAGAGCCTTGCACGTCCGATTTTCCAGCAGCACCTGACCCATCCCCATGTTCTACCTCCATGGCAGTGGTAATAGTAGCATTAGCCATGTCGCCATGCTCGGAAGCAGAATAGGGAAGGGGTGGATTCTCCGGGACATCTGAAAAGCTGTTTAACTCTCTACCATAATCAAAGAGGGTACTGACTTGTCTTAAGCCTATGCAAAAGACAACAGCCAAGGAAAGTTCTTATAAGCGGTGGCAATGGAATCATAGGATGTTTAGAAAGTCCAAGCCAACGCACTAGATTCATCTCTACAAAAGTCCTGTAATCAAAGGAGTAACAAAAGTACATTCGGGTTCATAACCAAGGTCCAAAGCTTTGCCAGGCGCAGGAAGTCCAAAATTCATTCTGATCTAGCGGCATAAACAATGCATGGCAATTAACAGGCACAATTTAAGTTAAAATAGCAGAAAAGGGGAAAAGGAAGGCTGACAGTAGCAAAAAGGCGGAATATTGAAGGTTGGAAGTGAAAGTACAAATGAGCAGAAACTTTCAAGCTCAAACGGTAAAATAAAATCTTTTCTCAAACAAACAATTGTAGAAGGTCTCCATAAGTCTGATTCGCTCATGAAGCAAGCTGGCTGCTTACTTTGGCCTCAGGTCTATTTTAGCTTGTGATCGATCCCCTACAATCACCATCGATTCTTTGGCACAAGCAAAGTGATTGACATGTTTTTTTGGTATTGCTCATCGGATACACATGTTCATTTGTCAAGAAAGATTATTAATTGGTTGACTGCTACTAACCAAATCGACAGCTAATTTAACCTCGAATCTTATTGGCCACAAAATGAGGTTCTAAACATTGGACAAAAGAAAACTACGGAGGATGAAAATTTATCAGTCTATTGAGAATAAATGAAGCAAAGTACGTACATATCCCCAAATTAAGGATGTGCCCGAGAACTGTACAAAGACTTGGGCGTACACAACTAATATCTGACTTGGAATAACCATCGTGTCCTTCCTATACATATATAGTAGTATAGTATGGATAGCAGCAATAAGATGCATAATAATGATGAGAAATAATAGTGAATGGTAAAAGTGGTAGCAACTAGAAACTTAAGCATAAACAGCATAACATGAAAAGTACCAAGTAGTTCCAACAACATGGATGACCAAAGTTTGACAGAAGATTATTAAAGAACACAAACACACATGAGCAAGCAAGCAGTAGCAAATAAGCAACCTAGATAATAGTAATAACTAAGAAAGCTATATATAATTAATAGCGTGATCGAGGCCGCTTGATAACTGGTTGAGAGAGATCCTCATCGCAGAAGCGTGGAGCATTAAACGCGAGGGACATGTTGTTAGATGTCATGAAGGTATCCAGGAAACCGTAGTCATACTTAGAGCTATTTCTCATCATCTTCTGGAAATCCTTCTCCCATGGCTTCAGCTTACGATTGTAACGATTACGATGCTCCTCCCTTTCCTTCTTCTCCTGCTCCTCCAGCCTCAGATATGAACTATGAAACTCCTCAACCCAAGCCTGACCCTCCTTCCTATCCTTAAACAGCTCGTCCACTTTCTTCTTACTATCACGATTAATCTGGTTAATCATACGCAGACCCTCCGCCTTGGTGATGTCCTTACCGTCCATGGTTTTTCCGTTTTCAAGAAAAGAATAAAAGGTTCCCGATTTCAAATCTTCCACTGAAAGCCCCCATGTTCGCATCCAAGACTCGGCGTCTGCTAAGATATTACTATATGAATAATAAGGACGGAGAACATCCAATCTCCTATTACTATGTGGTTTCAAATCGTTGAAATTAACCCCTTTACTAATCAACCCATAAACCAACGACTCCTTGCGTCCGCAGGGACCATGAATATCAGTCCACAGTTTGTTCCCAAAATCGATTTCACCATCGATTGCCGAAAACATTTTTAGGGTTTTGGTTTTTCTTTTTCTCTTCTTATTCTTATTATATCTAATTATCTTTTTATATATATATATATATATATATATATATATATATATATATATATATATATATATATATATATATATATATATATATATATATATATATATATATATATATATATATATATATATATATATATATATATATATATATATATATATATATATATATATATATATATATATATATATATATATATATATATATATATATATATATATATATATATATATATATATATATATATATATATATATATATATATATATATATATATATATATATATATATATATATATATATATATATATATATATATATATATATATATATATATATATATATATATATATATATATATATGTTCGTATATGTATATATATAAACGACATTCGATCTATTTATCTATAAATCATGAAAGGCCGCGATAGTGGTGGTTAGTCCCGATGGTGGCAGTGGTTTCATGAAAGTAAAGGAGACCTGATGGAGAAAAAACTGTGATTTTTTTTGAAGTGGAAGTGATGAAGAAAATGATAATTTCTTGTATATTTTATTACTGCATATAATTTTGGATTTGGGATATCTTTTGTAATGAAGAGAGAAAGAGGGTAGGGGAGAAGAGAGTGGTGATATATGGATCCTGATGAATGATGATGATTGATTGATATTCAATATATATCTGCATTTATATCTATGTCAAACAAACAAGATTTAACAAAACAAACCAAAATAATCTTTACTAACAAATATATTCATATATCAAATATTAAAAATTTTAAAACAAACCAAAATAATCTTTACTAACAAATATATTCATATATCAAATATTAAAAATTTTAAAACAAACCAAAATAATCTTTACTAACAAATATATTCATATATCAAATATTAAAAATTTTAACAAAACAAACCAAAATAATCTTTACTAACAAATATATTCATATATCAAATATTAAAAATTTTAACAAAACAAACCAAAATAATCTTTACTAACAAATATATTCATATATCAAATATTAAAAATTTTAAAACAAACCAAAATAATCTTTACTAACAAATATATTCATATAAAATATAATAATTTTAAAACCGTTAATTTATTTTAGAGTTAATTACAGAAATCGTCCCTGTCGTGATACCCAGCTTGCAGGTTTCATCCCTAACTTTCAGAAATTACACTTTTAGTCCAAAAAACTTTGCTCCGTCAACAGTTTTAGTCCTGGTCATAAACGTCCGTTTAAAACGAGGTCACATGTTTAGCACGTGATAGGTATAATGGTCTTTTTCCCTTTAACACATGTCCAAAATTACAATTAAACCTGAACTTCAGTCATCCTCTATCAATTCAATCAATCATCAATATATATCTGCATTTATATCTATATCAAACAAACAAGATTTAACAAAACAAACCAAAATAATCTTTACTAACAAATATATTCATATATCAAATATTAAAAATTTTAAAACAAACCAAAATCAAGTTTTTTTATGTTTTTTTTTTAAATATACCAACAAAATCTAAGATAGCATGAGTAAAAATCATTGTAATTGACTATCTATTGATTCACATAGTGGTGGTGGCCGGATATTCGTAGTGGCGATGAAGGCATGAACCTACAATGAGCTGGTGGCTATTAAACAACCACCACCATCGGTGGTCACGGTAGTCACGGTGATTTTCGACCATATTTCGACTGACCCATTACAATCCAGATCCAGATCCGGCCACCACCACCCATACTAACCACCCATCCAGATCCAGATCCGGTCACGGCAGTCGCGGTGGTGTTCGTGTGTGTGTATGTATATATATATATATAAACGGCATTCGATCTATTTATCTATAAATCATGAAAGGCCGCGATAGTGGTGGTTAGTCCCGATGGTGGCAGCGGTTTCATGAAAGTAAAGGAGACCTGATGGAGAAAAAACTGTGATTTTTTTTGAAGTGGAAGTGATGAAGAAAATGATAATTTCTTGTATATTTTATTACTGCATATAATTTTGGATTTGGGATATCTTTTGTAATGAAGAGAGAAAGAGGGTAGGGGAGAAGAGAGTGGTGATATATGGATCCTGATGAATGATGATGATTGATTGATATTCATATATTCATATAAATATACATATATATCTATATATCTAATTACGATAAGAGAAAGAGAAACAAAGACACGAATGAAAAGACCATTATACCCATCACGTGCTAAACATGTGACCTTGTTTTAAACAGACGTTTATGGCCAGGACTAAAACTGTTGACGGAGCAAAGTTTTTTGGACTAAAAGTGTAATTTCTGAAAGTTAGGGATGAAACCTGCAAGCTGAGTACCACGACAGGGACGATTTATGTAATTAACTCTTTTTTCTTTTATCTATGTGGCCCAAACATTCATGTGCCGAATCCGAGACCACCATCCTTTTTAGAAGCCAAAATTGCGCCCCACTTGACCCAAGCAAGCAATCTTACGTTTACAACTATTGTCACCCCAAAAAAACTGAGGAGCTAATTGCCTCCAAAGTTAGATTAACCTTTTTAGGCATAGACAAAAAAAATAATTTCCCTCTTTGTTTCTTTATTTTTACCTTTGCGTTTATTGATTCGTTTGAGTTCTCATGTATATATAAGTAAAACCGTAAAATTTACGTTTTGGTCTATCTTATGCACATTTAATCACAACTTACTATAGTTTTACACTTCTACTCCATTAGTCATAACTTCTCAACTTGGCTCTTACAATGACATTTTCATATCACATTTCGATGTGACTATCTTTAAGACTATTAGATTTAATCTATGTCTTTGGTAGATAAACTAATCGTAATTGTAACCACTATATTGCAAGTTATATTCTTATAATGGAATGTATTTGTAGAATTTGTATGATTGGATAAATAAAAAAGAAAAAAAAATTAATTCAAAGACTTTTCAATGTGACTTTGTCTTACAAAGCTTTAGACTACATCTATGTCATGGGTAGATAAAACTGACATTGGTCGTAATCGTAACCACTATATTGAAAGTTATATCCTTATAATGAGTTGTATCTATAGAGTTTGTATAAATGCATAAATAAATAAATAAAAAAGAGAACAAAAGTTTTACATACTAAAGGAGGGTGACTAGGTGATGTCACGAATGTGTGTTGTCAAGCTCTAACCTAAGCTACAGTGGAATTATGACATGGGGTGTGATGATTTCGGTGTGTTTTATAAGGTGTAAGAGTGTGTAGAATGGGCGGGTCTTTTGAATTTTGAAAGGGGAAAAAAGAGGGAGAATGGAGAGAGAAAGGGTAAATATAAACTTATAATCATCAGATCTAAAAAAATTTATGGTTCCACCACTTTCTTTCATCTCTTTTTTGTTCTTTCATTCTTTTTCTAATCCAACTTTTGGAGTGAATATATATAAACTATATATATATATATACATAGATCTGTATATCTATCCATACACATACATACATGATACATCTATAAATCAATTTGTTTATTTTTTTTCTTGAATTCGAGAAGAAGAAGAATAAGATTTAAGGATATAGGCATGTGAAGCGGCTTCTGATGATGATATATATGTAGAGAAATAGATCTATAAAGCGGCTTCTGTTAAGGCTGATGATGATGATGAAGGAAAGAAAAATCATACTTGCTCTGAACAAATTCAGCCTATTATCAAGGTATATGTATATATAATATTTACATATGCAACTCTAGAAATAGATACAGATATGTATGTATACTTTGATCGAATCGGGTCATGATCATATATATGCAAAATCGATTTTTTTGTAAAAAAAAACTAATTTAATTCATTAGCAGTGATCAGTAACTAAGTTAAGATTATGAATAGTAAGTGATGGACCTTCTTGAAATTCTATCACACGAGCAGGGACCCGGATGTGGAGAATAGAGGCTGGTCTGGATGGTATGTGCTATATTTGATCTTTCTTAGTTGTACACTTTGGTTTGTTTCTGAATTTTTGGGTTATGGAATACTTATATTTTTAAGTGTGGTTTAGTGTTCTTATTGAATGGATATCGAAACTGGGTTGTTGGAGTGATGGTGCAGACAACGCATGTCTCTTGTCAGGTAAACAAGTGGTCGCTATTTATGATTGTACATTTGCATCATTGTTTTTAATGGGCTGTGAGTAGATAACCAAAAGATTACCTTATCATCCGTGTATCAGGAAATACTCGAAAATTAGAACATGGACATTGGGGTTATCAAGTGAAACTCTTTGCACTTATCAAAATTTAGGGGTTTTTTGTTAATGATTTTACATCTAACTTTTCGATATTATAATATCTAGGTTTTTTTTTGGCATTGTTACGGAAGTTCGGTGATCTTGATTTGGGTTGATTAAATTTTTTGATTTATATTTGGCAGAAGATTGGATGATCGAATTGGTGAGGATGTATGGATGATGATAATGATTGTTTATATTTTGTTTTATTAATTGATTTGTTTATATTTGTTTACTTATAATTTGATGTTGTGTGTTTTGATTGATAGATTTGTTTATAAACTGAATGAATGGTGGCTGGATGGGTGTGACTAACAAAGTTATAAACAACCAAATCAAACCCATCCATGAAATCCTCCAAATCAAGAAAAAGTTGGTCATGTTTCGATTTTTGTTATAGGCGAAGAAAATCAAGTAACACCTCACCTGCTGCTACTCAGTAAGTTCAACTACCAATTAGTAGATAAGATTGTTTATACAAGTTTTGATTGTTTGTCTTATATATTTAAATATATCACCAACATTCTAATGTCTTATATGACAATTGCAGCCCCTGTGCAAGAGTAATACAAGTGGAAAACAGTGATACATGATCAAGTTCTTGGAAGATTGTTTCAGTTGCTTATCTATATAAATCTTACAATGCTTGGTAGGAATTTTAGATGGGAAAAAAAGTGCATCTATGGATAACCAGGTGAGTCATTGCTATCTATTAATTAATGGGTACTAAAAGGAATTCTTGCTTTCAATAAGAATTATAATGTTACAGGTATTACTAAAAACTAACTTAATAATGACTTAAATGTTACAAGTAATACTAACAACTAACTGAACACGAACGGCTTATCATTGTTTTTTGGGAATGGAGAAATAAAGGGATTGGATTTTTCTTCTATTTGGAGTCTTCATGTATGATTATGGAGTGTTGATTTCAGGCAGCCTTATGTAGCGCTACTGTAAAGGCTATTCATCTGTTATTAAGAAATATATTTACGTTTTTAAAAATTTTGGCAACTGTAGCAGCAGGTTGAATAAAAGGTTGTAAGAAATTTTGTCATCTTTTAGTGTTAATTGAATAAAAGGTTGCCAACTTAGGTCCAATCTTGATATCAGGTTACAGTTTTTAGTGTTGTAACAATGAAAACAAAGTTGGTTGCAAGAAATAGAAATGGACTAAAGTTGGTTACTTTTTTTTAGTATGGAACTAAGCATTTCTTTATCTACCTTATTTGATATTTATGTATCTTTGACTGGGTCCGTAGAACAACCAACTAAACCCCATTTGGAATGAGCATTTTGAGTTCACCGTTGAAGATCCTAATACTCAACATGTCACAATAAGAGTCTTTGATGATGAAGGAGTACAATCTTCTGAGTTAATCGGTTGCGGTCAAGTAGCAATAAAGGATCTTGAGCCTGGGAAGGTTAAAGATATATGGATTAAACTGGTGAAGGATTTGGAAATTCAAAGAGATAATAAGAACAGGGGCCAGGTACAACTATCCATCTAATGCGCCACATTTTAGCAATTGTTTTGGTTTCAGTTTGATAACTCAAGAGTAGGGGGTGGGGGTGGGGGTATATTCGACCCATTACTTGAAAATGGGTCAGTTTCATTAGTTTCTATCTCTAAAGGCCGGATATGTAGTATAAATTAAAATCTCAAAGGAAAATGTTTCACAGATTATTTTAGTGCAAGGTTTAATGATGAAATAGACAAAAATGTGTTCGCGAGTCGATCCAACCATTTTGACACAGACTCGTATTTATGTGTTACCCAATCCACCCATTTTGCAATCTATATATATAATTGTAAAACTTTACCATTCAATGCCACTTGAAGTCTTGAAGGAGGCATCTTTGAAATGTTTTAGCAACGATACAATGACATGCGCTGAGGGAATAATACAGTACACTCTAATTTATAACGCTTTTCTAGGCATACAATGAATTCTTCGTAGTTGCTATATATGATAGTTGGCGAAAGATCAAAATATAAAGCAATGCCTCAATTTCATGGGATTCACATTCAAGGTCGATAGGGATTTTTTGATACGACTCCCAATTTTATACAAATTGCATAGAAAAGTACCAGTGAAAGAAATCCGATAAGATCTTCAAGCTTGGGGCTCTTGTCATTCAAGTATTACTTGTGAAAACTTCCTTACCAATTCTGCATGGAATATAATAACTTTGACTTAACCATATGTGATGCATTGTCAAACTCTGAGTTCTTTTATAACTTATATATTCACCTATTTCTTTGTCATTTTGGTGGTTTTTAGGTGCATCTGGAGCTCCTGTATGGTGTAATCTTCTATGACTTGGTGGGAATTAGTATGATGAAGTAATATAGAATGTAGGATTGATGTACAGAAGCATAGCATAGGATAAATGTTCATAATATTGATTTTGTAAATGGTGGGAATGTCCATCATGAATGAAGTGAGAATAGATTGTAATATTTAGTATTGTGTTTATTACTCATATTTACACATTTGGCAAATAAGAATGTGGTTCTATGTTACTCATATTAGTTGAATTTTTTTTGTTCAACTTGACTTGACCCAACCTGTTTCGTAATGCATAATGTCGCTTTTCATTTCAAACCTATTATGGTATAAGTGTGAAGAATAGGAAGAAATGGAGATAGATCGTTTGGTGGTAATTAGACGAGTACATATTGTAAATCGGCAGTGGTTTCCATTTGTAAAAGGCCTATATGTTGAATTTACATGGGATGTGATGTCAAATGGTATATTTACGGTCATGGGTTGGGTACACTATGCACTTTGTTCAGGTTCTAACAGATGTTGAAAGAGTCATTGAATTACTTTAATGGTATTATAATTTAATATTTCGTTTGTTTTATAACACTTTGTCGAAGTTTGGGAAGAACCATTGGAAAGAACAGAAATAGTATTATGCTTGTCAAATTTTATGTGACTTAATGTTTTAATAACCTCTGGAACCAATAAGCTGATAAAAGTTCCAAAGTTTGTGAGTGTATATGGACTTTGAATGAAAATGCCTATGTTTTGTTTATGCAGACTTTCAGTAGAGACATATGATGATATGATCATCTTCAAACTTCGAAAATACTATAGCTTTGTCAAAACAGATCAAAATTTCAGAAGTTCTTGCAAATTTGAATATACATTTTTAACCTAATTACTAATTATGTAATTATTAGGTTTCATTAATCGCTTTTTATCTAAGATACTAAACTTTTAAACTAATTACTTTTTTTCTCAAATGAATTTAATATTAATTTACTAAAAACGATTTTCTAAAACTTACCCGCGTTTTTCGTGGGATAAAAATCTAGTATCTATCTATACTACTATATAAAGCATTTGTCTTGAACATACGGATTACTCCGGGATTGGCTTGCCATTCCTTAATGACAATGATGTACAGCCGTAAGGTTTGTCCATCCAGTCGGGTGTGACTTATGTCACACTTATAAAGATGTATATGTTATGTGAGATGCGTGACTTATGTCACAACTATAAAGATGTTTAGATGTGATATGTGGAGATGCAAAAGATGACTAGGCACATTTAGATGACCCGTCCTAATATGAAAGATGTTGATGCTATGATATGTATGCGAGATGATATGATTGATGATATGTGCCTTAACGATCTCAATGATTTTTCTATAATGTTTTAAATGTACAAATGCTTATTAAACTATGTGTTATCTTACTTAGCTAATTCGTTAGCTAACACTTGCTCTTTTAAAATGTGTTGTGCCCTCAGGTCCAACATTAGCGAGCAGGTAGATGTGAGAAGATGTGAGGCATGGGTAGATGGTCTTGAAGCTGGCTTTAGTTTACCCATAGTGGCTGTTCATTTTAGACATTTGAATTATGTCATGATATTTATGATTTGTAATGACTTTGTGATCGGTTGTTTAATGTTGGGCAACCGATGGGTTTCCATTTGAATCTATTTTGATGATATGGCAGGTAATACTAACTAATAAATGAACCAAACAGATTTTGTTGGTTTGGACTTTTAAAAGTTTATTTCGCTTTCTTTGACGCCGTTAGGCGAAAGTTTTTGGAAATCCATATTTTTAAACAACGGGTGTTACAAGTTGGTATCAGAGAAATGGTTTAAGTGAACCAATGACTATAGGTATGCCATAGGAATTGGACTTAAACCGATAGAGGACAAGTTAGGCTTAAGTAGGTATGCTTAGCCTTTGAGATGAAATGCTTTTAGGACGGGCTGGGATGAGTGAGAGTGTAGGATTAACGCTTCATGTTCATTGATGTGTTTTATGTGTATACACTTGTTTGTGTAGCCCTTATTCCTCTGTTTCTCGCGCTCCCCGTCGCCAAACTAATCTATTGCTATGAAAGATGTTGATGCTATGATATGTATGCGAGATGATATGATTGATGATATGTGCCTTAACGATCTCAATGATTTTTCTATAATGTTTTAAATGTACAAATGCTTATTAAACTATGTGTTATCTTACTTAGCTAATTCGTTAGCTAACACTTGCTCTTTTAAAATGTGTTGTGCCCTCAGGTCCAACATTAGCGAGCAGGTAGATGTGAGAAGATGTGAGGCATGGGTAGATGGTCTTGAAGCTGGCTTTAGTTTACCCATAGTGGCTGTTCATTTTAGACATTTGAATTATGTCATGATATTTATGATTTGTAATGACTTTGTGATCGGTTGTTTAATGTTGGGCAACCGATGGGTTTCCATTTGAATCTATTTTGATGATATGGCTAGTAATACTAACTAATAAATGAACCAAACAGATTTTGTTGGTTTGGACTTTTAAAAGTTTATTTCGCTTTCTTTGACGCCGTTAGGCGAAAGTTTTTGGAAATCCATATTTTTAAACAACGGGTGTTACAAGTTGGTATCAGAGAAATGGTTTAAGTGAACCAATGACTATAGGTATGCCATAGGAATTGGACTTAAACCGATAGAGGACAAGTAGGCTTAAGTAGGTATGCTTAGCCTTTGAGATGAAATGCTTTTAGGACGGGCTGGGATGAGTGAGAGTGTAGGATTAACGCTTCATGTTCATTGATGTGTTTTATGTGTATACACTTGTTTGTGTAGCCCTTATTCCTCTGTTTCTCGCGCTCCCCGTCGCCAAACTAATCTATTGCTATGAAAGATGTTGTGATGATATGATGGAGATCATTGAATGATATTTTACTACACGGAGAGTAGACACGTATAAATGGAATAAAGAATGATGAAGTAGAAGCAATTAAGGAAGTCAACTCAAGGGTTGATTGAACCCTTAAACATGAAACTCTTCCATTCCATGAGCACTATGTTATGATGTGAGGCTTCATTCGAGCTGCTAAATATGAAAGTTGTACTTGGTATTAAGATTGAAGGTTTGTGTATGTATGGAATTCGATTTAAGGATTTAAAAAATTGGGTTTTGGTCGAACTGGGTGATGTGCGGCGCATGAGCCTTTCATGCGGCACATATCTTCCAATTTTGAAAGATTGTGTAACACCCCAACAATGGCGGAATCATGGGATGTCGAGAAATAGCATATATGAGCATGGAAATTACATAGAGCAACACTAAATGGTTTATTGTCAAACATATCAAACATACAATAGTTCAAACCAAGGTAACCTCATAAGGTTTACATGCAAATCACACAACAATATTTTACATAATTTCATAAGTTCATCCCCAAACAAGGGGGCATATGGGTCAGAGACCACATGAATACTAAGTCGCCTTATCTCTAGCATCCAATTATTCCTGATTTCTGAAATTACCCTGATTACCTGAAAAGTGTACTAGCAAGTGTCAACACAAGGTTGGTGAGTTCGTAGGTGTCAAATAACAACATCAATTATGATAATATATCAAGTACTAGTACAATATCATAGAGCAATACAATACTTACAGTAAGCTCTTTGTGTTAGGCATATGTTCACACAACAACCATTTATTCAAATACAACATCAATTATGATAATATATCAAGTACTAGTACAATATCATAGAGCAATACAATACTTACAGTAAGCTCTTTGTGTTAGGCATATGTTCACACAACAACCATTTATTCAAATACAACAATTAAACAAATATTCCAACAAGTACCAATGATATCAATTCAACCCAATATTATCAACATATATCACACAAGGTTCCCTCCAAAACGGGGTGTGCACATCATCAAATATCGCACAAGGTTCCCTCCAAAACGGGGTGCGTACATCAATATCAACATCATCAACAACATCATTATCAACAATTACAACAAACACAATAACCAAATCAAGGTACTGGGATCATTTCCCATAAACACTCACATAAGCAGTTATCTATATAAGTATATATATAAATACATATATATAAGTACACTTTCCAGCCCGAATCTCAATTGAGTAGGGAGCTACGGAACTCACCTTATTCTTGATAGTTCAACAGCAAAATAGAAGAGATTGATGTAGTTAACGATGACGAGCGAGTCAACTGGCCACGTTACGTATTCCCTAATTTCAATGTGAATTGATTTATATTCATGCTAAATTCCAAATATAGATATACAACTATAAGGATATCTTATTAATACGCTTGTCAACGTATTTACTTTGTGAGCTTTTATAGGTATTTGAATTTATCTTTAAGAATCCTTTAAAGTATTTTGTAAATGAAACCTCATTTATGTTATAAAAATTTAAAGGACTAATTTGTCATTTTTGAAACTTGAGGGACTAAATTGTCATTCTTGAAAGTTAAGGGACTAAATTGTCAAATGTCAAACTTATAAGGACGGAAAATGACAACTTTGAAACTGTAGGGTAAAAATGTAATTTTCCGTATATAATACGTATCCGTAGGATATATGTACTTTAAATAGTAAGATTAATACGAAGAATGTATTAATTTAGTAACGAAGAGATACTTTAAATAGTATGTATTATAATCAATACAAAATGTATTGATTACAATGGAAGAGATACCATGAATGGTGGAGGTGCAACAATTACACTTCATGCCCGGATAATTATACGGAGGGATCTAGTAGGGCGGTAACAACGGGGGCAGGATCTTTAAATCGTTTAATCCAAACCTAGTCCGGCTACAACCCATTATCTCCCCCATCTATATAACAAAAGGCCTGCGATCATGAAGTGCTTTCGTTTAAAGCTTATCAAGGATATTTTCTATCCAAAAACCAAGAATCTCGAGAATACGAAATAATTCACAGATGGTGAATAGTGTTTATATAAATTTGTATAGTTAGGTATATAACTATACCTTTGTTTATATACCATAATAAGTATATAAAAGTATTTAATAAAAGTTTTACATATTTACGCACTATTGCTAATAATTCATTTTTCGCAATAGTGGTCATATTTCAATATTCGTATAAAAACGATATTTAACGTATTTAAATGCAAATATGTATTAATTGAGTATAGAAATAAGTTGACAAACATTTCAATACATAACATATAGTTCTAAAATCATAGAGCAAAGTATAGTAAGGTTTTATAAAAACACTTACAAGAAAGGAGAGTTTATGAACTCTAAGATCAAACTTTCGATGTACGAAGAACACGACTTCTGATTCAAATGAAATTCTTTCAAGGCTTGGACTTGTTTACTTAATAATTGAAGATTATTCCCAACCCAAATTGAGTATTATAACTAGAACTTTTGAAGATCTTAGAGAGATTTGTTGATAACAACTTCTCTTGACGATTTTCGGCGCACTTTGAGATCAAAGCGACTTTGCTTATACTAGAACAATCAAGTGTTCTTTGAAACTTATAACAAGAAGGGGGAAGATGATTTTTGACTTATAGAATGCTAAATTGAGAGAGAATGAAGTTTAAGGTGTAAGTATTTGTGATAACTTAAGTCTAGTATTTATAGTAAAATGTTTGAAAGATATTTAGTAAAACCATGGGTAAAGTTGATGGTTTTGTAATACCATGGGCAAGAAAAGCTTATGGCCGTGTATTTTGAAGGGTATTTTGGTCTTTTCACATTTGACAACTTCCTAGAAGTTTCCTAAACGTCACTAGTTGTTTCGGGATTGTTTACTAGTCGGTTCGGGTTCGTTCTTTTGAGTTTTTAAACCAGATTTTAGGATATGTTTCTAAGAAGTATTTAAGTTTTAATGAAGTAGTTTATTGGAAGATTATGGCCATATCAAAGTGTTAAAACACTAGATATTAGGTTCTAGGAAGTCTTAAGTTCATTCGAGAAAGAAACGATCGAAAAGCAACGTTTTACATATATATCCATAAAAGTTTGCCATGTTTATTAATGGACCAAAATGGCAAATGTTACAGATTGAATTCTGAAGGGAGCCCGATATGCGGCGCATGAACGATTCATGCGGCGCATATCCTCCAGTTTTGTAAAATGGGTTTCAGTTGGGTGCCCGATATGCGGCGCATAGAGGTTCTATGCGGTGCATATGTATTCCATGCGGCTCATAGGTGCCCAGATATGCATTTATGCGGCGCACACATGTTCCATGCGACGCATATCCTCCAGTTTTGTAAAATGGGTTTCAGTTGGGTGCCCGATATGCGGCGCATAGAGGTTCTATGCGGTGCATAGAATATGTGCTCAGAACTTGGGTGTTTTCTGTGACAAATTTACATTAAATATGCGGTGCATATGTATTCCATGCGGCTCATAGGTGCCCAGATATGCATTTATGCGGCGCACACATGTTCCATGCGACGCATACTTTGGAATGTTTTGGATTTACGACTCGTTTAGTTTTGATTTCGCTACGGGACGATATGTGACGAATGGGACGAGTATCTACGGAGGGAGATTCTTCCTTATATTGCATGAACGTAAAGGTGATGTTGATATCTTATATTTGTACAACATGTTATGTATGACTGCTTCTCAAGAGAAAGAGTTTTGCCATATGAAAAGTTAAGAAGTTGGATGATGGAGTTATTTATAGTTCCTTAAGCGGAAGAAGTAAAAGTTTTAAGGGCAATTGGTTCCAAATTGATCATGTTTCTCGCCTATGTGATCCACTAATGCAAGGCAAAGATTATATTTCTAAAGTCGAGCCTACTCGTAGTTTTGAGATGTTCTATTAATGTTCACGGCTTTGTTGTGATCGCGAGGTTGAGCCTTCAAGTGATGTGTGTCTAGTGTTACTTTCATGCAAACGCATCTTCCATTTTGTTCTCCATTATAGGAAGAAGTTAATGTTTTCGATTGTGGGATCTATTTATCTTATAAGATAGATTTACGACGTTGCTACCATTTGTTGATGATGAAAGTACTGATGAAGTTATTCATACACCCATTATAACCCTATTGAGTTCCACGAAATACCTTTATGATAACGAAAGTCCTTGTGTATGAATTGAAGGAATCAAGTCTAAAGTTTTCTCTAGATTGTTCAGTCATTATGTTTAGTGATGACAATATTGCCTATTCTAAGTATGACGAAGAATATCATATATGTGTTAAGAGCGTTATTACGATTTTCAACTCGAAGAGGCTTAGTATTGAATCCGTCAAAATGTGAGTAAAAGTTAAGGGAGCAGCTGACGCTTAATGTTGATAGGAACAAAGTTCTATTTATTGGCTAAGTCCGTGGTTGCAAGGTTATAGTGAGTGCTTGACTACGGCAAATTAGCTTGAGGAGGTGTTCTTTGAGACAAAGCAATGTAGTAGAACGGGGGCATAGTCAGAAGAGTCGAGATAAACCATCATGAAGCAATACGTTTAAAAGTAAGATTTCGGCATCCGAGAACGAAATGACCAAAAGTTGTACTTGAGGAGGCTTCTGAACCGTGGTGACATGCTTATTTGGATGCCGCCTAAAATGTGATACAACCCATTATGATACGAGGTGTAGTAAAGTTTATATGTTGACGTGTGATTTGGTTAAAAGCCAAGACTAGACACTAAAAGTTTATAGCAAAATAAAGTATGTAATGATCCTTTAACTGAAGTGAGGAGTCGCCTCATCATGGGCTAAGAGACAAAATTGCGTGAGAAGCTAAAGGTAATGATATGACATGAGCAGTTGGTAGGAAAGTTGTCCAAGAATGCTTATTTCTTGGTGAGCTATTACACCGTTTTATTGAACATGAAAGAAAAGATGTATGATAAAGAAGTGCTCTTAAAGTGTGAAAGTTAATTGTTGAATGTTTCAAATTGATACGGTCGTTATGTAAATAATTTTTTAAAGATGTATTGGCAAAGTATGAAGGAAATGGTGAACTCAAGTTATGCCTATCACTCCTAGATTGATGGGAAAGAGAATGAATGACTTAGAAACTTGGAAAATCATATGATTGTGCGATGGTGCATCGAGATTTATGATTGTGTTCATATGCAACAATGATTATGCCATAGGCGTTGGATGTCATTTCATGTTACGACATGTTATTGAAAGAAAAGTTGTGGAGCCAAAGATCATGAAGATAATAGTTCATAAAGTTGAAATCGTTAAGGAACTGTTTTGATTAGCTCAAAATTGTCTAAAAGTTTTGCGGTGAGCAAAGAAAGCTTATTATGAACAAAGTAGGTATTATGGTCTAACCATAAGACTCTATGGAGGGATATGTTATGCATCGGAAGTTATGGCGAGTCGACCCTTTGTTTAAATGAATCATGTGAGTTATGGTAGCAAGTTAATAAGGATATGTGTCGGAAGCTCTTAACCGCCAAATGAATAGCCTTCGCCAAATATAATATGGGTCCTACTTATGAATGTTGGAGAAATGAGTTGATTACTTGGTTTGATTTAAATATTGAACGAAAGAAACGACGAAACGGTTGAAATGGTAAAGTGAAAGTG
Organism: Erigeron breviscapus; assembly: GCA_034093135.1. Lineage (NCBI taxonomy): Eukaryota > Viridiplantae > Streptophyta > Magnoliopsida > Asterales > Asteraceae > Erigeron > Erigeron breviscapus. The sequence goes on from CM067167.1 coordinate 126,283,006, forward strand.
GAAAAAAAATATATGTAAGAAGCTAAATTAGTTTGGCTATGCTAAGTTAAAGTATAACCAAAGAAATCCCGAAATGATATGATAAAGATGAAAATATGAAAGTGTTGATTATATATGATATGTGCTGGTGTATTGATGTTAGATGACATCCATAGTACTTTCGTGAGTGTTATTGAACATATGTCTTGATGATGAAACCAATGTAAATTCATTGGGAGAGATGAATACTGATGTTAAGAAATGGTTGTAGATGGTCTGGTTGAGATTCTTGGCCAAAAGTAAAAGAAGATTCATAGGAAGTTAATTGAGCTTGTGCTAGTGAAATGGAATTATAGTTATGGTGAAAGTTGATTCGAAAATTATCCTCATCTATTTTATGCTGAAGTGATTCCGAGGACGGAATCCTCTTAAGGGGGAGGTAATTGTAACATCCCAAAACTTTTATTTAACGGTTGACTTGAGTCGTTAGGTCAATATTTCGTGTCCGTTAAGTCTCTAGAAGATTTAATGTTTATATGCGATTAATGTGCTTGATGTGAGAGGCTTTAATGCCTTAATGATGTATATGTTAACGTGATTAAGATGCCAAAGATGTTTAAGACGTGTTAAATATGTCGGTAAGTAATCCCGATAGAGTTAAAGTCATGAAAAGCGTTTCCGTAAGAGTTTAATGGGCATTAAGTGAAAGATTGAAAGTTCAAGGGTCTAGATGTTAAATTTAAAAAGATGTTACAGCAGATATAGGTCATGTACGTGACCTATATTCCTCCCATACTCAGATTTAACACTCAAAGCACTCCCTCTCAAAACCCTAAGCACTCTTCTCCCAATTCTTGCGATTTCAAGACGATCCGGTGGTGATTTCTTATAGTTTTCGATTCCTTAATCATCCCTACAGGTAATTCTTCATTCTAAGGTCATAGGGTAATGGCCTTTGATAGATTTTGTCCACTCATATCTGGTTATAAGGGTTGGGTATGATTTAATTGCAAAACGTTTATTGATTTTGTGTTATTCGGGTGATCAATCGAGTGATTTATGTTTGTAAAGGATCAAGGAATCAATTGATGGTTTGAAAGCATCAATTGTGTCTTAAAAGAGGTCAATTTCATGTCTCCAGGTCGGGGTTAGGGTTTGATATCGAATGGAATCGTTTAAAGAGGTTCAAAAATCAAGTTTGCTGATCGAGCCCCGTTGTGCGGTGCACAGGAATTCTGTGCGGTGCACAAGGATTCTGTGCGGCGCACAGGAATTCTGTGCGGTGCACAGATTAGTCTGGGTGCTTCTGTTTGAGTTATGCGGCGCATGGAAGATCCATGCGGCGCATATTCAGGTCTGGAAGTAGTATAGACTTGTTTTCATGCTTGTTTGACCCATAGACCTTATGCAAAGGTTACCTTATGGTATAGGGAACTTAGAGAGGTCTTTTGAAGCCACGTTTATGTTACCTATTGGTTGTATGATGCTATTGGTAGATGGAAACACAAACAAGACAAGTTAATCTTGCGTATTTCTTGTTGTGCTCATCACGAGGTAAGATACACTACTTTGACACGCTGAGGGTTCAACAAAAACATGGTTTTCATATATTAACTTCCAAAATGATATCTTGATTGCTTATGGGTATTCGGGGTTATACAGGAGGTGATATGGGTTATGTAAATGACTATTGAGGCCTGAAATGCAGTCCCTATGATATGAAATGTAATGATATGCTATGAAATGTTATGTAATGATATGAGATGTAATGATATGCTATGTAAAGTTGTTGAATTTATGTATAAAGTTGTTAAATTTATGTATAAAGTTGTTAAATTTATGTATAAAGATGTTAAATATATGCATAAAGCATTTAGATTTTGTATACAATGTTACGGTAAATACTTCTATTTAATGATGTTAAACTTCGAGTTACAAATGACTAAAACAGGACAACGAAAAAGTAAGCTTGTGCCTTATTGTGAGAGTTTGAATGAAAGTCATGTGATTGTAAAGTTAACCATGTCGTACAAACAAGGTTCTAAAAGTCGGCCAAGTCGGTCAAGTTCTCGGAATCGGCTTGGGACCACCAGTTTCAAGGTTATTTTGAGTTATAATCATATCCATGATTGATGATATGTTTTATATGTTTTTTACTTTCCAGGAGTTTGCTCTAAAAAAACACCTCGAATATCTTGTTATGGATAAGTTAAAGGCTAATACATATTACATAGGACTGCTTTATTTCAAGTTTAAGTTAAGAATACTTGTCTTCTAAACATGGAAATACCTTTATGCCATTTGAAACTTTAAAAAATCATTTTGACATTATCAGTCGGAAGTGCTCTCTAGTTACATTCCCAAAAAGCGTGCTAAAAATGAGTGTGCTTTGAATCAAACTGTGGGTGAAATTGATTGTATAAATAAAAATATTGGTGGACAGTAGAAGGGGAGCATATCTTTTCTGGTTTATAGAGAAATCTTCAAATTAGCGTTTTGAGGTGACTTACTTTGGTAACAAGAGTTTGATAGTTTTGTTGCTCTATGCTTAACACATTGTTGGAGAACACTTGCTCATTAATCAATTTAGTACACCAAACTTAATAATAGGAAAGTAATCATGCAACCGGCAATTTACCGATTCACTTTGTGTTACTTCTCATCTCTTACTTGTGATTTGAAACTGATAAAATTGATTCTATAAAGGAGAACTTTCATCATTTGTGGACAATGGAGGAGGGTGTGTGTGTTTGCTTTGAATTACTATGTTCACAGGAGTACCAGTGAGCCAGTGACCATCGCAGCACTCTAGGAGTGATGTGTATTTGAAGTTTAACTGTAGGGAGTGTCTTTTTTTCCTTATGTATGTCACTTCTCTGTTGTACTACATTTTGAACCCAAAACTCGCAAGCATCATTTTGTTTTCTCCAAGCTTAACCCATCTTTTCAAAACCCTCATTTGTTATTAATGACTAAGCTTGCGATAATTATCTTTATTGTATGCTGCATATAAAGGATGTCCAGCCTTAGTTTTGGTTTTATATAGTTGTAACTTTAATCTAACGTCTTAGAACATATGGAACTAGTTAGGCTTCTTGCATATACAAGAGTTGAATTCCAATTTTTTTTAAATTTTAAAGATTTTTTTATTATTTTTTGTAAACTCTGATGAATGAATGGATGAACAAAATTATGAAGTAGATATAGGTTAGGAAGTGAACAACTATCTAACATTTGGTAAACATCAATAAATATTGGTAAAATGACATCCTTATATCAAATTTAATATGCATTGCAACGCATATATGCTACCAAGTAATGAACAAAGTCGGATATCACTATACTAGAGAAAAATACTAGTGCATTAAGGTTTCTATCATTCTATGCATAAAAGTATTAAACACTTGTGCAGTCTTATGTCTTAGTGCAGTAGATTTATGAGTCTGATATAAAATATCGAGGATAAGATATATATGATTTGTGAAGAACATATTGTCGATTACCTTAATATGTCATCATCAAATCAATCCTTCATCTATCATAACTTGGTATCCTTGCTAGACTAATATTCACAAAAATCACAATTAGCCATGATGTCAAACCAACAATGTTTTGAAATGTGCTTAAGTTTTGAAGAAAGCTCCGCTCCGACCCTTAAGTTTCACAGAGTTATTGAATGGCCTTTATCTGAAAAAAAATGCTTTTATGACAGTTTCAGACGAAAATTCGCGTTGTAAGAGAATTCTTTGTGCGAGATGAGGCCATAATTGAAGTCCTTCCGTACTCCCCTAGTCATTTAGCTTCTGCTGGTCGAGACTCTGATAATTTCATGCCGACTAAAAGTAATCTTTTGTTTTTAAACACTTTGTATTTACCTATCAATGTTTTCGTTCAGTTGAATCACTTTTTTTCTTCTTCTGTGTATAGCTTTTTATTGCAGTTTGGATCGGTTGGCTGTTCATCCCGTCAACATGTCTCCACAGGAAATACTCGCTAGCTCAGCTTTAGTCTCCGCTAAGTTACCAGCTCTGAGAAGACGACGTGGCTACTATCTGGTCCAGTCTTGCCATAACTTTTTTCCTATAACAAATGATCTCGTGTCACAGTTTCCAGTTCCTCGACTTAATGCAAGGTGCGTGCCTATTTGTATTAACTTTTATCCCATTTTTCATATTTAGTTTAGAGCTTGTTCACCTGTCTATAAAAAGAGTACCTATATAACTAGAGAAATGCTACAGTAACAAACCTTGATATGTGTTTAATTTGCTTAAATTTGCAGGATTGCTGAAATGGGGCTCGAAAAGATAGACGTTTTGGGCGACGGCAACTGTCTGTTGCGCGCCCTTAGTGACCAACTTTTTAAGACTCAAAATTACCACCATTTTACTCGGAGATTGATCATTGCAAAGTTTATTTATGATGACCACCTGTACTGGCACGACAGATATCATGTTTTCAAGCGCAGACAGGGCTCTTATCCCAGTATTTTATATGAGACGTGGAGTCATTACATGAGGAGGATGTCTAGAGTATATGAGTGGGGGGATAGGATGTGTCTACAGGCTGTTGCAGATATTGTAAGTAGTCGTTTTCTTTTACTCATAACTCTTGTGGCTTCTTTTTCCTTGATCAACCCCTGTTATAGTGTGAATTTACGGGTAATTTTCATGACCACTATAACAGTAAATTGTTTCAATGTTGCAGTTTAATGTGAGGATTGTTTTGGTGGACTGTGATGAGCATTTGTTGACAAAGGACATTTATCCGCAACAATGTTATTATAATGGAAGTAAGTAATAGAATAGAGATCTTGTTTTGGTTAAGTTGATTATTGCTGTTAGTGGAATTAATTTTTTAAATTTCTACAGCTATATATCTAGCCATGTCACCTGGCCATATGGATTCACTGAGGGACCGTCGGAATTCTAACAAGAGAAAAAGACAACATGGTCATCATTCCAGCAAGAGACAAGTCAGACAACGAAGACATCCCTAGTTTTTGACCGAGCCCATCAGTGAAGCCAACAAGCCAGTTTACAAAGACCCGATATTAGACCTTATTATGTTATCGTTTTTATTATTTATGTCTTTTATGAAATTGTCAAAGTAGAAGTTCTTTATGTTTGAGGTTGCATTAAAAGAGCCAGACTTCATTTATCGTAAAATTTCATTATCCTCTATTAGAAGTACACCACAATTCCACAAAGGCTATGTTTAAGGCTTTGGTCATCACATCAGCTAGCTGCATATGGGAGAGAATAAAAGCAGTGGGAATGTTTTGTCTAATTCTATTGAAATACATCCATCTAGTTTATTATTTATATATTTGGCTTTCCAGGAACCCACCAATACATCGCAGGATTCATCATGACAGGAGCTTTTGCTCTTTTTGGGTTTTTATGTTCATACCAGTCAGAATTGAACGAGATAACGGAATTTCTTTGTTGCATATTAGTTGTGACTCTAAAAATCTGAAATCATCACACAGGGCCTACTAGCGAACCTATCACTTATGTTCAATAAGATTAAATAGTGCTTGGCTCTAAGGCCTCTCCCTAAGCCTTCGTCGACCACCTCATCGACACCTCTTCGACCAAGAAGACTTAGGGAGCATCTCGTCGACCGCCTCATCCTTCGAGCCGTTTCCATCCACCGAAGAGCGTAGACGAAGTGGGAGCGGAGGAAAATGCCAAGATGTGGGGTCAGATGTGGGTTTTTGTGAGTTGTGTAAGAGGGGTTATAGGGAGTGAGTGTGGAAGAGGTGGATGAAGAGAGAGAAAAGCTGATGTGGCAGTGTGGAAGAGGTGTTGATGAGTCTAGCTTAGGGAGAGGCCTAACAATCATTTTTTTTATATACCTCGATATATCCAAAGTTTATGACATACAACGATGTAACTATATTTAAAAAAATTTAAAATAAAAGGAAACCAACTTTTTATATGTTTAAATAACATTATATATCCTTTAAAACTACCTTTTTATTATAATTTATTTGTTTATTGCAATAGGGTAAAGTAGTAAAGCACAAAGTAAATTTAGAGTAAGGTTTATAGCTTAACGATTGGATATCTGAGTCATCGTCTTAAGTAATCTGAAGAAATAAAATCCGTGCTCATTTCAATCTATCTATTGATAATGTAAAACGACTCTATTCTTTTTTGCTTTACCAAAGTTTTAGCAGGAACAACCTTGAAGATCAATTTCACCAAGATGCACTCCAAAGCTATATACTAGCAAAAGAAAAGGACCTCTATTACATTTAGAGGAGAATCGTTGGTTTGAATTTCTTTTTGCATTATTATCATTAAACAACTTGGCTAAATCAAATTTGTCCAAAGCTCTCTTCTTAGAATCATCATGATGTGCAAACACGTTTCCGTTTTGATATAAACTCGAGTTTACAACACCATTTTGTTGATTTCAAAAGACTACACTTTTAAAGCAATGGTACAGTTATCATTATTTGTTTGTGTCCAAATTCCTTATTTTTATTGATATTCATACAAATTGCAGAATTACAAGCATCGAGTAAGTTTTTTCCTCTATTGGAATTACCCGTGAATGACTTATATCAATTCAATACTGGGAAACAACAATTCAATTCTGTTGGTTCTGTAAGTAGCTAATTGTCGAGCTTTTTAACGCCTTGTTATAGCTCGAAAATAGAAAGTAAGAGGTGGTCGCTGTTGGTATTCCGGTCAGGAAATGAGCTCCTGTAATTTGATAAACATTTTAAATTTGCCAAAAATGTTGAGGTAGCCCCTAACTCTACTAGAGAATCAAAATTGAGAGAACTACCGTTATCTCTAACTTTGCTTGACAAATAATTCACATTTTCGAAATGTTTCTATACAAATTTAAGAAACTTATTTTCTGAGAGACATTACTCTAAACCCATAAAATAGAGAGAGATCACCTGATCATTGTCGATAAATAAATCGAACGAAACCAGTGCATACACATACTTGACAAATAATTTGAATGATTTATATTGTAAATTATTTCATTATGGGTATTATAGGTGTATTAAGTAGATATATTTAAATTACTTAATAAAGAAGAGGGGTATTTTAGTTACTTCAATTCCTTAACTGAGATTTTAAAAAAAGAGTTGTTGCTTTATTATGTACTAGAAGACAAATGCTTGTGCGATGTGGCGGTGATGGTGGTGGTGGTGGCGGCAACGGGTGGTGACGGCCAGAGGCGGATCCAGGATTTTACGTTAGTGGGGGCAAGAAAACTTCATGACTAATGAGCATCATAAATCTATCAAACGACAACAAAAAAGGGTATAAAACTGCAATGAAATAACTTCGACATAACTTTAAAATAACCACGAAATCCTGCAAATTAACAACAATAAATAGCTTAGAAACAACAACAAAAAACAGCCTAAAAATAGACAATGAACAACATCAAAAAACAACTGAAAAACAGTTTTAAACAACAATAATACACGAACAGCCGCTTTGCTGTAAAAAATATTAGCAATAAACAAAGATGGGTACATCCACACACACAAAAAAAATAAAAAATAATAAAGGGGGTAAAAAAAAAATACAACAAAAGTATAGCTAAAAAACAACATGCATAAATTAAGCTTCATTAAACTGCTTGATGATCAATAAACAGGGGTGGATTCTCTCTTATATTCATAATTTGAGTTGGTATATGAAAAAGTGAGAGCCGAAAGCTAAATAAATGAGTAAAAGGAGAAGTGGATTGTTTCGTAGTTTTATTTTTTATGGTGTTATCGAGGGCATTCAAAAATTAAGCTGGGGCACTCTAATAGCATTTGGGCCTTGACAAAAAAATCTACATTAATAACTTCAATTTTTTGGGCTGTCATAGGGGGCATTACCCCCCTTAATTTAACTCTACATCCGCCCCCGGTGACGGCGACGGGTGCGGCGGCGGCGGCACCGGAGGTGGCTGTATTGTTATCTATATCCATACTCTTTTATAATAATTATCAACGCCTTTATTTTTAGAAAGTGTTAGAAAATGGTTAGATGCAAAAGTATTAAATTACCCTTAATAAACACCTCTATGGAAAGGGTTATTAGAGATTACTAAATTTACCCTTAATGAACTAATTTACACTTTAAATCTTATCTTGCTAATTTACACTCTAAGTTCTTATCTTCTAAGATATTTCTACTATCACCATTACATCAACTTACACCGTTTTACCACTCGACACCAATTGTCGATGTCATCACACTAAACCACCGTCGTCGCATTGCGCGAGTATACCGCCGCCGCATCACCGTCACCACCCCTATTTGTTGTACAATGATTTGACCTTTTTGATTTCTGAGATTTGACCCAACCCAACCCAACTCAACCCATTATCTCATTTCAACTACCACTTCCTGACTATCCAATACCCCTTTCACCAAATATATATATCTAAACAAAACAGAAAACAACAGCACAGACAACCTCAAAATTTCTACAATCTCTTCTCATTTCAATGGCTTCTCTTCCTCTTTCCAATCAATACTCTCTTTCAATTCCCAAAACCCCACTTAATTTTGCACCCAAAAACCTTGCTTTTCAACAACCATACACTTTCCAAAAATCTTATAAACCCATTTTAAGGCCTGTAAAATCTTGTTATTTGGGTCGGAATTTGGCTTCTTGTAAGTCTTTTTGTACAGCTAAAGACGCCACTGTTGAGGTATTTTACAAGATTATTGATTTTTGTATGATAAAGATTTGATTTTTATGGTTTATGTATGTTGAATTTGTGTTGTTTGTGTGCTTTTATTAGTGGATTTTGGAATTTAGTTGCTTGCATAATATACTAAGTTTTTTTTTGTATATTTGAGTTATCAAAAGATGTCTTTATGTTCTTGGTAGGTCAATTTTGAATAAAAAATGATTATTTATATAAAAATGTTAAATTTATGTATGAAGATGTTGGATTTACGTATAAAGTTGTTGAATTTATGTATAAAGTTGTTAAATTTATGTATAAAGTTGTTAAATTTATGTATAAAGTTGTTATTTATGTATAAAGATGTTAAATATATGCATAAAGCATTTAGATTTTGTATACAATGTTACGGTAAATACTTCTATTTAATGATGTTAAACTTCGAGTTACAAATGACTAAAACAGGACAACGAAAAAGTAAGCTTGTGCCTTATTGTGAGAGTTTGAATGAAAGTCATGTGATTGTAAAGTTAACCATGTCGTACAAACAAGGTTCTAAAAGTCGGCCAAGTCGGTCAAGTTCTCGGAATTGGCTTGGGACCACCAGTTTCAAGGTTATTTTGAGTTATAATCATATCCATGATTGATGATATGTTTTATATGTTTTTTACTTTCCAGGAGTTTGCTCTAAAAAAACACCTCGAATATCTTGTTATGGATAAGTTAAAGGCTAATACATATTACATAGGACTGCTTTATTTCAAGTTTAAGTTAAGAATACTTGTCTTCTAAACATGGAAATACCTTTATGCCATTTGAAACTTTAAAAAATCATTTTGACATTATCAGTCGGAAGTGCTCTCTAGTTACATTCCCAAAAAGCGTGCTAAAAATGAGTGTGCTTTGAATCAAACTGTGGGTGAAATTGATTGTATAAATAAAAATATTGGTGGACAGTAGAAGGGGAGCATATCTTTTCTGGTTTATAGAGAAATCTTCAAATTAGCGTTTTGAGGTGACTTACTTTGGTAACAAGAGTTTGATAGTTTTGTTGCTCTATGCTTAACACATTGTTGGAGAACACTTGCTCATTAATCAATTTAGTACACCAAACTTAATAATAGGAAAGTAATCATGCAACCGGCAATTTACCGATTCACTTTGTGTTACTTCTCATCTCTTACTTGTGATTTGAAACTGATAAAATTGATTCTATAAAGGAGAACTTTCATCATTTGTGGACAATGGAGGAGGGTGTGTGTGTTTGCTTTGAATTACTATGTTCACAGGAGTACCAGTGAGCCAGTGACCATCGCAGCACTCTAGGAGTGATGTGTATTTGAAGTTTAACTGTAGGGAGTGTCTTTTTTTCCTTATGTATGTCACTTCTCTGTTGTACTACATTTTGAACCCAAAACTCGCAAGCATCATTTTGTTTTCTCCAAGCTTAACCCATCTTTTCAAAACCCTCATTTGTTATTAATGACTAAGCTTGCGATAATTATCTTTATTGTATGCTGCATATAAAGGATGTCCAGCCTTAGTTTTGGTTTTATATAGTTGTAACTTTAATCTAACGTCTTAGAACAGTTTTGGTTTTATATAGTTGTAACTTTAATCTAACGTCTTAGAACATATGGAACTAGTTAGGCTTCTTGCATATACAAGAGTTGAATTCCAATTTTTTTTAAATTTTAAAGATTTTTTTATTATTTTTTTGTAAACTCTGATGAATGAATGGATGAACAAATTTATGAAGTAGATATAGGTTAGGAAGTGAACAACTATCTAACATTTGGTAAACATCAATAAATATTGGTAAAATGACATCCTTATATCAAATTTAATATGCATTGCAACGCATATATGCTACCAAGTAATGAACAAAGTCGGATATCACTATACTAGAGAAAAATACTAGTGCATTAAGGTTTCTATCATTCTATGCATAAAAGTATTAAACACTTGTGCAGTCTTATGTCTTAGTGCAGTAGATTTATGAGTCTGATATAAAATATCGAGGATAAGATATATATGATTTGTGAAGAACATATTGTCGATTACCTTAATATGTCATCATCAAATCAATCCTTCATCTATCATAACTTGGTATCCTTGCTAGACTAATATTCACAAAAATCACAATTAGCCATGATGTCAAACCAACAATGTTTTAAAATGTGCTTAAGTTTTGAAGAAAGCTCCTCTCCGACCCTTAAATTTCAAGCACTATCGGCTTCCATTTTTTGCATGAGGTTGTAAAGCTCTTAACTTCAAGGCTCTGATGACGCTATTGTTGCTCTTTTCTGGATCAATGATGAAGATACTCTTGAGGCAACTCACAAGAGGAACACAACTTCTACTTTTGCTCCCTGTTTAGTAGACCAATGTATACTCAGAACCACGCATCTACATATGTCTATATGATTCAGCTTGCAAGTATGCAACTCTTCCAATTCATCTTGAATATCACGTGTATAAATCATCTTCTCTCTCTTCTGTTATCCGTCTGAGATAACATGAATAGTAGGCATCTTTGTAGTTTGTAACACTCCCCGCTTCTGACACTTGTTGCTGTAGCTGTTATGTTATACTTATACATAGTGATGCACAGAGTGCTTAACTATTACTGATATAATAAGTTGAATTGTGGTAGCTTAACAATACACCAGTGCATTACATTCATAATATTTGTTACGAATCCTCAAGGATTTACAGTCCATATGTATAGTCTAAGAAATTTTAGAATCCACCAACTTTGCATTCGCAAGATATATTTGCTGTGCAGCTTGTTTTGGAGAAAAATTCAGCGCATGAGCACCAATGCTCATTAAGCAACTTTGCACAAAAGGTATCATCATGCAAAACTGGCTATGAATAATGATACTCAATGCAAAAATTTACCAGGAATATGGGTAAGTCTCTAGGAAGCAGTAATATGGACTAAAACCGCATGGTTTACACATAATCACTAAGAAGCCTAAATAATCATCACATAATATGAGTATAGTTTTTTTTTTTTAATCAAAAGTCACTTTCATATGATATCAGTAACAAAGGCTTAATTACTTAGAAATACCCTTTTTGTTGTCTTCTCAAAAGGCTATGTTCTAGATATGTATGGGCATGCCATGTCTCAATGTATGGCAGTTTGTTATTGGTTTTAGCATCTTATTGGTTTCGTATATTCAGCCCCTCGATGCTCAAAATTTGCTAGATTCGCATTACTCCTTCAGGTTTAAAAAAGTACTTGATCTATTTTGTTAGATTTTCACTAATCATCAAGGTTAAACAGATATTTTGCTTTACATGTACTAATTGAGTTTGTCTCTATTTAGTCTTTATTTGTACTAATGAGTTTCTTCCGACAGTGGTGAATAGCCGAAGATGCTGTTATGTAATCTTTTGTATTTTGTTTAATGCCTTGTAAATAGTCTCAAGTTTATTTTTTTTTGATTTGTGGTAGACAAGTGAAGACGTGGCTCAGTTTAATGATCTTGAAGAATCCGAAAGCGATGCAGAACAGGAGACTGTATTGACTGTCAAGTCCTTGCTTCAACTTTACAGAGAAGCTATACTTAATAAAGATGACATAACTTCATCGGAAATTGAAGCTACATTGTGTCATTTAGAAAGTGAGAAAAATAAGTTATCGGAGCAGTTTGCGTCTTTGTCAACCGATACAAGTTCAGGAAAAGAAAGGTATATCCGGTTACAGGCAGATTTTGATAATTTTAGAAAAAGGTCAGAGAAGGAGAGGCTTAATGTAAGGAGCAATGCCCAAGGGGAAGTGATCGAGAGTCTTCTGCCCATGGTTGATAATTTTGAAAGAGCGAAGCAACAGCTGAAGCTAGAGACAGAGCAGGAAAAGAAGATTGATGCAAGTTACCAGGGTATATATAAACAGTTTGTGGAAATAATGAAGAACTTACAAGTGGCTGTTGTACCAACAATTGGAAAACCATTTGATCCTATGGTAAGTTAGCTCTTTTGATTTGTTAAATGTGTCAAAACAGTGGCTCAGGCGGGTTGGGGCCGTTGGGCAGTTACATGTTGAGTAAAGGGTCAAAATAGGTAAATTTTTACGTGGGTCTTATTGGTTGTGTTAGGCTGGTTATGCAACAATTTTTTCTCCTTTTTATACACTAAGTAACTATTATTTTAATGTTTATATATAAATTTCAAAAATACTTCATTAAATTTAAGATATATATATTTTTTCTGGATAAATGATTTTGAGTGTTGTAATTTGTAAGCACATAATAAACATTAGGTGACTTTTTACTTATTTAACCAGTTCAATTCATTTGACCCGTTTCATATTTAACTAATCTTTTTTTTTATATGACTATCACATTACGTATTTTCTAGTTTTTTTTATTAAGTATATTCAACATGAGTTGACTTTATTTTATATAAATGGGTTTAATTTGCCTTTATATTTGTTTCACTGCACCTGTTATTATATTTACTTTCCAACAGCGGATTTTCAAACAGATTAAATGAATGAACCTAGAGTTGCATTTGCAATACTCATATATAGCTCAAAGGATACAATCTTCCTTCGCTTAGATACTTTTTGCAATGAGAATTTATTCTGTTGATTTTTGAGGGTGACATTTACTAGCAGAAGTATTGTTACTAGAAAGTATGATGGTTAGAATAGCTCATTTTTGTATACTTGAGTGGGTATCTGTTTCTTTTAACAATGATGTTTGCAAGGTAGTAGCCTCGCTGGTCACTCCAAAAAATTATCATTTTGAGTATTTACAGCATTTTCTGATGGTGTTTATAAATTCAAAGGCTTAGTTGTCTCATGTGTAATTGTTTATTTGTGATGTAGGTTCATGAGGCAATTGCACGTGAAGAGTCAAATGAGTTTAATGAAGGGATTGTTATAGAGGAGTTTAGACGCGGGTTTCTTCTTGGGGAACGACTACTTAGACCAGCAATGGTTAAAGTTTCGGCTGGCCCTGGTCGAGCAAAATCTGATGAAGTGCACCCAGAGGAGTCTACAAACTCAGACGATCAACCAGAGACGGACGATTTAGGCGAAAGATAGTTGAAAAATTTGCACCATATAGTGTTCAATCTTATATGTTCATTGGCAAATGCCATTGTCCATGTTTCTTACACATATTCCTGTCACATTCGTTATGAGTATTCTTACCTCACTTTTTCCCCCGTTTTTCTTGTTATGGTAAGTTTATAGAAGTTGAAGGGATGCATGTTGTACTTTACTGCTACCGTCTCTATCGTTAAGGATTTGTAACCATCTAATTTTTGCTTCTGGGTTATGTTACTCTTGAAGCCGATCAATACTTGTTTCTATTTAAAATAAGAGTACAAGTGTGTGTGTGTGTGTGTGTGTGTGTGTGTATCGTGTCCTATTTTATATTTTTTTGTCAAATGCAGTAACTGGGGAGATTGTTCTTAGTGGTGAAAAAAATCTGGACATAGTGTTCTATTTTGTAGCATAAAATTCTAAAGAAATACTTTTCAGGTTCTTTACTGAAATGAGAATTGAGATAAACCATTATATATGCAATTCGAGTTTTGTACGGACTTTTTTGTGTTTATTTCTCAGCTTGTACAAAACAAGTGAGAAACTGTTGCTTCGCATTCTTAATACTCCCTGCCAAACATAGTACATAACACATATGTGTCTGTCTTCTTTTGATGTTTCTTGCTTTAGGTGGGTGGCATTGTTATTGGTGTTGGTCTGCCAGAGCTATGAAAACAAGTTTAATCAGTGTTGGGTGTAAACTCATACACAAGGTTCACTTTAACACAATTAGGAATCCAAGACAAAGTAACAACAATTTCAACAATTCGATGTAGACCCTTTTATGCATCTGTAATACGGGCTGAGATGCTATGCAGAAAATGTACCCATCTATGTTTTAAGATCCACAACCACAATGCTACTCCAATTATAGAACCAAAAAAAAGTTTCATTAAAAAGCCCCATAACTAGTTGAATAATTCTTCAAACATATACGTATAAAGGCAAAACAGATTATTATCTTTAACAAACATTGTTGATATAATTTCCATCTGTTACATTAGCCAAAAAGGAAGAACTAATCGTATCTCTGGTTGCAACCTATAACAAGGACACCCAAAGTTGAAAAAAAAAGTTTGGGCAGCAATTCTTCATGTAATATCAGGTTCTAGCTATAACCACATCTTGCAGCAGGTGTAACGGGCCTACAATACTATTAACCCATGGTCACACCAACCACAACCACCACCATGAAACCTGCATAGTAGTCTGCTATTTACAAACAAACAGCTACCATGCAAACAAAATAATAAACCCTTTTCTCTACGTGATCAACATCTTCCAACGAACCAAGTTTAAACTTGGGATACAGAAAACTAACAAAAATATGAGCTCATGTATAATCTTGCCCCTATATCGATTGGGCCGTCATCCCCACCAATAGGATGAACTGCGACAGGAATCGTTGAAAGAATATTTAGCACAAGGGGAAAGACCACTGGCTCAATGTCAGAATTTTTCGATAAGCCCGGTTCTGATGCCATGCTGTATGGAAATTTAACCAGTGCAACTTCTTCAATTGCCTTGAACCTACTATTGTTTCCCTTTTTATGTGAGCGGTGGTTTGGAATGTAACTTAGAATCAATGTGGACGTAACATCAAGCCATTCGGCAGTAAGACCCTCAACTTCGTCATAGTATATTCGACGCTCAATCTGGAAGCATGAATTCACAATAGAGGAACAATTAGTGAATGATATACAAGTGAATTAATAGAGGTGGCAACTTTGGATGTATTAACAAAAAAAGAAAACTCATCTAAGTTATGTATTATCTCTAATGGGTTAAATAAATTAGACCTATAAAAAAGTAAGAGGTCAAATATATTGAAAATCACCCAAAATGTATTTTTACTGCACAAAACCTCGTAAATTTTATTTAAAAATATCAACTCTTAATAAAAGTTGTAACTTTTGCAACCAAATTTGACAAACTAATTATATGTCAAAAGTGTCTCGGGTCAGCCTAACACGACACCAAAAAATTACCCATTCTGACTCGTTACCCAACATGCCTTATCTGCCCATTTTTGCTGCCTTTAAACAATAGCACTTACAGCTAGTTTGTTAACATATATGGACATGAATCTTGGTCCCAAGCCCAACACCCTGGCTTCTGAAAGAAAAACCTGCATATTATCACACAAGGAAATCATTATATGTTACTAGACTTGCCGCAAATGGTTTATAACAAAACTTGTTTCAAGAATGCTTAAGTTGAAACATGTGTCTATGCTTCTACTTTATTTCTTTCTTTTGAGGTGTTTGTAAGTTGGATGTCACTTAGAAGCTTACACGGTTTAATTTAATCATTATAGGGAGGGAATGATCATTTATCTGTCACCATAGCAAATATGCCGAGTGGACTAGTCCTTAAGCGTTGCAAGGGGAAACCTTGGAACTGGCTGATTTATAGTCGAGTTTATTGTCAGCAAAATGCCCTGTAAACTTAATGGAGGGTATACTAGATGACAATCTCATACTCTGCCACTGAGTGTGTCAACCGTGAACAAAATAAATTTGAAGCTAGTTAAGGGTCATGTCTACCTATCTTCAGGGTCTTTCCTGGAACTGATTGTTTTTGAAATAAACTTTCAGATTTACCGGCTTCACTTTATTTTTTATGTCAACTACTTTAGCGTTCATTTCCCACATCAAACTCAGGCTTAGATATGTTTGTTGGGGTAATACCTTGCTTACAATGGGTTAACCTAGCCATCAAACTTAAATTTGTTACAAGTGAGCACCTCAATAGGTATATATGTTTTGGCACCATATCCAGGAGCTAATGAGACTGTTAACAGTTCGTGTTTACAGTTTGTATATTATATACACATTCATACAGACAGACAGATATGGCCAATTTATTGTTGCTTGACATCTAAAAAGAGTTATTCTCAAGCTTTGCTACATTATCCTCTATAACATAACCTGAAAATAATATAGCAGAAGTGACTTGTATTCAAGTCAACAGACAGAAAATTGACATGTTTTAAATGGAACTAGAAAAGCTACACAGCTAAAAAAAGCAGAAAAGCAAAGTCACCAGTTGAGGTGCAGTAGTGGTACCGTAGAGTGGGCAATTACAACCTATTTACTATGAATGGGTTAAGAATATTGTTTTATCTCTAAGCGGTCAAATCATAAAAATTAGCTAAAAAATGGGAACCATGTCAAATATGTAAAAAAGAACCCAAAGTCTATTTCAATAACCAAAACCTCCTAAATCATTTTATCGAACATAAACTGTTTCAGGTCACCCAACCTGTACTAAAAAATGACCCCTTTTTTACTCATGATCCAAGCCTGACCCACCCATATTGTCACCTTTAGTCATCAGAAAGGCAGCACAAGGAAAACATTTACAGCCATAAAATTGGGTTAAATCAGTACTATATTACCTCTTTATTCCTCAGCAACAGCCACATGTAAAGTTTATCAATAGCATCCTTTACATGCCTACAGGCCAGTTTTCTTTCGTTGCAATGAACAGCAAGATCAGCAAGCACTTCTGTGCAAGGAACTGCATATTTTTTTGCTGCATCAGACAATGCCTTTTGAGCATCGAACATTTCTACTTCCTTGTTAAATGATAAACCCGTGAAGCATCTTTTTAACAACTTATTCCCATTTAAGCTCAACATCTCTTCTACTTCCAGTGTTGCAGCCAATGTTCGATGTACGATAATATCAGGATAGCGTCTTAGTGGAGAAGTAAAATGGGTGTAAAGAGGAACAGCCAAGGCATAATGACCCCAGTCATCACCCTCATCTACCACATCCCCACTACTAAAATATGTTGCCAATTGCATTGGCCTTGTAGCATAATTCATAAGAATATGGAAAAAAACAGAATCGTTCTTCAACTGATGCCTTATGCTTTCCAAAGAGTGGTGAAACAGACCAGATGTTGAAGTGTCTATTTCTAAACCGTGTTTACTGCAAAAAGCCTCAAGGTCTCTAAGTTTTGATAAATTAGGTTCAGGATGTCTCCTTAATAAAGCACTAGAAGGGTAAGCCCTGGTAATCACTTCTGCAACAGTGGTATTTGCCAAAAGCATAAATTCCTCCACGAGAAAGTTGGATTTCTTTCTTCCGGATAAAAAAATATCATTTGGGATGCCATTTCTATCAAACGAGAATACAACTTTGGGACTTTCAAGAGCCAACGCACCATCTTTAAACCTTTTTTCTTTCATAACTTTAGATATCTCAGCAAGTTTCTGAACGGAACTAATCACATCTGACGATGTGAAATGGCTATACAATTGGAGACCGTCAACATTTATAGTGCCATCAATAATGTCTTGAGCATGTTCATATGAGAGTTTACAACAAGATTGTATAATGGTACGACCTATCCAGTGGTCTATAACCTCTCCCTCAACATTAATATCCCAGACGATAGAAAACGCAAGTCTTTCCACCCCAGGACTAAGTGAGCCTAAATAATCTGAAAGAATTGGTGGCAACATTGGTAACTTATAGTGCTGTAAATACACACTCGTCGATCGACTTTTGGCTTCTACATCCAAGGCCGTGTCTGGACGAACAAAATATGATACATCTGCTATGTGAACACCTACTCTATAATTACCATTTGGCAGCCTATCAACTGATAAGGCATCATCAAGATCAGATGCAGTGGCAGAGTCTATCGTAAACATGCAAAGTTTTCTTAAATCTCTTCTATGGTGGAATTCTTCTTCAGGTATACTCCAAGGAACACGAGGAATACATGCAATTGCATCAGGATGGAAGTCAGAAGAATTAATTTCATTTTGAAATAAAATAGCAGAAATTTGTGGTTCAACCTCTCCACCTCTTCCAAAAATGTGAAGAAGATGAGCTAACGGACTATCGTACTCTTCACTCCATTCAACTATCTCGGCAGCAATGAGTTCCATTTCTAGTGTTATGTCACTATCTTCCAATCTTTTCATGATGGTGTTAGGCAAGGTCTTCACATGAACCATCATTTTGGGAAGTTTTGGATCAGTTGCTTCTAGTTGGATGTAGTCACGCTTTGGAGATAATAACAAAAGTTTATTCTTCTTGTTGTCTTTCTTGTAAGTTTCTTTGTTAAACAACCACTGCTTTATTCTAAGGAAACCAACAATAGTTTTCCTGCGAGGAGACATTTCAGCTATAGCCACCACTCTACCCGTTGGACGTTTTGATGGGGATGTTTTTTCACCAGAAGAGAAAGCTATTGGGTGTTTATCTCCATCAATATAGCTACTACTTTCAGAGAGATCTTGACCAACATTCTCACCTCGAGAACTACCATTTACATTATTGTCCATGGCTGGAAGGCGAGAAGGCTCAACTGACCCTTTCATCTTTGGCCAAGATGAAACAGGGTCAACTTGTATTGCAACGATGTCTCCTTCTACCTAAACGAAAGAAAAGTACAGATCAAACGAATTAACTCCACAATAACAAGCTTCGACGAAAAAAGCGCATGGTATACAATAAGCTCTCTGTCATCACAATATGATTGTTCCAGCCAACATATACTTTTGCCTTTGGTCCCATTAGGTAAGTATTCTTTTTCATGATCTGTTTTAGTAACTTCTAATGTTTGAACCGGGCTAATTGCTAAATACAGTATAGTATAAAAAGATAACAATCACATAGGGGAAGAAAGAGGAAAACTAGACTACCAACTTAACTACTATATACAAAATAAAAAAAACTTTATTACCAAAAAGGTTCATTCCGAAACATATAATTACAAAAAGAAAAGTATAATAACCAAAACAGATGAAATGAAAAACAAATTACTATTCTATGAGTCTTACTGTGCCCATCACTTAATGAATTAGAGTCTTACATTCAACAAAGACATCCGTTTATATCACTTATGTGTTATCATAATTTCATTAAAAATGATTAATTTGACACAACCAAAACCATATCCTAAATAAAGATTTACTAGAAACACTTCGTTAATCCTCTATATCACAAGGATGATTCTAAAACCATAGTTTCACAAAGTTAGTAACAATAAGCAGAGGCGGAAACAACTTGGGCCCAGTGTAGGCAGCTTAGGTGTAGAATTTATCTAAAAGAAGTAGAATTTATCAAATAAACTTATTTACTTTGAATACAACTTAGGTGTGCTTGTCATATAAAATACATGCATATTGTTCTAAGTTCACCCCCTTGAGAATAACTTTCTGGCTCAGCCGCCGACAATCGCAATCGTGCAACGAAACCCGAAAATAAAAAAAAATAAAGGAGGGGAAAAAAAAAAAAAAAAAAAAAAAAAAAAAAAAAAAAAAAAAAAAAAAAAAAAAAAAAAAAAAAAAAAAAAAAAAAAAAAAAAAAAAAAAAAAAAAAAAAAAAAAAAAAAAAAAAAAAAAAAAAAAAAAAAAAAAAAAAAAAAAAAAAAAAAAAAAAAAAAAAAAAAAAAAAAAAAAAAAAAAAAAAAAAAAAAAAAAAAAAAAAAAAAAAAAAAAAAAAAAAAAAAAAAAAAAAAAAAAAAAAAAAAAAAAAAAAAAAAAAAAAAAAAAAAAAAAAAAAAAAAAAAAAAAAAAAAAAAAAAAAAAAAAAAAAAAAAAAAAAAAAAAAAAAAAAAAAAAAAAAAAAAAAAAAAAAAAAAAAAAAAAAAAAAAAAAAAAAAAAAAAAAAAAAAAAAAAAAAAAAAAAAAAAAAAAAAAAAAAAAAAAAAAAAAAAAAAAAAAAAAAAAAAAAAAAAAAAAAAAAAAAAAAAAAAAAAAAAAAAAAAAAAAAAAAAAAAAAAAAAAAAAAAAAAAAAAAAAAAAAAAAAAAAAAAAAAAAAAAAAAAAAAAAAAAAAAAAAAAAAAAAAAAAAAAAAAAAAAAAAAAAAAAAAAAAAAAAAAAAAAAAAAAAAAAAAAAAAAAAAAAAAAAAAAAAAAAAAAAAAAAAAAAAAAAAAAAAAAAAAAAAAAAAAAAAAAAAAAAAAAAAAAAAAAAAAAAAAAAAAAAAAAAAAAAAAAAAAAAAAAAAAAAAAAAAAAAAAAAAAAAAAAAAAAAAAAAAAAAAAAAAAAAAAAAAAAAAAAAAAAAAAAAAAAAAAAAAAAAAAAAAAAAAAAAAAAAAAAAAAAAAAAAAAAAAAAAAAAAAAAAAAAAAAAAAAAAAAAAAAAAAAAAAAAAAAAAAAAAAAAAAAAAAAAAAAAAAAAAAAAAAAAAAAAAAAAAAAAAAAAAAAAAAAAAAAAAAAAAAAAAAAAAAAAAAAAAAAAAAAAAAAAAAAAAAAAAAAAAAAAAAAAAAAAAAAAAAAAAAAAAAAAAAAAAAAAAAAAAAAAAAAAAAAAAAAAAAAAAAAAAAAAAAAAAAAAAAAAAAAAAAAAAAAAAAAAAAAAAAAAAAAAAAAAAAAAAAAAAAAAAAAAAAAAAAAAAAAAAAAAAAAAAAAAAAAAAAAAAAAAAAAAAAAAAAAAAAAAAAAAAAAAAAAAAAAAAAAAAAAAAAAAAAAAAAAAAAAAAAAAAAAAAAAAAAAAAAAAAAAAAAAAAAAAAAAAAAAAAAAAAAAAAAAAAAAAAAAAAAAAAAAAAAAAAAAAAAAAAAAAAAAAAAAAAAAAAAAAAAAAAAAAAAAAAAAAAAAAAAAAAAAAAAAAAAAAAAAAAAAAAAAAAAAAGAGAGTGTAAACCTGTAATGCAATATTAACAGAATCGATCCATACTTGATATTTTGAAAATGGGTTGCTTGAGCTTGAAAATTCACTCATTGAAATTGAATAAGTAAACAATTAAATTGGATTCGGTTGGGTGGTACTAACAAAATCATGTGCTAACTCCCATTTCTTATTGAATTAACCGATCAACTTGCCGTCGGACAGTTATTTTGAATGCGATAGTTTTTGGAAAAAATTTAGATACTTTTTACTTTATTATTATATTATGAGAATGAATTCTGGGATTGCCACGCTTGACAAAAAGAACCTAGGGCGTATCGCCCAAATCATTGGTCCGGTACTAGATGTAGCTTTTCCGCCAGGCAAAATGCCTAATATTTATAACGCTCTGATAGTTAAGGGTCGAGATACCGACGGTGAACCAATTAATGTGACTTGTGAGGTACAGCAATTATTAGGAAACAACCGAGTTAGGGCCGTAGCTATGAGTGCTACAGACGGTCTAACGAGAGGAATGGACGTAATGGATACGGGAGCTCCGCTAAGTGTTCCGGTGGGTGGAGCGACTCTCGGACGAATTTTCAATGTGCTTGGCGAGCCTATTGATAATTTAGGTCCTGTAGATAATAGCACAACATTTCCTATTCATAGATCTGCACCTGCTTTTATACAGTTAGATACAAAATTATCTATTTTTGAAACTGGAATTAAAGTAGTAGATCTTTTAGCCCCTTATCGTCGTGGAGGAAAAATCGGACTATTCGGGGGAGCTGGCGTGGGTAAAACAGTACTAATTATGGAATTGATTAACAATATTGCCAAGGCTCACGGAGGCGTATCTGTATTTGGCGGAGTCGGTGAACGGACTCGTGAAGGAAATGATCTTTACATGGAAATGAAAGAATCTGGAGTAATTAATGAACAAAATATTGCAGAATCAAAAGTAGCTCTAGTTTATGGTCAGATGAATGAACCGCCGGGAGCTCGTATGAGAGTTGGTTTGACTGCCCTAACTATGGCGGAATATTTCCGAGATGTTAATGAACAAGACGTACTTTTATTTATTGACAATATCTTCCGTTTTGTCCAAGCAGGATCTGAAGTATCGGCCTTGTTGGGTAGAATGCCTTCCGCTGTGGGTTATCAACCTACCCTTAGTACCGAAATGGGTTCTTTACAAGAAAGAATTACTTCTACCAAAGAGGGGTCCATAACTTCTATTCAAGCCGTTTATGTACCTGCAGATGATTTGACTGACCCTGCTCCTGCTACGACATTTGCACATTTAGATGCTACTACCGTACTATCAAGAGGATTAGCCGCCAAAGGTATTTATCCGGCAGTAGATCCTTTAGATTCAACGTCAACTATGCTACAACCGCGGATCGTTGGTGAAGAACATTATGACACTGCGCAAGAGGTTAAGCAAACTTTACAACGTTACAAAGAACTTCAAGATATTATAGCTATTCTCGGATTGGACGAATTATCCGAAGAAGATCGTTTAACCGTAGCAAGAGCACGAAAAATTGAGCGTTTCTTATCACAACCTTTTTTCGTAGCAGAAGTATTTACGGGTTCTCCGGGAAAATATGTTGGTTTAGCAGAAACAATAAGAGGCTTTCAATTAATCCTTTCCGGAGAATTAGATGGTCTTCCTGAACAAGCCTTTTATTTGGTAGGTAACATCGATGAAGCTACGGCGAAGGCTATGAACTTAGAAATGGAGAGCAATTTGAAGAAATGACCTTAAATCTTTGTGTACTGACCCCTAATCGAATAGTTTGGGATTCAGAAGTGAAAGAAATCATTTTATCTACTAATAGTGGGCAAATTGGCGTATTACCAAACCACGCTCCAATTGCCACAGCAGTAGACATAGGTATTTTGAGAATACGCCTTAACGACCAATGGCTAACGATGGCTTTGATGGGCGGTTTTGCTAGAATAGGTAATAATGAGATCACTGTTTTAGTAAATGATGCAGAGAAAAGTGGTGACATTGATCCACAAGAAGCTCAGCAAACTCTTGAAATAGCGGAAGCTGCTTTGAGAAAGGCTGAAGGAAAGAGACAAACAATTGAGGCAAATCTAGCTCTCCGCCGGGCTAGGACACGAGTAGAGGCTATCAATGTCATTTCGTAATAAGTCGGTGCGTCCGAATAATCATCGATTTATATATCCTATATATAATATATATATTTGGTTGTTTTGTTTGACTTGATTCTGTCGAGTAAATACAATCAAGTGCAATCCTATTTTGATACAACGAAAAACAAATAGAAATAGAAAAGATATAAAATATCAATCACTTCAATATATTTTACTAAAATAAAATGGGTATAAAAACTTATTAGATACCATTGCGGTATCTAATAAGTTCTACCTACTATTGGATTTGAACCAATGACTCCCGCCGTATGAAAGCAATACTCTAACCGCTGAGTTAAGTAGGTCATTTTTCTTCACAAAAAAACCAAAAGGGACTCGTCCCGTCGAAATACCCCTCGCTTCACGATAGTGGAAGGATAACGAGTCCGGGGCTTCACAGGTCCGTATAATCTGCCGGGCTGATGAACAACCGTGTTTTTGCTTTTACTTTGATATTACTTTAAACGATTCCCCGGAATGGGCTTATTAGGAATGATTGTCTTTTGATGAAGCAATCAGTCAGTTAAAAAAATAACGAAGAAATTCAAATAAAAAAGATACGATTTGAAGATTCGTTTTTTTTTTTTTTTTTTTTTTTTTTTTTTTTTTTTTTTTTTTTTTTTTTTTTTTTTTTTTTTTTTTTTTTTTTTTTTTTTTTTTTTTTTTTTTTTTTTTTTTTTTTTTTTTTTTTTTTTTTTTTTTTTTTTTTTTTTTTTTTTTTTTTTTTTTTTTTTTTTTTTTTTTTTTTTTTTTTTTTTTTTTTTTTTTTTTTTTTTTTTTTTTTTTTTTTTTTTTTTTTTTTTTTTTTTTTTTTTTTTTTTTTTTTTTTTTTTTTTTTTTTTTTTTTTTTTTTTTTTTTTTTTTTTTTTTTTTTTTTTTTTTTTTTTTTTTTTTTTTTTTTTTTTTTTTTTTTTTTTTTTTTTTTTTTTTTTTTTTTTTTTTTTTTTTTTTTTTTTTTTTTTTTTTTTTTTTTTTTTTTTTTTTTTTTTTTTTTTTTTTTTTTTTTTTTTTTTTTTTTTTTTTTTTTTTTTTTTTTTTTTTTTTTTTTTTTTTTTTTTTTTTTTTTTTTTTTTTTTTTTTTTTTTTTTTTTTTTTTTTTTTTTTTTTTTTTTTTTTTTTTTTTTTTTTTTTTTTTTTTTTTTTTTTTTTTTTTTTTTTTTTTTTTTTTTTTTTTTTTTTTTTTTTTTTTTTTTTTTTTTTTTTTTTTTTTTTTTTTTTTTTTTTTTTTTTTTTTTTTTTTTTTTTTTTTTTTTTTTTTTTTTTTTTTTTTTTTTTTTTTTTTTTTTTTTTTTTTTTTTTTTTTTTTTTTTTTTTTTTTTTTTTTTTTTTTTTTTTTTTTTTTTTTTTTTTTTTTTTTTTTTTTTTTTTTTTTTTTTTTTTTTTTTTTTTTTTTTTTTTTTTTTTTTTTTTTTTTTTTTTTTTTTTTTTTTTTTTTTTTTTTTTTTTTTTTTTTTTTTTTTTTTTTTTTTTT
>CM067167.1:126312929-126317929 GCA_034093135.1 Erigeron breviscapus
AGGATTCCTATACCAATGTATACAATTAACTCCATTCGTTAGAATAGCTTCCATCGAGTCTCTGCACCTATCCTTTTTTATTTTCGCTTTCTGAACCTTTGCTTGTTTTCGGAAAACGTGATTTGGCTCAGGATTGCCCATTTTTATTAATTCCAGGGTTTCTCTGAATTTGAAAGTTATCACTTAGTAAGTTTCCATACCAAGGCTCAATCCAATTAAGTCCGTAGCGTCTACCGATTTCGCCATATCCCCCTTTTGAGATGAAAATCTCATTGTGATCCCGTCCCTTTTTTCTTTCATTTCTACCGGAACCGTTCAATTCATTAGATAGATGCCCGTCTCGAAAAAGTGTTTTCTCCTCTTTGTGATTTCTTGTGTATCTTCTTTCATCTTCTATAGGAGGCTCGTATTCGGTCCAATCAAAAACGATTTTATCATTTCTGTATCCGCAATTCAATATAGGTGGATACATACCCTATACATCTGTCTCTCTTCCACTCATTTAACCATGAAATTGAAAATACTTGAAGGGTCGATAATTCATTTCTATTAATTTATTTATAATTTAATTAATAAATAATAATAATTAAAAAATGAATTTCATATTTAATATGATATTAATTAAATTATGTTATAAATAGCGAATATGAATAGACAAGAAATAGTTAATAGCAAAGATTATAAGAGTTTATTGAATTCCTCTGCATGTCGAATTTATGTTATGTGAGCCTGCTTAGCTCAGAGGTTAGAGCATCGCATTTGTAATGCGATGGTCATCGGTTCGATTCCGATAGTCGGCTTTTCTCTAGTTATTTTCTTTTTTACATGATTGATAATAATAATGCATCTTTGAAATCAAAGTGAAAAAAAAAAAAAAAAAAAAAAAAAAAAAAAAAAAAAAAAAAAAAAAAAAAAAAAAAAAAAAAAAAAAAAAAAAAAAAAAAAAAAAAAAAAAAAAAAAAAAAAAAAAAAAAAAAAAAAAATAATAATGCATCTTTGAAATCAAAGTGAAAAAAAAAGTATTCTTCTTTTCGCAAAAGCCGTTGATTATAGGATAGGAATTTCCTACTATCTCACGAACAGAATCCCTTTCCTTTTCTATATATAGAAAACCGGAAACTTGATATTTATTCAACCCCTCTCATTATTCTTTAATTAATATTAAATTAATAAAATTAATAATAGAATAATACTTCAGTAAATTTTGCTTTATTTAGAATTTAGTTCATTTTTAGTTTAGATTTATTCTGTAGAATGAAATTTCATCAATAAGAATAAGAATTAATTAATAATATATTAATTTATTTATAATTTAATTAATAAATAATAATAATTAAAAAATGAATTTCATATTTAATATGATATTAATTAAATTATGTTATAAATAGCGAATATGAATAGACAAGAAATAGTTAATAGCAAAGATTATAAGAGTTTATTGAATTCCTCTGCATGTCGAATTTATGTTATGTGAGCCTGCTTAGCTCAGAGGTTAGAGCATCGCATTTGTAATGCGATGGTCATCGGTTCGATTCCGATAGTCGGCTTTTCTCTAGTTATTTTCTTTTTTACATGATTGATAATAATAATGCATCTTTGAAATCAAATCGCGTTCTGGGAAAAAATCCCAATATCGTATTCGTCTAGAAGAAAAACAAAAATTGCGTTTTCATTATGGTCTTACAGAACGACAATTACTTAAATACGTTCGTCTCGCCGGAAAGGCAAAGGGGTCAACAGGTCAGGTTTTACTACAATTACTTGAAATGCGTCTGGATAACATCCTTTTTCGGTTGGGTATGGCCCCGACTATTCCGGGAGCTCGCCAATTAGTTAACCATAGACATATTTTAGTCAACGGTCGTATAGTAGATATACCAAGTTATCGCTGCAAACCCCGAGATACTATTGCGGCGAGAGATGAACAAAAATCTAGAGCTCTAATTCAAAATTCTCTCGATTCATCCCCTCAGGAGGAATTGCCAAACCATTTGACTCTTCAACCATTCCAATATAAAGGATTAGTCAATCAAATAATAGATAGTAAATGGGTCGGTTTGAAAATAAATGAATTGCTGGTTGTAGAATATTATTCTCGTCAGACTTAAACCTAACAAAAAGAAAATAAAGACTAATATATACTCCCTTTCGGCGAAGTAAATTAACCGAAGGTTAAGATAAATTAAATTAAGGGTTTGCTCCAGATTTTTATTCCATTTAGGTGTCATAGATCGAGAGAGAGGGATATTTTCATTCCTTGTCTACTCGTTTCTTTAACAGTATTTTCCGTACGACAGCCATTAGGAATAGAGAATCCATATCAAAGAAAGGTCTAACTGTTGGAATAGTCATATATTGCTATTTGATCTATATCTATTGATCTATTGTGGTTAGTAAGATCGGTAAATTAGGTGAAGGTAAGGAAAGAGAGGGATTCGAACCCTCGGTAAGCAAAAGCCTACATAGCAGTTCCAGTGCTACGCCTTCAACCACTCGGCCATCTCTCCTACATAATGATTATGACCTAAAAACCGAAAATCGAGTGAATAATTCATTATTCATATTAGAATTAGATTATTGGGTAGGTACAACCAATCAATTTTAAATAGAAAGCGATAAAAATAGAAAATTGTTTTCTTATAAAAACTGTTAAAAAAATTCTATTCATGTTTGCAAAAACAATGTTATCTTCTTTTTCTGATTATCTATTTAATCTATTTATACTATACCGACCGCATTAAATCAATAAATTAGAAATTCTAACGAATCGACTGAGCTAGGGTTCTATTTTATAGACTATAGACTATGGTTAATGGATATCTTTAGATCATGATTCTATTTAGACTACGATTTCATTCCATACCCGAAGAATTCTCAAATTGCTTTTTAGGCCTGTTATCAACAAAAATCCTTATCCCATCTATCTATTAAAAATACAAATTGATAAACAATTTTTTTATAGTTGATTGTCTAGTGATATCCGCTAAGTACACAAAAAAAATGGGCCCGTTTTCGTCATACAATGATTACTCGATTCGATCCTTTTTTCTTTGTATCATAAGTCAATCAACTTAGGTTTTTCTAAGCTGTAACTTCAATCAAATAAGAATAGTTTCTTTCGTTGATAGACTATTCCAATAAGATGGAATCCAATGCGGTTCCCAATATTTTTTTCTTAATTCTTATCAATCAATTCCTGTTCCTGTAATGTAAAAAAGAACAATTTGAAATTTTTAATATTGGGCCATATTTTTTAATGATAATGAATCTGTTTTTATGTTATTTCGTACTGTAAAATTCTTTTCCTTGTGGGATCATTTTCCCCCGAGAAGTAATGAGAACAATGATAGAATGGATTGCTACCTATGTCTAGATCGCGGATAAATGGAAATTTTATTGATAAAACCTTTTCGATTGTAGCCAATATCTTATTACGAATAATTCCAACAACTTCAGGAGAAAAAGAGGCATTTACTTATTACAGAGATGGTGCGATTTGACTTTTTTTTGACTCTCGGTTTTACGAGAAATACACATGATTCGTGATCGGGAAAAAAATAAAAAAATCTACGCTTGTAGAAGGTAAAGTTTGGAAATAGAACAATTCCTTCTGTCGTGTATCCTCGATTAATGCAGCCTCAGATGCTATGTTTCAATTCTCGATTCTAGTATTGAGCGAAAGGTTATACCTATAGGTTCGATATTACGGGTCACTCCTAACCAATAGGTAGCAGAGGGGAAGAAGCACTACACCTAGAAATTAACAACGGAAAAACTTTGTTATATTATAATTATATTATAAAAAAAATTATCCCCTTCTTTCGCAAGCTTGGGACTAAAAGAATGGTTGGGACAACAAACATCCATCTCGTTTGTATTTTGGATACCCGTATAACCATCGAAGGCTGTTGAAGTGACTAATTCCTGGACATTGGGAAGCGTTGAGAACAAAGAAATTGTTGGAGTTATCTTTTCTCTCTAGTAACAATACGTTTAATGTTAAGAAAAGATCTCTTGCAGGAAGGTTGGCTAGAGATTTCTTGTAAAAACACTAGCCCTAACTTAGTTCATAATGAGAAGATTTTCATCTTATTTATAATTTTATCATTATGCACATAAGGGAGGAGCCGTATGAGATGAAAATCTCATGTACGGTTCTGTAACGGAGATTCTGTGAATTGAATGACGACCGTAACGGATGTCAGCTCAATCCGAAGGGAATTATGCGGAAGCTTTACAGAATTATTATGAAGCTATGCGACTAGAAATTGATCCCTATGACCGAAGTTATATACTGTATAACATAGGACTTATCCACACAAGTAACGGAGAACACACGAAAGCTTTGGAATATTATTTTCGAGCGCTCGAACGAAACCCATTCTTACCACAAGCTTTTAATAATATGGCCGTGATCTGTCATTACGTGCGACTATCTCCACTATAGAAATAAAAAGTAAATAAAGATCAAATTCACTAGTAAATACTAGAAAAAGGGCGTTCTACATATGCATTGTCTAAAACAACGATTTTTATCAGCTGTAGAAAAGAAAGAAACTTCATAGAAGTTGAAATATGAAGAAATAGATATGCCTAGCTGTTTTATTCTATGGGTAAAGGATCTAATTGATAGAGTAAGCACCGTAAAGATCAATTAGTAAGGTTTTGCGCCGATACAAAAATAACTGCTTACTTATGTCATGATGTGAGACAAATGTTAGGAATCCACTTGTGTAATAGAGTCGATCCACTAAGATATTGAGCAGCGGTGTAGGATCAGATCCCAAAGATAGTAAGTCTTTCCTTTCGAAAGTCTTTTTCAAAAATTCTATATAAATTTCTATATGATATGAAACTGAGATAGTTACCTTTCAGAAAATTCTAATGATAGGCAAAATGTCTATGTTTTATTTTTCTGAAGGTGGGAGAAAAGATAAAACTAAAATAAACCGGATTTTTAATCCAAACTTAAGATTTAAGTTTGAAACTCATTTTATTAA
>CM067167.1:126332929-126345170 GCA_034093135.1 Erigeron breviscapus
GGACGTAACATTCCCATCCCTCCTTCGTTTGATCTTACACTCCTGGGGACCACTATTCAGAACATCTATGAGTCTCAGCAGAACAGTCAGCGAGAGTTTGATGCGTACCAGAGGAGGGTGGACCAGGATTTCACCTGGATTGGATCACAGCAGGCCCACACGAACTATAACCTTGATTATTATCAGCCTATGTGGGATGCTCAGTATCATGGACGGGAGTTTGTTAGACCTGACCCGATTCCTCCATTCTCTCCACCGCCCATTTATGTCCCTGATTATCGTCAGGGGGGTCAGCCTTTCTTTTCTCAGACTCCGGGGAACATGTCACCACGACCCCATGATTTAGGAGGTTCTCCCCGTGGTCCAGTACAGTTTGGGGTTTTTCAGGGGGGACATGATGCTGGTGGATCCGGAGGTTTTGCAGGTGGTTCATCTTCTTTTGCTCCTGGTTTTGATGCAGGTACTTCAGGTTTTGATGTTGGGCAGTCAGGGGGAGGTGCTGGTGGTTCAGGTTCCGCTCAGGAGGAAGAGCAAGATTGGGTGTCAAGTATATTTGGCAAACCTGGACTACCCTATGGCTACCATGGACGTCAGGAGTGACACGATGATGATTCCCATCCGGTACCGTGGGATGGAATCATATGATTATTGATTATGATGGTATTCTTATGACATTTCTTTATTTTATCATTGTCTGGTATCCACCCTACGGGGTGATGAAACATTTGTAATTTTCTTTGTTTTCTTTTATTTTCTGCATGGTACTTTATTTTGTTTGCACTATTTTGGATATTTGGATGGTTGGTCTTTTGGAATGTATTGAACAGGTTTGATCCGATTGATGGCAGTACCTAGTGGAACCCAAGTGTGGGGGAGAACCCGTTGGTTTGTTTTGATTGTGTGATCGTGTTAGTAGCTCACTATGATGTCATGTGCATATGCTGGCAGTAAGTTCAGCGCAATATTTTTGATTGGCATCTTTATTAACATTGTTTCACACACAGCTCTCGCACCTTCCGTTTTGGACTAAGTCTGTTTCTCCCGTCAACCAAATTGGACTTCCTTTTTAGGAAGAGCAATTTGTGGTGCGGGGTCGACTTACTTGTTCTAAAATGGAATGTGTCCATGATCCGGTATGTGTTCTCATTCTTTCTGTCTATTGTGCTTACCCCTATTTACCTTTGTTTTGACCGAATATGGACATTGAGGGCATTGTCCATCTTAAGTGTGGGGGGGGGGGGGGGGGGGGGGGGGGGGGGGGGGGGGGGGGGGGGGGGGGGGGGGGGGGGGGGGGGGGGGGGGGGGGGGGGGGGGGGGGGGGGGGGGGGGGGGGGGGGGGGGGGGGGGGGGGGGGGGGGGGGGGGGGGGGGGGGGGGGGGGGGGGGGGGGGGGGGGGGGGGGGGGGGGGGGGGGGGGGGGGGGGGGGGGGGGGGGGGGGGGGGGGGGGGGGGGGGGGGGGGGGGGGGGGGGGGGGGGGGGGGGGGGGGGGGGGGGGGGGGGGGGGGGGGGGGGGGGGGGGGGGGGGGGGGGGGGGGGGGGGGGGGGGGGGGGGGGGGGGGGGGGGGGGGGGGGGGGGGGGGGGGGGGGGGGGGGGGGGGGGGGGGGGGGGGGGGGGGGGGGGGGGGGGGGGGGGGGGGGGGGGGGGGGGGGGGGGGGGGGGGGGGGGGGGGGGGGGGGGGGGGGGGGGGGGGGGGGGGGGGGGGGGGGGGGGGGGGGGGGGGGGGGGGGGGGGGGGGGGGGGGGGGGGGGGGGGGGGGGGGGGGGGGGGGGGGGGGGGGGGGGGGGGGGGGGGGGGGGGGGGGGGGGGGGGGGGGGGGGGGGGGGGGGGGGGGGGGGGGGGGGGGGGGGGGGGGGGGGGGGGGGGGGGGGGGGGGGGGGGGGGGGGGGGGGGGGGGGGGGGGGGGGGGGGGGGGGGGGGGGGGGGGGGGGGGGGGGGGGGGGGGGGGGGGGGGGGGGGGGGGGGGGGGGGGGGGGGGGGGGGGGGGGGGGGGGGGGGGGGGGGGGGGGGGGGGGGGGGGGGGGGGGGGGGGGGGGGGGGGGGGGGGGGGGGGGGGGGGGGGGGGGGGGGGGGGGGGGGGGGGGGGGGGGGGGGGGGGGGGGGGGGGGGGGGGGGGGGGGGGGGGGGGGGGGGGGGGGGGGGGGGGGGGGGGGGGGGGGGGGGGGGGGGGGGGGGGGGGGGGGGGGGGGGGGGGGGGGGGGGGGGGGGGGGGGGGGGGGGGGGGGGGGGGGGGGGGGGGGGGGGGGGGGGGGGGGGGGGGGGGGGGGGGGGGGGGGGGGGGGGGGGGGGGGGGGGGGGGGGGGGGGGGGGGGGGGGGGGGGGGGGGGGGGGGGGGGGGGGGGGGGGGGGGGGGGGGGGGGGGGGGGGGGGGGGGGGGGGGGGGGGGGGGGGGGGGGGGGGGGGGGGGGGGGGGGGGGGGGGGGGGGGGGGGGGGGGGGGGGGGGGGGGGGGGGGGGGGGGGGGGGGGGGGGGGGGGGGGGGGGGGGGGGGGGGGGGGGGGGGGGGGGGGGGGGGGGGGGGGGGGGGGGGGGGGGGGGGGGGGGGGGGGGGGGGGGGGGGGGGGGGGGGGGGGGGGGGGGGGGGGGGGGGGGGGGGGGGGGGGGGGGGGGGGGGGGGGGGGGGGGGGGGGGGGGGGGGGGGGGGGGGGGGGGGGGGGGGGGGGGGGGGGGGGGGGGGGGGGGGGGGGGGGGGGGGGGGGGGGGGGGGGGGGGGGGGGGGGGGGGGGGGGGGGGGGGGGGGGGGGGGGGGGGGGGGGGGGGGGGGGGGGGGGGGGGGGGGGGGGGGGGGGGGGGGGGGGGGGGGGGGGGGGGGGGGGGGGGGGGGGGGGGGGGGGGGGGGGGGGGGGGGGGGGGGGGGGGGGGGGGGGGGGGGGGGGGGGGGGGGGGGGGGGGGGGGGGGGGGGGGGGACGAATTGGCATATTAGGTTTGACCCGTATTTTCTTTCTTTCTTTTCACCTTTGCTTTTGTATATTTTTACCTTTACTATTCATGCACTTTCTTTCCTTCCTTTGTAAACCCTTGTTACACTCATCCTTAGTGCAAAGTACACTTATACATCCCTTTTAACTTAGCTTTTTCCTTTGTATATATCACTTATATATGTAAACGTTACCTAATTATACCTCACTATACCGATAGTCTAATCTGGGGGGCCATTGATTGTTATTGGTTTGTTTGGATGGTTTGGGAGAGCTTCAGTGGATTGTCAGTTGGAATATTCTTGGTATATGGGAATACGTCGATTGGTCAAGTTATTGGGGAATGTCTTGTATTGTTCAAAGGAAGTATATTGTTATAGACATCGTTAATCATTGTAAGAGGGTGCCTACTAGTAGAGTAAAAATGGTTCAAAATAAGAGAAAAAAGTGAAAAACAGAAATATAAAAAAAAAAGAGAAAGAAAAGAACTTGGGCTACTAGTAGGTACTTCTCATTTTTATATGTCTAAAGAATTGTTGTATCATTTGGTTGGTGAATAGAATGGAAGATGTGGTTGTTCCTAAGTTGTTTGAAGTTGATACACCACAATGGTGTCGGTTTTTGCTTGATGTTTTTGAGGTGTCTTAGCGGGGTAACATCTTAGGGGTTGGTAGTTTGTTGGCAATCAATGGTACGGGTTTTGATTAGACTATTTTGTACATATTTCATACATACCTTATACTTTTGTTACTTCCTATCACTAACCTAAATTTCTCATACTCCATTGTAAATTTCCATCATATACACCTTAGCCTAACTATACAACCGTCCTATATGCCTATTTTGATGATGTACTTGGTGCTCACGCCATGTCGGTGGAGCTATGATCCTTGTTCAAGCTTATGGTAAGATATGCATCACGACCGCGCAATGAGTGATTATTCATATATATTCAACCCCAATAGTAAGTTCGTTGGAGTAGGATGATTTTGATAGGCTCATTTGTTTCACTTTTGCTTGGTCGTGTTATTGAGGCTTGTGGACTGTTCAGATATTGTCAAACATTTCGGGTTTTCATTTAAGCTTAAAACTGCTTCACCCAACTTTTGTCATTGACGTGCTTGGTGTGGCTTCTTTTTGATACTCGTAATTTGTTTCTATAGTTTCATTGCCAAGGAACGCTTTTTGCTTAATTTCTAGATTTGCTTGAGGACAAGCAATGCTCAAGTGTGGGGGGATTTGATGTGACCAATTTATATAGATCGCCCACATCATTATTGGCCTTTTTCGTATGTGTTTTGAGTTTTCATTGCCAAGGAACGCTTTTTGCTTAATTTCTAGATTTGCTTGAGGACAAGCAATGCTCAAGTGTGGGGGGATTTGATGTGACCAATTTATATAGATCGCCCACATCATTATTGGCCTTTTTCGTATGTGTTTTGAGTCGATTTTGTATGCATTTGGCGCGTTTATGGTGTTTGTTAGTGCTTTCAGGTTTGTAGCAGGTTGCGCATCCATTGGATACATTTTCTGACGATTTTTGGCCAAGAAGTTGACCCGAGTGTTCGAGTGATGTTGATAAAGAAGAAACAAGATTTCAGCAAGAAGTCACTGCGCCGCAGTGGGAGGATTATTTCCCCACTGCGCCGCAGTCAGTGGGTGCCAAACCCACAAAGATTACAGTGGATTTACACTGCGCCGCAGTGGGAGTGTACCAGCTCCACTGCGCCGCAGTCACTGGTCGAGAAGATGACAATGCTTTCCAGAGATTTAGCACTGTGCCGCAGTGGGAGGACTCATTCCCCACTGCGCCGCAGTCACCCTAGTTCAGAATTCCAGGGGTTTTCCACTGCGCCGCAGTGGGAGCGCACCATGCCCACTACGGCGCAGTGAGTGCACGGGGAGACCAGGGCTACAGCCCCTTTGCATCAGATTGGGGGGAGATATAAAATGAAAAAAACCCTAATTTCCAGGGCATCAAGTCTTTCTTTCTAGGAGCTGTTCTACCAAGAGTCTTTGACGGATCATCGCAGATTTCATCATTTGATTCATTGAAGATTCAAGAACATCCATCTAGATCGTATCTAATTTTCTGTCTTGCAATTTATATTCAACGATTATTGGTATAATATGATTTCTTTCAATTTCTTTATTGCAATTCAATTTAGTATGATTGGCTAGATTTATAATCATCCACTTTGATGAAACTTGATGAATGATATGATTGCAATATTTTAATTCGAGAGTTGATTCAATTATCGTTGTGTCGCGATCTTTATCAATTAATTCCTTGCGATTTATTCTTTTGATGTTGATGGTTTATGTGTTAATCGTTAGTGGTACTAGGTGAATATGTTTATCGTTTCAATTCGATTGTCTATGATCGTTTGTCACCGGTTCATAGTATGACGGTGAATGTCAAATCTTTAATAGGAGTTAATTGGTAAACGTGTTTAGAAACGGTTGGTGGTACCACGTTTTCATTCACACAGGCATAATTGGTAATTGGATAATCAAGCAAACTAATTGTTGGGGAGATTTTCTAGGCATTGGTGGTACCGGCTTGGGTAATTTAACTAGCAACTTAGGTGTTTGGGTTATTTGTGAGCGGTTGGTGGTACCACGCGAGCATTTTATCCTTTCACGATTATCTTGTCAACTCTTAATAATTTGAACTTTATCGTGTGCAATCATAACTGAAGTCAAGTGGATTCGAAGTGGATGATCTTTATTCATATTGTTTGAACTTTCTTTACTTTTAAATTGTCTTGTTATTTCAATTTCTTTAATTTATTATTGTTAAGTTGAGGTAGCAATTCGGCTACGGTTCCATCCTTATTCCAAAACCACTTTAGCTGACAACTATTTCAAAACCATTCCCCGTGTTCGATCCTAGACTTACCTTCTAGCTATACTATATACGAACGGGTCCACTGCCTGCAAGTGTGTAGTAGTCAGTTTTATGGTATTTCTTGTTTTAATTTTTAAACTCGATTTCACACCATCAATAACCAGTGTATGTATTTTAAGAGTTAAGGGATAAAAATTTAAATAAGCAAGAAGATATATTGATCATTTCACATATACCAAAAGTGTAACTTCTTAACATGGTGTCTATAACTTTTATATAGAAGTATAGATTATTATCTACAATATATATAAGAGAGTTTTAAATTCTTTTATGCAGAAACAAGAATCATTAAATGAGTTTTAACTTTTAATTACAATCTAGATCTAGATAATAATTGTTATTTCTAAAATTATTATTAAATAAACATAATTAGTGATTCTACTGTATATAATTGACATTTATTTAATAACTATAAGTAGTGTTTAATTATAGAAGTTTTGATATCAAAATCACAACTATATTTACATTTTGATGGAGATAAGTTAAAGAACCATAGGATTGTGGACATGATATATCTAAAAAGAGTGACCAACACTCGATCCGAAATGTATTTTCGTAACACAAAAACGTAAAGGTGTTACCAGATCAATATTAATTCCACTTCTTATTTCTTTTACTATACACATGTTAAACTATTATTATTAGACTCATAGTAATAATAATGAAACACAAGGGGTAAATGGGGGGACTCCAACCCCAATATCACAATTTGATATCCATCAACTCACTTTGTATGAGCCAAATGAAACACAAGAAAAGAAAACTAAATTGGATTTAACCAATAATTAACATATCCCATGTTTTTTTTAAATCAAATTTAATTGCAAGAAATGGTAATAGTTAAGTTGAAAAGAGAATGAAAATGGAAATAATAAGATGACTGGATCATTAAGAAAGGATAAATGAGTGTGGGGTTATCATACACCCAACTTAGGTGAAAAACCTCACATACTATTTTTTAAATATTTTTGTATAATTAATAAATGATTGAGCCCCATGATTTTTATGAAATAAAAAATCAAGATATGATGGGTTTTTCACCCAAGTTGGGTGTGAGACAATCCACCTTCACTTCCCCCTTAAAAAAACCATTCTACATTAAACTTTGCTAGTTTTTATAAACTTTTAATGAAATAATTAAAAACCAAAATTTGATAAAATATTTTGGATATAATTTCTTTGTAATCAGATTCCGAAATATATACAGTTATTTTCCGTCTCATATTGTGACGAAATTTATATCAAAATGTAGATAAAAATAAATTATGTGTAATGATATCTTTAAAAGTTTTTAAAAGTTTTATATAAAACTAGGTCTTTTTACCCGCACGATGTGCGGCTATTTAAATAAATTGTCAAAGCTTTTAATATTAATATTGATAATCAATTAAACTTAGTTTAGTTAGCATAATATTAATGTGTTGTTTATATTTATAGATACAACAATATAAGTACAAAATATTAGTTGTTTATAACCTAACTATTACAAATACTAAGAAAACAAAATTAATGGGCATATGGTTGTTCTAGAAAAAAAATCTTTAGGTAAAGAAAGAAAAGAGTATTACATGTAACATCCGTGAGTTTTGACCGTTTGACTTTACGTGCAATTTGACTAACAATTCAAGTTAATGAAATATTTGGGTCGTTTTGTGATTAAATGACAATGTGGTATGTTCGTCGGGTCGATAATATGTTTTAATCGGTGTTTAAATACCTAACGTTTTGTAATTTGGCTTGAGAAGGAAACGGGTCGGCCTGTGGGTCATCTACGACCCACCAGCCCCTTTATGACCCATTTCCCTTTCCTTATCTCATTATTTCACCACATATTCCTTTCTCCTTCTCTTTTCTCTCTAAGTAAAGCAAGAACTCCATCTCCCTCATTTCTTCATTTCTCTAGCATCATTTGGCGTTTTGGAACTAGTTTAACTCGAGAATCATCATCGCCTTCATCTCTTTGTTACCATATCGAAGGATCAAAAGTCTTAGTGCAAGATTTCTACCTATTTGGGTCAAATTCGGGTTTGACTTTTGGAAGCAAGATTGGTAAGTCAAATTCATCCCATATTCATCTATTTGTGTTTATTTACATGTTTTTAATCATTACCAAGTAATTTCAGGTCTTAGATTTGATTAAATCGGATTTAGGATGAAATTTGGGTTAAATAGGGTTTTGATTTGGGTTGGTTGATTTTGAAGATTTGATGATGTTTTGGAATGAAATATGAGTTTGGGTAAGTGTATTTAGGCCTTAGGATGTCAAATATAACTTCATTAACTGATCTAATGTCTTATGGGTCGAATTAAGGTCTTAGGTTTTGAAGAAAATAAGTTTTTGGGTTGAGTTTCCTGCACTTGAACTGCTGCTACTGAAGCAGGTTTTGGTCTCACTGCGGCGAAGTGGGAAGACCTTGTCTCACTACGGCGTAGTGAAAAATTTCTGACCTCTTGCATCGTTTAGCCTCATTGCGGCGCAGTGGCAAGGCAATGCCTTGACTGCGGCGCAGTGAGATACTTCTGGGAAGTTCGCGCGTCAGTTTTCAAACGTTAATAACTTTTGATCCGTAAGTCCAAATAAGTCATATGACCTATCGTTGGAATCGTGAGAGAGTCTAGTTTCTTTTAGTAACACTCATTTTGTATGAATCTTCTTCCCTTTCTAAAAATGTCGAGTCAAAGTGTCTTGTTTCTTACTCGGTAAGGTTGAAGAAGTGTTTGTGGGTTCGTGACTCGACTTAAACTAAATGAACTAGCTTAATTATGATTATAGAGTTAACATTATGTTATATGACATGCTTTGATAGGTTGTGGACGCGTGGGGCCCAATACTCGCTATTAATCTTTCATTTACTCGACTTAAGCTTCTTTGCCGATCAAGGTGAGTTCCGTAGCTCCCTACTCAATTGAGATTCGGGCTGAAAAGTGTACACATACGTGCTTGTTTGATGTTTGGTTGATTTGATAGACGGCTTATTGATTGACTGATTTATTGTTTGGACTGATTGTTTGATTGATGGATGGTTTTGATTGATTGTATGATTGTTGGATGGTTTACGCATATGATTGTGATATTGTGATTATTTAGGATAGTCGTACATACATGGAAGTCGGTTATGCCTTCATAGGGTTTTAGATGTGGTGGGAAGGATGCGGGTGACCCTATATATAAGCATCTAGGACTCGTTGAAAGTAGAATCCTCCTAAGTGTATGTACGTATAGTGTTGGTTGGTTTGATGAGGGATGATTGATGGATTTGTAATTAGGGTAAACACGCATAAGTAATGATATGTATATTGATGAGACGTACGCACCCCGATGTATGGGAAACGTGAGTGGAAACGTACGCACCCCGTTGTGTGGGAAACGTGTGCGAGGACGTTCGCTCCCCGATGTATGGGAAACGTGTGCGGTGTTGATGATATGTACATGACTCCGGGTATATAGACGTATATACACCGATGATTTTGATATGCCACAACGGTCATTGGATGACACGTCATTGGGATGACACGTGGACACTCTATTTGTGCGGGACGCACACAGACCCCAAGTATGTAGTCACACATACTTGCATTTGATGATTGTTGAGAGACACATGATATACATTCATACGTTGCTTGGTTATGTCTTGTGCACTTATACTTTTTGCATCCTTATTGTTTCGCATACTCATTGATGTTAACATTACTTATTCATACATGTGACACGCGTCACTCGTCATTGTCGATTCATTATGGCTTGTTATGTAACGAGGTTTACTCTCGGTTTACCTATCTTGGTTGACTTTGTGCCTTATAAAGGCTACTTGTAAGCCATTATTTACCTTATTTATACTTACTGTGATTATTGACGATGGTTCTTTCTGGACCATTACTACGAACTCACCAACCTTGTGTTGACTATGCTTAGTACACTTTTCAGGTAACCAGGTTAATCCAGGGCGTGGAGTTTGATTGTTAGCTTGCTGTTGAACCCGGACTTGGACTTATATGGATCAAGGATCCATTTGCCTTCTTTTGCATTGTACTTAGAACCGTTAGCCATCTTATGTTGTTCTGTTGTAATCTTTGATGATTACAGGCTCTTTATGTATTTTGATACTTGTTTATCTTACTGTATGGATTCACTGAATCCTTTATTTGCATTTAGTTCATGTTCTACATTAATCCCACCTTGTGCTATATGATTTCCGTGATATTCTGAGCCTTGGCTTGGGGTGTTACAGAATGGTGGCCCATGCGTGGTCGTAGAGAATTAGGCAGTTTTACCTAGACTACGGCTTAAGTTAAAACTCTTCATATAGCATGCATGGTTAGGAAATTGTGTGCAATGTGAATTATGTGAACCCTAGAAAGTGTATATTGTGAGTTCGTAGTTAAAACCACTTATGTGATGAATGTGGATTGAGTACAATGTGGTTAATGTGTGCATTGATTGAAGTGATTGTCGTTGATATGGATTGTTACTATTGATTGGTGCTAGTTGGATGATTTAGAGCAAAATGAAGTTATGTTATTAACTTAGTATAATATTGTGGCAACCCTAAAAGAACCCGATCAACTCTTTTATGGTCACCCAACATTATAACAAGTTAATAACATCATGGATTGCGCATGCATGGCTTAGAGTATAATATGGAACCGATATGCTTAATGGAAGTTGATTGGGTGGAGGGTTAGCCGTTGGTACACCCTGTATACATACCCGGTCAATAACTAGAGAGCATATCGAATTCGAATTATACTTTAAACCACTCGTGTTAGCTGACTTGTTTTAGTTGCTTGTAATGAGATGTGTTGAATACGAGTATTTGGCTTTGATGGTGGATAATTGTTGTGAACTTAGCACGAGGACATGATAGATAACGATTACTTGAGAACTTTGATATGTTGCCCTTAGCGTAGTGAAATGAAACACGTATGATATGCTGGTATGATAACACGATATATGACAGTTAGTTGAGAATATTTATATGTCGGCTTTAGTAAAAGACAGTGAACGTGTGTAGTGTGTCGGCGTTAAAACACTAACTACTAATGCGGCTAACCTGAGAGAAATTGTGAAGCAAACCCCCGGGTCATAAACTTTAGAACTATTACTATGATCGGATTTGGTAGTGGAATGA
Organism: Erigeron breviscapus; assembly: GCA_034093135.1. Classification (NCBI taxonomy): domain Eukaryota; kingdom Viridiplantae; phylum Streptophyta; class Magnoliopsida; order Asterales; family Asteraceae; genus Erigeron; species Erigeron breviscapus. The sequence continues at coordinate 126,343,886 of CM067167.1, forward strand.
CATGTTGTCTAGTATGATTAACATATAGATTATGCATGTGTGATGTGTATGTATGTATGCCCTGTAGTGGTCACGTTGATGATGTAAATGTTTTCGTTGTTGTCCGACTTAAACGTGTTGATAAACGGTTAGAATACAATGTGATAAATATGTTGATATGCACCCTACGGGAGTGTCAAGGTTATAAGCATCTTAACTCCCATGTATTATAAACGGATGATATTCCAACACAAATGATGTTAATTGTAATCGGTGAACAATAGGGATATTGTAACACCCGTTTCGTAAAAATATGGATTTCCAAAAAATTTCGCCTAACGGCGTTAAATCATGCGGAAACGATTTAGGAAAATACTCAACTAAGGAAAACAGTTGAGAACATAAGTGGTGTTACTAATAGCATCAAATCAGTAATAAAAGAAATCCATAAGATTGCCCAACATAAAGCAATCATAACATAGTCATTACATAAGTTCCATAAAGGAAATCAATAACATAAGGTTCATGCGAAGCTATTGGGTAAACTAAAGCCAGCTTGATCATCTACCCATCTCTCGCCAAAGCTTCACACGTCATCTCACTGCCTAACCTGAGGGGTGTCAACACATTAAAAGAAACAAGTGTTAGCTATAAAGCTAAGTAAGATGACACCAGGTTTAAGCAAAACATTTCAACCATTTAAATCGTCACTTTAAAACATTACATCATTTGATTTAGGCATTTATATCACCACATAACGTATCCATATCACATATAAGCATAGAGTCCATGACCCTAAGTGTGCCTAATCAATTTCATCATTTCATCTCATCTCTTCAAGTTGTGACTAGGTCACCGTTAAACTGTAACCGAAGTTACCGTTAAGGAAGACAATGTCGATCCATGAGTAGCACGTTATGTTCATAACATTAGGTGGGTCATCAGGCCACCCGAACTACTCGCCACATATGACTGGTTGCAAGGAGTCACCCGAACAACCGTTTAACGTACCCTCCCACATACGGGCACTACGTACTCTCCCACATGCGAGCACGACGTACTCTCCCACATAAGAGCACGATTTATACGTACCTATTACCACATCAGGCACGGGTTATGCATAACACTTAACATCTAATTAGCTCGAGCATTTACCACGTTTAGTTTAGGTTTCCACATTAATCCTAAACTAATCCACATCTATCATCTTTTCACGTTAGGGCCCTTAAACGTGCACGTGTCATGGCAACCTAAAAAGGTCTAGTGTTCTAGATGAACAAGCCACATATACATGCACATATCATCA
>CM067167.1:126346170-126406170 GCA_034093135.1 Erigeron breviscapus
AAAACACGTATAACTATCATACCATACGAATGAGTATAAATTAAACCAATAAGTATATTTTCATCACAGTTACTTTTTTCAATTATATATGATATTAAATTAATATAATGAAAACAAAATAATATCCGATCCCGTAAAAAACGAAGTATGAAAATTTGAGATGTAGACAGTCATGCTACTAAATTAATATGTGAAATAATAATAATGAAGAAGAGATTTATGATTAATTGAAATTACAGAAACAATAATTTGTTATTGGGCATGAATTGTATGTGGTATGCACTTTGGGTACCAAAACAGTACATGAGACCAGAGAAAGGATTTTCACCCATTTACCTTATTGAAAAAGTAATGCCCATTGTAGATACAGTCAAGGAGTGACAAACCTCATACATGCGATCATTTCACCCTCAAATCGAAAGCTTTTGTCACCGTTTCCTGCCAAGCTACCAATAAACTGTAGGAGTTCCTTGCTTCGTAGTATATAAGAGCCATATCATATACAAAGTTATGTGAAACCGAAAGTTAACTAATAAACATATTGAGTGCCCCAAGCCCCCAAGCAAACAACACTATAACAATCCGGGTCAATTATAAGATCATTAACGGCTCACACTGGGTCAGGTTTATGTTGGTGTTGACAGGTTATCTTGTAAAATACTTATCAACTCGAACATGGATGACCCGAAAGTCTGAACTGGTCATTTAGCACAACCCGCCCCAAACCTTAAACTATATATATCATGGAGATGACTATATGTGACCATTATCTATTTTTTTTGGAATGCATAGAAATAACATGTTCATTTAATGATCCAAAAATGCATAGGAAAAAAGGTTTATAACGACAACCATATCATACGTATTGTATAAAACTCCAAGATATATGCAAATATAATAGTAAATAGATTTGAATATTTTATCAAAATTTAGAATTTCTTATTAAATATATATATTGTCAAAATTAATATGGAGATGCCACATAAAAAATCCTATGTGCAATGTGTGAAAATATCTTAAAGTTGAAGAGGCTTAGATTCGACCGGTTAACTACTATTTTAATATATATATATATATATATATATATATATATATATTAATATATATATACATAGTTATTTAGATATAAAGATAACAACAGTTTTTAGAGTTGTCTATAATAAAAAAAAAAATTGTAAACTAAAATTCTAAAGGAAAAAGAATATAGTTGTGGTATATTTGGGGGGGTTCGGGTCGGGTCTTTTTATATTCTACAAAATACAACAAATCTTTGCGTCTTCTTCTTGTTATCGTTCCTGCGAGTAAAAAGACAGCAGGAACAATGTCTTCCAACCCTAACAACTCCACTGTTTACATCGGTATTTCTTTAACTAATTCCATCATTATTATTTTTACTGTTCCATCATTTCATCATCATTTTATATATATATATATATATATATATATATATTAAATATATATATATAATAATAATAATATATATATATAATAATAATAAAAATCTATGTATAATATATATATATAATATATAGATATAGATATAGATATAAAGATAACAACAGTTTTTAGAGTTGTCTATAATAAAAAAAAAAATTGTAAACTAAAATTCTAAAGGAAAAAGAATATAGTTGTGGTATATTTGGGGGGGTTCGGGTCGGGTCTTTTTATATTCTACAAAATACAACAAATCTTTGCGTCTTCTTCTTGTTATCGTTCCTGCGAGTAAAAAGACAGCAGGAACAATGTCTTCCAACCCTAACAACTCCACTGTTTACATCGGTATTTCTTTAACTAATTCCATCATTATTATTTTTACTGTTCCATCATTTCATCATCATTTTATATATATATATAATATATATATATATATATATATATATATATATATATATATATAATATATATATATAGATATAGATATAGATATAAAGATAACAACAGTTTTTAGAGTTGTCTATAATAAAAAAAAAAATTGTAAACTAAAATTCTAAAGGAAAAAGAATATAGTTGTGGTATATTTGGGGGGGTTCGGGTCGGGTCTTTTTATATTCTACAAAATACAACAAATCTTTGCGTCTTCTTCTTGTTATCGTTCCTGCGAGTAAAAAGACAGCAGGAACAATGTCTTCCAACCCTAACAACTCCACTGTTTACATCGGTATTTCTTTAACTAATTCCATCATTATTATTTTTACTGTTCCATCATTTCATCATCATTTTATATATATATATGTTAATATAATAATACAGTAATAGTTAATAATTAAATTACTAACAATATTAGGGCTTCTTGATTCTACTTACCATGTAACATCTTTCTGAATTTTTGAGCTTAGGTTTAACTCCCGTGAGTTGACTTAGAGGCAAAAATTCAAAATGAAGATAGATAGATATCCACACATTTATATCGAGGTTTAAATCTCACTCGGTGCAAACAATTTATAGGAGTTCCGCCCGCCCGTATCACTAATACGGAGTAGTATTTACCTGGTTTATGTGGAGGTTTATTCACTTTGTAGTGTTTTCACCTTAGATATACTATACTATATATTTCATTAGTGAATTATGTAAATTAGGCGTATACCTTCGAGATAATTGGGTGTTGCGACTTGGGTCTAGTACTCATGAAGATTTCTAATATACTATGCACTGGTAGGTTATCGTAAAAAAATGATCTTGTTGTAAAAAGGATAATAAAGGGCATTAAGGCATCCCTGTTTAGACTACTCTTTTGACTTTGATGTATGCAGCCTAACTAGTAATTCGGTGGCCTTTTCCTGAAATTTGTATTGGCCATTCCTAAGATGTTTACCCGGTGAAGTTTGAACCTGTGTTTCCTTTTTGAGACCTTCAGGATGCGTTACCACTTGACCACCTTAGAGATATCTATATATAATCAATGTACTATATGCACAACGCTAGTAAAACCTATGCTTAGAAATTCTAAAGGTAGATGAAGTCAATATATGTGTATCCTTTTATTGTTTGCTACATGGATCCTAAATTAATAAAATATCCCTGAACAAGAGAATGCATAAATATAGAAAAATGGACATGCCACTCTGAGCAGACTGCTCACAAGTTTTGGTGAAATATGTATTGTAAATAGGAGTCAGCATTGTTAATTTACTTATCAAATGTATCATACATTGTATATTTAAGATTAATTTCAAGCTAAACTTATTTTTATACGCAGGTAATTTGGACGAGAGAGTAACTGATAGGATTTTATATGATATCCTTATTCAAGCTGGAAGGGTGGTTGACTTGCACATTCCTCGAGATAGGGAAACCGACCGACCAAAAGGTTTTGCGTTTGCAGAGTATGAAACCAAGGAGATTGCCGATTATGCTGTTAAGCTTTTTACTGGTCTTGTCACTCTTTACAATCGAACATTGAGATTTGGAGTAATTCATCTTTCTCCTCAAGCTACATAATTTCCTGCAGACGGTTATAGAGGTGGCAAATGGGCAAGGCGGGTGGGTTGAGTGATGGGTCAGAATTTGCAGTTTTTTGGTATGGGTCTGGTTTGGGCGTCCTACATGTGTATGTTTATACATTTTTTCTAGAAAGTTGGAATTAATTGATTTGGTTCTTATTTCTACTAATATTATTGCTAAAGCTATGAGCTTGACACGTCAAAATGGGTAATTGAGTTCAGCCCACATGTAGTTTATTGGTACGATTGGGTTAGGATGACCTAGAACATTTTTTCTTTAAGTTTTTTGAAACTTGTTTTTATGAATAGCTAGGGTGTCAAATTCGATTAAGTATGGTTTCAATAATAGTCTATTATGCGAAAATAAAATACTTTCGGAAGTTTTATGCATCAAAAGTTACACATGCGGAAACTTACTACCTGTTTGACCCCTTTGACTATTTTCTTTAGTGTTTTTTTACCTAATTGACTTGTGAGATATAACATACTGCAAACTTTCCTGTTCGTAAGTAATTTTGTTGAACTTTTCACCTCCACTTTTCACTTTGTAGAGTACAGTATTAATATTTGGATCATAAAAATAGATATCTGGGCAAGACAAGTCTGCATCAAACTCACCCATGCCTGCATCAAATGCTCCTTTTAGATCAAGGCTAAATTTAGAGGTTTCCCCGAACTCTATGTCACCGTATGCACAAGGTAAAGTCTCTCACCTTTCATGCCTTTGGTGGATTTGTAGTTTTGCTGTCCACCCATTAGTCCCATGTGACGTTTTTTTGATGAATTATTGTTTGTTGAATTGTCAGTGTCCCCAGGTGCGCCACAATATTCTAATGTAAATCGATCACATATGGATCACAATAATTATGACCATCGAAGAACTCACGGGACAACATGGGATAATACTAACCTCTATGATCGTTCATAAATCCATCGGTAATTTGTATTATTGTTGTCAATTGGAGCATTATTAGAGATCTGTTCTTGATCAGTAGTTCATCGTTAAGTAAAGTAGTTTTTGAATGGATTAAAATGTATTAGGTAATACTAAGCCGAACCCTGGTGAAGGTACTTTTTGATATATCTATTCTGCTCTATTTGCTTGTCCTTCTTGTTTAATCTAAATGTTTGACTTAGGCAGTTGACACTTAAGTCCAAAGTTCATAGTAGTACTAAAAGTCTAAAACCCTTATCTTTCCTAGTTGGAAAACTAGATAACACAAATACTCACTAAATTGTTTTTGAGGCAAGAACATCTCCACATGATCATCTTTGTAAAAGGTAACCACACTTTATTTTGAGTTCTATGTACTATATGAACCATATAGAAATTGGAATGTAAATGTTCGATTCTAATTTGATTAACTATGAAAATCTAGATATGATGATACTTGTTGATCTGTAAGTTCATACGTTTCTGAGCTTTCTGATGCATCAAATTCATTTGAAACAACTACAGTACTTTCTTCTTATTAGTAACAGATATATGTGACTTTGAATGTAATTTTAAATTTAATTGTTACTCTCGAATGCATGGTATATTTTAGATATTTTATGGTAAATGCTAGAAGATATAAATAACATACAACAATATAATAAAAGAATAGTTTTGGGAGCATGAAAGCTGAATTTTTTAGAGGATATAGTTTGGATATTTAAACAAACATATAACCTAAAGAATATGATTATTACTGTTCTTTTAAATGTGCAACTATAACTAACTTATCTACAAGCAACTATTTAGACCAGTGTTCTCCACATTCCTTCTACCGTTAAGTTTTCGTCCTAATCAATGGTGATTGAGGTTTTAGCCCTTTCACTCATCCTTATCATCTTTACTTTGCATAAGCTCACATAAAATCCCCCACCGGGGCCACACCCTTGGCTCATCATCGGCAACCTGCCACAGATGAAACCTGATCATTTGCTTCAACTATCTGAATGATCTCATGTGTACGGTCCCAATGTATTGCTTAAATTTGGTGCTGCACTAAATATTATTGTGTCAAATCCAAACCTGGCCAAAGAAGTTCTGAAAGACCATGATCAACAACTTGCAAATAGGCATAGGACAGGGTCACAGGGATTGCAAGATTAAGCACTAAGCAGAGATGGCGATGATCTCACTTGGGCAGACTTTGGACCATGACTATTAGTGGGCTTTTGTGGGACATGACTGCAGGAGTCGATACGAGTGTGGTGGTTGTCGAATGGGCTTTGGCCGAGCTTCTTAGAAACCCGATGGTTCAAAAGAAAGTGCAAGAGGAACTTGATAGTGGTAAATAGTATGGCGAAATTATGACTGAATGTGATTTACTGAACCTTCCTTACTTAAGATGTGTGGTCAAGGAAGCCCTAAGGTTGCACCCTCCAACACCATTTAATGCTTAAGTACCATGTTCCAAAAGGAAGCGGGGTATATGTGAACGTATGTGCAATTGGTCGTGATGAAGATGTGTTGAAGGACCCACTCATTTTTAAACCTGAACAATTCCTTGAAGAAGATGTGGATGTTAAAGGTCATGACTTCAGGTTGCTACCATTTGGGTCGGGTAGGAAGATGTGACCTGGGCACAACTAGGGATCAATCTGATGAGCTTAATGCTCGGACGCCTCTTTGCTTCATTTCTAGTGGTCGTTATCCAAAGGGTTTAAAATTGAAGATATCGATATGTTAGAGATGTCTGGAATAGTTATAAGAAGCTCCCACTTGAAGCAATCCCTACTCTGTAGGGCCTCAAAATCTTGGGTAAATCTGTGCATACAGTAAGTTTTATTAGTAAGACTCATGTTATATTTTTTCGATGAAAACATGTGCAAGATATCCATTCAAATTACCATTTGTTCATTATATTTGATTATTTGGAACAAAATATACACATCCACAAGAGTTCAATCTCGGCTTCCTGGTTATGAGATGAGGGGTCAAAGCCCTCTTCTAAACAAGAAGGTTCCAGTGATGAAAATGCAGATATGAAAAACAATATGATCAAACAAATAATTATGTTATGAAAAAACACTAAACCTTGTATCGTGTAATGCAACATCTTCGTACTGACTTATCATACTTTTTGCTGTTATCTGTTGTATTAGATATTTGTTGTTTGAGACAAGTATCAATACTAACAAAGATTAACTACATCGATCATTAGACTTTCAAATGATGATGTAATCACAATTGTTTTTTTTAATTATATATAGAGATATATATAAGTTAAAGGCTTTGCTAAACGTAGTCCTTAGGGCTGCATTTAACGTGCATAATAAGTTTGTACCTTCCATATTAAAAGCTCACCACTGAAAAAGATAAATTCTCACTTGAATTAAAAATTCAATTTGGAGATATGAATATAGAGCCAGGTGGATGCAAGCATGTTACTCTCAAAGTTCCAAGAAAGAACTTCAAGTTTCAAGAAGGCATCCTCGGCACAATAAAAGCTAGGCAATTGTAATAGCTACAGAGCAAGTTTTTATTTTTCTAGTTTTCTCAACTTTCCTTAACTTCTCGTTATACCTTATAATATAATCAATAAAATAATAAAAGTTTGGAAGAATTATTGAAGTGCTTTGACTCTTACATATCCTAGTTCTTGATTATAGTTCACAAGGCTTAAAGCCTATTATAAGGTTAGTTTTTCTTAATTATATCTGTATTTAGATAATTAGTCTAATGATAGGCTAAATATTATTATGTTGGGAGCATGAGTTAGTAAAATCCAACATAAATCTCATAAAAATGTTTAACATTTTTAAGAGACAATAAAACCTCAGTTAAGAGTAGCTTAATTGAAGAATATTATTATTATTATTATTATCTAATACTATCTTATAAAGCATTTTGCCCTTTTTTTAAGAAAAGATGATTTGAACTACCCAAAATACCCCTATTTTTATTCACTAATTTAAACATCTCTACCTAATATACCTATAATAACCTTGAATCTCAACCACTAATTTTTTTTATCTCTCCTCAAATCTCAACCACTCATTTTTTATCTCTCCTCCATAAATCATTTTATTCCTCTAATTCATTCAAAATCTTTTATCTCAAAAACCGTATATCGATAAATTATAAAATTGTATGGGTGTTCTTAAATTTCATGCTCTTTCATTAGGGATGTCATTCGATATACTTTCGACGAATTTTTAAATCCGATGACGGAGCCCGTACGGCTAAAGCATTTGACTATCACACTCTATGACTTATCACCTCCTATGACCTATCATCCCACCGTCTCACCGCCGCAACGCGCGGGCATTATCTCTCGTTATTATTAATACACCATACTGTACAACAGATATAACACTGATGCATAATAATGATAGATTAATAAAAAAAGTATGGTCCGATTATCATTTCTTTTGGTTATTAGACTTTAAATTAGCCCAGCCGGAAACAGCCCAGCCCAAAACACCATCTCACAACCAATACCAATCCCAATTCGCCCAGGGCAAAACCCTCACTCATCTTCCATCTAAAATATAGGGTTTTCTACCACAATCCCAAACTCTTCCCAAATTTCGCCTAAAAAGCTCTCATCTCCATTATTATTAATCAAATATAAAACTCAAATCAACAAAAAAAGATGAGGCCCATATTGATGAAAGGTCATGAAAGGCCATTAACATTCTTGAAATACAATAGAGATGGAGATCTTTTATTCTCTTGTGCTAAAGATCACACTCCAACTGTTTGGTTTGCTGATAACGGTGAACGTTTAGGCACTTACCGTGGTCACAACGGTGCCGTTTGGTGCTGTGATGTTTCAAGTTTGTTCCCTTTTTCTAATTCTTTTATATTTATTTAATTATAAAATAAAATTCCATTTCTTTTAGTATTTGATAATTTTGTTGAATATGGCATCTGGGTTTTGTTTATTTGTGGATTTAAGTTATGGGTTTTGAATAAAGTTTGTATCTTGGTGGGTTTTTGTTTGCTTGCAATGTAGTTGTTGAAAGATGGTTTCGTGTTTCGGTTATTAGAAGTTGGGTAAAGTTAACAACTTTGTAGTTTATAGATGCTAGTAAAGACTGGGAGAGAAAGTTGGGAAGGATTCTGGTGCTGACACATGTTTGATGTAGCATGGATATGTATAAGTTTGAGGTGTTTTATAAGAAACATCTTGTTTTTGAAATGTAGTTGTAGACCTACAAGATAACTTTTAATGACTCAATATGTACAAAAAATGAGTACTATGATGAAACATAACAAAGGGAAGTATATGCTAGTATGTTATGCAACTAAGTAAATTGCCTTTTTTTTTAAAGTGACAGTGTTTGATTTGATTTGTTGTACTGGTTGATAATGTAGTTTGATATATTTGTCAAATGAGCAACCGGCCTCGTATACATGTGATTTGGACCAAAAGTAACAATATAGTAAATTGTTTGCGGATATAATATTTTAATTGAATTTCACTGATTTATCTATCGCCAATGAGTTTTGTATTGGTTAACGATATGGTTAATTGAAATCCACTGATCTCGTTGATTATAAATTTCTGTGGTTTTTTATCTGATTTGTTACAGTGAAATGATTCTTGTGATTTGGCTGTTTTGTTTGGATTAACAAAGAAACTGGGTTTGTAGATTATAGGTATGTTTGTAGATGATTGATTGAAAACTGGTTTTGTAGGAGATTCGTCAAGATTGATTACAGGAAGTGCTGATCAATCTGCTAAGCTATGGGATGTTCAGAGTGGAACACAGCTTTTCACTTTTAGTTTTGATTCGCCTGCTAGAGCTGTTGATTTTTCTGTTGGTGATAAGCTTGCTGTGATCACTACTGACCCTTTTATGGGTTTGACTTCTGCTATCCACGTCAAACGCATTGCCGCCGATCCTGATGACCGTGAGTTTTCCGTTGGCTTGATTCTAACTAAAATTTTGAAGGATATTAAGTTTGGTTATTTTTTAACTATAAAACAAATTTGAAGCAAACACTTTGGATGGTGCTGTTTTCACTATTATTTATTTTGTGAAACTGGTACACTATGCAAGTAAACTAGAATGAACTGCTATAAATTTTAATAAATTGCAGATAGTTAGGTGATATATGCTATTAAATGATAAAATTTATTTTTTATGGTCTAATTGGTGTCTCTTCTCAGAGGTTGGTGATTCTGTACTTGTTCTTAAGGGTCCTCAAGGAAGGATCAATAGAGCGGTTTGGGGACCATTGAACAGGACAATAATCAGTGCTGGTGAAGATGCCGTGGTTCGAATTTGGGATACAGAGGTATGTTTTTACTTTTAACCCGGTGAACTTCTTAGCATTAGAGTAATACTTGTGGAATCCCAAAAAGTGTTCAATAAGGTATGAATATATTAGTAGTATTACACACATATACACATACAACATATTAATATAATATCAGTTACCTGAATTAAATAACTTGAGATATTAATGATCGAACTATATTCAGGGTTCAAATAATTGGTAGTCTCATGGGCTTTTGGGGCAACTTTCTAGTATTGTCATTGATGTTCTAACACTTTTTTGTTTTTGTTTTGGGAGAATCTAATGTACACAATATTTGAAAGTTAGACATCTGTTGCTGCATTTTGAGATCAATTTTGGTTAGTAATTTTATAACAAATAACATACTAAACTCTTGAAACTAGGATTCAGGTTAACGTTGTTTTTGAGAAGCTGCTTCATTTTTTTTAAGTCTGGGGGAGTTAGTATAATTGTATTTCGGACTTTTAAGTACCATGCTTTGTTGAAAATGTAGCTCAGTTATCATGCAATTGTTTGATTTTTTTTGTGTTCAATTTTTTTTCTTTCGGCATTTTTAATTTTTTTCCTGATCTTTCATCTATAGCTTTAAAGCTAAATGTTTAGTTTTTATCTGGCAGACTGGAAAGTTGCTGCAAGAAAATGACAAAGAAGTTGGCCACAAAAAGACAATTACCTCACTTGCAAAATCAACGGATTGCTCACATTTTCTTACTGGGTCGCTAGATAAGTCAGCAAAGGTAAGTTTTGTCCTTTTTATGATGTTATATTGACTGAACCGGTATTCTTGTTGTCTTATTCTTTTCCAAATTATTAGCTTTGGGACAGCAGATCATTAACATTAATCAAGACATATGTAACGGAACGCCCAGTAAATGCTGTTGCCATGTCTCCGCTTCTTAACCATGTAAGTGTCACAACATACTCAAAATTGGTGCTTCCAGAGTTCAGTTTCTTTTTCTGATTGTTGTGTATACTTGTGTCTTCGCTTCTTCCAATGTTTAAGCTTGCTTTTTTATTTTATTATTTAATAGACAAAGAAATTTTTGCAACGTTCTCCATACCTTCTACCATATGGCTCCTGATTGCTTTTCTAGCAGTAACTATGGATAAAAGCTTTGATTCCTCATGAGCGTCCATTAAGCTATCTTTATGGCTTCAAGCTTATGGAAGATATTGTTTCATTACCCACTAGTTTGTTATCTGTTACAATGATGTTGAACCAACCATGGTAAAAATTAAGGCAGTTAAGAGGGTGTATATGATGAAAAGAAACGGAATATTTTTCACGGTTACTAGAAAGAAAATTCAACATGGACATGTGATATCGTCGTACGTAGTTATAAGAGAAGGAATTAGTTAAATTATGGTGAGGAGTTCAGGATGATTGTATCTATAGTCGTCTCAACACTTGAGCCTGACCAACACCAAGATGTTAGATTTTCTCATATATAGATGGAAGCATAGACATGCTAACAACCTATGAGAAAAGGGATAATCAAAATATTACAGAAATAGAATTTCTGATCACGGCATGTGATCTCCTTTTAGAGGAGAACATCGTGTGCATTACTTTTATAAAGTACCGTTCTTGATTCCAGACACATATATGTAGATAAAGCCATAAAGGTAATACAGGAGGAGCTTCACCTGGGATTGGTAAGATAGATTTATGGGTGTCAAGTGTAGTGAAGGATTGAACCAAGAAATAGCCTTTGTGCTGCTATTGGTTTTCTTTGGGTCTTTGGACTTGTAGTTTAGGAACATTTTTTCTGGTTAAAGGTAGTATGTATAAACATTCATTTCATTTAAAAGTCCTAACATGGTAAAGAAGAAACACCAATGATGTGTTTTTCTAACAGTAATATATATTGAATTAATTTTTCAGGTTGTCCTTGGGGGAGGTCAGGATGCATCTGCTGTCACAACAACGGATCATCGTGCTGGGAAGTTTGAAGCCAAGTTTTATGACAAGGCAAGTCATCTGCAAACTTTTTCTGAATTGTGTCATTGCTTTCTTCATCCATCTATTTTCTAATGATCTTGTGACAAAACTATGTGTGGTAATGGTCTTCTTAATTTTACTTTTTGTGTACTAGATTCTGCAAGAAGAAATTGGAGGTGTTAAAGGCCATTTTGGTCCAATAAATGCTTTGGCTTTCAACCCTGATGGGAAAAGGTACACCCTTCGTCTCCATGTAATGTTAAATTGAGTTTCAATAACTAAGTATCTGGTTATTTCAAAAACTAACGACTGGTTGTGACATGCCTGGCTTTATTTATTTAAGCGCTTAAGTTAAGCCTGTCGCTTTGAATATACTTTTGGGCTGACTTTACATTTGTTGGTATTGATAGAGTCTTACTGCACATTGACATTTTGGTTTATACTGTGTATTTATTTTTCTCTTGATAGATTTGCAGTGAAGCGTTTTTTTTATCAATGCAAGTTGTTTTAGTAAAAACGAGCTCATATGGATTTAAGTCTACTATACACAGGGAGAGTTTAAAATAGAAAACAATGATATATTTTATATTAACCCCGAAAGCCCAAACAGTCAACTAATTGTTAATTTTAACTGTGCAAAAGTTTTGTTTCTAAATGATTAGTTATTTTGTCATAAATTATTAAACAGATATGTTATTTCAACAATGATCTAATTTATAAATATATTTTTAGGTGGTTCTATGAAAAAATATGGTTAGGAAAATTTTGGCTCAGCCTTATAAGCTTTTTTTTTATTTGATTATATGCACCTAATTCCTAAGAGATAAATTGTTAACTTTTCTAAAATGATCAGTTATTTTGTCATAAATTATTAAACAGATATGTTATTTTAACAATGATCTAGTTTATAAATATATTTTTAGGTGGTTCTATGAAAAAATATGGTTAGGAAAATTTTGGCTCAGCCTTATAAGCTTCTTTTTATTTGATTATATGCACCTAATTCCTAAGAGATAAATTGTAATTTAAGTTGACCTATTCGTAAGTTGTTGGGTCAAAACATACTTGCTCATTCCTTGAAAACATACTTGCTCCTCACTAGGTTATTATGTGATACTGCAAAAGCTGTTAACATCAGATAACTTTTTGAGATTAATAATGTGTGTATGTATTTGCTTTTCATTACAATAACCTAGTGTCTTTATGTTATTGCTGTTCACTTTCTTAACCTTTTTAAGGTGAAAGATGTATGCGTCATCATACAATGGCTAAAACTCTAGCTTCCATGACACTTGCATTGCCGAAAGAAATACTAATATTGACAATATACTTGTCTCAGTATATGTTCATCAAATTTTAACTTAGATTGCTAAATGCTTGCATCTTACTATCATCCCGTGGCCACAATTCACTTTTGTTTCTTTATTTATTTTAGTTTCTCGAGTGGAGGTGAAGATGGTTATGTGAGACTACATCACTTTGATCCCGACTATTTCAGAATTCCATCAATTTAATCAAGCTTCAAGATTTGTGTTGCTAAATCATCTTGTGAGGCATATACCTTTTGATTCAGTTTTCTTGTAGTGTTGCTATTGTGGGCAAGTATGGTTCCACCGCGATGTAGTTCAAGCATTGTTAGAGATTATTTTGAGATTGTTTCAGTTTTGGAGATTCAAAATACAAATTATAAAATCATTGCTATTCTCCTAAAAGATTTTACCCACATTTCACTCGCGCTTTCAGAAAAATTTAATGTTGTTGAAGTTTGTTTCTGGGTCTTGAATATCATTTTTCCCAGGCCAATGGAATTTTTGGGATAATATCGGGTTTCTGTTAAGTCTTAGGTGGGGGATAGCAAATAGAGTTTGGTTGGTTAACGAGCTGTAGATGTTGATCAATAATCAATTCACTATATTTTCTCTAATTATGTGCAAATTCTCAAATGTTTTAGTTCTAGCTATATTTCATCTAATTATGTGCAAATGTTCAAATATATAAAACGTTTTTTGAAAAGAAATATAATGTATGCTCAACCAGTTCTTACATGCTTTCACTTGTTATTTAACCTCCGGTTCACTTTTAGATATGTTAAGAAGAAAGAAGTCTTGCCGATAAAAAAGCAACGAACCTTTCTATCAAAGATGTTGATTCTTATGTTTTATGTTTTTGTATCTATGAACTGCTTGGATACGTGACTCAAAACTTTTGTTTGGTAAAACTAAACACGTCTGAAAGATAATTGCTTTCGGATCGTAATTGCACCACTCATTCCCTTGTGGTCCATTGGCTTTTGCACTCATTCCTCCACCAATGGGATGGAATTCGACCAAGCTAAGAGAGAAAAGAAAAGAGATGCATGAAAAAGGGATTTTCAGTTTCTACTCATAAGAAACTAGCACAGTATCCGCGCAATGCGGCGCTGACGGTGTGATGGTGAGGTTGATTGTTGGTGATGAAAATGACGTCGAGTGGTGTAAATAATTGATATAAAAATAATTGATTTAAATGGTTAATGAAAATATTTTATAATAGGATTGATAGTGTAATTTAATCATTAATGTTAAAAAGATAGTGTATCTTAAAATATTTTAAGAGGTGCTAGGTGAAAATATTGCATAATATATATAATTTCAACATATATGTGCACGAAAACAACCAACCGATTAAGAAGGCATGAAATCAATGAAGGAAAAAATAAAACTTAACTTACTTTGTATTCTATCCTTTTTTTTAAGTTTCATTTTTTACATAACACTCAACTTAACTTACTCTATTTTCAATGTCACTCAACTTAATAAGAATTTGGCTTTCTTTTTATACCTTTTTAGTATTTTATTAGGACGACGAGTGTTTGATATTAATAACTCGAACCCAAACAATGATATCCAAGGTGGGCAGTATGCTGGAAGTTGGAAGCTACGCACTCTTGCAGGACAGGAATGATACACGTATTATCACACGCTCAAGAGGTAAATGCTCGAAACCACGGGGGATCAACATTCGATCTTGGGTCTCCAAGCTAACATCCCCTCCGTCAGTTTCCCAACGATGACTCCAACTGACCACTTGATCTATTATTGTCATACGTTTTATTTATTATGGTAGAAAAAGATTCATGTGAGAATTATTTAAATTGGAATAACCATGAGAACATTTAAATTATAACTTGATGTTTATGTGAACAAATTCGTTCATATATGAACATATCTAGTTATTTTAATATTAATTATGTTCTATGTGATTCTCACGTACATGAACTCTACTCTATGATGGTAATCGTTATGTTCGTGGCACATCATTGTTATCCAAGTGTCTGTCATTATTAAAATGTTATATTATATCATTGTATTTTTTTTTTTACTATTATCACATGTTTTTAACTAATACTTTTTTTATTTCATTTTTCATGTTATACTTTATTGTCATTCACATTATTGTTGTGATACATTACCTTTATTATTGTTAAACGTCATATTCGTAACATATTATGTTATTGTTATCAATATAATGTTTCTGAGACATTATAATATCATATTTTCTCGTTATGTCTTATGGGGCAATATCCGTGTAATAAATATTGTTAGAATCTTAAAAACCGGTTATGTCGGTCACCATCAATATTTTAGGAATACATGCATGCAGATGAATTGAGTTATTGGAACTTAAAAACCCAGCCCGAAAACATCATCTCACTATTAATCCCAACACCAATTCGCTCTGGGCGAAACCCTAACTCATATCTTTCCATATATAAATATAAGGTTTTCTAGCACAATCCCATACTTCCGTAGAATTCCACCCTAAAAGCTTTCTTCATCTTTATTACTCGTATTAATCAAATATCAAACTTAAATTAACAAAAAAAAAAAGATGAGGCCCATATTGATGAAAGGGCATGAAAGGCCATTAACATTCTTGAAATACAATAGAGATGGAGATCTTTTATTCTCTTGTGCTAAAGATCACACTCCAACTGTTTGGTTTGCTGACAAAAGTGTCGATATTTGATAGATTAGTGATAGTACTTGATAAAATTAGCGTTTATTATGTTGTGTTCCTGTTTGGACATAAAAAAAACCTTAAAAAAAAAACGGGAAACCGAAATCTCACTAAAATTTGGACCGAAATTTGTGGGATTTCAGAATTTGGACCAAAATATCACCGAAAATATCAGAAAGAAAATTAGGAAAGAAAATTTGGACTGGGATCCAGTCAATGATCGAAAACCGAGATCCCACTGGGATCTCATCTAAATTAATTACTTAGTCCCAAACCGACTATATTGTACAATTTGATCACCATGGGGCTTTTTCTATTCCAAAACCGACCAGTAAACATTCAGTAAACGTTCGATCATGACTATCAGTGATCGTCATCAGGCATATATGTTTTATTTCTCTATTTTCGTGTCTTTGCCGTAGATCTTTGATTTTTTGCCGTTCCCATTCCCGTATCGTCCCCATACCCCTTCGCTGTACAACGTAGGTTGACGGTGAGTTTTCCATTGGCTTGAATATCACTAAAGTTTTTTAGTGAGATTAAGTTTGGTTCATTGTTTTAACTATAAAGCAAATTTGAAACAAGCACTTTGGATGGTGCTGTTACCACCATTATCTATTACTATGCAAGTAAACTAGAATGAGATGTTTTAAATCTGATAGATTGCAGTGATCTATGCTAATTGAATAATAACTTATAACTTTTAGTTTAATGTTCTAAATGGTGTCTCTTCTCAGAGTATGGTGGTTCTGTACTTGAACTTAAGGGTCCTCATCAAGGAAGGATCTATAGAGCGGTTTGGGGACCATTGAACAGGACAATAATTAGTGCGGGTGAAGATGCCGTGGTTCGAATTTGGGATACAGAGGTATGCTTTCACTTTTAACATGGTATTTTTTTATGCTTGATTTTTTTTCTTCTGTCAATTTTGGTTTTTTCCTGGTCTTTCATCTATTGCTTTAAAGCTACATTTTGATTTTAATTTTAATTTGGCAGACTGGAAAATTGCTGCGAGAAAATGACAAAGAGGTTGGCCACCAAAACGAAATTACGTCACTTGAAATATCAACGGATTGCTCACATTTTCTTACTGGGTCGCTAGATAAGTCAGCAAAGGTTAGTTTCATCATGTTTATGATGTTATATTGACTAAACCAGCATTCTTGTTGTCTTATTTTTATTTTTTCCAAATTATTAGCTTTGGGACAGCAGATCATTGACGTTGATCAAGACATATGTATTTGAACAGCGAGTAAATGATGTTGCCATGTCTCCGCTTCTTAACCATGTAAGTGTCACAATATATCAGAACGGGCAGTAATTCTGTATTGTGTGTGTATATCAGAACCGGCTCCTAAGTAGAGGTTTTGGTGTCTATTAGATTGATATCGTTTTAGATATTGAATTAAATTATTCAGGTGGTCCTTGGGGGAGGTCAGGCTGCATCTGATGTCACAACAACGGATCATCGCGCTGGGAAGTTTGAAGCCAAGTTTTATGACAAGGTAAGTTATCTGTGAACATATTTTGAATTGAGTCGCTATACTCTTGATCTATCTATTGTTTATTGATCTCATGTGAGAAAACTATGTATGGTAATGGTCTTCATATTGTTACTTTTGTGTACTAGATTCTGCAAGAAGAGATTGGAGTTGTTAAAGGGCATTTTGGTCCAATAAATGCTCTGGCTTTCAACCCTGATGGGAAAAGGTACACTCTTCGGCTTCAAGCATTAAATTAGTATAGACTGGTTGCGATGTGTCTGGGTTTATGTATTTAAGCTGTTAAGTTAAATCAGTCTCTTTTAATATACTTCTGGGCTGATTTCACATTTATTGGCATTGATAGAGTCGAAGCACATTGACATTTTGGTTATATCTCATGTTTCATTATTTGTTTTAGTTTCTCAGAGTGGAGGTGAAGATGGTTATGTGAGACTGCATCACTTTGATCCCGACTATTTCAGAATTCCATCATCAATTTAATCAAGCGTCAACATTCGTGTTGCTAAAACATCTTGCAAGGCATATACATTTTGATTCAGTTTTCTTCTAGTGTTGATATTGTGGCCAAGTATGGTTTTACGGCGATTTAGTTCAAGCATTGTTAGAGATTATTTGAGATTGTTTCAGTTTTGGAGATTTGAAATACAAATTTATAAAAGCACTGCTATCCTTTTTTAAAGATTTTAACATTCGCGCTTTCAGGAAAAATTAATGTTGTTGAAGTTTGTTTCTGGGTCTTGAATATCCTTTTTACCAGGCCAACGGAATTTTTTGGATAAACTATCGGGTTTCTGTTTATCAGAAGGGAAATAGCCGATAGAGTTGTAGATTATGATCTATTCACTAAATGTTTTAGTTCCGGATATGTTTTCTCTAATATGTGCAAATAGTCTATGAAACGTAGCTTGAAAAGTAACAAGTCAAAAGGAACTTAATGGGCTCAGTGCTGCCAAAGATGTCTTCTACATTTTTGTTTGCCATAAAGATACTTTTCTTCAGATTCCTTGTTTTTTTATTTAAAACGGCGTGTTAGTTGGTTAGTGGTTCGAATCCTAACAGTGAAATCCAAGCTGCCAGTATGCTAGAGGTTGGAACCCGAAGGCACCCATGGAGACCAAGGGTGCGATAACACGGCTCGCACGCGTCTGAAGAGGTAAATGTCCGAAACCATGAAGAATTGAGATTCGTTGTTTTTAGATAACATACGTTCAAGTGTTCAACAGCTTGTGAATATCCGTTAAGTTTAACCGGAAAGTATTTATGCTCAACTAGTTCTCACATGTTTTGATTTGTTATTTAACCTACAATTCAAATTTAGGTAATCATATTTCTAGAATGAAGTCTTGTCGATAAAAAACCGACGAACCTTCTATCGAGGATGCTGATTCTTACGTCTTTTGTTATTGTATATACTATGAACTGTATGGATATGTGACTCCTTAAATATGTTGTTTGGTAAAACAAAACATGTCTGAATCAAATATGAAAGATAATTGCTTTCAGACCATATGTGTATCGCTCATTCCCTTGTGGTCCAATTGACATTTATCAAATGGTCACTATACGGGTTTAAGGTACAAACACACGGACATGTTTGTTAACTTTGCAGGGGTACAACAGTAGGTATACACTCGAATCTCACTATATTAGAAATTAAGGAACACAGGAAATTGATTTCTTATATGAAAAATGAACGGCTTACAGGAATATAAATACTGGAAATAAAACACATGCAGCCACTACTAACGTTCACCTCAACTAAATCCTAAAAATCTGGAAACACTACCCACTATCCTGATGACTAGCATTTATTCAAAACTGACAAATGACTAAGTAAACAAACTAAAATAAAACATGTTGAAATAAAACAACTTGCTCCACACTCATATGGATGAGGTGGACTGCCATGTCAGCATTGAATAATCTGGTGTTGCAATTTCAACACTTCCCCTCAACACCAAATTCCTCCATCTTTAGATCTTCACAGAATTTCTTCAACTTAACTGCTGACAGCCCTTTAGTGAATATATCAGCCACTTGATTGTTTGTTTCCACGTACTTTAGATCTATTTCACCTCTTAGCACCTTTTCTCGAATGAAATGATGATCCACTTCTATATGCTTTGTTCTTGCATGGAAAGTAGGGTTCCCGGCTAGTTGAATTGCAGGTTTATTATCACAGAACATCTCCACTGGTGCCTGTACCTCCTAATTTAACTCTTTTAGGAGCTGTACTAGCCATACTAACTCTTGACTCGCCATTGCTGCTGCCTTGTACTCTGATTCAGCTGTAGATAATGAGACAGTTGGCTGCCTCTTGCTGCACCACGAGACAGAGCTTGACCCAACCTGGAAAACGTACCCTGTCGTTGACCTGCGAGTAGTTGGATCACCTGCATAATCAGAGTCACAGAACCCGACCAACTTTGAGTGCCCAACAACATTAAATTTCACACCCATGCCAATTGTTGTCTTCAAGTATCGCAGCACTCGGTGAGCAGCGAACAAGTGAGGGCGTCTTAGAGCTTGCATAAATCGGCTCAAAACTCCAACTGCAAAAGAAACATCCGGTCGAGTAAGAGTGACATAGATCAGACTTCCTACGATTTGACGATAGTTGGTCCCATCTTCTAACTCCCTGCCCTCAACAGCACACAGCTTTACATTTGGTTCAATTGGTGTGACAGCTGTTTTGGCATTCTCCATCCCAAACCTTTTCAGCATATCCCTGATATACTTTGTCTGGTGCAACAGTAACCCGTTGGACATATACTTAATTTCCAGCCCAAGAAAATGTTGAAGCTTGCCCAGGTCCTTCATCTTGAATCTGACCTTCAAGTTGTCTTTAAGCTGACTGATTTCCCTCTCTAGATCACCTGTGATAACGAGATCATCTACGTACACAAGTACACAGCCACTTTAGATCCCAACTTTTTCACAAACAAGCTTGCATCCGCCATAGTGCTAACAAAACCGTTATGCTCGAGGAACTCAGCCATCTTTCCGTACCAAGCACGGGGCGATTGTTTAAGCCCATATAGTGCTTTCTTGAGTTTACACACGTAATTTGGCTGAGTGGAGCTAACAAAACCAGCTGGCTGCTCCATGTATATGACGTGATCTAGATTTCCATATAGGAAAACGTTGTGCACATCCATTTGCCAAAGATTCCAGCCGTGGTTAACTTCTAAGGCAAGAATTACTCGAATTGTGGTTTGCTTGACTACGGGACTGAACGTGTCTTCGTAGTCTAGCCCTTCTTGCTGTGAGCAACCACGTGCCACCAATCGTGCCTTTAGCCTTTCAACACACCCGTCTGCCTTTCGTTTGACCTTGTACACCCATTTACAAGTTATTGGCTTGATGTCAACTGACCTAGGGACTAAATCCCAGGTCTGATTGCTCATGAGAGCATCAACTTCAGACTTCATAGCTGACATCCAACAACTGTGCTGATACGCCTCTTCGAATGAGCTGGGTTCTGCACATTCCTCTTCAACATTAGCATAATGTGCAGTATAATCTTTGTACCTTGGGTTTTGCTTCCGTTCTCGAGCAGATCTTCTTAGACTTTGTTGTTGTGGCTCATCATCTTGATCAACAGCTTCTGGTTCTATACCCTGATTTCCTTTGTCTTCCCTTTCAATTTGGCCGTCTTCATCAAACTGCAGCCCAACATTTGATGACTTTAATTCTTCTTTCAGCTTTAACGAATCTGGGAGAGCCTCTTTGTTGGTAGACCACCATGCTGAGATTTCATCAAACACAACATTCCGGGAAACATAGCATTTTCCAGTTGTAGGGTCGCAGCATTTCCAGCCCTTCCTTTGGCTGTCATAACCCACAAAAATGCACTGAACTGCCTTCTTTTCCAACTTATGTCTGAGGTTATTAGGAACGAAGACGTAACAAACGCAACCAAACACTTTAAAATGACTTACATTAGGCTTGCGATTATATAGCTTTTCATATGGAGACTTAAACTCCAAGCCTTGCTGTGGTAGACGATTTATTACATAAGCTGTTGTCCTCATTCCTTCTGCCCAGAATCTGCCAGGGACATTTTTGTCATGTACCATACTTCTCATCACCTCAGCTAGGTGACGGTTCTTACGTTCCGACACTCTGTTTTGCTGTGGTGTATGAGCGCAGGTAAGCTGCCTCTTTATCCTGCACTCGGTTAGGAACTTGTTGAACTCTCTTGAGGTGTATTCACCTCCATTGTCTGATCGAAACGTCCGGATGCTGCTGTCAACCTTGCTCTCCACCATCGTCTTGAATTCTTTGAACTTCGTAAGAGTTTCTGACTTCTCTTTCATAAAGAAAACCCACACAAAACGAGAAAAATCATCTGTAAATGTGACCATGTACCTCATTCCGCTAAGTGATTGTTGTTCAACAGGCCCAAAAACATCGCTGTGAATTAGTTCTAGTGGCATCTTTGATTGGAAATGTGATGGGCTGAATGGTTGTTGGTGGGCCTTGCCAAATTGGCAGCCTGCACACACCAGACCAGGTTGAACTTCCAGCTTGGGCATCCCATTTACTACCTCCTTCTTCATCATCCGATCCAGCTTCTCGTAGCTAACATGGCCAGTCTCATGTGCCACAGATCCACACTTTGGTGAGTCTTTGTTCTCTCCACATATGCAGTTTCAGCAGACAACATATATGCATTTTCTCTTCGGTGTCCTTGCAGCACCGGTACCGACTCTGTGACAAATTCTTTGAATACTTTAACACCATCATGGACAAATAGGATGTACCTACCTTCAAGGGTCAACTGAGGAACCGAAAGCAAGTTTTTCTTCATCCCTGGAACATGATAAACCCCCTTTAACATCAAACTCTTCTGTTTGGTACCTGCTGCGAAGGTTACATCACCAAGGTGGGCAATTGAATGCTTTGAATTGTCTGCAATCACCACTACTCGACTTCCTTCATACTTGACAGGGTTTGATAGTCTTTCTTTCTCCTCCGTCATATGGTTTGAACAACCCAAGTCAACAATCCATTCATCTAGCTTGTTGGATTGTTGCTCGGTTGTGACTTTGAGGGCTGTTTCCTCGACATCATAAGCCATGAAGGCCTCGGCATCCCATGTTTCTTCAACCTGGACCGCGACAGCGTTCCCTTCGACTTGTGGTTTTGATCTGCAATTTCGAGCCAGATGCCCCTTTCTACCACAGTTGTAACACTCAAAGGTGTTACGTTCTCCAGAGTAACGATTTTTTCTTTCACGAGAGGATTTCCCTTTCTCAAATTCTTGATTTTTCTTCCCGAATTCTGAACCCTTCGATCGGTTAAAAGATTGTTTTCTGTTTTAGTGTGAGCCATACCGTTGCTTCCCTTTGCCTTTATCCGCATACAAAGCAGTCACCTCCGGCTTAACCTGAGAAGGTCCTAAGGAGACATTCGCCATCTGCTTTGCTAGTGACTCTTGACTGGATAGCAGGTTCTCAAGCTCACCAATTGTAGGCTGTGTTGGCCATCCTTGAACTGCTGTAATAAAACCCTGAAATTCTGATTTGAGACCATGAATTATGATGAGCTTCATACGTGCATCACCGATTTTTGCTTCTTCATCAAGATCTCCTATCTCACGACACAGTGATTTGACTTTGTGAAAATATTGGGGAATTGTCAAATCTTTTTGTGTGATCGATAGGAGTTCGTTTTCAAGCAATTGTAATCGAGTATCATTCTTCTTGGAGAACAGAACAGAGAGGGTATCCCAGGCTTCTTTGGGTGTTTTCGACTCCCTGATATGATCCAGCAACTCTTTCTCTACCGTCGTCTTCAAGGTAAACATCGCCTTCCTGGCCTTAACCCGCCATCTTCTAAGTGCACCATCAGGTGTCTCTCTTGGTGGCTCAATTGCATCACTGCCTTGAGTCACCTCCCACAAGTCTTGCCCTTGTAGGTACGATGACAGGTAGGTCGACCAGGTTTTGTAATTCTGGTTGTTCAGCTTCTTCACACCGCCAATTAGATTCAGGTCCGACATTTTTGATTAGTGGCTCTGATACCACTTGTTAACTTTGCAGGGGTACAACAGTAGGTATACACTCGAATCTCACTATATTAGAAATTAAGGAACACAGGAAATTGAGCCAAAAGTATGCTCTATTTTCTTATATGAAAAATGAACAGCTTACAGGAATATAAATACTGGAAATAAAACACATGCAGCCACTACTAACGTTCACCTCAACTAACTCCTAAAAATCTGGAAACACTACCCACTATCCTGATGACTAGCATTTATTCAAAACTGACAAATGACTAAGTAAACAAACTAAAATAAAACATGCTGAAATAAAACAACTTGCTCCACACTCATATGGATGAGGTGGACTGCCATGTCAGCATTGAATAATCTGGTGTTGCAATTTCAACAATGTTACTATATGCTACTCGCCTACTCATAATTAATCAATACTAGACTTATGGTCGCGCAATACAACGGCG
Organism: Erigeron breviscapus; assembly: GCA_034093135.1. Taxonomy (NCBI): domain Eukaryota; kingdom Viridiplantae; phylum Streptophyta; class Magnoliopsida; order Asterales; family Asteraceae; genus Erigeron; species Erigeron breviscapus. The sequence continues at coordinate 126,369,769 of CM067167.1, forward strand.
GTGGGGTAATGGTGGCGGCAACGGGTAGCGAAGGTGGTGGTGGCGGTAGTATCTGCAGCGGTGGCGAGGCGGTGGGGGCGGCGATGGTGGTGAATGTAAAACTAATTGATGTTAAAAGTGATAGTGTAGTTATTTTAAGGGTTGAGAGATCTATATTGTAATTAATTTCATTAAGGGTATTATAGGTATATTAGGTGGAGATGTTTAAATTAGTTAATAAAGAAGAGAAGTATTTTTGATTTTCAAAGGCTGAAAGTTTATTTTAAAAAAAGAGTCATTTTCTTTATCAGATAGTATAAATATAGATAAATCTTTCAAATGTTTTTTTATGTGTCTTGTAAGAACATATAATGTTGGATAAGGATTTTCTAAAGTTGTAATAACTTCATAGGTAACGTTGAAGGGATCTCAACTATTAAATTAAAATCAAAGGTCAAGATTCATAAATTATCTAAAGGTTAAGAGTTGTCTAACTTTACCTATAAAGTTATTACAACTTTAAACTGTTGTTAAATATTAAAACTACGATTGTCTAAAATACATATAGTATTGCAAAGTGTTGTTTGTTTCTTTTTCTTTATCTATACTCCCTAATAAAGCAAATCACCCCTCCCATTTTTAAACTTTCAGTCTTTAAAATACTTAAATTACCCTTATTTTTTATTAACTAATTTAAATATCTCTACGCAATATATATCTATAATACTTTTAATGAAATGAAATTAATTACTTTCATATCACCCCATTAAATCAATTATTTTTACATTAATGATTACATCGTTGCCCCACCGTTGTCACCGCCACCGGCGCCACTACTTATCGTTACCGCCGCATTGCGAGAGTAACCTTCTAGTATCTCAAAAAATGAAATCGACTCTATTAGTCTATTACTATTACTGAAATCGACTCTATTAGTCTATTACTATTACTAATGTACGTGTACAATTATCTAATTAAGAATAACTTGAATAATCTTTTCAATACTAAAGTTTTCTTTTCATGATTGAATATCATTCTATTGATCAGTTAAGCTTAATTTCCGTCGACAAAGTGCAATGCTTTAAAGTTTGAACTCACGACCTTTTCCAAATTGGTCTGTCTATCATAGTTATCCTACAATGAACTTTTTGGAATAATAAATGCAGACTAGGTAATGATGTAATATAGTTTGCATTATTTCAAATTAAAATACCTAAATTATTACTTGTCACATGAGAACTTTTATATGAGTGTCGATAAGACTATATATAAAACAATGTCGTGGAAGTTTATGTTATTATTATTCAACCATATCCAGTATGTTTATGACTTATCACAACCATACAAAACGGGTGATGTATTGTAAGATTACCTTTTAGGTCGATAATATGTTTTAACTAATTAGTAACTCATGGTAATAAACTATGAAATATATATCTTCCCCTTCCCTAAAATCAAAATAGTTGGTAAAGGTGTAAACTTAATTTGCAATAAAGAAAAAGGTAACGGAGCTAAACATAATGCCGCATTATTTTGAATATACTTTTGGTCAGTGTTGTGTCTTATATAATTTTTATATAATTTTTGATGGAAACATGAAGCTAATAAAAACAAGAAATGTTCTAGATGAGATATGATATGATGGTGGCAACTGATGAACAATTATTTAATTAAATAAAGTGTGTTTGTGGTACGTAAGCCGCCGTTCTTGACGGCTTCAGTTTACTTCAACCAACCGCCATCTTCAGGTCAAGCTATATAGCCATTTGGACAGGGGTAGCTAAAAGTAATTTGAACGGTAAAGTTGAAATGATCTCGAACACTAAATTAAGATTAAAGGTTAAAATTCAAAAATGATAATTGAATTATTACCATTGATTTTAATCCAAATAGTCGTCTCATTACCTTTTCATCGTGAACTATCACAAAGTCATATTTTCTCATCAGAAATCTTATGTTCGAATCGTATTCAAGTACCGGGAAAATAACAACAATAGAAGACGGTGATTTTTACCGACGATAAGATATAGACCCGCTAGTTGACAAAAATATTTGGTTTTTCGACTTCGTCGTCAAATAACCTTTTATCTTGAAGGTTACCAAGAAAATGGTTAAAACCGACAACGGGATGTCAAACTTTATAAATGAGTTATGAGTTTCATCTCAAGCATGCGTGGTTCGAGCTCCACATACTGCCCTATTGGATATCTCTGTGGTGTCTCGAATGCAAACGGCTAACTACTAACTCATTGTTCTAAAAATAAAAAATCTTTAATATTTATGAAAATACCGTTCTACATTTCTACTGTTAAGTTATGGAATATATGTTTTTATACACGATGATACTACCTTTAATTTTCATGCGCGGCACAAAGTTTAACCTATAAAATTTAAATATTAGATTACACAATCCATATACACGTCTTTACCTGCTTGTTACAGTCGTCTAACATGTCTTCCCTGGAATGGTGGATATATATATTTATTTGGTGATGTCATTAGTTGCCGAACGCATGTCATGAGGAATTAAGTCCATCTAGAACTGCTTGATTAATACGAGAGTAAGTACCCGCGCATTGCGACGGTGAGATGGTGGGGGTGATAGGTGTGATAGGTCATAGAGTGTGATAACCAAATGCCTTAGCCGTACGGGCTCCGCCCTCGGATTTAAAAATTCTTCGAAAATATATCGAATGACATCTCTAATGAAAGAGTATGAAATTTTAAGAACACTCATATAATTTTTATAATTTTTATAATTTATCGATGTACGGTTTTTGAGATAAAAGATTTTGAATGAATTAGAGGATTGAAATGATTTATGGAGGAGAGAAAAAAAATGAGTTGTTGAGATTTGAGGAGAGAGATAAAAAATAAAAGTTGAAAGTTGAGGAACATTAATGTATGGTACATCATGCATTATCATGTTTACATTATTGAAATTGAAAATTAGAAAGTTAAAAACTAATTTGCTTTATAATATAGTATACATAAGCTCTTATTTACATCCTGTATTGTAGTGATAAAGAATGAAGCCTTTTCTAATTAAATTGTACCAACAATGTCAATGTGGTTCTTAGGCCCTCTTATTAGAGAATATCACTATAATAGCCCTTCACAAGAATCAGACTTTTAGATAATGTTCAAATATGCATAAACATATCAATTTGATATCAAGGCCGGCTCAACCTCTCGGTTGCTCTAGGCTAAACTATTTTGGGGTTTTTTTTTTAAAAGTCGCTACCAAAAATCTTCTTTTTGCACCGGGACTTGATGCCAAAAAAAATAAACAAAAAAAAGTTAAAAAGACACGTTAAATCATTATGTTATGGCCAAACACGAAACTGCTCTAATTATAATCTATCTCACTTTCTACTAATTTACAAATCTATCATCTAACCAAATCATTTGATAATATATCTCCAAGTTAAATCAAGATAATCAAGATTTTCTTATCTTGTAGTCTATAAAGCATGTACAATTGGACTCGCTTGACAAGTACAAAAAAATGTTTCCATGATCTCCTAAATATGAATATATTCTTATTAAAGGGTAGTTTTATGTAAATTTTTCCTCAAAGAACTTGACTTTATCAAAGTCTTAACAAAACCCATGTGGGACACCCATGTTTCAATATTTTATAGAACACCCAAATTATTCTCTACTCACATACAATCCTTACCTCTTCTCCAAGAAGTCAATATGCCAATTTAGAACCTTCCATATCAACTCTTTGTTCTCCACTTTCACATCATCTATAAATTACAAACTACCATCCATTGAATATTTAGCAGTTAGACCAAATCTTTCACACAAAACCTTCATTTTATCCTTCATTTCTCTCCAAGTTTATCAAAATTAAAACCATTCATATCTACCTTAATTTCCAAGAACAAATTAAAAACCATATATATGGCTTTCATATGTGGATCTCATGCCAACCAAGAAGACGACGATTTTCAAGCATTTTTTTCAGTTCCATCAACCCCTCAAAGAAAACCAACAAGAAGACATAGCTTTTGTAGTAGAAGCAATAAGGAAAACAACAAGAACCCGTATTCGAATCGTGGGCTAGATAAGTTTGAAGCTCTTTTGGCGGATCTTGATGGGAAGAGACAAAAGATTTACACACAAAAAGGGTCCGAAGATATATCATTGGTTCGGTTTGTGTATTCAAGTTCTAGTGATGTAAAACCAATTATTGTCAAGGTCAAAAATCAAAAAAAGCAAGACAAAGATCACAACGTTAAGCTAGAAAACACGAAAATGTCTATATTACCTCCTAAACATCACAGTGAAGCTAGGAACACGTCTAGCGATGCGGTAATAATGCAACAAGGAAAATCTTGGTATAGTGTTGATCAATTGAGTAAGAAGTTTGGTGAATGGTGGAAGCCTTGGTATAGTTTACCTCTTTTCGTGATTTTGGTTTTGGTGTTTTTGGTATTTTTTGGCCGGTCTGTCGCGATTTTATGCACTTCTTTAGGATGGTATCTAGTGCCCATGATTAACGAGAGATCCGATAACATGAAAAAACCGAAGAAAAATATGAAGAAAGAGTACTCGAGAAAAGCTAGCGAGAAGATCGCTACGTCTCCAAGAAGTGTTCTTAACAATAATGGGTTAATTAGTTGATGAATTTTGAAAATTTGTTCGATTGAGATCCAAGATTAACTTAATTAACATGTGTTTCTTCTTGAATTTCTTTTTGTATCTTTAGTTGCCAATTTTGAACGATGTGGGCGATGGATATGTACATATTTTAGTTTATTTGTTTTTTATTTTGGGTACATTTTTGAATATTGGAAGTAAGTGCGTTGGGACGTCAATGTCGCTTGAACAATTTTCCTACAAATGTTTAACTCGTTCTTGTAATGAAAAAAGAAAATGTTAATATCATTATTGTATTTTATGGCTACAATTCAAAATTGCATCATTATTTATCAAGCTTGCATTGTTCTTTTGATTGCGGAAACCTTCTTTTCTTTTGTCCCGTTTATAGAAAACAACTTTTTAAATTATGTTATACGAGTATATTTATATCATCTTCAAAGCATAAATAATATATCTAAAAAAAAAAATTCTTACTCAATTATTCACTAGTTTAATTTTTGTTTGTTCATAACTAGGTGTTATTTGTCCACGCTCTACACTATGAAAAAAAAATATATTTAAGCTAATTTTGGCTTTCTTATTTTATTGGTTCAAATTATTTCTTATACACTCATCTAAGATTGTACTGTGATGTAGAGGTGAACAAAAAAACCGGTTAACCTAACCGACCCGAAAGTTAACCGATAACTGTAACCGGTTAGAAACCGAAACCGTACAAACCGATTTTAGGATATCAATATATGTAGGTTAAGGATCGATTACCATATTCTAGCCTCAAACTGATTATTAATCGGTTAACCTAAAACCAGTTATAATCCAATTTTAATAACCGGTTAACCGGTTACATTAAATATATTTTTATTTAATATTATTATTTATATTATATACTTATATTATGTATATCTAATACACACAGACACGCTCACACACAACACCACGCCCAGATCTTTTTTTTTTCTTTTCTACTCTGACATAAAAACCTTCTTTCATAAGTTCATTCATCAATAATCGATCAACAAAACCGATCAACAATATCAATAAACCCTTAAATAATCGATCAACAATATAAACCCTAACAAGAAAACCAATCAATCACAATATTAAACAGATCACAAATTCACAATATTAAACCCTAAAAAATTATATTAAACGGATCGATCGAGATCAGTGGGTTTATGTCTTTGTTATAAAACATGTGTTGGTCTTGTTTTGTTGCTCTGTCGTCTGCCTACTGGCTACTGCTATATATTATGCTTACTGCTAGTTTGCTACTTCTTATTCTATATTCTGCTGTTGAATTTTGCTACTGCAATTGTTCTTCATTCACATTCTGCTTACTGCTTGTTCTTCATAAGTTGCTTATTTCCAGTTTTCACTGTCTTATTCGAGTTTTTTATGGCACCGGTTAATTTTAACCTATTTCGGTTAATCGGTACCGGTTAACCGATTAATATTAATCGAAATCGGTTACATAGGTTTGAGTTTTTATGTGGACTAACCGGTTATTAACCTATACCGATTAACCGAAATCGATTTTTTGTAAAAAAATAATAATAACCGGTTTCGATTATTGAAATTACTAACCGAAATCGCTTAACCTATTATTGCACCTCTACTGTGATGCAGCTTATGTCATATTACAATTCAATCTTTAAAATCATACATTATAGATAAAAAAAATTTATATGTTTAATAGATAAAATTTATTTTTTAACTATTTTGTTATTGATATGATTTATATTTATTTGTTATACCAATACTAATTTTTCATTCATGTTAATTATAATTATATGGTGGAATGTCACTCAATTTTAATAACTTTTTATATGGTGGATCTACATGTGTATGGTTATGGCATATCAATTTTATACACTTCAAGATTATCTTAATGACATTAAAATCAACGGAAACTTTTTTGTAAATTAAGATGACTTGTAAATCTTGCAATAATATCTTAATATCAAGAAGACTTGATGGTACGTATGATATTATAAAAAAAGATCAAACAAAATGGAAGAAGAATGACGAGAGTGCCGAGGACGTGTATACCAATATAAACAACTAACAACTAATATTAGATCTTTGATATCTCATTTTCGAATTCTTTTAATTTAAACAATACATAATGCATTCAATATATAGTTCACATCAGATCACCAAAATCTTCACATACAATATTCTATATATGTTTACATAAATGTTTACAACAATTTTCTAAACGGCCAAATTACATTACTAACGGACCACTAGAATATTATCATGTCACCATCCAATCGTATTTTAACACAAGTAATCATTTTAACAAGAATTTAACAAGAATAGACTCATATTTTTTAAAATTGGACTTGAATCATCATCTCAAGTTCTACCATTAAGATATTGTTGGGCTACAAATATAGTACAAACATAGGAGTAGCAAGTAAGACATATGTTAGTTATTAATAAATAGTTGTTGGTTTCTTTACAAGTCACTTGTATATATAGCACCTGCTTTTTGTAATATATAAATCAAAACCTTGTCGATGTATAACCGATCCTATATATAAACTATGCAACTTATTTGGCTGTGTTATCTTTAGTCTTTACTTAATTAACGAAAAAGGAAAATATATATTAAACTGAAAATGTGGGTAGTAAATTGTTTTTATAAGTAGATATAATATAATCACATGCATGCTACCTTGTGAGACATTAATTACTTATAATTATGTCTACATGTTTGTTCATATCGCAGCTTGCCGTAAATGCATCAAGGATAGTGGATAGGATTATAATATTTTTTTTTTTTTTTTTAACGTTCGTGTCACGGGACGGCTAGCCGTTACATCCATACGGGCAGACAGTCACTAGCGACCGATCCACGAAGTCAGGAACCACAGGGGAGGGAAAACCCACCAATTTAACCGCTACAGAAGGCACGACGTTAAATTGGAGGTAAAACCTCGCCTGCTCAGACTCAAACCCTGGTCTCCCAGGATCCAAGCATCATTGCAGGATCCATCAATCACTTTGTTATCCTTTGTATATCCTATTGTCCATTTAATCTAATACATCTTGATGTTTTTGAGTATATATATGTCTACAAAAAAGTTTATAACCTCGGTGTTCTAGAAAGAAATAGTCTGTCACGTCAAATATCATCACTTTAATCTAGAAACTTATCACAATTCAGTTTTCCATAGAAGACTAACTCCATATATTATACTCCGTAATAATTTAATCTGAATATCCGTATGATTTACATATCAACTATATATAATATATTAGTTTTTTAATATATAGATAAATGGAATCTAAACATGATTCATTACATGTATTTGTTCGGGATGATGTTATTGAGAAACATGTAACAAAAGTATTGGTTAATATCTAATAATACTTTTTTGCTATTGGTAAAGTTAAAACCTTAAATTTTAAAGTTATGATTGTGAAACATGATTCAAAATTTTATTTTACCATTTGAATCGAGCGTGTTGCGTGTATATCAATACAAATGCATAGGCCTAACACACATAATTTCAAGGACAAACTAATTAAGGCATACAACCATTAATGTCAAGAATTAAACAGTTAAATATATATGGTTTTTAGTCCTAGATATATGAAAGGCCCACATATATATGGATCTGTACATAGATCGATTATGCATTTTGTAAAAAGGGCTAACTGATTTATCAATCTTCATCACAAAACACTATAATACACTGGTGTAAAAACTTTTATCATTTTAAATACTATGCAAACAATGCAAGTTTTTCGCCTTGCAACTAGAATTCAAAACATTTTGGTAATTGTCGAAACAAACAAATTTTCAAGATTTTCAAGAGCTCGATTAAGATTATACGGATAATTGTAATTTGCTATTCAGAAGAAAAAAAAAAGACCAAAAAGGAATTAGCCTATTGGTAAGGCAAACGCTTGATGACCTTAAGGTCTCAGATTCGATCCCCGTTGGGCACAAAAAATAATTCCTTTAAGGTACCCGTTACCAATGAAACCTAGACTCATATGTGAAGTTTAAATACGCGGGTTCGATCCTTCGGGGTGCCCAGATCATGTGGGGATTAGGATGGAGGTATTTTACCAGCATCATATGGCTCATACGGGGTGGGTCGATGGGTATCCAATTGTGATACCGGGGCTAGGGTTCCCCCCATTACCCTTTTTTTTTAAGCTAACAATACATAAAATATTACAAAGGGTGAAGATGAACGTTAACAAAACTATAATATTAACAAAATTATGTAAAAACAAATTATGTCTACTTGTTTACATTAGGGAATAGAGCATCCTAACCTTACTATAAGAAAATGTTTGATATTTTTTTTAGACACATCACATATATATGAGGATAATATTCTTATTGGGCCTACAGTCCTTTTTGTACATCAATGATTTTGCTAAATAAGTGGTCATAGGTCCTTTTTGTGCACCAATGATTTTGTTAAACAATGTGTATTATACTATTATTTAATATTTATTATGTCTATTTCCCACTACGGCACTACCCATGAGCGATTGAGCTCCAAAACTAAATGGCCCCATGTGTTTCCTATCAAATAATTTCAAGTAAACTTTTCACTAATAGTGTACTGCCAAAACAAGGAAGTCCCAAGAACCACTAATGATTTAGCATTGCTTGCCTAGGTGAAAGCTTACTAGATGGAATTATATGCTTTACATTTGGTCTCATATCTCGAAAAAATCAGCAAATCTCGGAAAAAGTCAAAGATATGCCAACATTCGTTACAGCAATGATTACATATAGTGTAAATACACAAAAGCAGATGTCTTTCATTCCTGTATGCAACCAAGCTTATGTTTTTGCCCTTCATTCCTGTATTTCAGTCATTCCTGCATTTAGGATAAAACATTAGTATGTTCACTACAGATTAGTACAAGGGCTTCTCCAACCAAAGAGTAATAGAAATAAGAAAGCAAGGAAAGAGCAGGCAAAGTACATCAGATAATACTATTATGAATGCCTAAGTGACTACTCAACATGGTAATATCATCATGCTTGATCCTCTCGAGTCTCAAAACATGAACATGCATGCCCAAAAGGATGCAGTCAACCTAAATTTTAGAGAAACCATGAACCTAAGTGCATTTAGATTAGCCTCACTTGCGGTAAGCTAATAAAAGTTTATAAATGCGCTGAATCTAAATAGATCAATAATATGTCCTTATTAATTCGCCCATCCAAATTCCAAAAGGATTGACATTTACGTTTGTATCAACTTAAAAGGGAACGAAGAAAATTTATTGTGCGCTATGGGATTTCAACACAAGAAAACCATGTTTGTATTTCGTAAAAAGGTTGGAATACCCTGAATCGGTTCATTATGAAACGTTTACATGACAAGAAAAATACCAAATACTATATTTTACTTTTGGTATGAAATTTGTGTGGATTTGCATGTATTGATTGTTAGCCAATGATATTTTTTCAAGTACCAAATCAAAAAAAGAACCACAAAATGCAGATTGTAAAGCTTATCTATCTAACTACGATCAACATTGGACTATTAGCTTGGTTAACTTCTTTTGTTTTGGTTTGGTTGACAGTTAGATTTTCGCTAGGCAAATTTTTTGTAACAACCCCATTTGACTCTGCACATGATAACATCAGAATATAACTTAAAGAACAGCAAATAACAGAATGCATGTATATTGGCATATTGCTAGAAAGCATGCTTAAATTGTAGAAAGCATTTGACATTTTATTGATATTTTGTTATCAATGAGATGGGTATTTAGCTTCATACCTTGAACCTCTTTGAGCGTGCGTTACTTTCAGAAAAACGAGGCGCACGTGACTCGTATCTACTAACTTCGCTTCTATAACCGCCAGTTGCTACTTTTGGTATTGACCTACTATTTTCTACAATTAGACGTCTACTAAATATACCGTCCTTATCCCAACTGACCTCATAATCAGCCTTTAAACGTGACCCTTCCTGTAATCAAGAAATTATAAAACAACTCATCAGTCGCATGGTTATTATTATTAGAAAGAAAAATTACATATGCATAAAACAAATACCGTATAATCATTAAGAATATAAACAGTCTCATAATAAAAAAAATACATAAATAGTAGTTAAAGTAACTTCGAAATGCATGATTACCTTTTGTAATGACCTCCCACATAACACTTTTAAGGCCTTAGAGAACTCCTTATGGTCCTGAAACCGAACCACAATCTTACATTGGAGGCCAGGAACTATGTCTTCTGCTTCTTCATCGGCATCTTTACCAATACCATCATCTTCGGAAACATCAAGATTTCTATTCAGAAATTTTGTCAAAACAGTAAATCACATACATTAGCACACAAGTTGGCGTATTCTTCAAGTATCATTGATTAAGTCATTTGAAGAACTCAAAAGGAAAATATCAATACTTCGCATTTGTTGGGACTAAAATACAGCAAGCGTACAAAATTAAATGGAAAACAACAGATAAAAAAATATATATAAGAGAAGGCAACTACAGGGGCATGCATACCTTATCTTTCCTAATTTAGAAAATATTGTATGAGTAACCAACATTGAAGGTTTAGAAGAAACTCTTGTCTCCGCAAACCAACGTGATGGAACACCTCTTAGCACAATTGTGTCAGGTTCCCGTTTTCTACCCCTTGAATATCCTGTTCATAAAAACATAAATTGCCATAGCAGTACTACTTTAAAATGGTAAATTTATAGCATGACACAACAAAATATAAGAATTAACCTATATACTTTAAACATAAACCAAGACACTACATAAACAAGCACTGCTATGAATTATAGATATAACAAAACTGAATCTTCACTTTAGACTAATAAAGTCACATTTAGTAAGTAGATTAATTGTGTCAGGTTCCCGTTTTCTACCCCTTGAATATCCTGTTCATAAAAACATAAATTGCCATAACAGTACTACTTTAAAATGGTAAATTTATAGCATGACACAACAAAATATAAGAATTAACCTAAATACTTTAAACATAAACCAAGACACTACATAAACAAGCACTGCTATGAATTATAGATATAACAAAACTGAATCTTCACTTTAGACTAATAAAGTCACATTTAGTAAGTAAATTAATTAATTGCTCACTCTAATGTTTGTTACTCTAAATGTTCTACAATCAAAGCATCATCCAAACACTAATTAGAATTTATCAGAACCACTGAAGGATTTTTTATTTTTTATTTTGGTTCCCCAAATGCAAAGTACATCACTATGTAGGGCTATATTTGAAAACAGCAAACCATGACTGCCTTAGTGCCATTCATGTCGATCTGCTAGTTAATAAATGAGCTTCACCTAGACTTTGAACTTATTTCCTTATTGTCTCAAATTTGCATAAGGCTTTCTTCTCCTACTGGGTTTAGTTGTTATATCTAGAACCATAACCCTCCTTTATGACAATTGGCTATGTCTGCTTATGAACTGTTTACAAGTCGTATGAATTGGATCCTAGGTTCTACAAATATTCACCTCAATCAATTAGTGCCTTACATAACACAACTTTCCATTCCTGGCATTAAAAAACTGGCTACTTATTACCTTCAGATGATCTGGACTATCTCTCCTCTATGATCCAAAACTTCCACCCAAAAGCAAATCAACCCAACCTCATCCGCTAGAGTGCAAGTCACGTCCCATAATTGCCCAAGTCAAACGATTTTACAACCTTGATCATTTCCAATTGAGTAATGAAATACCCACGTCCCATATTAAATGAAAAACACACACAACTTGAGGAATGCCTAATCTTTACATTATATATATATAATATATATATAGTTAAAACATGTGTAAGTTAACTTACACATGTGTAAGTTAACTTACACATGTGTAAGCTGTAATTACACATGTGTAAGTTAACTTACACATGTGTAAGTTAACTTACACATGTGTAAGTTAACTTACACATGTGTAAGTTAACTTACACATGTGTAAGTTAACTTACACATGTGTAAGTTAACTTACACATGTGTAAGTTAACTTACACATGTGTAAGTTAACTTACACATGTGTAAGTTAACTTACACATGTGTAAGTTAACTTACACATGAAACTTACACATGTGTAAGTTAACTTACACATGTGTAAGTTAACTTACACATGTGTAAGTTGTAACTTACAAATGTGTAAGTTGTAACTTACACATGTGTAAGTTAACTTACACATGTGTAAGTTAACTTACACATGTGTAAGTTAACTTACACATGTGTAAGTTAACTTACACATGTGTAAGTTAACTTACACATGGGTAAGTTGTAAAACTTACACATATGTAAGTTAACTTACACATGTGTAAGTTAACTTACACATGTGTAAGTTAACTTACACATGTGTAAGTTGTAATTACAAATGTGTAAGTTAACTTACACATATGTAAGTTAACTTACACATGTGTAAGTTAACTTACACATGTGTAAGTTAACTTACACATGTGTAAGTTGTAATTACAAATGTGTAAGTTAACTTACACATGTGTAAGTTAACTTACACATGTGTAAGTTAACTTACACATGTGTAAGTTAACTTACACATGTGTAAGTTAACTTACACATGGTAAGTAACTTACACATGTGTAAGTTAACTTACACATGTGTAAGTTAACTTACACATGTGTAAGTTGTAACTTACAAATGTGTAAGTTGTAACTTACACATGTGTAAGTTAACTTACACATGTGTAAGTTAACTTACACATGTGTAAGTTAACTTACACATGTGTAAGTTAACTTACACATGGACTTACACATGTGTAAGTTAACTTACACATGTGTAAGTTAACTTACACATGTGTAAGTTGTAATTACAAATGTGTAAGTTAACTTACACATGTGTAAGTTAACTTACACATGTGTAAGTTAACTTACACATGTGTAAGTTAACTTACACATGTGTAAGTTAACTTACACATGGTAAGTTAACTTACACATGTGTAAGTTAACTTACACATGTGTAAGTTAACTTACACATGTGTAAGTTGTAATTACAAATGTGTAAGTTAACTTACACATGTGTAAGTTGTAAAACTTACACATATGTAAGTTAACTTACACATGTGTAAGTTAACTTACACATGTGTAAGTTAACTTACACATGTGTAAGTTGTAATTACAAATGTGTAAGTTAACTTACACATGTGTAAGTTGTAAAACTTACACATATGTAAGTTAACTTACACATGTGTAAGTTAACTTACACATGTGTAAGTTAACTTACACATGTGTAAGTTGTAACTTACACATGTGTAAGTTGTAACTTACACATGTGTAAGTTGTAACTTACACATGTGTAAGTCGTGGTGGCGGTGGTCGCCGTCGCCGGAAGATCATGGTGGTGGTCGGAGATGATGGTGGTGGTGGTCGGAGATGATGGTGGTGGTGGTGGTCGGAGATGATGGTGGTGGTGGTGGTGGTGGTGATGGTGGTTGTATAACTTACACATGTGTAAGTTAACTTACACATGTGTAAGTCGTGGTGGCGGTGGTCGCCGTCGCCGGAGGATCATGGTGGTGGTCGGAGATGATGGTGGTGGTGGGAGGAGGTGGTTGGGATTTGAGGAGAGGGAAGAAAATCAATGGACCCTTTGGACTCAAATTAAGACCTGGACTCAATTTATCTTTTCCCTATATATATAGCTAAAAGACAGTTTAGTTTTACCCTTAATTTTTGCATAAACATCGAGGAATCTAACTTTGGTGTGCTAAGGATACAATGGAAGAATCAATAAGTCAAGTTTGAAAGCTGTATTAAATTAAGAACAAACTGGAATACACATGTAGACACTAAAAAATTGGAACGTAGAACGACTACCAAGAGCCAAGATGTTAGTAGTCAGATATCCTCATGTCCTCACTCCTGATACGAGGTGTCAGGCTCGAACTTTCCTACATAAATAGCTTGGGGGTTGCCAAGGAAAACGTATCTAAACGGTCACAAAGGATACCTCAATTAGGCCGCCTATAACCTGAACTAGAAAAACCTTTTCTGTTTACCAAAACCTGAACCGCCTATAGTCTGATTTTAGTAAGTAGATTAATTAATTGCTCTCTAATGTTTGTTACTCTAAATGTTCTACAATCAAAGCATCATCCAAACACTAATTAGAATTTATCAGAACCACTGAAGGATTTTTTATTTTTTATTTTGGTTCCCCAAATGCAAAGTACATCACTATGTAGGGCTATATTTGAAAACAGCAAACCATGACTGCCTTAGTGCCATTCATGTCGATCTGCTAGTTAATAAATGAGCTTCACCTAGACTTTGAACTTATTTCCTTATTGTCTCAAATTTGCATAAGGCTTTCTTCTCCTACTGGGTTTAGTTGTTATATCTAGAACCATAACCCTCCTTTATGACAATTGGCTATGTCTGCTTATGAACTGTTTACAAGTCGTATGAATTGGATCCTAGGTTCTACAAATATTCACCTCAATCAATTAGTGCCTTACATAACACAACTTTCCATTCCTGGCATTAAAAAACTGGCTACTTATTACCTTCAGATGATCTGGACTATCTCTCCTCTATGATCCAAAACTTCCACCCAAAAGCAAATCAACCCAACCTCATCCGCTAGAGTGCAAGTCACGTCCCATAATTGCCCAAGTCAAACGATTTTACAACCTTGATCATTTCCAATTGAGTAATGAAATACCCACGCCCATATTAAATGAAAAACACACACAACTTGAGGAATGCCTAATCTTTACATTATATATATATATATATTATATATATATATATAGGGGTGGGATAAATTGAGTCCAGGTCTTAATTTGAGTCCAAAGGGTCCATGTAACTTACACATGTGTAAGTTGTAACTTACACATGCGTAAGTCGTGGTGGCGGTGGTCGCCGTCGCCGGAAGATCATGGTGGTGGTCGGAGATGATGGTGGTGGTGGTGGTCGGAGATGATGGTGGTGGTGGTGGTGATGGTGGTTGTATAACTTACACATGTGTAAGTTAACTTACACATGTGTAAGTCGTGGTGGCGGTGGTCACCGTCGCCGGAGGATCATGGTGGTGGTCGGAGATGATGGTGGTGGTGGGAGGAGGTGGTTGGGATTTGAGGAGAGGGAAGAAAATCAATGGACCCTTTGGACTCAAATTAAGACCTGGACTCAATTTATCTTTTCCCTATATATATAGCTAAAAGACAGTTTAGTTTTACCCTTAATTTTTGCATAAACATCGAGGAATCTAACTTTGGTGTGCTAAGGATACAATGGAAGAATCAATAAGTCAAGTTTGAAAGCTGTATTAAATTAAGAACAAACTGGAATACACATGTAGACACTAAAAAATTGGAACGTAGAACGACTACCAAGAGCCAAGATGTTAGTAGTCAGATATCCTCATGTCCTCACTCCTGATACGAGGTGTCAGGCTCGAACTTTCCTACATAAATAGCTTGGGGGTTGCCAAGGAAAACGTATCTAAACGGTCACAAAGGATACCTCAATTAGGCCGCCTATAACCTGAACTAGAAAAACCTTTTCTGTTTACCAAAACCTGAACCGCCTATAGTCTGATTTTAGTAAGTAGATTAATTAATTGCTTATGCTGATGTTTGTTACTCTGAATGTTCGACAATCAAAGCATCAGCCAAACACTAATTGGATTTACCAAAACCACTGGAGGATTTTTCTTTTTTTTTTGGTTCCCCGGATGCAAAGTACATCTCTATGTAGAGCTATAAATAAAAACAGCAAACCATGACTGCCTTAGTGCCATTCATGTCGATCTTCTACTTAATAAACGAGCTTCAACTAGACTTTGAACTCATTTCCATATTGTCTCAAATTTGCATAAGGCTTTCTTCTCCTACTGGAAACTAGGACTCGTTTAGTTGTTATATCTAGAACCATAACCCTCCTTTATGACAATTGGCTATGTCTGCTTATGAACTGTTTACAAGTCGTATGAATTGGATCCTAGGTTCTACAAATATTCACCTCAATCAATTAGTGCCTTACATAACACAACTTTCCATTCCTGGCATTAAAAAACTGGCTACTTATTACCTTCAGATGATCTGGACTATCTCTCCTCTATGATCCAAAACTTCCACCCAAAAGCAAATCAACCCAACCTCATCCGCTAGAGTGCAAAATGTCAATTGTTAGGTTATTATCAGACTGTGCTCTATTAAAGCTACTCAAGTACCGAGGTCACTGAAGGATATCAGCAGTCTAATGGGGTTTACCTTATCGAATATACTATATAGGGTTAATAGTTATGTACTTAAAAAAGCTGTAAGAATGTTAGTGATGCATTATTGCAACAAGAAAGCGTTTACCAACCATCATATATTGCTTTGAATACCAACTGCGATGACCAAAAATCGGAAAGATAGATAATTTCATTGCTAAAAACCTAATGCCTAATTGCCTACACCCAACCAGAGATATTTGAGCATGACTTCCTATCTTTAATACTAAATGTGTCTAGAACACCGCTACTGCTTATATCAAAAAGTTTAATTGGTGTTTCATCTAAATACCCTTCTGCTTATATCAGAAGGGGTTGGGGGCTTTGGGGCTTCTCTTCAACCGTGCTTTCAATTTTCATTAGCTTTTATTATGAAGCTTTTTGGAGCTACTTTTTTTCTTTTTAAAAGCTACATTCAAACCACCGTTGATCACTGTTAACCACCATTGACCAACGTTTTAGTCTGATATGATCATAAACTAATCGGCCTCCCACCAAGTCACGAGCCCCCGGCGATTAATTGCCCAAGTCAAACAATTTTTACAACCTTGATCATTTCCAATTGAGTAATGAAATACCCACGTCCCATATTAAATGAAAAACACACACAACTTGAGGAATGCCTAATCTTTACATTATATATATATTTATATATATATAGCTAAAAGACAGTTTAGTTTTACCCTTAATTTTTGCATAAACATCGAGGAATCTAACTTTGGTGTGCTAAGGATACAATGGAAGAATCAATAAGTCAAGTTTGAAAGCTGTATTAAATTAAGAACAAACTGGAATACACATGTAGACACTAAAAAATTGGAACGTAGAACGACTACCAAGAGCCAAGATGTTAGTAGTCAGATATCCTCATGTCCTCACTCCTGATACGAGGTGTCAGGCTCGAACTTTCCTACATAATATCTTGTTTTATAAATAAATATACATTACATCTAATTTTAAAATACTTTTTTCTAATGTTATATTTATGCAATGCAAGTTATTATCTAAGAGTATCATAATTTATTACTTAAAATGTCCTCTATATGATATTACTAATATTTTTCATCTAAATACCCTTCTGCTTATATCAGAAGGGGTTGGGGGCTTTGGGGCTTCTCTTCAACCGTGCTTTCAATTTTCATTAGCTTTTATTATGAAGCTTTTTGGAGCTACTTTTTTTCTTTTTAAAAGCTACATTCAAACCACCGTTGATCACTGTTAACCACCATTGACCAACGTTTTAGTCTGATATGATCATAAACTAATCGGCCTCCCACCAAGTCACGAGCCCCCGGCGATTAATTGCCCAAGTCAAACAATTTTTACAACCTTGATCATTTCCAATTGAGTAATGAAATACCCACGTCCCATATTAAATGAAAAACACACACAACTTGAGGAATGCCTAATCTTTACATTTATATATATAGCTAAAAGACAGTTTAGTTTTACCCTTAATTTTTGCATAAACATCGAGGAATCTAACTTTGGTGTGCTAAGGATACAATGGAAGAATCAATAAGTCAAGTTTGAAAGCTGTATTAAATTAAGAACAAACTGGAATACACATGTAGACACTAAAAAATTGGAACGTAGAACGACTACCAAGAGCCAAGATGTTAGTGATGCATTATTGCAACAAGAAAGCGTTTACCAACCATCATATATTGCTTTGAATACCAACTGCGATGACCAAAAATCGGAAAGATAGATAATTTCATTGCTAAAAACCTAATGCCTAATTGCCTACACCCAACCAGAGATATTTGAGCATGACTTCCTATCTTTAATACTAAATGTGTCTAGAACACCGCTACTGCTTATATCAAAAAGTTTAATTGGTGTTTCATCTAAATACCCTTCTGCTTATAT
Source organism: Erigeron breviscapus (assembly GCA_034093135.1). NCBI lineage: Eukaryota > Viridiplantae > Streptophyta > Magnoliopsida > Asterales > Asteraceae > Erigeron > Erigeron breviscapus. The sequence continues at coordinate 126,388,467 of CM067167.1, forward strand.
CAGAAGGGGTTGGGGGCTTTGGGGCTTCTCTTCAACCGTGCTTTCAATTTTCATTAGCTTTTATTATGAAGCTTTTTGGAGCTACTTTTTTTCTTTTTAAAAGCTACATTCAAACCACCGTTGATCACTGTTAACCACCATTGACCAACGTTTTAGTCTGATATGATCATAAACTAATCGGCCTCCCACCAAGTCACGAGCCCCCGGCGATTAATTGCCCAAGTCAAACAATTTTTACAACCTTGATCATTTCCAATTGAGTAATGAAATACCCACGTCCCATATTAAATGAAAAACACACACAACTTGAGGAATGCCTAATCTTTACATTATATATATTTCCCTATATATATAGCTAAAAGACAGTTTAGTTTTACCCTTAATTTTTGCATAAACATCGAGGAATCTAACTTTGGTGTGCTAAGGATACAATGGAAGAATCAATAAGTCAAGTTTGAAAGCTGTATTAAATTAAGAACAAACTGGAATACACATGTAGACACTAAAAAATTGGAACGTAGAACGACTACCAAGAGCCAAGATGTTAGTAGTCAGATATCCTCATGTCCTCACTCCTGATACGAGGTGTCAGGCTCGAACTTTCCTACATAAATAGCTTGGGGGTTGCCAAGGAAAACGTATCTAAACGGTCACAAAGGATACCTCAATTAGGCCGTCTATAACCTGAACTAGAAAAACCTTTTCTGTTTACCTATATACTTAAATTGGGACGTGGGGAGTAATCGTTTTCCTATCTCAAGTTAATATCAAAGCAATTAAAGCAACTAACAACAACATTTATACAATTTAACAAATCTTTAAAAAATAATAACAAACCTCTGTCACCACCACCAAATGCATACTTACCCTCTTCCCACTCCTTCCTCATCTCATCGAAATCATCCGATTTCGGAACCTCGACACTCAACTTAAACTTAACACCAACCAAACTCAACTCAATTCCATCCATTTTCTCAACCACTTTTTCCTTCCACTCACTTACCTTCTTTTCCTCATCATCACCATTAATTCCACTCAAAAAACCCAACTCACGAAAAAAAACACACCCACGTGCAACTGGGTCATCTCTTTTTCGCTTCTTAACATCTTTATATTTACGTATAATAAGATCTTGTTCATGAATAGTGACTGAAAAAGATGACTTGATGAAGGAGGTTAGTGACGTTTTGAGCTGCCATTCGTCTAGTGGTTTGACTGTTGTGTCGGACCGGTGGATGGTTAGGTTTAGTTTGAACCTGGGTGCGAGTGATAGACCCGATTCTAGGCTTAGGGTTTCGGTTGGTTTAATGTCGTTGCTGATTGACATTGTTTTTATTGTTTTTGTTTGATGATCAGGAACCGAATTTGATGTGGTCTTGTTTTATTGGATGCGTTTTTACTTTTTAGGGGCGATCCCCTATTTTCAAGTAAGATTTTATTAATTAAGTAACCGCCTGTTGCGTCGGTGAGATGTGGGTGATAGATCATAGGGTGTGATAAGTCATATGAGGTGATATGTAGGGCTGTAAACGGTTCAATTCGGTTAGCTAGAAATTTCGAACCGTTTTTTGGGGTTCGGTTCGGTTAGCTCGAAATTTTGAACCGTTAATTTTGGTTACCCGAAAAAGTCGGTTAATTTCGTTTCATTTTTCAGTTAACCATTTATTAAATTCATGTTAATATAAAGTTCAAGTTTTCAATTATAATAGTTAATTTACATTGTAATTAATTAATTTTTCTATGTATAATAGTCATTTAACTACATTAATATCTTGTTTTATAAATAAATATACATTACATCTAATTTTAAAATACTTTTTTCTAATGTTATATTTATGCAATGCAAGTTATTATCTAAGAGTATCATAATTTACTACTTAAAATGTCCTCTATATGATATTACTAATATTTTTGATAAATATTTTAAACAAATGTTAACAACTTTTCTTAAAAAGATGTTGTATATATAAGAAAATTACTTAGAATATCCAAAGCTAATCATAGATTGCGAAAGAAAGTTAGTAAAATTGTTAAAACTTTAGAAAATAAATATAAGAAATTAGCTAACTTAAATATGTAAATGATATATTCATGTAATACATATATGTGTAAATATACATATATATGATTATACGTAGGCATATATCAAAATCCGGTTTGGTTCGGTTAACCGCGGTTAATGAATATTAAAAACCGTAACCGAACCGTTATACATCGGTTTTTAGTTTTCGGTTTTTTCGGGTTTCAATTTTTTTCGGTTTTGGTTTTTTCGGTTTCGGATCACGCGGTTCGGTCCAGTTTTTCGGTTTTCCGGTTCATTTCTTACACCCCTAGTGATATGTCATAGAGTGTGATAACCAAATGCCTTAATCGTACGGGCTCCGCCCTCGGATTTAAAAATTCGTCGAAAGTATATCGAATGACATCTCTAATGAAAAAGCATGAAATTTTAAGAACACCCATATAATTTTTATAATTTATCGATGTACGGTTTTTGAGATAAAAGATTTTGAATGAATTAGAGGAATAAAATGATTTACGGAGGAGAGAGAAAAATAATTGATTGAGATTTGAGGAAAGAGAGAAAAATGAGTGGTTTAGATTTATTCTAAGGCTATTTTGGGGTATTATAGGGTATATAGATGTATTGTACATTATACATTAGTAGATGTACATTATTGAAAGTTGAAAGTTGAAACTTAAAACCCTATTTGCTTTATAATATACGAGAGAAAGTACCCGCGCGATGCGTTGGTGAGATGGTGGGGGTGATAGGTCATAAAGTGTGATATGTCATAGGAGGTGATAGGTCATAGAGTGTGATAGCCAAATGCCTTAGCCGTACGGGCTCCGCACTCGGATTTAAAAATTCGTCGAAAGTATATCGAATGACCTCTCTAATGAAAGAGCATGAATTTTTAAGAACACTCATATAATTTTTATAATTTATCGATGTACGGTTTTTAAGATAAAAGATTTTGAATGAATTAGAGGAATAAAATGATTTATGGAGAAGAGAGAAAAATGAGTGGTTGATATTTGAGGGGAGATGAAAATGAGTGGTTGAAAAAATTTGGCGAGAACAAATGCTTTATAATGTAGTAGAGATAGAGATTAATTAATTAATGGATAATGATAAATATCTATATTTATACTATATTATAAAGCAAATAGCCCTTGTCTAACATTTTAAGTTTCAACATTTACTTCCCCAAAATGCTCCTCTTATCTATTTTATATTTACCTAAAATAACTATAATACCCTTTCTCTCTCATCAAATCTCAACCACTCATTTTTTTTTCTCTTCTTCATAAATCATTTTATTCATCTAATTCATTCAAAATCTTTTATCTCAAAAACCGTACATCGATAAATTATAAAAATTATATGGGTGTTCTTAAAATTTCATGCTCTTTCATTAGAGAGGTCATTCGATATACTTTCGACGAATTTTAAATTCGAGGGCGGAGCCCGTCAGGTAGATCACCTCATCACCACCACCGCCATTACATCACCACCCCGCCATCACCTCCATCACCGCCGCAACGCGCGGGTACCTTTCTCTCGTTCCTAATAATGTGCCTAAAAGTATGTTTAATGCATTCAAGTTTTGACACATGGATTTTATATCTTCTCTTTCATAATATTTACCATTGGATTTGTCATGTGTCATTCCCTCCTCATTAGGCATACTTTTAGGTAGGACTGTAAACGAACTGAACAGTTCATGAACAGTGCATGAACTGTTCGGCGGAAAGTTCGATCGTGTTCGTTCGTTTAGTTAAATGAACGAACATGAACACAAAAATATGTTTGTTTAGTTAAATGAACAAACATGAACAAAGCTACCGTTCGTTCATCAATGTTCGTGAACGTTTGATAATCTGTTCGTGAACGTTCGTTCATTTATGTTCGTGAACTGTCGTTCGTGAACAATAGTTCGTTTATGTTCGTGAACATTTGTTCGTTAATGTTCGTTTACATATATTAATACCTAAGCAACTATACTTATAAAAAATAGTTTAAATCTAAATATTTCTTTTATATCATATATATATATATGTATATATTATTAATAGATAGTTATTTGTATTTTAAGAAAAAAGTTTAAATATAAATACTTATTATATAAATATTTTGTTCGTTTGTGTTCGTTCATTAGTGTTCGTTCGTTTGTGGTTATGAACGAACATGAACAAGCCATTATGTTCGTTTATCCGTTCGTGAACACAACATTATGTTCGTTTATCTGTTCGTGAACCGTTCGTTAAGTTAAACGAACGAACATGAACAAGGTCCCGTTCGTGTCCGTTCGGTTCGTTTACAACCCTACTTTTAGGCATATATTTTAGACACATCAATCATTTTCCTTAATTAAAGGGTGTTTCGCACTTTGGTCTATTTTATTTTCGAATTTTATTGACTTTTTTTCATGTAATTTTTTTTTTTATTGTTATAAGCCAATTTTTTGAAATTTATTTTATTAATGGAGCTTTTTATATTTAATGAACTAGATCGGGAGCCTGAAAGAGTAGTCTATCATCAGCTTATGTCGTGATACTTCTTAAGCTTGGTGTTGGTAATATTTAGATATTAGTAACAACTAATAAGGCCTACATTGACTTGTTTGACAAAATATAGATATACTTGTAGCATAAATGCATAATCAATGCTCTTTAGAGATTACAAGTTTTGATCCCGTCATGAGACCATCTTCATCCCGATACCGTGGTAATGAATTTTAAATTGGATCAGAACTAATATCTACTTTTAGTCGTCCCGAATTGTACCGTAAAATACTGAAAATTACGAGATTGAGACCGTTTTATCTTACAATATAGCGATGCTGCTAGCTGCCTCAACTATTTTTTTTAATTTTATTAGAGTAGCTAAGCCTAAATTCCGTTATTATGGGCTTATGAGTCTTATACTCTTATGACGAATCCTGGTTATAGACTTATAGTATTGAACTATTGATAGGCTCGGTAATAACTAACAACTGAATGACTGCTCAACTAGAATAAACAAGGCCCAAGTTGGAGCCCAAATGAGTCTGATCTTTAAATGATTATTTTATATCTTCAAGTTTATGGTGTTAAAGATCTAAATGAAGCCCGAGTGCCCGACGAGTCTAGTTTTCAAATAGTTCAATTACTAGGCTTATAGGTTAACACTTCACATTTTTTATTCATTCATGTATAAAAATTTGGTATTATATTTAATGTTTACAACGAATGTTTTCTTTATTTGGAACATTTTCCAAATTATCCAACTTTTATTTGTATTTCGAATTCATAAATCTCTAAAACGTGTCCTTCATGGCCATTTGTAGCCAAAACAACATTGTTTACTGTTTAGGTAACAAAGAGAATTGTCGCCCCTCAAAAGTTTTAATGACTCAAGAAAGCTTTTAAAAAGTACGATAAACTATACTGGAAAAAAAATACTTTTATCTTAGAAGTTATTTGTAATAAAAAAAATATAGCTGTTAATATCAGTTTATAACAAGGAGATACGGCTAACATGTTGGAAATGACGACGGCCAGTATGGCAGTATCCATATTAAAAAAAAAAGTAATGGAGAGAACCCTAGCCCCGATATCACAATTGAATACTCATCGACTTACCCCGTATGAGCGATATTAGTTGCATAAGAAATGAAGTTTAGTGATTATTATGATATAAAATTGGTTGTACTTGAATTATTTGTACATCAATTGTCACTACAAAAAAATTAACTTTTGGAGAGAACATAACACATGTTATGATGATTATTTTAATTTATAGCAATATATTAAATTTATGTTTTATTTTATTTGAATTTATTTTACTAAACTTATTCAAGTATTAAATATATATACACTTAATTAAAATTCAAATTCTAAAAAATCCTTTTAAGCATTTTATAATGTAATATAGTCAAAGGTATATTACGCATAGCCATTTCTGATTGGGAAGTGATATTTGTACCACATGTATTAATTAATCTACCACAAACATGTTTTACCGGCTTGTACAATATGTTCTAAAAGTTGTATAGTGTGATAAATTTATCAATATTTATGGTACGATAATTATTTACCTTTGTGATTTAAGTGTTGCATACTTGCATGTTAATATTCCCTTCATATTGTCATTATAGTCATACTTTGATTAACCCCCATGTGGAGAACTGTAAGGCCTCAGCCAATCTTGCAGCTCTTCCTGGCTCTTCCTCACTGCCATATCAGCTTTTTTCTCTCCTTAAATCACCTCTTTCTACTCACTATCAACCCTACCTCTTCCTCACATCTTCCTCATCTCTTCCTCAACTTTTATTTATTCTTATTTTATATTTTACAAAATTATATAATTACCAAATAAACTCTAAACTTTCATTATTTAATTAAGTGTGTTTTAGTCTTTTAATTAAGTGTGTTCTATGTATCGTGTTTTTATCAAGTATTGTCTTTTTAATTATGTGTTATCTTTTAAGTAATGTAATGTGTTTGTTTAATAATAGAATGTGTTTGTTTAGTTTGATAATGGTATTTTAAATAAGGTGTTTTTTTTTAATAGCCGTTTAAAAAAAAAAAAAAAAAAAAGGCAAAAGTCAAAAACCAACCCCACAACCACTCTTCCTCACTCGGCGGTGTGGGGAAGAGGTGCTCAAGGAAGAGCTCAAGATGAGCACGCTGCCAACGCAAGAAGAGGGGAAGAGGATTCAAGAAGAGGTGCCACGCCGGGGTTGGTACCGGCCTAAAAAGGTTACCAACACCTTTTTCCCTAAACGTTAATAAGCGGTCAAATGGTTGGTTAAATGTAACTTTTTTATGCCCCACGATGATAGTACAATATCTTTTCTTAATAAAACACACATGATCATTTCTTCATGAAAGGGTATATATTAATAATTTCTTCTTGCATTACAGAAAAATAACTTCTTTCTTAAACTACAACTACCACGTTGAGTGCCTCACAGCTCACACCATATAACTTTAAAACGACGAGAAAACCTTGACCACGCTGACGTTAGTACTTTGACCAAACTGACCATATTCTGAAGACCACTCCCAAAATATTCAGTTGTATTTATTTAAATACCACATAGTTCATTCTTCCTCATCTATTAATCCATGGAATCAGTCAATAATAACATTATAAGGGTGAGTTATTTTGAGAATCACTAAAAAAAACGTGAGAACCAATTTTATCAAGATCAAGAAGGGCATGTTTGTCATTATGAAAAATCAATATTTTGTCCAGCTCTCTCTCTTTCTCTCTCCTCTTATTAAATTAATAAAAATATTTATTCATTAAAAAACTTTTATCTCACAAACCGTACATCGTTAGACGGAAAAAAAAGCATGGGTAGTCTTGAAATTTCGTCCTCTTTCATTAGAGATGTGACTCGATATACTTTTGAAGACTTTTTAAATGTCGGGTTTTTTTCCATCACGTTCATCCTACACATGTGTAGGACAAGTAGAAACCACTAAAAGGTTCATCCTACACATGTGTAGGACAAGTGGAAACCACTAAAAGGTTCATCCTACACATGTGTAGGACAAGTGGAAACCACTAAAAGGTTCATCCTACACATGTGTAGGACAAGTGGAAACCACTAAAAGGTTCATCCTACACATGTGTAGGACAAGTGGAAACCACTAAAAGGTTCATCCTACACATGTGTAGGACAAGTGGAAACCACTAAAAGGTTCATCCTACACATGTGTAGGACAAGTGGAAACCACTAAAAGGTTCATCCTACACATGTGTAGGACAAGTGGAAACCACTAAAAGGTTCATCCTACACATGTGTAGGACAAGTGGAAACCACTAAAAGGTTCATCCTACACATGTGTAGGACAAGTGGAAACCACTAAAAGGTTCATCCTACACATGTGTAGGACAAGTGGAAACCACTAAAAGGTTCATCCTACACATGTGTAGGACAAGTGGAAACCACTAAAAGGTTCATCCTACACATGTGTAGGACAAGTGGAAACCACTAAAAGGTTCATCCTACACATGTGTAGGACAAGTGGAAACCACTAAAAGGTTCATCCTACACATGTGTAGGACAAGTGGAAACCACTAAAAGGTTCATCCTACACATGTGTAGGACAAGTGGAAACCACTAAAAGGTTCATCCTACACATGTGTAGGACAAGTGGAAACCACTAAAAGGTTCATCCTACACATGTGTAGGACAAGTGGAAACCACTAAAAGGTTCATCCTACACATGTGTAGGACAAGTGGAAACCACTAAAAGGTTCATCCTACACATGTGTAGGACAAGTGGAAACCACTAAAAGGTTCATCCTACACATGTGTAGGACAAGTGGAAACCACTAAAAGGTTCATCCTACACATGTGTAGGACAAGTGGAAACCACTAAAAGGTTCATCCTACACATGTGTAGGACAAGTGGAAACCACTAAAAGGTTCATCCTACACATGTGTAGGACAAGTGGAAACCACTAAAAGGTTCATCCTACACATGTGTAGGACAAGTGGAAACCACTAAAAGGTTCATCCTACACATGTGTAGGACAAGTGGAAACCACTAAAAGGTTCATCCTACACATGTGTAGGACAAGTGGAAACCACTAAAAGGTTCATCCTACACATGTGTAGGACAAGTGGAAACCACTAAAAGGTTCATCCTACACATGTGTAGGACAAGTGGAAACCACTAAAAGGTTCATCCTACACATGTGTAGGACAAGTGGAAACCACTAAAAGGTTCATCCTACACATGTGTAGGACAAGTGGAAACCACTAAAAGGTTCATCCTACACATGTGTAGGACATCAAAAAATAATAACTTACACATGTGTAGGACAAGTGGAAACCACTAAAAGGTTCATCCTACACATGTGTAGGACAAGTGGAAACCACTAAAAGGTTCATCCTACACATGTGTAGGACAAGTGGAAACCACTAAAAGGTTCATCCTACACATGTGTAGGACAAGTGGAAACCACTAAAAGGTTCATCCTACACATGTGTAGGACAAGTGGAAACCACTAAAAGGTTCATCCTACACATGTGTAGGACAAGTGGAAACCACTAAAAGGTTCATCCTACACATGTGTAGGACAAGTGGAAACCACTAAAAGGTTCATCCTACACATGTGTAGGACAAGTGGAAACCACTAAAAGGTTCATCCTACACATGTGTAGGACAAGTGGAAACCACTAAAAGGTTCATCCTACACATGTGTAGGACAAGTGGAAACCACTAAAAGGTTCATCCTACACATGTGTAGGACAAGTGGAAACCACTAAAAGGTTCATCCTACACATGTGTAGGACAAGTGGAAACCACTAAAAGGTTCATCCTACACATGTGTAGGACAAGTGGAAACCACTAAAAGGTTCATCCTACACATGTGTAGGACAAGTGGAAACCACTAAAAGGTTCATCCTACACATGTGTAGGACAAGTGGAAACCACTAAAAGGTTCATCCTACACATGTGTAGGACAAGTGGAAACCACTAAAAGGTTCATCCTACACATGTGTAGGACAAGTGGAAACCACTAAAAGGTTCATCCTACACATGTGTAGGACAAGTGGAAACCACTAAAAGGTTCATCCTACACATGTGTAGGACAAGTGGAAACCACTAAAAGGTTCATCCTACACATGTGTAGGACAAGTGGAAACCACTAAAAGGTTCATCCTACACATGTGTAGGACAAGTGGAAACCACTAAAAGGTTCATCCTACACATGTGTAGGACAAGTGGAAACCACTAAAAGGTTCATCCTACACATGTGTAGGACAAGTGGAAACCACTAAAAGGTTCATCCTACACATGTGTAGGACAAGTGGAAACCACTAAAAGGTTCATCCTACACATGTGTAGGACAAGTGGAAACCACTAAAAGGTTCATCCTACACATGTGTAGGACAAGTGGAAACCACTAAAAGGTTCATCCTACACATGTGTAGGACAAGTGGAAACCACTAAAAGGTTCATCCTACACATGTGTAGGACAAGTGGAAACCACTAAAAGGTTCATCCTACACATGTGTAGGACAAGTGGAAACCACTAAAAGGTTCATCCTACACATGTGTAGGACAAGTGGAAACCACTAAAAGGTTCATCCTACACATGTGTAGGACAAGTGGAAACCACTAAAAGGTTCATCCTACACATGTGTAGGACAAGTGGAAACCACTAAAAGGTTCATCCTACACATGTGTAGGACAAGTGGAAACCACTAAAAGGTTCATCCTACACATGTGTAGGACAAGTGGAAACCACTAAAAGGTTCATCCTACACATGTGTAGGACAAGTGGAAACCACTAAAAGGTTCATCCTACACATGTGTAGGACAAGTGGAAACCACTAAAAGGTTCATCCTACACATGTGTAGGACAAGTGGAAACCACTAAAAGGTTCATCCTACACATGTGTAGGACAAGTGGAAACCACTAAAAGGTTCATCCTACACATGTGTAGGACAAGTGGAAACCACTAAAAGGTTCATCCTACACATGTGTAGGACAAGTGGAAACCACTAAAAGGTTCATCCTACACATGTGTAGGACAAGTGGAAACCACTAAAAGGTTCATCCTACACATGTGTAGGACAAGTGGAAACCACTAAAAGGTTCATCCTACACATGTGTAGGACAAGTGGAAACCACTAAAAGGTTCATCCTACACATGTGTAGGACAAGTGGAAACCACTAAAAGGTTCATCCTACACATGTGTAGGACAAGTGGAAACCACTAAAAGGTTCATCCTACACATGTGTAGGACAAGTGGAAACCACTAAAAGGTTCATCCTACACATGTGTAGGACAAGTGGAAACCACTAAAAGGTTCATCCTACACATGTGTAGGACAAGTGGAAACCACTAAAAGGTTCATCCTACACATGTGTAGGACAAGTGGAAACCACTAAAAGGTTCATCCTACACATGTGTAGGACAAGTGGAAACCACTAAAAGGTTCATCCTACACATGTGTAGGACAAGTGGAAACCACTAAAAGGTTCATCCTACACATGTGTAGGACAAGTGGAAACCACTAAAAGGTTCATCCTACACATGTGTAGGACAAGTGGAAACCACTAAAAGGTTCATCCTACACATGTGTAGGACATCAAAAAATAATAACTTACACATGTGTAGGACATCAAAAAATAATAACTTACACATGTGTAAGATGAACGTGATGGGAAAAAAAAACGAAATTTAAAAAGTCGTCAAAAGTATATCGAATCGCATCTCTAATGAAAGAGGACGAAATTCTAAGACTACCCATACTTTTCTTTTCGTCTAACGATTTACGGTTTGTGAGATAAAAGTTTTTTAGTGAATTAGATAGAATTCTATTAATTTAATAAAGTAAGAGAGAGAAAGAAAGAGGGAGCTGACGAAAATACCCTCTAATGTTGAGAGGGGTTTTTTATTTTTAATCTTATCCATCCAGTTTTTTTGATCCAAGGGTGGAGAGGAGTTTTGAGTTCTTTTTTTTAGGGGTTCTCAAATAACCCCTCCTTTAACATTATAACATAATTTTTTTTACTTTTTTGTCGTTAAATTTAAAAGTTAGCTTTTTATATGTAAAGTATCATTAGGGGGATGGGAATATAAGGCTGTTAGGTACCTAAGCTTAGGTGTGGAACACTCACATATTGTTTTTTTAATCCATAAAAATCATGGGGGCCCAAACATTTATTCATTAATCAAAAAATATTATAAAATTTGTTTGTAAGGGATTCCACACCTAAGCTTAGATGCCGGACATCCTTATATTCACTTTTCCCTTTTATATATGTTATGGATAGCCTGTAAGGTTTTATAAGCAAAATCTTGAGAAAATTTCATTACATACCCCTGTGGTTTGCCATATTATCAAGTTTCACCCCTCTTGTTTTTTCTTATCATTAGATACCCATATGGTGAATTTTTGTGTCATTACATACCCCTGCCTCAAACGTCCGTTTGTACCCAGCCGTCAACCCCCTCACGTGTGTTCCACGTGAGGGTATTTATGTCCACACGCATCATATATATTCATTTCTTTTTCCCTTTAATGATTTATACCTACCAAAAACCCCAACTGCTTTCCCTCTCGATTACACACACTCCCAAACACCCACTTCGTTTTCCCCAACCTTAAATTTCACCCCTCTGCTTTCAATCAATACGATTCAATGGTTAAAGAAAGTTTTTATTCAATGTTTAGGTCTCGGAAATTCGGTGAAAAAGAGTAGAGATCGCTAGATGCAAACTATAGTAAGTGACCTAATTTTTTAAACTATTTTTGGGGGTTTTTTATTTGATCAATGAAAATACAAAATACGTGTATTTTCTTCAACTTACCCATTTTTTTTCTTATTTGATTGCATTACAGAGGATTTTCCAAGCTATTTTTCAATTCGAATTCACCATGTTGGATTCTTCACACGACCTCCAAACAGGATCTACTATAATGGGAAAGAGGCAGTTGTGGATTCTGATAATGTGCCTGGTAATGAAGATACTGTTATGCATTCTGATAATGTGCCTGCTAATGAAGAAACTGTTATGCATTCTGATAATGTGCCTGCTAATGAAGAAACTGTTATGCATTCTGATAATGTGCCTGCTAATGAAGAAACTGTTATGCATTCTGATAATGTGCCTGCTAATGAAGAAACTGTTATGCATTCTGATAATGTGCCTGCTAATGAAGAAACTGTTATGCATTCTGATAATGTGCCTGCTAATGAAGAAACTGTTATGCATTCTGATAATGTGCCTGCTAATGAAGAAACTGTTATGCATTCTGATAATGTGCCTGCTAATGAAGAAACTGTTATGCATTCTGATAATGTGCCTGCTAATGAAGAAACTGTTATGCATTCTGATAATGTGCCTGCTAATGAAGAAACTGTTATGCATTCTGATAATGTGCCTGCTAATGAAGAAACTGTTATGCATTCTGATAATGTGCCTGCTAATGAAGAAACTGTTATGCATTCTGATAATGTGCCTGCTAATGAAGAAACTGTTATGCATTCTGATAATGTGCCTGCTAATGAAGAAACTGTTATGCATTCTGATAATGTGCCTGCTAATGAAGAAACTGTTATGCATTCTGATAATGTGCCTGCTAATGAAGAAACTGTTATGCATTCTGATAATGTGCCTGCTAATGAAGAAACTGTTATGCATTCTGATAATGTGCCTGCTAATGAAGAAACTGTTATGCATTCTGATAATGTGCCTGCTAATGAAGAAACTGTTATGCATTCTGATAATGTGCCTGCTAATGAAGAAACTGTTATGCATTCTGATAATGTGCCTGCTAATGAAGAAACTGTTATGCATTCTGATAATGTGCCTGCTAATGAAGAAACTGTTATGCATTCTGATAATGTGCCTGCTAATGAAGAAACTGTTATGCATTCTGATAATGTGCCTGCTAATGAAGAAACTGTTATGCATTCTGATAATGTGCCTGCTAATGAAGAAACTGTTATGCATTCTGATAATGTGCCTGCTAATGAAGAAACTGTTATGCATTCTGATAATGTGCCTGCTAATGAAGAAACTGTTATGCATTCTGATAATGTGCCTGCTAATGAAGAAACTGTTATGCATTCTGATAATGTGCCTGCTAATGAAGAAACTGTTATGCATTCTGATAATGTGCCTGCTAATGAAGAAACTGTTATGCATTCTGATAATGTGCCTGCTAATGAAGAAACTGTTATGCATTCTGATAATGTGCCTGCTAATGAAGAAACTGTTATGCATTCTGATAATGTGCCTGCTAATGAAGAAACTGTTATGCATTCTGATAATGTGCCTGCTAATGAAGAAACTGTTATGCATTCTGATAATGTGCCTGCTAATGAAGAAACTGTTATGCATTCTGATAATGTGCCTGCTAATGAAGAAACTGTTATGCATTCTGATAATGTGCCTGCTAATGAAGAAACTGTTATGCATTCTGATAATGTGCCTGCTAATGAAGAAACTGTTATGCATTCTGATAATGTGCCTGCTAATGAAGAAACTGTTATGCATTCTGATAATGTGCCTGCTAATGAAGAAACTGTTATGCATTCTGATAATGTGCCTGCTAATGAAGAAACTGTTATGCATTCTGATAATGTGCCTGCTAATGAAGAAACTGTTATGCATTCTGATAATGTGCCTGCTAATGAAGAAACTGTTATGCATTCTGATAATGTGCCTGCTAATGAAGAAACTGTTATGCATTCTGATAATGTGCCTGCTAATGAAGAAACTGTTATGCATTCTGATAATGTGCCTGCTAATGAAGAAACTGTTATGCATTCTGATAATGTGCCTGCTAATGAAGAAACTGTTATGCATTCTGATAATGTGCCTGCTAATGAAGAAACTGTTATGCATTCTGATAATGTGCCTGCTAATGAAGAAACTGTTATGCATTCTGATAATGTGCCTGCTAATGAAGAAACTGTTATGCATGATTCTGATAATGTGCATGCTAATGTTGAAAATGTGACTGGAAATGATGAGACTTTGATGCATGATGCAAATAATGTGACTGCAAATGATGATGATCACTTTTTTAAGAATCATTTAGAAACAAGTGATAAGATAAATGATGTGGAAGTGGACATGAGTAAGTTCAAGGAACACTTTGAAAGGGATGATGAGTGGCTTAGGAAATCTGTAGAAACTGGAGTAGGGGATTTAGAGATTAATGAGGAAGTTGTGGGTATTGATTTTGATAAATATGACAGTGGAGAAGGAGAAGATAGTGATGGAGGTACCAAAAAGAAAAGAGTGAAGAAGGTTAAGAGGACAGTGAAAGAAGGTGTGGAACACACTGGTCCCTTTTATCCTGGACAGGCTTTCATTAGTCCAAAACAGATTAAGAGTTTAATTAAGTCTCATTCAGTGGAGACAAGAAGAAATTTAAAATTTGTTAAAAATGAGCCATCAAGGGTAACAGTCAAATGTTTTGGTACTATGCCATGTTACAAGAAAAACAAAAATGTAAGTGGGGAATCTTTGGAGAATAGTGAAAAGGGAGATAATTTATTGAAAAAGATAGATAAGGGCAAAGTTGTTGATAAGGTAGATAAAGGTAAAGGTGTTGAAAAGGTAGACAAGGGCAAATCTGTAATTGCCACCAAACCCACTTGCCCTTGGTATTTACATGTGTCCAAGACAGATCA
The DNA here is from genome assembly GCA_034093135.1 of Erigeron breviscapus. NCBI lineage: Eukaryota > Viridiplantae > Streptophyta > Magnoliopsida > Asterales > Asteraceae > Erigeron > Erigeron breviscapus. The sequence continues at coordinate 126,403,639 of CM067167.1, forward strand.
AGATAAATATTGGTTTGTCAAGACTGTTGTTGAAACACATAAATGTTTACAAACCAGGCAAATTAGGTGGGCAAATTCAACCTACCTTTCTCAACATTTAAGTGATACTCTTACTTCAAATCCAGAAATCAGTGGGAAAGGCTTACAAGATCAACTGCAGAGGCATTTTGAGATAGGAATAGATAAACAAGTGGTTTATAGTCCAAGAACAAATACAAGTCCCAAAATGAAAGTCAAAAGATTTGCTGTCATGTGATTTGTTTATTGTTGACTTATGAATTGTATGACTTATGACTTATGGTTTGTATGACTTATGACTTATCTATCTTATGGTACTATCTATGAAACCTGGTATGTAATATGGTATGTAACTGCCACTCTTTTGTATGATGCTTGTTATAAGCAAGTTTTGGTATATGAATGCAAATTTTAGTGGCAAAATATATACTTGGTATTCATGCTTAAATTCTGGATATATTGCTGATAACAATTTGACATAAGTGATACAACTTTTTCTTCATTAACCATAAAGCTTACAACTTGGTGTTCATTACACATAAAGCTTACAACTTGGTGCATTACACATAAAGCTTACAACTTCATAAACACAAAAAAGACTGAATATTACAACTTGTGAACATTACACATAAAGCTTACAACTTGGTGTTCATTCATAAACCCTAATTTTGATAGGAGGAAAAAGAGTTTTGGGGGGAAGAAAGAGAGTTTTGGGGGGAAGAAAAAGTTTTGGGGGGAAGAAAGAAGTTTTGGGGGGAAGAAAGAGAGTTTTGGGGGGAAGAAAGAGAGTTTTGGGGGGAAGAAAGAAGTTTTGGGGGGAAGAAAGAAGTTTTGGGGGGAAGAAAGAGAGTTTTGGGGGGAAGAAAGAGAGTTTTGGGGGGAAGAAAGAAGTTTTGGGGGGAAGAAAGAGAGTTTTGGGGGGAAGAAAGAGAGTTTTGGGGGGAAGAAAGAGAGTTTTGGGGGGAAGAAAGAGAGTTTTGGGGGGAAGAAAGAAGTTTTGGGGGGAAGAAAGAGAGTTTTGGGGGGAAGAAAGAGAGTTTTGGGGGGAAGAAAGAAGTTTTGGGGGGAAGAAAGAGAGTTTTGGGGGGAAGAAAGAGAGTTTTGGGGGGAAGAAAGAGAGTTTTGGGGGGAAGAAAGAAGTTTTGGGGGGAAGAAAGAGAGTTTTGGGGGGAAGAAAGAGAGTTTTGGGGGGAAGAAAGAAGTTTTGGGGGGAAGAAAGAAGTTTTGGGGGGAAGAAAGAGAGTTTTGGGGGGAAGAAAGAGAGTTTTGGGGGGAAGAAAGAGAGTTTTGGGGGGAAGAAAGAGAGTTTTGGGGGGAAGAAAGAGAGTTTTGGGGGGAAGAAAGAGAGTTTTGGGGGGAAGAAAGAGAGTTTTGGGGGGAAGAAAGAGAGTTTTGGGGGGAAGAAAGAGAGTTTTGGGGGGAAGAAAGAGAGTTTTGGGGGGAAGAAAGAGAGTTTTGGGGGGAAGAAAGAGAGTTTTGGGGGGAAGAAAGAGAGTTTTGGGGGGAAGAAAGAGAGTTTTGGGGGGAAGAAAGAGAGTTTTGGGGGGAAGAAAGAGAGTTTTGGGGGGAAGAAAGAGAGTTTTGGGGGGAAGAAAGAGAGTTTTGGGGGGAAGAAAGAAGTTTTGGGGGGAAGAAAGAAGTTTTGGGGGGAAGAAAGAGAGTTTTGGGGGGAAGAAAGAAGTTTTGGGGGGAAGAAAGAAGTTTTGGGGGGAAGAAAGAAGTTTTGGGGGGAAGAAAGAGAGTTTTGGGGGGAAGAAAGAGAGTTTTGGGGGGAAGAAAGAGAGTTTTGGGGGGAAGAAAGAGAGTTTTGGGGGGAAGAAAGAGAGTTTTGGGGGGAAGAAAGAGAGTTTTGGGGGGAAGAAAGAGAGTTTTGGGGGGAAGAAAGAGAGTTTTGGGGGGAAGAAAGAGAGTTTTGGGGGGAAGAAAGAAGTTTTGGGGGGAAGAAAGAGAGTTTTGGGGGGAAGAAAGAGAGTTTTGGGGGGAAGAAAGAGAGTTTTGGGGGGAAGAAAGAAGTTTTGGGGGGAAGAAAAAGTTTTGGGGGGAAGAAAAAATGTTTTATAGATAAATATGATGTGTGTGGACATAAATACCCTCACGTGGAACACACGTGAGGGGGTTGACTGCTGGGTACAAACGGACGTTTGAGGCAGGGGTATGTAATGACACAAAAATTCACCATATGGGTATTTAATGATAAGAAAAAACAAGAGGGGTAAAACTTGATAATATGGCAAACCACAGGAGTATGTAATGAAAATTTCTCAAAAATCTTTAATCTACTATCTCTTGGTTATCTTTGTTTTTTTTAAACATAGCCATATCCTAGTATAGGTCCAAGTCATTTCATGTTGTGGTGCTCCCAAGAATATGGAACATTAAAAAAATGAGTTAAGTACTTTTTTCGTCCCTGTGGTTTATCGTTTTATCACTTTTCGTCCTCGTCGTTAACTTTTGGCTGAAATCATCCTCGTGGTTTGCATTTCATCCTTGGATCCGTTAACCCCTCACGTGCCT
>CM067167.1:126411170-126518670 GCA_034093135.1 Erigeron breviscapus
AAGCGCTGTTTGCACTTTCTTTCCCTATCTCTTATATTTTTTTATATAAATAAAATTTTTCGTTTTATTATCTTATTCTCATTCAAAACAATTGTGTTAAACTTGACCTACCTCCGTGAGAGGCAAGGAATCCTGTCCCTGACACTTTTGGGAGATAAGATTTATTTTCAAAATATATATATATATATTTTTTTTTTTTGTATTGTTGTATTAATTGATATATTATTACTTGTGTATATATATATATATATATATATATATATATATATATATATATATATATATATATATATATATATATATATATATATATATATATATATATATATATATATATATATATATATATATATATATATATATATATATATATATATATATATATATATATATATATATATATATATATATATATATATATATATATATAGATAATTTATTTTTAAAAATATATATATATATATTTTTTTTTCTTCTTGTGTTTATTGTGATTAATTGAGATTAATTGTTGACTGTTTGTTAATTGTTTATTGCATTATTTGCTAATATGGATGATGATAATCTTAGAAATTATGGTTCTGGTTATGAGTCTGATGATTCTGTTTTAAGTGACAATGTGACTAGAATAAGTAAGCTTGATGTGAGTCATCCTTTACATTTGCATCCTAATGATTCTGCTTCCTTGACTGTTGTTTCTATTAAGCTTAAAGGTACTGAAAATTATTCTGTGTGGTCTTGTGCTATGTTACTTGCTCTTGAAGGTAAAAATAAGACTGGATTTATTGATGGTACTTGTAGAAGGTCAAGAACTGATGAGGTCTTAGGGAAACAATGGGACAGGGTAAATGCTGTTGTGTTAGGATGGATTCTTAATTCTATTTCTGAAGAATTATTTCTTGGTCAAATATTTTCAAAAAGGGCTTCACATGTCTGGGAAGAATTAAAAGAAACTTATGACAAAGTTGATGGGTCTGTTACTTTTAATCTACATCATAAAATCAATTCTTTGTCTCAAAATGGTGCTACTCTGGCTGAATATTATCATAAGTTGAATGCTCTGTGGAAACAATTTGATGCACTTGTTAAACTGCCTAGATGTACTTGTCATGCTGCTGAAGATTTTAAGAAACATAATCAATTAATAAAGTTAATGCAGTTTTTAATGGGACTTGATGATTCTTATATGCAAATTAGAAGTAATATTTTAACTAAGGAACCTTTACCTGATGTAAGAAGTGCTTATGCTATTATTTCTAGTGAAGAATCACATAGGTTAATTGCTTCTGGTAATAACTCTGGTGTGTCTCATAAATCTGCTACTTCTGCATTTGCTTCTAATGTGCCTGCTAAGTCTAATTTTCAAAGGTTTCAGTCTCAAAATTCAAAGCCTGCATCTAACTATAATCAGTATGATAAGAAAAGTACTAATGCTGGCAGTTCTGTTGTTTGTGATCATTGTGGTTTTAATGGGCATACTATTGATAAATGTTTTAAAATCATTGGTTATCCTGCTAATTTTGGAAAAAAGAAGTTTAATCAAAATTTTAAAGGAAAAAGTATTTCTAGTAATAATTCTGTTGAGAAGCATGCTTCTGGTTTACCTTCTTCTTCTAGTTCTGGTTTTACAGATGAACAGTTTGCTACTTTGGTTTCTTTGATCAAAGAAAATTCTGAAAATGGAAAGTGTGTACAAGCCAATATGGCAGGTACTATTTTGAATAAAAGTAAAATTTTTAACCTAAATTTCAGAAGGTTTTTTTGTTCAAATAGTAAAATACATGCAAAACTTGTCATAAAAAGGCTTATTTGTGATTCTGGTGCAAACCAACATATGACTCATTCAGAAAAATTTCTTATTAATGTTATTGATATATCTCATTTGAAAATTAAAGTTACTCATCCCAATGGAACTGAAACATATATTACTAAAATTGGAGATATGGTGTTAACTAATAGAATAACTTTGTATGATGTTTTGGTTGTTCCTGAATACTGTGTGAGTCTTATGTCAATACATAAAATTGCTAGAGATAGTAAATTGATTGTGGCCTTTGATGAGATAAACTGTTATTTTTTATCCCAGGACTTGAGGGCAGGGAAGGTCTTGGGGATTGGTAAACAGTATGATGGGCTTTATTACTTTGATGATAACAAAGGTAATAGGATTAAAACTTGTATGTCTAATTCTAAATGCTATTTGTCTAGGTATACTTGGCATTGTAGACTTGGTCACCCTGCTGACCAAGCTTTAGATGTTTTGGTTGTTCCTGAATACTGTGTGAGTCTTATGTCAATACATAAAATTGCTAGAGATAGTAAATTGATTGTGGCCTTTGATGAGATAAACTGTTATTTTTTATCCCAGGACTTGAGGGCAGGGAAGGTCTTGGGGATTGGTAAACAGTATGATGGGCTTTATTACTTTGATGATAACAAAGGTAATAGGATTAAAACTTGTATGTCTAATTCTAAATGCTATTTGTCTAGGTATACTTGGCATTGTAGACTTGGTCACCCTGCTGACCAAGCTTTAGATGTTTTAAAAAATGATTTATCTTTAAATAAAAGTGAAGTGTTTGATTCTGTTGTTATCTTTTATAATTTGATTAATACTCAATTTGATAGAAAGATAAAGATTTTGAGAAGTGATAATGGAGGAGAATTTGTTAATAAACAGTTTCAAAATTTTTGTGAAAAACAAGGAATCTTGCATCAAACATCTTTGAGTTACACTCCACAACAAAATGGAGTGGCTGAGAGAAAGCATAGACATCTTCTTAATGTTGCTAGATCCCTTCTTTTCCAAGGGGGGATTCCTTTAAATATGTGGACTGAATGTGTTCTAACTGCTACTTATTTGATTAACAGATTGCCATCTTCTGTCTTGAATGGGAAGTCACCTTTTGAATTGATTTTTAAAAAATCTCCTTCTTTATTTCATTTAAGGGTGTTTGGTTGTCTTGCTTATGCTAAAATCTTAAATATTCATGATAAATTTGCTAGTAAGTCTGAAAAGTGTGTGTTACTTGGTTATGCTAGTACTCAAAAAGGTTATAAACTTTTTAGTCTTGAAAATAAACAAATTGTTTATTCTAGAGATGTAAAATTTTTTGAAGATATATTTCCTTTCAAACAAAAAGTTTGTGAAAATAATGAACATTGTTTTGAAAAACATATTAATCATGAAAACTTTTTTAACAAGTATGATCTTGATAACCACCCTGATGATCCCTATGATGATGAAGGAGATGATAATGAACCTAGTAAGGATGGCATATCATCCTCTCATTCTGGAAGTACATCAGGATCATCCAGTAATGGTGGGGATTCACCTCCACACTATAATGATGATCCAGTTTTGTCTACCAATGAGACTGGATGTAATGCAACCACTGAGGAAACAAATAATTCTGAGGGTGAACAATTTCCTCAAACTAATGAGGATACTAATGTTTTAGGTCAGAATTATGTTTTTAATCCTAGAAGATCTGAAAGAACTTCTAATTTTCCTAAGAAATATCATGATTATGTTGTTGGTAATTCTGTGTCAGATAAGGTTGTTAAATATGGTATTGAAAAGTATGTTAGTTATTCAAATATGACTTCTGAATATAAGTGTTTTGCTGCTTTGTTAAGTAAAAATGTAGAACCCAAAACCTTTTTTGAAGCATCTAAACAACAATGTTGGAATGATGCTATGAATTCTGAGATGGAAGCTTTATATAGAAATAAAACTTGGGATCTTGTTGATTTACCTCATAACAGACAGCCTATAGGATGTAAATGGGTATATAAAATAAAGTACAAATCTAATGGAGAGATAGAAAGATATAAGGCTAGATTAGTAGCTAAAGGTTATAATCAAAAAGAGGGTGTTGATTATGAGGAGACTTTCTCTCCAGTTGTGAAAATTGTAACTGTAAGATGTTTAATTACACTTGCTGTTCAAAATGATTGGCCTCTTTTTCAATTAGATATTAATAATGCCTTCTTGTATGGAGATTTAGTTGAAGATGTATATATGTCACTTCCTCCTGGGTATTTTTCTCATTCTGACAAGAGAGTTTGTAAATTAAATAAGTCTCTTTATGGTTTAAAACAGGCTCCTAGACAATGGAATGCAAAATTAACAAGTGCCTTGTTAGAAAATAAGTTTGTACAAAGTATAAGTGATTATTCACTTTATACTAAATCTGTTGACAATGTGTTCATTGCTATTCTTGTTTATGTGGATGATATAATCATCACTGGAAATAATCTTAAAGAAATTGAGAAGTTTAAAGACTTCTTAAAAACTAAGTTCTTAATTAAAGACTTAGGAAGATTGAAGTATTTTTTAGGGATTGAGATTCTTGATACTTCAAATGGTGTTGTTCTTACTCAAAGAAAATATTGTATGGATTTGGTTTCTGAGTTTGGTCTTCTTGCTAGTAAACCTGTTAATACACCAATGCAACCTAATGTTGCATTAACCAGTTCTCCTTCTGATAAAGATCCTTTGTTAACAAATATTACTGAGTACCAGAAACTGATTGGCAAATTGATTTATTTGACTACTACAAGGCCTGACATTTCATATACAGTGCACTGTTTAAGTCAGTTTATGCACTCTCCTCTTAGATCACACTTGCAGACTGCTATGAAACTTTTAAGGTATCTTAAAGGTTCACCAGGTAAGGGTATCTTAATCTCTAAATCTTCTTCTTTTACTCTTGAGGCTTATTGTGATGCAGACTGGGCAAGGTGTGTTGTAAGTAGAAAGTGTGTTTCAGGTTATTGTGTTGTCTTTTGTGGTTCATTAGTTTCTTGGAAAAGTAAGAAACAAAACACCATATCAAAATCATCTGCAGAAGCTGAATATAGGTCTTTAGCTTCTGTTACTTCTGAAGTTATTTGGATTCAAAAGATTTTGAAAGATCTAGGTTGTAATGTACCTGGTCCTGTTAATGTGTTTTGTGACAGTGATGCTGCAATTAAAATTGCAGCTAATCCAGTGTTTCATGAAAGAACTAAACACTTGGAAATTGATTTGCACTTTGTTAGAGAGAAAATTTTAAAATAAAACTTGGGATCTTGTTGATTTACCTCATAACAGACAGCCTATAGGATGTAAATGGGTATATAAAATAAAAACTTGGGATCTTGTTGATTTACCTCATAACAGACAGCCTATAGGATGTAAATGGGTATATAAAATAAAACTTGGGATCTTGTTGATTTACCTCATAACAGACAGCCTATAGGATGTAAATGGGTATATAAAATAAAACTTGGGATCTTGTTGATTTACCTCATAACAGACAGCCTATAGGATGTAAATGGGTATATAAAATAAAACTTGGGATCTTGTTGATTTACCTCATAACAGACAGCCTATAGGATGTAAATGGGTATATAAAATAAAACTTGGGATCTTGTTGATTTACCTCATAACAGACAGCCTATAGGATGTAAATGGGTATATAGAAATAAAACTTGGGATCTTGTTGATTTACCTCATAACAGACAGCCTATAGGATGTAAATGGGTATATAAAATAAAGTACAAATCTAATGGAGAGATAGAAAGATATAAGGCTAGATTAGTAGCTAAAGGTTATAATCAAAAAGAGGGTGTTGATTATGAGGAGACTTTCTCTCCAGTTGTGAAAATTGTAACTGTAAGATGTTTAATTACACTTGCTGTTCAAAATGATTGGCCTCTTTTTCAATTAGATATTAATAATGCCTTCTTGTATGGAGATTTAGTTGAAGATGTATATATGTCACTTCCTCCTGGGTATTTTTCTCATTCTGACAAGAGAGTTTGTAAATTAAATAAGTCTCTTTATGGTTTAAAACAGGCTCCTAGACAATGGAATGCAAAATTAACAAGTGCCTTGTTAGAAAATAAGTTTGTACAAAGTATAAGTGATTATTCACTTTATACTAAATCTGTTGACAATGTGTTCATTGCTATTCTTGTTTATGTGGATGATATAATCATCACTGGAAATAATCTTAAAGAAATTGAGAAGTTTAAAGACTTCTTAAAAACTAAGTTCTTAATTAAAGACTTAGGAAGATTGAAGTATTTTTTAGGGATTGAGATTCTTGATACTTCAAATGGTGTTGTTCTTACTCAAAGAAAATATTGTATGGATTTGGTTTCTGAGTTTGGTCTTCTTGCTAGTAAACCTGTTAATACACCAATGCAACCTAATGTTGCATTAACCAGTTCTCCTTCTGATAAAGATCCTTTGTTAACAAATATTACTGAGTACCAGAAACTGATTGGCAAATTGATTTATTTGACTACTACAAGGCCTGACATTTCATATACAGTGCACTGTTTAAGTCAGTTTATGCACTCTCCTCTTAGATCACACTTGCAGACTGCTATGAAACTTTTAAGGTATCTTAAAGGTTCACCAGGTAAGGGTATCTTAATCTCTAAATCTTCTTCTTTTACTCTTGAGGCTTATTGTGATGCAGACTGGGCAAGGTGTGTTGTAAGTAGAAAGTGTGTTTCAGGTTATTGTGTTGTCTTTTGTGGTTCATTAGTTTCTTGGAAAAGTAAGAAACAAAACACCATATCAAAATCATCTGCAGAAGCTGAATATAGGTCTTTAGCTTCTGTTACTTCTGAAGTTATTTGGATTCAAAAGATTTTGAAAGATCTAGGTTGTAATGTACCTGGTCCTGTTAATGTGTTTTGTGACAGTGATGCTGCAATTAAAATTGCAGCTAATCCAGTGTTTCATGAAAGAACTAAACACTTGGAAATTGATTTGCACTTTGTTAGAGAGAAAATTTTAAAAGGTGTCATTTGTACACAAAAGATAGGATCTGCAAATCAAGTTGCAGATATCCTAACCAAGGCACTGGATACAAAACAACATAATTTTTTATGTTCAAAATTGAAACTTATAAACCTTTTCCAGGTTAAAACTAAAGGGGGGTGTTAAATTTATGTATAGTTTTAACCTGCTTATAATGTCTAGGGACTAAACTTGTACGTTTAGAACTTATTATGCAGGTATGAAAGTTTTGGACTCAAAGTGACAAGAAGACAAAGTAGAAGGTTCAGATTGTATTAGAGTCAAAATGCTGGAGTATATAAAGAAGACTTAACCCGTTTTAGGGTTAACACAAAAAAAAAAAAAAACGTTCATTCATAAAACTCCTGCTGTTCTTTTTCTCTCTCGATCGATATATATCAATATTCATAATAATTGTAATAGAAAGTGTGTTTCAGGTTATTGTGTTGTCTTTTGTGGTTCATTAGTTTCTTGGAAAAGTAAGAAACAAAACACCATATCAAAATCATCTGCAGAAGCTGAATATAGGTCTTTAGCTTCTGTTACTTCTGAAGTTATTTGGATTCAAAAGATTTTGAAAGATCTAGGTTGTAATGTACCTGGTCCTGTTAATGTGTTTTGTGACAGTGATGCTGCAATTAAAATTGCAGCTAATCCAGTGTTTCATGAAAGAACTAAACACTTGGAAATTGATTTGCACTTTGTTAGAGAGAAAATTTTAAAAGGTGTCATTTGTACACAAAAGATAGGATCTGCAAATCAAGTTGCAGATATCCTAACCAAGGCACTGGATACAAAACAACATAATTTTTTATGTTCAAAATTGAAACTTATAAACCTTTTCCAGGTTAAAACTAAAGGGGGGTGTTAAATTTATGTATAGTTTTAACCTGCTTATAATGTCTAGGGACTAAACTTGTACGTTTAGAACTTATTATGCAGGTATGAAAGTTTTGGACTCAAAGTGACAAGAAGACAAAGTAGAAGGTTCAGATTGTATTAGAGTCAAAATGCTGGAGTATATAAAGAAGACTTAACCCGTTTTAGGGTTAACACAAAAAAAAAAAAACAAAACACCATATCAAAATCATCTGCAGAAGCTGAATATAGGTCTTTAGCTTCTGTTACTTCTGAAGTTATTTGGATTCAAAAGATTTTGAAAGATCTAGGTTGTAATGTACCTGGTCCTGTTAATGTGTTTTGTGACAGTGATGCTGCAATTAAAATTGCAGCTAATCCAGTGTTTCATGAAAGAACTAAACACTTGGAAATTGATTTGCACTTTGTTAGAGAGAAAATTTTAAAAGGTGTCATTTGTACACAAAAGATAGGATCTGCAAATCAAGTTGCAGATATCCTAACCAAGGCACTGGATACAAAACAACATAATTTTTTATGTTCAAAATTGAAACTTATAAACCTTTTCCAGGTTAAAACTAAAGGGGGGTGTTAAATTTATGTATAGTTTTAACCTGCTTATAATGTCTAGGGACTAAACTTGTACGTTTAGAACTTATTATGCAGGTATGAAAGTTTTGGACTCAAAGTGACAAGAAGACAAAGTAGAAGGTTCAGATTGTATTAGAGTCAAAATGCTGGAGTATATAAAGAAGACTTAACCCGTTTTAGGGTTAACACAAAAAAAAAAAAAAAAAAAAAAAAAAAAAAAAAAAAAAAAAAATGAGTGAAAAAAAAAAGCAAACAAAGAATTCACCACCACGGAAGGGACCAATACGCGCTCCAATACGCTCGAATACGGCCCACACCCAATGGTGTGGACCGTATTGAATGTCCAATACGCCCGTAGTATTCATACACTGGGGGTGCTCTTACAAGGTGGCATTAGATAATTAACACGAGTGAAAGACGACAAGTGGGCTTTTAGATTAAGAACACTTTTTCCGATTTTGAGTCTCTTAAATTATAGGTCCTCGTTAACTCCTTTAAGCTTGTAAGTTTTTAAAAGATTGGCATTATTATTAAACACCCTAAAATGATGCTTAAAACTGATCATAAAAGTTGACTACTGACGAAAGAAATTTGTGCTCCTTCGCTTGATGTTGTCGTTGGTCCGTCAGAACTTGGTCCAACGTGCTACCTATGACAAAGAAAGCACACCGTTAGCCTCGTCAAAAGAGGAGGAAGGTTCCTCTTTTGACCAAGCTCGGGCGTGAGAATAAGTATGGGTTTTTCGTAAGGTATTTGATAATCGAGAGAGAGAGAGTGAGTAGTTGAGAGTGTCATAAATGAGGATCTGAAGCCCTCTATTTATAGTACCCATATTGGATAATAGGGTGCTTCATCTTGAGGGTGGTCCATCACCCGGGTAATAGGCTTCCACTTACCTTAGAGGGTACCCAATGGTTCGTCCATTGGGTTCGTTTGAGGTGGACGGACGAGTCCACACCGTTGGGTGGGACTCGTCCCTTGTTCGTCCGCCTTGCTCGTCCGGGGGATTAGTCCCTGCAGGGACGAGTCTTTTGGGGTTTTTTTTTTTTTTTAATCCTATATACAAAGAAGAAGACAAAAAAATTAGTGGGTCCAAGACTAGTCCTTGAGGGATGAGTGCATTGGGTGCATTTTGGGGGGATTAGTCCTTGGAGTGTTTTTTGCTGATGTGGCGTTGACAGGGACTAGTCCTTGGGGGATGAGTGGTGGGCATTGGGTACCCTCTTATCATTCTTGTATTTGTTGGACAATAACAAGCCCTTTTGTGAGCTGGTCTCCACTATACATTTTGATGGATTACTTTGGCTTGTTCGTTGATTCATTCGTTTGTTGGTTCATCATGCTGGTTCATCCTATGGGTTGGTCCATCATGCTGGTCCATCCTATGGGTTGGTCCATCGTGCTGGTCCATCCTAGGTACTGGTCCATACACCTTCAACTACAAACCGCAAATTATACGCTACCTGTTAAGTCTTTCAAGGTGAGGGATTAACATTGTCGTAGCTCGATTATATTTTCAATCTTGAAAGAGCTATTTATAATTTATTTTTGGATAAAGGCGGCTACGTACTGACAGGCCATATATATCAGGTATTCAAAAATAGTTTACAAGCTTGGTAAACGGGTACTGGACTAAGTCTTTGGCACAAAGTAGCTTGGTCTAAAATGTGCCACTTCACGCACTACTACAAATATAAGTAAAGGAGACCTGTTTTAAGGGGCTTTAGAGAGCCCTTTTACAACCGGTTTCTATTAAAGGGGTTTCTATTAGAAAGTAAAAACTGGTTTCCTTGCATAGATATAGAAACCCCTTTTTAATCACCTAACCGGTTTCTATGTTACCTATAGAGACCTGTTTTACTAAAGAACCAATCTCCTTGGCTGATATATAAACTTGTTTTGAATCACATAACCGGTTACTTTGGAGCTCAAAACCCGCGAAAGGCGGCAATGAGCAGTTTCTTTCTTAATATATAAATTTACTTTTTATATATTATGAATGATAATATCTCACAAATTATAAGTTCTCATAAAAATAAGAATAGATGATATCCATATATATATAGGGGACCCTTATTTTGAGAACCTTTTTTTTGTAAGAACCGTGAGAACTCTTAAATTTCATATTGGATCACATGTTTTTTTTGTTCATTCACATGTGAAACGTTATAAAAATATATGTTGCAGAAGAAATTTTTTTTCAAAACCTTATATATAGTCGTTTGTCACATGTGAACAAAAAACGTGAACAAATTCATTCACAAGTTCACAAAAGGCTATTTTGAAGGTTTCTTAAAAAAGTTTCTTTTACAACATACATTTTTATATCATTTCACATGTGAATGAACAAAAAAAACATGTGAACAAATATATAATTTAAGAGTTCTCATGGTTCTTACAAAAAAAATGGTTCTCAAAATAAGGAAACTCTCTCTCTCTCTCTCTCTCTCTCTCTATATATATATATATATATATATATATATATATTATATATTAATAATCTATCTATATGTAACTAAAAGAGGAGGTTGGGAGTACACTTGACACTCCTTAAACCCCTTTTTAAACCTAAAACTCTCTCCTAATTACTCTAGAGGTCTCTTTTTTTTCTAGATTTTTTATTTTTTATTTGCTTATTAAATAGATAATTATATTTAAAACTCTATCATAAATCTTTTTCTATCAAAACAAATCTTTTTAAATTTTAAAGATATATAATATCCTTAAAACTCTTCCAATAAATATATATACAATTACCATCCAATTATCCTTTTTTAAAAATTATTATATATACAAACTAAATTTTTTATTAATCATTCTCATTCATATTATTTCTCTCATTCCTATCTTTAATAAACAAATCAAGTTCAGTAAATTTCTCAACAAAAAAAACACATACGTTTTTTTTATATCACTTTAATTTTATTTTTGGTATTTTGTTTGTGTTTGTTTAATATTCGATTGAATTGTTATGTTATTGTTAACAACCAAACATTGGATTTCTATGATACATTTAATGAAAATAATTTACAACGTTTATTCCTAAACATTTAAATTAACCGCACTACCCATTTTACATTAAAAACTGCTACATCAATAACATACACGTCCTCACCACTATCACCACCACCATTTTCCGCTACTACCACCTGTCGTCACAATGCACTGGCATCAATCTAGTTAACATATATAAGTATCATATTTAATATGTAAAAATCATTAAACTTGTTATGGACAAACTTAACTTCTTTTCATTCTTCTATGCATTTTTATACAATCTATTAAAATAAATCACCTTTTTTTACCTTAAACTTCCAGCTTTTGAAAAACCAAAAATACTTCTCTCTTTATTCACTAATTTAAATATCTACATCTAATATACCTATAATACCCTTAATGAAATAATTTACAATATAGAACCTTCAACACTTAAAGTAATTACACTACCACTTTTAGCATCAATTACTTTTAAATTCACCACCATCGCCGCCCCCACCGCCGTCACCACTGCCGCCCCCACCACCGTCACCACCATCACCTCCGCCATCACTATCCCCACCGCCGCCGCATTGTGAGGGTATAAGTCTAGTAATTTTATAAATTAATAAACTACAAATTGTCAATCACGTACAAAGAAAAAATCAATATATTTTTAAGGTATTTTGGATTGACATGGAAGAATTTAGCTAAATATTATACTGTATATTCGTTTATGTATATATATTCATTTAATTTGAATTTGTACATATCCGTTCATTATATTCAACAATATCCAGGTAATTAGTAAATATATGGAGATAGGATGCCCAACCGATGGAAAGTAGGTTTAGACACCTGTTTTTAAGAGAGTGAAAAACCGGTCTCTATTTGATTAGTTTAGAGAAGTGTTTTTTACAAAAACCGATCTATATAAAAGGACAACGGTTTTGGAGCAAAAACCGGTCTCCATTTGTAGTTATAGAGACGTGTTTTTTATTTTAAACCCCTCTTTATACATAGAAACCACCTTTTAAAGTGAAACCGGTCTCCTTTGTTTTATAGAAACCAGTTTTATCAAATTTTTCTAAAACACTTTTATATGAGGGGTCTCTATTTGGATTTTTGTAGTAGTGACGTAACATTGAATTCCAACACCTTCAACAATTATGTATATCTATACTTGTTATTAAAAAGAAAATAGACCCCCTATTGAAAGTTACAGGGGAAAGAAATGTCAGAAATACCCTCCATTAAAACAACCCACCATAAATACAATACACCTCCACCCTAAATAAAATAAATACATCATCAGTTCCTCAACTTTTAAAATAACTATACTAACCATTATATTAATTACATTTACATCAATAGCGCGCCTACATTATTCGTCGTCACCGCCGTCAGTCACCGCCGCCACCCGTCACCACCGCATTGCCGTCACCGCCGCCGCATTGCGCGGACACCATGCTAGTATAGTTTAATATGATTATTAAACTATGAATACTTGTCGTATGAATACATGTCATATGAATACGTTAATTTTATCATATGAAATTTAAACCACTTATTTATGATAAATTTGAGATAATAGCTAAAATTTACAAAAAGAGAAAATGATACAAATTATTACACTTCACATAAATTAACTTAACGTGTCACATGATAGGTGAAAATGGATAGCAAAATGATAGTGCATAAAAATGGATAATTTGATTGAATAACATTATTCAAGTACACAAACTTAGAGATATAATTGAAAATCAACTGCACTTGTTATCGGTTTTGATGTCTCAATCAAGACTTCTACTAGTAGTTTGTGGAGGTGCTAAATCGTTCAATTTTATACAAACACAATTATGTTTAATACACAAAGGAAGTGTGAGTGGCGGGCAGTGAAGCCAAATACACTCTTTGACGTCTTTACATGGAAGATCATCCGCGAGCGAAACTTTAGGAAAGTTCATCATACCTATAAATAAATGAAAACGACATTTTAATATGGTCAAGTGTAAATGAACGTAACAAGAAGAAAGTTAAAATGATTACCAGAAAGAAAAACAACAAATATAAATAGAGTTGAAAGTTTTAGAGAAGTCATCTTCATGACTGTTGCAGATAAGTTATAATTTTTATTTGTTTGTGAAATACTTCAATTCATATGAAATTATGCAGAGTCTCTCTTATCGAACTTTATAAGCGAATTCCTATTTGTCATTTTGTTATTTCTATCTTCTTGCATTTAATACCTTTTATGAGTTTTTAAGACACAAACATTTGTGAGAACTTTATTGCAATCAATGTTGGTCATTAATGTTTGAATACTATATATTTGCAATAGTTAAATTAAGATTATTAATGTTTTATAATATCTATACTATTTAATAAAAAAAAAACCCTCTTATTTTTATAAGTGTTGAAATGTTATGTAATATTTTCACTTAGTACTCTTTAAAATATTTTCTACCCCTTAACATTAATAATTAAATTACACTATTAATTCTTTATCATTTAAAATATTTTCCATTAACTTTTACATCAATTACTTTTACATCAATTATTAGACCATTCGACGTCGCCTCTACCACCAACATGCCCCCACCACCACACCGTCGCTGCTATGACCATCGCCGCATTGCGCGGATACCGTACTAGTTTAAAT
Organism: Erigeron breviscapus; assembly: GCA_034093135.1. Lineage (NCBI taxonomy): Eukaryota > Viridiplantae > Streptophyta > Magnoliopsida > Asterales > Asteraceae > Erigeron > Erigeron breviscapus. Next base: position 126,425,057 of record CM067167.1, read on the forward strand.
ATAAGAACAAAAAAAAAGAAAATGAAAATACTGTACTATATATATAGCTTTCCATCTATAATAAGATCTTCAACGTATTGTTGGCACTCGATTAAAGTGAATAGATAGAATGATCACTAGAAGGATGCCCGCACGTTGCATCGACAACGGTCACTACAAGAAATATATACTTTCCTCACACTTGTTTTTTAATACTTTTAAAAAGTGTGAAATTTTTTGTTAATTTAATCACATTTATAAGTGGTAAGAAATAATTTACATTTAAAAGTGTGAAGAAATTTAAAAAATCACAATATTTACACACTTATACATGTGGAAAAGAAAAGTTCACACTTTCAAGTGTGTAAAAATATGTCAATTGTTCACACTTAAGAGTGTGAAAGTTAATTTGTAACACCTATTTTCTTCACACATGTGGAGTGTGAAGAAACCATGTGTTACAAATTGACTTTCACACTTTTAAGTGTGAAAGTATTTGACAATTGTTCACACTTTTAAGTGTTAACATTTTGTTTACACATTTATAAGTGTGAAAAAATTATAATTTTTAAAATTTATTCACACTTTTAATGTAATTTTTTTCTACACATTTTTATATGTGATTAAATTCATAAACTTTTTCACACTTCTTATAAGGAAGTGTGAACAAATGAACTTTTTTTTGTAGTGGGTATATAATGCGTGAGAGGCCTTAACGGTAGTACAAACTGTTTAGGTTACTTTCATGAGATGCGGTGATGAGGCGTCTAACCTTGGTTATCATTATAAATATAAGTCGGGGATTAGATGCAAAAATTAACTATTTTAAATAGATTTGTTAGGATTATTTAGGGGCAGTTTGAAGATACTGAAAAAAGTATTGAATTTTCTAAAATAAGAATAGTAGTTTGTTTTATAAGGGATTAAAGATATTATTTATTAAAGGGGCTTTAAGGAAGTGTGGAATTGTATGACATAGGTGATATATACATCATGTATCGCCTGAATGTCCAAAAATGTTTGGAATCACAGAGAAAATATTTAGCTTGAATTTAATTGTTATATATAAAAAAAACTGTTAAATACTTATTTCCTCCCAACCGTTCATGGCTTCCACTTTTTCTCCTTGCAATTTTTGCTTCAAATAAAAATCTTTCAAAATGCTTATGAGAATTACTTCTTGCTCATAGTTCTAAATCTAATTATATTTATCAAAACTCATATATCCATTTTTAATTATATCTACAAGCCAAACTCCACTTAAAAATATTACTTTCTATCCACTCCATATTACTTTATAAAAAAGCGTACTTATATGATAAAGAAACAAAATCTATTACGTCCCTAGTCTTGTTTTGGTGTTTTTTTCGTTTTTGTTTTCCGTTTTTTGTTTTTCTTTTGATATGAGATTAACATAAGAAAAATGAAGTTAGTTCAATTGGTAAATGTATCTCTAGTCTTTCTCACAAGTTTTGGTTCGATTCTATGGGGTGAAAAGTCTGTGGGGTTTTTCCCGAAATCATTTTTAACGACTCATGGTCTACATCTTATAGTTTAGAGTTCGTACAAGGCTTCACTAGTATAGAGTGAGGTGTCTTTAATGTCAAATACCGACTTACTGTTAAAGAAGAATTGATTATAAATATTAAAAAGACATTAGTTAACTTCTTAAATTCTTCCCTGCCCTACTAACAAATTAACAACCCCATATCCTCCTTTATCTAACACACACATCCAAACCCAAATTTTCAACATCTTAACAACTCCAAATTAAATGAAACTTGCTATCATCCAAAACAATCACAAAACCATATCTCCGGCCACCCTCACACCGGAAATGGACCGTAAAATATGGCGAAAACTCCCCGTCGAACTACTCGAAAGAATCCTCTCATTTCTACCTCTAAAAACATTCATATCACTCCAACCAACTTGTAAATACTTTAGATCATTACTTTTCTCACCACTTTTCCTTTCTTGTCATTCAAACTCATCTCTATCTTCATTCTTGTTATTATCTCACCCTCAATCACCTCACTATCATTTATACGACACCGTTTCAAATACTTGGCGTAATTCCAATCTTTCCTTACCTCGTACCTTGTCTTTCGCACCACTTGTTTCAACATCAACATCTTTGTTCTGTTTTTCTGCTGTCCCAGATTTTTCAAACTCTGCATTTTTAATACATAATATTCTAGCTAGATCATCTAGAGTCATTAAATTCCCTGAATATCCATTTATTTATGAAAGACTAACTTTAATTACAAACCATAATGGTTACAAACTTTTTTGTTTATCTTCTGAATCCTCGAAAAACCATTCGTATGTTTACGACTCTAGATCACGTATATGGTGTCAATATAATGGGTTTGATCAATTGTTAGGAGAAAGTTATCATCAAGAAGGGGTTTTATTTAACGAATGTTTGTATTTTGCCACACGTGAGCCTTTTTTAGTTGTTAGTTTTGATTTACGTACAAAACATTGGGAGGTTTGTGAAGCGAATATGCCTGAAGAACTTACTTTTGTTAGATTAATAAGTAATGGAAATGGGAATAGATTGTTTATGTTTGGAGGAATTGGAAGGAATGCGATTTCAAGAAGTATGAAAATATGGGAATTGGAATTGGATGGAAATGATCAAAGGAAATGGAATGAAATTGAGAGTGTACCGGAATTGATGTGTAGGAAATTTGGATCGGTTTGTTATCATAATTATGAACGGGTTTATTGTTTTTGGCATCAAGGAATGATATGTGTGTGTTGTTATACATGGCCTGAAGTTTTGTATTATAAAGTGTCGAGAAGGACTTGGTATTGGGTGCCAAAATGTCCTTCGATTCCTGATAAATGGAGTTGTGGTTTCAAGTGGTTTTCTTTTGTTCCTCAACTCTATGGTTTCGTTTAATAATTATTAGGGATTGAGTTCTATTGTTGTTGTATTGTATTTTGGCGGATCGATTTTAATTTTTTTGAGTACGAGTAGCATTATTGGAGATAGATATACTACCACATTGTACTTAGTCCGGTCCTCGGAAACATGTATAAGGTTAGTACGATGTATCTTTTTTCACTTTCTTTTTATTTATTTATTTATTTTTATTTCATTAATTTGTTGTTGGCTTGTGGTACTGAGTTAGTTAATTTATCGAGGTTTGTATTTGGTTTTGTTGGATAAGTTCAATTTTATGTGTTGAGTACGTGTAAAGAATGGTTAAGTTGCTTTCTATAGAAAAGTAGTTTGGAAATATATATATATGTGGAATTGATTCGAATGTGGTGCGTGTTTGTCACAATGCGTATTATATATATATATATATTCAAATCCCTTTGACTGGTCGATTGCTATTGACATTGTTAAATTTGTTATTTAAGCATTTTTTTTCTTCCATTTTTTGCATTATGAGTTTGACAGAATTGAATGTGAATGAAAGTTGATCATACAAAATGAGAATGGAACTAAATAATACAATTTTTTTCATGATCAATTAATGGAACTTTGTTACAAAATAAGAATGAAACTAAAGCAAAAGAAACTAAATTATGATAACAATTCCAAACAATTTATACAACGACAGGTAATGATAAAAATAATAGACGAACATATTTGAAAATTTGTACTCTTTATTAGGCTCTGGCTGCTGACCTTGTGTTCCGTCTTTGAATTTTCGTTTGTTGACCCTGAACACCTTATAATCAGGTTTGACCCGTTTGTAGTGGTATGGGTGAACCATATTATTGCGTATTATTTCGTACTTTTATAATCATATCTTTGTTGCCATACGGTGCTCTATTTTTTGTAACTTTTTTCTTTCCTTGGACATCAGTAAATGGTTTCTATTTTTGGTCGCTCGGGTTTCTTTAAACCACGCAACAAATTTAACCCATAACAAAGCATGGACATAATAATTCTAGTAATAGTCAAAACTCAGATTTTAAATCAATCCTCAAAATGTAGCAAGAATAAAAATGACCCATTAATTCAAGATTCAATAAACCAAGCCCTTACAGTTTAGTTATAAATTTTGTGGGTTCGAAATAGATATAATTAAGCTATAGCGAAAGGAACTAAAAAACACATAAAACTATCAAGTGTTAATTACTACGAGTAATTAACTTTAACTTTTAGCGTACATCTTGATTATACCAAACTTTTTTAAGGTGGCTTCAATTTTTGCAGGAATGATGTAAATCTTGAATATGAAAATCCACATAATAATAATAATGCAATTAGACAGAAAAAAAAGAAAGAACATAGTGTACGTGTGATTATATAACCTTCTTGCATTTTATCATTTGAAAAATAGAATCTATTTAAATGTGGAAAAATTCATGGGGTGAGGAAAAGAAAGAAAAGGTGCAAGGTGAGGAGATATCTCATCTTGCTTGCTGGGAGAGAGGAAGCTTCCGGACCACCTTTTCCAGCCAGATAGCGAGCGATCACTCAGCAATGAACACTAACTGAAAGCGGCCGGGAATGAGTACTCACCGGACCCAGCTTGTTATGCTATCGCCAGGGAATAAAGTCCTTGCTTTCTCTATGGTTCCTCTTCTCTTCTTCCTCGAACAAAAAAAAGATCTCGCCATCAGCTCATTGGTATTGGATGTATCGTTAGGTTGTGCCGAGTCAAATCTGCTCCGTTTTTTTTCCGTTGCAGAAAAAAGATCCCTTCCCCCCGCTTTCAAAAATGGAATAGTCTAAGATGCTTAATAGCTCCAACAAGCGCGAAAGCCGTTGCTTCTTGCTTTCGAGGCCAAGCCTACGTTTGCTTAGTAAGGTTGCTTCTTTTTATATCTCCTCAAAAAAAGATTTCAAAAATGGAATTGGGCTTCCAAATGAGGGAGTTTGGGCCTGACAGTCACCTCACCGGCTCACCACATGCTGTGATTTGCCAACAGCCCAACACTCTCTAAAGAAAAAAGAAGTTATAAGCATTCGAAGTTAGACATTTTGTAGCGCATTTTCATGATATATGAAAGAGTCGGTACGTTGCATCTTTTAACATAAGATTCTAGTTGTCGCGAGAGATGTTAATGTGTTCCGCTTACGATTTGGTCACTAGAATTCTGTTAAGTTTTAGTGGCCTAGCGGGTTACAACTCTGTTTTTGGAGCAACTAGAATTTTGGTCACATGAAAATTAAAAACTTGAATGGTTATTACTTATTAACGGGTTACTCGTTAATACATGAAGTTTATTAGACTCAGGAACCCACAACATTGCAGGGAAAAAACAAAGAACTAAACAACTCCATCTTACCAACTTCGTCTACGACAAATAGATCGGTGTCTTCTTTGACCTGGAAATGAACGTCTAAAATGAATCTCTTCTGTTTGCAAGGAAACTTAGTTTGACTTTTGAGGTCAAACATCTTAATTTCCATATCCAAAGTTTACTTTGATGATGCTACGTGTCAGTACCAACATTTTGCATTTGTGTTAGTTGCTAATTATTTATGGTGTTTATAAGTTTTCTTGGTTATATATCGATTCCAACTTAGCTTTTGAGTGGAAATCATATCGGTGTATTTGACCATTAAAGTCAAAATGGTTATAATGCAGTTACTATGGCTTACAATAAGATATTAACAACCATAAGGATCCTGAATGCGTGAAACGTGAGACCATAGTTGTCAAACCCGTACGAGTCACGAGTCGACTCGTACGAGTCGAGTCAAAATCAAGTGAAAACGAGGCGACTCGGTAGATGACTCGGCTTTGCTCCAGACTCGTAGAATGACTCGTTTTTTGTTGTACGAGTCAATGAGTCATGATCCGAGTCACGAGTCACGAAATAATGTTTTTATTTTTATTTTTTTTATATTTTTTTTAAAACATAAATATTTTATATGCTTTTAAATTTGATTTGATTTTATTAATGTTTACTACTTTTAGCTTAATTTATCAATACAATACTATATTTGTACAATAAAAACTTATATATTATTATAAAATTATACATTATCAAATATCCTGACTCTTACGATTCGAGTCACGAATTGAAAAATCACATTTCGAGTCGAGTCAAAAATACCGAGTCGATAACTATGATTGAGACAATCCCAGGATACAAAAAGGAAGATAAATAGAGATTACTTTCAAAGTATCGGTCCATTTGACCATTGTAGTCAAAGTCAAACTGTCAAACTAAGGATAAGTATCTCGTAATCAGTGGAACGGAAGCAGAACCCAAACACACAAAGTGAATAAATATAATAAATTATGTTCGTAGTATTGAAAGGGATAAGGTCGACAAGCAGGACAAAGTTAAAGACTCGACTGATGCAAAGTTAAAGACTCGAATGATGCTACATCGACTTTGTATCTCCCCACATTAGGCCATCTATTAGACTCTGCACTACCAACCATTGATAAACCGGATCATAGACACAGCATCTAACTAAGTCGATAGAAAGGCCAACATAAAGCACTTTTTACCTGCCATTATTTGGATTTAATTTTTGTGCCATCTTTTTCTAAGAGCAAATGATAATATTTATTTACTAAGAATAGAATTGTGAAATCACCACCTGTTATTTGTATTGTGTAAATTAAAGTGAAGGGAATAATAACCAATAATATCTACTGTAGCACAATAAATCAATTTAGAAAAACTCGGCTTCTTTAAACAAGGAGTCTCAGGTTCAAGTCCTGCAGCAGAAATTTTTTGTAGGTTGACTAAATTATTTATATTCTTTTTTTTACAGAGATAAATCGATAACTATACATACAAACTTGTCATCCGCAATAACAATATATCATGTCAGTGTTAATTAGTATCATCATTAAAACCAATTAAGCCCATAAGATACTACAATAAAAAATCAATTCTTTAATTAAGTGTGACAACTGATCATCATACCATTCTTTTCTCTCAGATGATGAATTACAGCCAAAGTATAAGCTAGAACAGTGTTAATATAATTCATGATAACAACAGGGGGCCATTGCATGAAACTTCAAAACAGAATTTTCACCTCCTGGTAAGTGGTAAATACAAGTTTTATATACAATTTATGTAAAGCGAAACGGGTGTGAGTTGTTATTCTTTGACGTAATAAAATTTTGATCCGTGGTAATGATCGTCCATGTAGTTGATCCGTACTTTTCATATACAACGAAAACGAGTCAAAGATTTGTCTTGCAATCTTGATAAGGTAAAAATGTAGATAGTATTTATATTAAAATTCAGATGTATGTTCGGTTTATTGGTGCTTAGCTAACAACATGTTATTTTCCGCTTTAAATAGATTTGAAGCAATAAGTAATCAACAAATTCCGCTGTAGCACAATCAACTCTTGATATGTTATCTAAAGGCTCCTTTAACGAGTCCCAGGTTCGAGTCCTGGCAGTGGTAAAATTTATTTTTTCCAGAGTTATTTTCTTCTCAAGACACTCTATAGTTTGACCAAATTATATATATCTCTGTATACCCATGACCTTTTTGAATCAAATTAATCGTATGTGATTTGATTAATTAGATTATTTATATTTCTTTATCGTGATCTTTTACCCAATAACTTTACTTAATTATTTATATTTGTTTCTTCTTCTTATGATTTTTACCCAATAATTAGACTAAACTATGTATATTCCTTATTTTTTCATGATTCTTTGCCCAATAATTGGACTAAATTATTTTTTAGTGAAGAAATTGTTTACAAGTGTAAATTACACAATCAACAAGTCAGGACCCATATTTGGGTGTTCAATCAACTAAAAGATTACTCAATCTCTTACAAAGATTGATAATTATTTTTTCCAGAGTTATTTTCTTCTCAAGACACTCTATAGTTTGACCAAATTATATATATCTCTGTATACCCATGACCTTTTTGAATCAAATTAATCGTATGTGATTTGATTAATTAGATTATTTATATTTCTTTATCGTGATTTTTACCCAATAATTAGACTAAATTATTTATATTCTTTTTTTTACAGAGATAAATCGATAACTATACATACAAACTTGTCATCCGCAATAACAATATATCATGTCAGTGTTAATTAGTATCATCATTAAAACCAATTAAGCCCATAAGATACTACAATAAAAAATCAATTCTTTAATTAAGTGTGACAACTGATCATCATACCATTCTTTTCTCTCAGATGATGAATTACAGCCAAAGTATAAGCTAGAACAGTGTTAATATAATTCATGATAACAACAGGGGGCCATTGCATGAAACTTCAAAACAGAATTTTCACCTCCTGGTAAGTGGTAAATACAAGTTTTATATACAATTTATGTAAAGCGAAACGGGTGTGAGTTGTTATTCTTTGACGTAATAAAATTTTGATCCGTGGTAATGATCGTCCATGTAGTTGATCCGTACTTTTCATATACAACGAAAACGAGTCAAAGATTTGTCTTGCAATCTTGATAAGGTAAAAATGTAGATAGTATTTATATTAAAATTCAGATGTATGTTCGGTTTATTGGTGCTTAGCTAACAACATGTTATTTTCCGCTTTAAATAGATTTGAAGCAATAAGTAATCAACAAATTCCGCTGTAGCACAATCAACTCTTGAAGATTATTATAACGGCTTCTTTAATTCGAGTCCCAGGTTCGAGTCCTGGCAGTGGTAAAATATTATTTTTTCCAGAGTTATTTTCTTCTCAAGACACTCTATAGTTTGACCAAATTATATATATCTCTGTATACCCATGACCTTTTTGAATCAAATTAATCGTATGTGATTTGATTAATTAGATTATTTATATTTCTTTCTTCTTCTCATGATTTTTTACCCAATAATTAGACTAAATTATGTATATTTCATTTTTTCATGATTCTTTGCCTAATAATTGGACTAAATTATTTTTTAGTGAAGAAATTGTTTACAAGTGTAAATTACACAATCAACAAGTCAGGACCCATATTTGGGTGTTCAATCAACTAAAAGATTACTCAATCTCTTACAAAGATTGATAAATATTTTTTCAAAGCAAAGAAACACATAAAAAGATATACATGGACATATGAGTTTCAATTTTATATGAATAACACATATAAGCACGAGCTCGACATATAGCTTTGGGGTGTCTTTAGCTAGCTGCAAAAAAACATTTTAACATCCATTTCAAGAAATTTTTTGTAAGTTCGACATCACTTCAAAGTGATCCAAAAGGCTTCAGAAAGACGTCTAAGTCTAAATTGCAGGGGAACTAAAATGGATGAAATATATCTGAGGCGAGCTAGAAAAAAACCCCCAAGACTAGAGGTTACGATACTTGTTTTTACCCTAGCTCGTTTCTAGTAGTATCTCAGTCCTGAGTTTCATTTCAGACATGCGTGGTTTGAGCTCCGATTATTTCCCATTAGATGTTACTATGATGTCTCGAATGTTAACTACTAACTTGCTGTTTATAAAAAAAAACATCATTACATATTACCATTACCATAAGGCACCAAAAAAAAAAAAAAAAAAAAAAAAAAAAAAAAAAAAAAAAATAAAAAAAAACATCATTACATATTACCATTACCATAAGGCACCAAAATTTATTCATAAAGCTCCATAGTTGCGCCAAGGTTTTGCTCTAAATATTGGGCCAGCATTACCTAAAGCTGTAGAATATATAATTAGAAGGGCTTTATATAAATAGATTGTAAATATAAGGGTTAGTAATGTAAATAGTTAGATAGGCGGTTACCAAATTAATTAGGTGTATATAAACCTTTGTATATATTTTCTTGATTGTAATTTTTCATATTTTCAATTAATACAAACTTCATTTCATAATTCTTCATGGTATCAAAGCACATGGATTTCTAAAACCCTAATTCATTTCTAATCAATTTTCCAGTCTATTTTCCGATCAATTAATGATCGATTGCCGTTATTGATTTAGGTTTTCTCATTTCCTTGTGTTCCGATCAGAATCCTGATCATTTTCATATATTGATTCTATCAAAATTAGGGTTTCGTGTTTCAAATCGTTTTAATGGCGGTTACCGATCTTAATTCCAGCCAAACTGGTCCTAATTCCGGTCAAACTGGACCTAATTCCGTAACTACATACAACATCAATGATCCTTTGAGCTTGAATAATTCCGATCATCCCGGAATGCTTCTAACTAACACTCCTTTCAATGGAAGTAACTTTTTAGGGTGGAGCCGTAATATAAAAATGGCGTTGGGAGCAAAATTGAAGTTAGGGTTCATTGATGGAACTTGTTCTAAACCAGATGATGTGGCAGACTCTCAGAGATGGATTCATTGTGATTTTATGGTTATATGCTGGATCTTGAATTCTATGACTCCTGAATTAGCAGATGCCTTCATGTATGCTCAATCTGCCAAAGAACTTTGGACTGAAATCAGTGAACGTTATGGTCAAAGCAATGGTCCTCTTATTTTCCATCTAGAAAGAGAATTGAGCAAGATTTCTCAAGGTAATCTGTCTGTTGCATCTTATTTCAATAAATTGAAGAGGTGTTGGGATGAATTACATAATTTGAATGGTATACCTACTTGTAATTGTGGGAAGATGAATGAATGCACTTGTGGTTTAGTTGATAAATTCATTGAAATGGATAGTAAATCTAAGCTAATGCAGTTTTTGATGAAACTGAATGATGAATATGAAACGGTTATGAATCAAATCTTGTCAATGGACAAGTTACCTTCTGTTAATAAGGCCTATTATATTGTTCAACAAGTTGAGAAACAAAGACAAGTAACCTGTCATCCTGTTGATCCTACTGCTTTCTTTGTTAATAATAATAACAAAGAACCTTATCATCCCAAAAGAGAGTTTAAGACCAGTAGAATTGAATCAAAGTGAGATGTTAAAAGGATGTGTACTTATTGTAAGCAAGAAGGACATTTGTATGAACAATGCTTTGAAAGGCTAGGGTATCCTGATTGGTATAAGGGTAAAAGGACCAAAAGAGGTGTGAGAATGGCTGCACAAGTTGGAAATACTTCTGAGGAACATATTGGTGATACTCCTTTTGATGGAAATGTGGATACTAATCTGGATCCAAAGTTGGTAGCTGCTGTGTGTCAAGAAATGTTTAAGATGTTCAAAGCCAAAGCCCTGATGTGCTAAATCGAGTTTAAAATTTAAAACTAGAAATACCTTGAAACTCACTACTACACACTATCGGGCAGTGGACCCGATCGTATGCAGTATAGTTAAAAAGTAAGTCCAGGTTCGTTCACGGGGATTGGTTTGAATCAATTGTTTAACAAAGTAGTTTGGAAAAAGGGTGGAACGCTTTGAATCTCTCTTTGACAATTAACTTAAAATAACTTAAAAGACAAACGCGTAAAGGTAAAGGTAAAACTGCAAACAATAATAGTAAAGATCATCCACCTTGACTTCGCTAGACTTCAAACGTGATTGCATTCAATTAAGACCAAATTCATTAAGAGTTGACAAGATAATCGTGAAAGGATAAAATGCTCGCGTGGTACCACCAACCGCTCACAAAACACCCAAACACCTAAGTTGCTAGTTTAATTACCCAAGCCGGTACCACCAATGCCTAGACAACCTTACCAACAATTAGTTTACTTGATCATCACATTACCAATCGAGCCTATGTGAATTAAAACGTGGTACCACCAACCACTTCTAAACACGTTGACAAAATTATTCCTTTTATTAAAATGACATTCACTATCACACCATGAACTAGTGATAATTGCTCATAGACAAGAAACCGTTTGAAAATCACATATGTATCCAACTAGTACCACTAACGAAGAACACACATGCCACCAATATCATAATAATAAATATAAAGGAATAAAATCATCAAGATCTCGACACAACGATAATTGAAATCAACTCTTTGAATTAAAACATCTAGCAATCACATCATTCGTCTAGTTACATCAAGGTGGATGATTGAAATATTAGCCACTCATAATTAAATTGAAATAACAATCAAAGTAAAGGAAGAACATGATGTACCAATTGTTTGAGGAATAGAAATTGCAAGACAATAAAATAGATACGATCTAAGTGGGTGCACGTGAATCTTCAATGAATCGGAAGATGTTGAAATCTTGAATTGATCCTTGAAGGTGTTCCTTGAAGTGCAGCTCTTAGAAAGAAGATTTGATCCTTTGGGAATTAGGTTTCAAAAACTATTTATACCCCCCTTTAATCTGATGTAAAAACTGCCAAAAACCTTTCAGTCCCGCACTCTCACTGCGGCGCAGTGGGCAAATGCACATCCCACTGCGTCGCAGTGCTTATACACTGCCCATTTGTGCTTGTTTGTCAAGGCTGACTGCGGCGCAGTGGGCAAATGCACAACCCACTGCGTCGCAGTGCTTATACACTGGTCGTGATGCACCCTTCCACTAGCTGACTGCGGCGCAGTGGGCCTGTTCACCACCACTGCGTCGCAGTGCTATATTACTGGACTGGAGTGCCTTACAACAAAGATGACTGCGGCGCAGTGGACTTGTTCACCACCACTGCGTCGCAGTACAAAAGTACTGAACTGGAGGCTTCACATCAACTTATGAAAACTTGCATATCTTTTCTATCTCTTTTCACTCTCGAACTCTCCAATCAACTTCATGACCTCAAAATTACTCGAATTTGCACCAAACGGACACGTCACCTGTTTAGAACCTGAAACCACCAACAAAACCCATAAACGCGCCAAATGCCAGCAAAATCGACTAAAAACATATAATAAAAAGACCAATAACGATGTGGGCGATGGGTATAAATTGGTCACATCAAATCCCCCCACACTTGAGCATTGCTTGTCCTCAAGCAAATCCAACATTTAAAGAAAAAGTAATCCTTGGCAAAGAAGCTAAATAAACAATTACGAGTATAAAAAAGAAGCAACACCAAGTATGTCAAAGACAAAGAAGTTGGGTGAAGCAGTTTTAATCTTAAATGAAAACCCGAAATGTTTGACCATATCTGAACAATCCACAAGCCTCAATAACACGACTATGCACAAGTGAAACAAATGAACCTATCAATATCATTCTACTCCAACGAACTTACTTTTAGGGTTGAATATATGAAGAATCACTCATAGCACGGTCGTGATGCATATCTTACCATAGGCTTGAACAAGGATCATAGCTCCACCGACGTGGCGTAAGCACCAAGTACATCATCAAAATAGGCATATAAGATGGTTGTATAGTTAGGCTAAGGCATATATAATGGACATTTACAATGAGTGAGGGAGTGTAGGTTAGAAATGAAAGGAATCAATCAAAAGTATAAGGTAAGTATGAAATATGTACAAAATAGTCTAATCAAACCCGTACCCTTGATTGCCAACAACCCATAAATTGCAAATCTTTTCTTTTCTTTTTTTTTTTTTTTTTTTTTTTTTTTTTTTTTTTTTTTTTTTTTTTTTTTTTTTTTTTTTTTTTTTTTTTTTTTTTTTTTTTTTTTTTTTTTTTTTTTTTTTTTTTTTTTTTTTTTTTTTTTTTTTTTTTTTTTTTTTTTTTTTTTTTTTTTTTTTTTTTTTTTTTTTTTTTTTTTTTTTTTTTTTTTTTTTTTTTTTTTTTTTTTTTTTTTTTTTTTTTTTTTTTTTTTTTTTTTTTTTTTTTTTTTTTTTTTTTTTTTTTTTTTTTTTTTTTTTTTTTTTTTTTTTTTTTTTTTTTTTTTTTTTTTTTTTTTTTTTTTTTTTTTTTTTTTTTTTTTTTTTTTTTTTTTTTTTTTTTTTTTTTTTTTTTTTTTTTTTTTTTTTTTTTTTTTTTTTTTTTTTTTTTTTTTTTTTTTTTTTTTTTTTTTTTTTTTTTTTTTTTTTTTTTTTTTTTTTTTTTTTTTTTTTTTTTTTTTTTTTTTTTTTTTTTTTTTTTTTTTTTTTTTTTTTTTTTTTTTTTTTTTTTTTTTTTTTTTTTTTTTTTTTTTTTTTTTTTTTTTTTTTTTTTTTTTTTTTTTTTTTTTTTTTTTTTTTTTTTTTTTTTTTTTTTTTTTTTTTTTTTTTTTTTTTTTTTTTTTTTTTTTTTTTTTTTTTTTTTTTTTTTTTTTTTTTTTTTTTTTTTTTTTTTTTTTTTTTTTTTTTTTTTTTTTTTTTTTTTTTTTTTTTTTTTTTTTTTTTTTTTTTTTTTTTTTTTTTTTTTTTTTTTTTTTTTTTTTTTTTTTTTTTTTTTTTTTTTTTTTTTTTTTTTTTTTTTTTTTTTTTTTTTTTTTTTTTTTTTTTTTTTTTTTTTTTTTTTTTTTTTTTTTTTTTTTTTTTTTTTTTTTTTTTTTTTTTTTTTTTTTTTTTTTTTTTTTTTTTTTTTTTTTTTTTTTTTTTTTTTTTTTTTTTTTTTTTTTTTTTTTTTTTTTTTTTTTTTTTTTTTTTTTTTTTTTTTTTTTTTTTTTTTTTTTTTTTTTTTTTTTTTTTTTTTTTTTTTTTTTTTTTTTTTTTTTTTTTTTTTTTTTTTTTTTTTTTTTTTTTTTTTTTTTTTTTTTTTTTTTTTTTTTTTTTTTTTTTTTTTTTTTTTTTTTTTTTTTTTTTTTTTTTAATTGAAATCAACTCTTACTCTACTAGTAGGCACCCTCTTACAATGATGAACAATGTCTAAAAACACAATATGATCAATTTTGAACATTCCAAAACAAGCTCCAATACTTAAACCAATCTACGTCTTTCCCAAGTCAAAGCAAAATCCAATCAATCCACCCCCAAAACTCTCACAAACCGTGCAAACCAACCAACAGCAATCAAAGGCCCCCCAGATTAGACTATCGGTATGGTAATGTATAATTAGGTAAAGTTTACATAAATGAGTGGATATATACAATGGAAGAGGCTAAGTTAAAATGGTGTATAAGAAAGGTTTACAAAGAAAGGAAGGATGTATATGTAAGTGAGTATAAGTATAGTAAGGGTATGAATATACAAAAGGAAAAGTGAAAATAAAGCAAGAAAGAAAAGTATGGGTCAAACCTATATGCCAATTCGTCATCCGATGTACTTTAATCACAAAAGTGATCTCACTGCGGTCTCGTCACGATCACAAGGCCAAGTTCTAGCTCAACACATCACCGGCACACTCAAATCAAAGAAAAGAACCCGGAAATGGAATAAATTAACCTCAAATTCGCACATCTTAGTGCAGAGTTCGAAATGGAACCCTTACTCCCGAATAAATCCAAGAGCCTAAGAGAGGGACAAATTACAAGGCAACCAAACCAAAACCGCAAACAACTAGCACATCAATATATGAACAATGGATCTCACAACTTAGGTGTTTGGGAAATTTAGAGTATGCAAGTAATGTTATCAATCCACAAGGATTAGCCCAATAACCATTCAGAACACATTTCGCCGATTAAAATTTTGCCAAGGAAAAATTTGTAGTAAAATTGCTCATTAAATTATTATGAATTAAGTGACAAACGCAATTTACCACAAGGACAAGCTCAACTCAAGTTTTAAAAACCACATCAACCTCTATTATCCCACCAAATTGACAACACCGATTCCAAACATGCACATCACAGTGAAGAGCTCAAAATAGAAACTCCTACCCTCGGATAAAATCCGAAGGCCTATGAGAGGGACACATCAACAAAACCGGTAGAAATCTCAATGGCAAAACAACAAAAGTGATGTACCCGGTAGCTTAAACCTATTTGCCACCCCCCCACACTTAAGATGGACAATGCCCTCAATGTCCATATTCGGTCAAACAAAGGTAAATAGGGGTAAGCAACATAGAATAATCAGAACACATACCGGAGTAAGGACACATCCGTTTTGAAACAAGTTAGTCGACCCCGTGTCACAAATGGTGCTTCCTAAAAAGGAAAACCACTTTGCTTGGCGGGAGAAACAACTTGTACCAAAACGGAAAGTGCGAGAGATGTGTGTGCAACAAACATACCAAACAAAATATAGCGGCGCTGAACTTACTGCCAGCATATGCACACCATCACACAATCACAATTTGATGCCACAAAGTAAAGATGAGAAGAGAATCCAATGAGTTTCCCCCCCACACATGTGTTGCACAATAGCCATCAAATCGAATAGTCCTGTCACTTTCACCACAAACAAACCACATTCCAATCATATAAAAGTAACACTGTTCATGCAAACAAACCAAAAGAAAAAGAAAAAGTCAAAATACAATGTTCCATCACCCCGTAGGGTAGATACCCGAAGAAATAAGAAATAATGTATGGAGTACAGTCATCCAGATAATCAAACCATCATCACAAACCATAACATGATTCATCCCACGGTGCCGGATGGGAACCATAATCATCATCACTGCTGCTGACCATGATAACCATAAGGAAGACCAGAAGTATCAAAAAGATCGGTGATCCAATTGCGGTCTCCTTCTTGACCTGAACTAGAGGCGCCAACATCTCCTCCAGACGGTCCACCACCAAATCCTGACCCAGAACCTGCAACAAAACCAGGAGCGAAAGAAGATGAACCACCAACAAATCCCCCAGAACCACCAGCTTGACTAGCGGCACCTGTCCATGGCCTCCACTCTGCACTAGTACCTGCATCAAAAGAAGATCTCCCACCAAATGAACCAAACTGCACAGGACCACGAGGAGATCCTCCTAGATCATGTGGGAAGAAAGAACCGCCTCCCTGACGATATGTCGGAACATGAATAGGTGGTGGTGAGAAATCAGGAATAGGAGTGTCTGGAACGAACGGCTGCCCATGGTACTGCGCATCCCACATAGGCTGATAATAATCCAGGGTATAGTTGGTGCGGGCCTGCTGCGATCCCAACCAAGTCATATCCTGATCCATCCTCCGTTGATAATCATCAAATGCCATACCACTAGCCTGCTGCCCATCCAAAATCTGTTGCAGCTGGGACCCTATATCAGTCAAGTCAATACTTGGATGGCCCCGCCTCCGCTGAGGCTCCTGCGGGGCGTCCTCCATCTCATCATCATCAGAATCCTCCACCTCAGGAGGCGGTGCAGCGATAACACCCGTATCATCCAACAACCTTGCTTGCTCATTCTTCTTCGGCTTCTTCACTATCTTGGCTATTATCAACTCTTTCTCAGTTAAATGCTCTTGTCTAACCTGCAAAGACAATCCCTCATGACATATATCAGTATCAAAAACTCCCATCCTCTTGTAAATACGGGTGATAAAATGCCCAAGCACCAACTTCGAATCCGAGTGATTCACCATCCTATCCAGAACAACCATCGGGGCCAAAGCAAACCTCCCCGGTGCCCCCTCAGTAAACAACTTAATCAGCCATAAATCTAGCTGGTACGCCTTGTCCCAATGGGTGGACCTTTGTACCAGAAAAGTGACAATCATCCTATGCAACATCCTCAGCTTGACACTTCTAATCTTAGACACACTACCCGAGCCACCAGAGGGCCAATCATGTCCCGAAATACGAGTCCAATACTGAGTTATCGACTCTCCATCCCCCAAATCCTGTTTCACATACAACCCCTTTCTCAACAAAGCCCTAAATTCCTGACTATCCAACTGATCCCTTGTATACATGCCACAATAAAAACCAAATTCCGGAATAGATAACTTCCGAGGCTGTCCCCCGCAGACAAAAGTTACTACCCGCTCTTCAAAAATATCGTTGACTTTATTAAGCTCCTTGGTCAACTTCAAAGTAGAATAAAACTCCAGACAAAAAAAAAAAAAAAAAAAAAAAAAAAAAAAAAAAAAAAAAAAAAAAAAAAAAAAAAAAAAAAAAAAAAAAAAAAAAAAAAAAAAAAAAAAAAAAAAAAAAAAAAAAAAAAAAAAAAAAAAAAAAAAAAAAAAAAAAAAAAAAAAAAAAAAAAAAAAAAAAAAAAAAAAAAAAAAAAAAAAAAAAAAAAAAAAAAAAAAAAAAAAAAAAAAAAAAAAAAAAAAAAAAAAAAAAAAAAAAAAAAAAAAAAAAAAAAAAAAAAAAAAAAAAAAAAAAAAAAAAAAAAAAAAAAAAAAAAAAAAAAAAAAAAAAAAAAAAAAAAAAAAAAAAAAAAAAAAAAAAAAAAAAAAAAAAAAAAAAAAAAAAAAAAAAAAAAAAAAAAAAAAAAAAAAAAAAAAAAAAAAAAAAAAAAAAAAAAAAAAAAAAAAAAAAAAAAAAAAAAAAAAAAAAAAAAAAAAAAAAAAAAAAAAAAAAAAAAAAAAAAAAAAAAAAAAAAAAAAAAAAAAAAAAAAAAAAAAAAAAAAAAAAAAAAAAAAAAAAAAAAAAAAAAAAAAAAAAAAAAAAAAAAAAAAAAAAAAAAAAAAAAAAAAAAAAAAAAAAAAAAAAAAAAAAAAAAAAAAAAAAAAAAAAAAAAAAAAAAAAAAAAAAAAAAAAAAAAAAAAAAAAAAAAAAAAAAAAAAAAAAAAAAAAAAAAAAAAAAAAAAAAAAAAAAAAAAAAAAAAAAAAAAAAAAAAAAAAAAAAAAAAAAAAAAAAAAAAAAAAAAAAAAAAAAAAAAAAAAAAAAAAAAAAAAAAAAAAAAAAAAAAAAAAAAAAAAAAAAAAAAAAAAAAAAAAAAAAAAAAAAAAAAAAAAAAAAAAAAAAAAAAAAAAAAAAAAAAAAAAAAAAAAAAAAAAAAAAAAAAAAAAAAAAAAAAAAAAAAAAAAAAAAAAAAAAAAAAAAAAAAAAAAAAAAAAAAAAAAAAAAAAAAAAAAAAAAAAAAAAAAAAAAAAAAAAAAAAAAAAAAAAAAAAAAAAAAAAAAAAAAAAAAAAAAAAAAAAAAAAAAAAAAAAAAAAAAAAAAAAAAAAAAAAAAAAAAAAAAAAAAAAAAAAAAAAAAAAAAAAAAAAAAAAAAAAAAAAAAAAAAAAAAAAAAAAAAAAAAAAAAAAAAAAAAAAAAAAAAAAAAAAAAAAAAAAAAAAAAAAAAAAAAAAAAAAAAAAAAAAAAAAAAAAAAAAAAAAAAAAAAAAAAAAAAAAAAAAAAAAAAAAAAAAAAAAAAAAAAAAAAAAAAAAAAAAAAAAAAAAAAAAAAAAAAAAAAAAAAAAAAAAAAAAAAAAAAAAAAAAAAAAAAAAAAAAAAAAAAAAAAAAAAAAAAAAAAAAAAAAAAAAAAAAAAAAAAAAAAAAAAAAAAAAAAAAAAAAAAAAAAAAAAAAAAAAAAAAAAAAAAAAAAAAAAAAAAAAAAAAAAAAAAAAAAAAAAAAAAAAAAAAAAAAAAAAAAAAAAAAAAAAAAAAAAAAAAAAAAAAAAAAAAAAAAAAAAAAAAAAAAAAAAAAAAAAAAAAAAAAAAAAAAAAAAAAAAAAAAAAAAAAAAAAAAAAAAAAAAAAAAAAAAAAAAAAAAAAAAAAAAAAAAAAAAAAAAAAAAAAAAAAAAAAAAAAAAAAAAAAAAAAAAAAAAAAAAAAAAAAAAAAAAAAAAAAAAAAAAAAAAAAAAAAAAAAAAAAAAAAAAAAAAAAAAAAAAAAAAAAAAAAAAAAAAAAAAAAAAAAAAAAAAAAAAAAAAAAAAAAAAAAAAAAAAAAAAAAAAAAAAAAAAAAAAAAAAAAAAAAAAAAAAAAAAAAAAAAAAAAAAAAAAAAAAAAAAAAAAAAAAAAAAAAAAAAAAAAAAAAAAAAAAAAAAAAAAAAAAAAAAAAAAAAAAAAAAAAAAAAAAAAAAAAAAAAAAAAAAAAAAAAAAAAAAAAAAAAAAAAAAAAAAAAAAAAAAAAAAAAAAAAAAAAAAAAAAAAAAAAAAAAAAAAAAAAAAAAAAAAAAAAAAAAAAAAAAAAAAAAAAAAAAAAAAAAAAAAAAAAAAAAAAAAAAAAAAAAAAAAAAAAAAAAAAAAAAAAAAAAAAAAAAAAAAAAAAAAAAAAAAAAAAAAAAAAAAAAAAAAAAAAAAAAAAAAAAAAAAAAAAAAAAAAAAAAAAAAAAAAAAAAAAAAAAAAAAAAAAAAAAAAAAAAAAAAAAAAAAAAAAAAAAAAAAAAAAAAAAAAAAAAACAATAAGAAGAAAACAACAACAATAATAAAAAAAATAACTAACACAACTAATTAATTTGAAAATTAAAACCCTAAAAATTAAAAAAATAAAATTAAAGAAATAAAAAGAAAAACTAGTCAAGAAATCATACCTTTTTTCCCATGGATACTTGGGCATAGTCCTCCCCCACTGCGGCGCAGTGGGCATAGTCCTCCCCCACTGCGGCGCAGTGGGCATAGTCCTCAACCCCACTGCGGCGCAGTGGGCATAGTCCTCCCCCACTGCGGCGCAGTGGGCATAGTCCTTGCAACCCCACTGCGGCGCAGTGGGCATAGTCCTCCCCCACTGCGGCGCAGTGGGCATAGTCCTTGCAACCCCACTGCGGCGCAGTGGGCATAGTCCTCCCCCACTGCGGCGCAGTGGGCATAGTCCTTGCAACCCCACTGCGGCGCAGTGGGCATAGTCCTCCCCCACTGCGGCGCAGTGGGCATAGTCCTTGCAACCCCACTGCGGCGCAGTGGGCATAGTCCTCCCCCACTGCGGCGCAGTGGGCATAGTCCTTGCAACCCCACTGCGGCGCAGTGGGCATAGTCCTCCCCCACTGCGGCGCAGTGGGCATAGTCCTTGCAACCCCACTGCGGCGCAGTGGGCATAGTCCTCCCCCACTGCGGCGCAGTGGGCATAGTCCTTGCAACCCCACTGCGGCGCAGTGGGCATAGTCCTCCCCCACTGCGGCGCAGTGGGCATAGTCCTTGCAACCCCACTGCGGCGCAGTGGGCATAGTCCTCCCCCACTGCGGCGCAGTGGGCATAGTCCTTGCAACCCCACTGCGGCGCAGTGGGCATAGTCCTCCCCCACTGCGGCGCAGTGGGCATAGTCCTTGCAACCCCACTGCGGCGCAGTGGGCATAGTCCTCCCCCACTGCGGCGCAGTGGGCATAGTCCTCCCCCACTGCGGCGCAGTGGGCATAGTCCTCCCCCACTGCGGCGCAGTGGGCATAGTCCTCCCCCACTGCGGCGCAGTGGGCATAGTCCTCCCCCACTGCGGCGCAGTGGGCATAGTCCTCAACCCCACTGCGGCGCAGTGGGCATAGTCCTCCCCCACTGCGGCGCAGTGGGCATAGTCCTTGCAACCCCACTGCGGCGCAGTGGGCATAGTCCTCCCCCACTGCGGCGCAGTGGGCATAGTCCTTGCAACCCCACTGCGGCGCAGTGGGCATAGTCCTCCCCCACTGCGGCGCAGTGGGCATAGTCCTTGCAACCCCACTGCGGCGCAGTGGGCATAGTCCTCCCCCACTGCGGCGCAGTGGGCATAGTCCTCCCCCACTGCGGCGCAGTGGGCATAGTCCTCCCCCACTGCGGCGCAGTGGGCATAGTCCTCCCCCACTGCGGCGCAGTGGGCATAGTCCTCCCCCACTGCGGCGCAGTGGGCATAGTCCTCCCCCACTGCGGCGCAGTGGGCATAGTCCTCCCCCACTGCGGCGCAGTGGGCATAGTCCTCCCCCACTGCGGCGCAGTGGGCATAGTCCTCCCCCACTGCGGCGCAGTGGGCATAGTCCTCCCCCACTGCGGCGCAGTGGGCATAGTCCTCCCCCACTGCGGCGCAGTGGGCATAGTCCTCCCCCACTGCGGCGCAGTGGGCATAGTCCTCCCCCACTGCGGCGCAGTGGGCATAGTCCTCCCCCACTGCGGCGCAGTGGGCATAGTCCTCCCCCACTGCGGCGCAGTGGGCATAGTCCTCCCCCACTGCGGCGCAGTGGGCATAGTCCTCCCCCACTGCGGCGCAGTGGGCATAGTCCTCCCCCACTGCGGCGCAGTGGGCATAGTCCTCCCCCACTGCGGCGCAGTGGGCATAGTCCTCCCCCACTGCGGCGCAGTGGGCATAGTCCTCCCCCACTGCGGCGCAGTGGGCATAGTCCTCCCCCACTGCGGCGCAGTGGGCATAGTCCTCCCCCACTGCGGCGCAGTGGGCATAGTCCTCCCCCACTGCGGCGCAGTGGGCATAGTCCTCCCCCACTGCGGCGCAGTGGGCATAGTCCTCCCCCACTGCGGCGCAGTGGGCATAGTCCTCCCCCACTGCGGCGCAGTGGGCATAGTCCTCCCCCACTGCGGCGCAGTGGGCATAGTCCTCCCCCACTGCGGCGCAGTGGGCATAGTCCTCCCCCACTGCGGCGCAGTGGGCATAGTCCTCCCCCACTGCGGCGCAGTGGGCATAGTCCTCCCCACTGCGGCGCAGTGGGCATAGTCCTCCCCCACTGCGGCGCAGTGGGGCAATTTTTGTTCCCAACTCCAGTGACAAACGACTGCGGCGCAGTGGGATAGTACCCTCACCACTGCGTCGCAGTGCCAAACTACTGGTCTCGACCCCCAGTTTCCTTAGAAAAATTTCACAATGAAAATTTGAACACTTACCTCAATCAGTTTCACCACAAATTGTACCTGCATTTTTCTTGACAAAACAACATCAAATCTAACTAACAAAACAAAAATAAAATAAAAGAATATAACACGGGTTGCCTCCCGAGAAGCGCTTAATTTATTTGCGAGTCGTTAGCTAGACTCGACTACCTTTCAAGCTTCCAATTCAAAAATGGGGATCTCCTCGATCATCCCCTCCACTTGCTCTTCTTCAAAATACAATTTAAGCCTATGACCATTTACAATGAATGAACCTTCACCATCTCTCTTGAACAACTCCACATAACCCGACGGATAAACATGCTTGATAACAAAAGGTCCAATCCACCTAGAAGTCAGCTTAGGTTGCTTGATCTTAAACTTAGACAAAAACAACAAAACTTTAGCCCCAACCTTAAACTCCTTCCTACGGATCCTTTTGTCATGCCAAACCTTGGTTCGCTCCTTGTAAAGCCTAGAATTCTCATATGCACCTAACCGAAGCTCATCCAACTCATGAAGCTGCAACATCCTAAGTTCACCGGCTTCCATCATATCCAAGTTTAAATTTCTCAAAGCCCAATATGCCTTATGCTCAATCTCAATGGGAAGATGACAAGTCTTACCATAGAGCAACCGGTATGGCGTGGTGCCAATCGGCGTCTTATAAGCTGTCCTAAATGCCCACAAGGCGTCATCCAACTTCTTTGACCAAACCTTAGGGTTATCTCCCACAGTTTTCTCCAAAATTCTCTTCAAAGCCCTATTGGTGTTTTCTACTTGTCCACTAGTTTGTGGATGATAGGAAGTAGAAAAGTAATGCACAACACCATATCTTTTCATGACCTTTGCTAATTGATGATTTGCAAAGTGGGTTCCTCGGTCACTAATTAAGGCTCTAGGGCAACCAAATCGACTAAACAATTGTTTAAGGAAATCAATTACTACCCTAGCATCATTCGTAGGCAAAGCCTTAGCTTCGGCCCATTTAGACACGTAGTCAACGGCGACAAGAATATATAGGCACTTATTAGACGATGGGAATGGTCCCATGAAGTCTATACCCCAAATATCGAAAACCTCACATACCTGAATGCTCTGTTGAGGCATCTCGTCCCGCTTAGTAATGCTTCCTTGTCTCTGACAAATGTCACAAGTCTCCACCAAAGTTTGAGCTTCCTTGAAAATTGTCGGCCAGTAAAAACCTGCATCAAACACTTTCTTACCGGTGACTGAAGGACCGTAATGACCTCCAGTAGGACCATAGTGACAAGCATCCAGAATCTCCCTAGTCTCAGCTCCAGCTACACATCTCCTCACCATGCCATCTGCACAAACACGAAATAAGTATGGGCTATCCCAAAAATAGTATTTGGCATCCGAGATGAGCTTCTTCTTCTGTTGGTGCGTGAAGTCAGTTGGTATCTCACCTGCAACTAAATAATTGGCAATATCTGCATACCAAGGTGCATCATCAGAAGTAGAAATAAACATTAAACATTCATCGGGGAAGTGATCATTGATCTCCCCATCACGAAGTTCCTCCCGGTGAGGATCTTCCAGGCGACTCAAATGGTCGGCAGCCAAATTTTCAGCCCCTTTCTTATCCTTGATCTCAATATCAAACTCTTGTAACAACAAGATCCATCGGATAAGCCTGGGTTTAGCATCTTGTTTCGAGAACAAGTACTTAAGGGCTGAATGGTCCGTAAAAACTATGGTCTTACTTAAAACAAGATATGATCTAAATTTATCAAAAGCAAAAACCACGGCAAGCAACTCCTTCTCCGTTGTGGTGTAATTTTGCTGGGCGGGGTTCAAAGTTTTGCTAGCAAAGTAGATGGGCTTGAAATGCTTATCAACCCTTTGCCCAAGCACGGCCCCCACAGCAAAATCACTAGCATCACACATCAATTCAAAGGGCAATTCCCAATCCGGCCCGACCATGATAGGTGAATTGGTCAACTTCTCCTTTAGAACCTGAAAAGCACTTACACAAGAATCATTAAATACAAAAGGGACGTCCTTCTCCAACAAATGGGTCATAGGACGAGTAATCTTAGAAAAATCTTTAATGAAACGACGGTAAAAACCGGCATGTCCAAGAAAACTCCTTACCCCTTTCACATTGGAAGGCGGGGGTAATTTGGCTATAACATCAATCTTAGCCCTATCAACCTCTATCCCGGCCTTAGACACCTTGTGACCTAGCACAATACCCTCGGTCACCATGAAGTGACACTTTTCCCAATTTAAAACAAGGTGTGCCCTCTCACACCGTTCCAACATCTTATCCAAGTTATGCAAACAAGTACGAAATGAGTCCCCAAAAACCGAGAAATCATCCATGAAAACCTCCATGGAGGTTTCAAGCATGTCCTGGAATATAGCTATCATGCACCTTTGGAAGGTGCCCGGGGCATTACATAGACCAAACGGCATTCGCCGATAAGCAAAAGTTCCAAAAGGGCACGTGAAAGTGGTCTTTTCTTGATCCTTTGGATCAATGGGTATTTGAAAGTACCCGGAAAACCCATCAAGAAAACAGAAATACTCATTACCTGCGAGTCTCTCTAACATCTGATCAATAAAAGGCAATGGAAAGTGATCCTTTCGGGTGGCATCATTAAGCTTTCGGTAGTCAATACAAACCCGCCATCCCGTTACAGTTCTAGTAGCCAAGAGTTCCTTATTTTCATTTTCAACCACTGTCATGCCCCCTTTTTGGGCACACAGTGGACAGGACTTACCCAAGAACTATCAGCAATAGGGAAAATGATCCCTGCATCTAACAACTTAATAACTTCTTTCTTAACAACCTCTTTCATATTAGGATTTAGCCTCCTTTGTCTCTGGACAACGGGCTTAACATCATCAATAAAATCAATCTTATGCTGACAAAAATTTGGACTAATACCTGGAATGTCAGTAGTTTTCCAAGCAAAAGCCCGCTTATGAGCTCGGAGCACAGCCAAAAGGAGTCCTTTCTCGTCACCCGAGAGTGAGGACGAGATAACTACTGGTAAAGATGATTTACCTGCCAAGTAAGCATACTCCAAATGTGCAGGCAATGGCTTAAGCTCCAAATCTGTAGGTGGTACATCAACTGAATTAGGTACCCTTGAGCTTCCATCAGCGACAACTCTCTCAAAGCTCTCATCCACTGGAGGTGTCTCATCCAAGTTAAGTGCCATAACCTCTGCAAACAACTCATTATCAGAAATTTCCCCCGATCCTAGATTAGCAATCTCCTCATCTCCCATATCGGTCTCCATCAACTCCTGAAACTCTCGGTCCAAAGCATCATCAATCACATCAATCCTGAAACATGACTCATCATTAGAATAAGAATGCTTAATAGACCTCTCAACATTAAAAACAATCCTATCTGTACCCACACCCAAAGATATTTCCTTATCTTTCACACGGATGATAGCATCCGCGGTATTAAGAAATGGTCTACCAAGTATTAGGGGTACCTGTGCATCCTCCTCCATCTCGAGGATGACAAAGTCAACTAGGAAAACAATATGGCCCACCTTGACTCTAATGTTTTCAGCAATACCCATGGGATACTGGAATGAATGGTCAGCTAGCCTTATACTCATGCGAGTCGGGCGAAGGATTCCTAAAGCCAACTTACTCCAAACCGAATAAGGCATCAAATTAATGCTAGCTCCTAAATCAGCTAAAGCCTTACAAATAATGGTTCTAATAGAGCAAGTTATAAGAAAACTCCCTGGGTCTTCAAGCTTAGGGGGAATGCGGTTCTGCAAAATAGCAGAACACTCGGCATTGAGAAACGTAGCTTTGGCCTCCTCCATCTTTCCTTTATCCGTCACCAGTTCCTTAATGAACTTGGCGTAATGAGGCATCCCCTGTATCAAATCCACTAAAGGCACATTAATATGAACATTTGAAATCATCTGAACAAACTTGTTATATTGTTCCTTTAGCTTGGCCTTCCTAAACCGTTGTGGGAATGGAACTTTTGGTTTATAAGCTTTAACCTCGGGTTCCACAACCGGTTTTGGTGGAGTGACCGGAATCTTCTCGGTCGGATTCTCCTCCATCTCAATCTCCTCATCAATCTCATCATCATTACCTGAATCCTGTACATCTGAAACAACTACATTAGGCATAGTAGGAGGGTCATAAGATTTACCTGTACGAGTGGTGATGGCCTTGGCTTCCTCATTACGGGCTTGAGGTGGAGTGTACTTCTGCCCCGTATTTTGTCCCTGATTCGGCCCCATGCTAAATTGAGACCTAGGATTCTGTTGAGTATTACTAGGCAAGGTACCAGAAGGCCTAGAAAGTGCAGCCATCCTACTCTCAAGATCCTTAAAGTTAACACATTGATTCTTCATATTTATCTCAACCTTCCCATCTATCCTATCCAACCTCTCATTCAACGCCTTAGTATCATCCCGAATCATCTGAATGCTAGAGTTCGTTTCAGCCTGATTACTAACCAATTGTTTCATCATCTCCCTCAACTCGGCATTTGGATCGGTATTAGAGGAAGAAGAACCTGACCCCTGTCCTTGTTGAGTTTGTTGTTGTGGTTGACTCTGAAAGTTATCTCTCTGCCATCTATTTCCTGAAAAACGAGAATTATTAGTAGGAAAAGAAGGGTTATAAGCAGGATTACCTGAAGAACGGTTTTGGAAACCGGTATTGCGTTGGTAGCTCCCTTGTGGTTGATTCTGAATGTAACTCACATCTTCGGGTCCCCGACTCGGACAATCTTCAGAATAATGCATATTACCACAATGGTCACACCCCTCGGCTACTACCTTTACATCCCGTTCAAGTGCTCCAAACCGACTCTCTTGCATAGCAAATCCCTTTTCCATGCGCTCAGACAGCGCTCTAATCTCTCCAATCATACCAGAATCATGACTAGCCTCAACCTTTGCGACCCTACCTTGGCTAGTACCTTTCTTTAGTCTTCTCTCATTCTTCAAAAATCTATCATCATCCATATTTGCATTGTCCTTTGCCATGGACTCCAAAATATCAAAACCTTCATTGGGTGTAATTTTGTTGAAACCACCACCAAAAGCATATCCTAACTCACGTTTGGACTTCTTATCTAGGCCATCAAAGAAAAGCTCAACATATTGCTCCTTAGTCATGTTATGGCCCGGACAATTCCTCAACATTTCTTTAAACCGAATCCATGCATCCACCACATCTTCATCTTCATCTTGGGCAAAGGACCTAATCAAGTTCTCCAACTTCCGTTGAGTTCTAAGTGAGTAAAACTCACCAATGAAAGCTTGCTTGAGTTGGTCCCAAGTTGTTATAGAATTTTCCGGGAGATCATTAAACCAATCTAAAGCATCACCGGTAATGGACATGGGAAATGTTTCTAGTTTAACGGCATTCATTTGGTTGTTCCCATATTGGTATAATCGTGCCAACTTCTCAAACCTCTCTAAGTGCTGGTATGGATCCCATTTCCTTTTACCATCAAACTGTTGCTCCTCAATGCTTTTAAGATGATTACCTTTCAGATTGAAATCATGACCAATGGCTGGAGGTCTTATAGGACTACCACGATTGGTAGGAATAGTGCGGACCCTCTCACCATAACGAATATCATTCGGATCCCTTTCTTCGTCTCCCATTTCCTCTTCTAACTTAACTTCTAGATTGAAAAACTCGTCTAAATAGAACCCTTCCTCGTCCGAATCAGGAGTGGGTCTAGCAATAGGTGAGAATGGTGTAGGTGTTGCGAAGTTAAATCTACGTCTTGTCGGTGTTCTCAAGGGACTATTTAGAGGTAAACCCGAAGACCGCAAGTTCATCAACTAAGAAGTAGACCTGTAAAACACAACTAACCAAACACGTCAACTGCACCTGTGATAAGACAAGAAAAGAAAAACTAAACTATAAAGCAAGTAACTTCCTCACGCGTGAGGAAGGATCAAACCACTAAATTAACAACTAAAACGGCACACAATCCCCGGCAGCGGCGCCAAAAACTTGATGTGCTAAATCGAGTTTAAAATTTAAAACTAGAAATACCTTGAAACTCACTACTACGCACTATCGGGCAGTGGACCCGATCGTATGCAGTATAGTTAAAAAGTAAGTCCAGGTTCGTTCACGGGGATTGGTTTGAATCAATTGTTTAACAAAGTAGTTTGGAAAAAGGGTGGAACGCTTTGAATCTCTCTTTGACAATTAAATTAAAATAACTTAAAAGACAAACGCGTAAAGGTAAAGGTAAAGCTGCAAACAATAATAGTAAAGATCATCCACCTTGACTTCGCTAGACTTCAAACGTGATTGCATTCAATTAAGACCAAATTCATTAAGAGTTGACAAGATAATCGTGAAAGGATAAAATGCTCGCGTGGTACCACCAACCGCTCACAAAACACCCAAACACCTAAGTTGCTAGTTTAATTACCCAAGCCGGTACCACCAATGCCTAGACAACCTTACCAACAATTAGTTTACTTGATTATCACATTACCAATCGAGCCTATGTGAATTAAAACGTGGTACCACCAACCGCTTCTAAACACGTTGACAAAATTATTCCTTTTATTAAAATGACATTCACTATCACACCATGAACTAGTGATAATTGCTCATAGACAAGCAACCGTTTGAAAATCACATATGTATCCAACTAGTACCACTAACGAAGAACACACATGCCACCAATATCATAATAATAAATATAAAGGAATAAAATCATCAAGATCTCGACACAACGATAATTGAAATCAACTCTTTGAATTAAAACATCTAGCAATCACATCATTCGTCTAGTTACATCAAGGTGGATGATTGAAATATTAGCCACTCATAATTAAATTGAAATAACAATCAAAGTAAAGGAAGAACATGATGTACCAATTGTTTGAGGAATAGAAATTGCAAGACAATAAAATAGATACGATCTAAGTGGGTGCACGTGAATCTTCAATGAATCGGAAGATGTTGAAATCTTGAATTGATCCTTGAAGGTGTTCCTTGAAGTGCAGCTCTTAGAAAGAAGATTTGATCCTTTGGGAATTAGGTTTCAAAAACTATTTATACCCCCCTTTAATCTGATGCAAAAACTGCCAAAAACCTTTCAGTCCCGCACTCTCACTGCGGCGCAGTGGGCAAATGCACATCCCACTGCGTCGCAGTGCTTATACACTGCCCATTTGTGCTTGTTTGTCAAGGCTGACTGCGGCGCAGTGGGCAAATGCACATCCCACTGCGTCGCAGTGCTTATACACTGGTCGTGATGCACCCTTCCACTAGCTGACTGCGGCGCAGTGGGCCTGTTCACCACCACTGCGTCGCAGTGCTTATACACTGCCCATTTGTGCTTGTTTGACATAGCTGACTGCGGCGCAGTGGACTTGTTCACCACCACTGCGTCGCAGTACAAAAGTACTGAACTGGAGGCTTCACATCAACTTATGAAAACTTGCATATCTTTTCTATCTCTTTTCACTCTCGAACTCTCCAATCAACTTCATGACCTCAAAATTACTCGAATTTGCACCAAACGGACACGTCACCTGTTTAGAACCTGAAACCACTAACAAAACCCATAAACGCGCCAAATGCCAGCAAAATCGACTAAAAACATATAATAAAAAGGCCAATAACGATGTGGGCGATGGGTATAAATTGGTCACATAAGCCAATGGTTGATTCTAATGCTGCAAATTTTGCTAGTACTTCTGCTCATGCAGGTACATTCTCATTTTATGCTACTTGCTATGCTCTTAATGCTGATCCTATAGCCTTTGCCATGTTTTGTCATCCTTTTATGGACATAAAAAAGGATTGGATTAATGACACTGGAGCCATTGATCATATGTAACATCCCAAACTTTTCTTTACTAGTTGACTAATGCCGTTAAGTCAATATTGTGTGTGTCGTTAAGTCTATTTTAGATTTAATGCTTATATGTAGTTATTGTGTGTTATGTGTGAGGCTTGAAAGCCTAAACTTATAATGAAGTATATATGTGTGTGAAATGTAGCTAAATGCCTATGTAGTGGTATTTAAAGAAGTAATCATGTTATATATAGTCCATATGGTAGTTTTTGACTAGTAATGAAGGATTAGGAAGCTTAGGGACTAGTTTTGACATAGGGGGAAAGTGAAAAACGGGTTTAGAGGCTTAGGGGTTGTCATTAGAGAGCCATTATGCAGATTTTCTTCCTCCTAAACAAGCCCTAGCCGTCCCATAGCATCCTCCATCAATTTGCAAGCCAAAAGCCTTCCAACGTGTGATTCGGGTGCGTTTAATCAAGTGTTTTGCATCTCTAGTGTGATCTTCGTGTATAGAAGGTAATATTTCATTGTTTTCAGGTCCTTTTGATATTATGAGTCATTAGGATTAATTATTGGATTATGGGGGAATCGTTTAACGAAGATTAATGGTGGTTTTGATGGATTAAATTCATATATGGTGTAAGTAATGGTTGAATTGATTTATAATGATTTGTATATGAAGGATTTTGATGTGTGAAAGTCATGTAATTGATTTAGAGGCACTTGGATCTGGTTTGGGGTGTAATCGACCAACATTGTGCAGAATCGCATCGAGTTGCGGCGCAACTCTTAGTTGCGGCGCAACTCAATTCCAGAAAGATAAGTTGCGGCGCAACTTATTGTGTTGCGGCGCAACTGGAGGCTTGAGCTGCGGCGCAACTCCATGTTGCGGCGCAACTCACCAGTTTTCAGAAAAGTTAGTTTTGAACCGTAACGTCGTTTGACATGTAGATTAGACCTGAAACTAAAGTGAGTCGTTATTATGTGTGGGTCTAGTTATTGACCTTAATGACATGCGTATGTAGTTGTCTAATGATCGTTTACTAATTATAGGTAGACGATCTTAGTTGCTTTACACAGTGGCTAGTTGTTGATTGTTGTGAACTACGCCGAGGTAAGATACACTACTTTGACACGCTGGGGATTCAACGAAAAGCTGGTTTCAAATTACCTTTATGGTACAAAATGCACTTTGTTTACCGATCATAAAAGTTTGCAGTATGTCTTTAATCAAAAGGAGATAAACGTGAGACAAAGGAGGTGGATGGAATTACTAAAGGATTACGATTGTGAAATCAAATACCATCCGGGTAAAGCCAATGTAGTGGCGGATGCACTAAGTAGGAAGGTGCAAAGTTGTTCTTGTAAGTTGATGAGCATGCAAGTTCAAGCCAAGTCGGGGCTACTTGATCGAATTAAAGAAGCACAAGCGAGGGCATTAATGAAGGATAACATTGACAAAGAAAGCATTGGAAAGAAGAAACGTCTTGTGATGGAGACTAATAGTCGTGGGTTCAAAACTTACAAGGGTCGAATTTGGGTGCCATTGCTTGGTGGTAACCGAGAATTGATCCTTGAGGAAGCCCATAGAAGTAGATATTCGATTCATCCCGGTGTCACCAAAATGTATGCAGATTTGAAGCCGATTTATTGGTGGCCGGATATTAAAGGAGAAGTAGCTCATTTTGTAGCAAAGTGTTTGACGTGTGCATGTGTGAAAACGGACCATCAAAAGCCGTATGGTTTGTTGCATCAATTAGACATTCCCGAGTGGAAATGGGATCATATTACCATGGACTTTGTAACGAAGCTACCTAAAACGCCGAAAGGGAATGATATGATATGGGTGATTGTAGATAGATTGACGAAGAGTGCTCATTTTCTAGCTACCCGACAAGATGTGCCACTAACGAAGATGGCAAAGTTGTACATTGATGAAGTAGTCTCAAAACATGGAGTTCCTTTATCTATTGTTTCGGACCGAGACTCGAGGTTTGTGTCAAACTTTTGGAAGGGTCTTCAACGGGAGTTGGGTAGTAGAATAAATTTGAGTACCGCCTATCATCCTCAAACCGATGGGCAAAGTGAGAGAACTATTCAAACATTGGAGGATATGTTGAGGACGTGTGTACTAGATTATGGTGGAGCATGGGATGATCATTTAAGGTTGATTGAGTTTGCTTACAACAATAGTCACCATGCAAGTATTGGAATGCCACCGTTTGAAATGCTCTATGGTAGGAGATGTAGGACTCCAAGTTGTTGGATGGAGCCCGGTGAAAAGCAAATCATGGGTCCTGAAATTATAGAGATCTCAGCGGAGAAAATTAATGTAGCTAAAGAAGCTTTACGCGTGGCAAGAGAAAGACAGAAAACATATGCAGATAAGAAAAGAAGACCGATTGAGTTTAATGTTGGTGATTTAGTGATGCTGAAAGTGTCACCATGGAAAGGAGTTATTAGATTTGGAAAGAAGGGAAAGTTGAGTCCACGTTTCATTGGACCTTTTAAAGTTTTGAAGCGCATAAAAGATGTGGCATATCAGTTGGAATTACCCCCAGAATTGGATGGAATTCACAACACCTTTCATGTATCCTACTTGAGAAAATGCTTAGCTGAGGAGTCAAGTGTGATTCCTATTGAAGATGTGAGTATTGACCCAATGAAGAGAATAGTAGATGAGCCGGTAGCGATACTTGGAAGAAAGCAAAAGAAGTTACGCCAAAAAGTGATTGACCTTGTGTTGATAAAGTGGAAGCATAACCATGGAGAAAGTTTAACATGGGAAACTGAAGCAGTAATGAAGGAGAAGTATCCGGAGTTGTTCCTTACTGATGAGATTCCGGGGACGGAATCCTCTTAAGGGGAGGTAATTGTAACATCCCAAACTTTTCTTTACTAGTTGACTAATGTCGTTAAGTCAATATCGTGTGTGTCGTTAAGTCTATTTTAGATTTAATGCTTATATGTAGTTATTGTGTGTTATGTGTGAGGCTTGAAAGCCTAAACTTATAATGAAGTATATATGTGTGTGAAATGTAACTAAATGCCTATGTAGTGGTATTTAAAGAAGTAATCATGTTATATATAGTCCATATGGTAGTTTTTGACTAGTAATGAAGGATTAGGAAGCTTAGGGACTAGTTTTGACATAGGGGGAAAGTGAAAAACGGGTTTAGAGGCTTAGGGGTTGTCATTAGAGAGCCATTATGCAGATTTCTTCCTCCTAAACAAGCCCTAGCCGTCCCATAGCATCCTCCATCAATTTGCAAGCCAAAAAGCCTTCCAACGTGTGATTCGGGTGCGTTTAATCAAGTGTTTTGCATCTCTAGTGTGATCTTCGTGTATAGAAGGTAATATTTCATTGTTTTCAGGTCCTTTTGATATTATGAGTCATTAGGATTAATTATTGGATTATGGGGGAATCGTTTAACGAAGATTAATGGTGGTTTTGATGGATTAAATTCATATATGGTGTAAGTAATGGTTGAATTGATTTATAATGATTTGTATATGAAGGATTTTGATGTGTGAAAGTCATGTAATTGATTTAGAGGCACTTGGATCTGGTTTGGGGTGTAATCGACCAACATTGTGCAGAATCGCATCGAGTTGCGGCGCAACTCAATTCCAGAAAGATAAGTTGCGGCGCAACTTATTGTGTTGCGGCGCAACTGGAGGCTTGAGCTGCGGCGCAACTCACCAGTTTTCAGAAAAGTTAGTTTTGAACCGTAACGTCGTTTGACATGTAGATTAGACCTGAAACTAAAGTGAGTCGTTATTATGTGTGGGTCTAGTTATTGACCTTAATGACATGCGTATGTAGTTGTCTAATGATCGTTTACTAATTATAGGTAGACGATCTTAGTTGCTTTACACAGTGGCTAGTTGTTGATTGTTGTGAACTACGCCGAGGTAAGATACACTACTTTGACATGCTGGGGGATTCAACGAAAAGCTGGTTTCAAATCATAAATACTTCCATTTGGTATCTTTACATTGCATGTGGGCATATGGGGTTACACGGGAGGTATTATGGGTTATGTAGTTGACCATGAGACCTGAAATGCAGTCCCTAATGTAGTGAAATGAAGTATTGCTTAATGTAGTGTATTGTTATGCAGTTTATGTAGTATTACGAAGTATCTCTTATGCATGAAATGTAGAAATGAAGTTGATGTGTGATATATGCATGCTTACATGGCTTGTACACCTAGCTCACTAGACTTAGTAGGTTGCCATGTCACTTGCACGTTTAAGGATCCAAACGTAATAAAGATAAAGTGTGTGGATGTCTAGGAATGTGTGTTACCTAGACTATATGTGTGTGACGGTTTAGGAATGTGTGTTACCTAAACCATATGTGTGAAACCGAGCTCGTAAATATAATGCAGGGAAAGTGTTAAGCTTAACCGTACTAGTCTTAGCCGGACGAGTGCGTTGACGTAGTTGTTGCTTGGGTGGCTCCTTGCAACATGGTCTTTATAATGCAGGGCGAGTAATACGAGGGGTTTGACCAACCTCCACATATGGATTACTCTTGGATTGGCTTGCCATTCCTTAACGACGAAGTATGACTAGCCTTTTGGTGAAGCATCTAGTCGGGTGTGACTTATGTTACACTTATATGCAGTTAACGAAGATATGTGTGGTAATGTGTGAATAAAATGAAGGATAGGCACATTTAGGGGATTCACCCTAATTGATAAGAAGTTGATATGCAGTTATGTGAGAACGTGTGATGTGTGTTGTGCCTAAATAAACTTGTCTAATAATGAAGATTGTTTTAATTGGACAAATGCTTTAATAACATAGTGATATCTTACTTAGCTAATTCGTTAGCTAACACTTGTTTCTTAAATGTGGTTGTTCCCTCAGGTTTAGCTTGAAGGACTAGTTGATGCAGGAATAAGAGTGAGAGTTGGGTAGATGCATGCAGGAGGACTTAGCTACCCATAGACGATTGTCTCTTTAGACATTTATTTACATTTCGTACTTGATGTCGAATTTATGTAGTATTGTTGAACGGTTGTTTTGTGTTGGGCAACCGTTGGGTTTTCATTTTAAACTTTTTGATGGTATTGCATGTAACACCAACTAAACGTAGAAACCGAACAGTTTTTATCGGTTTTGACTTTTAAAGTCTTTTCTTCTGCAATTTGACACCGTTAGGTGAAAGTTTTTGAAAACCCATATTTTTAAATGACGGGTGTTACATCATATGTCTCCCAATCTTGATTTGTTTCACTCTATTGAAACTTTGTCTAAACCTATACTTGTGAATTTGCCTGATGGTAGATATAAACAAGTTACTATCATTGGCAAAGTTAAATTGACTCCTCATCTTATTTTAGAAAATGTCTTCTATGTTCCTGAATTTCAAGTAAATCTCCTGTCTGTTGGCAGTTTAATTCATTCCAACAAACTGTCTGCTCATTTTTACTCTGATGATTGTATCTTCCAGGACCCTTCAACTAACAAAATTGTTGCAGTTGGGAAAGGGTTCAAGAAGCTTTACATCTGCAAGCCTTCTCATGATATGGAAGCTTTCAATCTTTCTGTGTCAGAATTTTGTGATGTTCACAAGAATTCTAATCCTTTTGTTTGCTTGAATAAGGATGCTTATAGCAACTTTGTAATGCCCAAATGTAATGTTGATTTGGACATTTTTCATGCTAGACTTGGGCATTCCTCTTTGTCCAAGCTCATACATGTTGATGCTTGTAAACAATTTGATACTTCTCAATTTCATTGTGAAAGCTGCTTGTTGTCTAAGTCCCATAGACTTTCTTTTCCTAATAGTTCTACTGTTTCTGCTAATATTTTTGATTTGGTTCATATGGATTTATGGGGTCCCTATAAGACTCCTTCTTTGAATGGTGCTCATTATTTTTTCACCATTGTTGAAGATAAAAGCAGAGCCACATGGACTTACTTAGTTCATACTAAAGATCAAATTGTTTCCATTGTTTCTTCTTTTGTGAACTATGTTGAAACACATTTTCAAAAGAAAGTCAAAACCATTAGATCTGACAATGGGACTGAACTTATCAATAAGAACTGTCTTGCTTATTTTCAGTCAAAAGGCATCTTACATCAAAGATCTATGGCTTACACACCTCAACAAAATGGTGTGGTGGAAAGAAAGCATAGACACTTGTTAGATACTGCTAGGTCTATTAGACTTCATGCCAATTTGCCCCTTAAGTTTTGGGGAGATTGTATTCTTGCAGCCACTTATCTCATCAATAAAATACCAGTTAAGAAATTATCTTGGAAAACACCTTATGAGGTTTTACATGGTAAATCCCCTGATTATGATAAACTAAGAGTTGTAGGCTGTCTTTGCTATGCCACTGTCCTAAACCTCTCAGGGATAAATTTCAAAACAGGGCATGGAAATGTGTTTTTCTGGGCTATCCTCCTTGTAATAAAGGATATACTTTGTATAATCTTGAGTCCCATGAAATTTTTGTAAGTAGAGATGTTATTTTCAAGGAAAATATTTTCCCAGTTAAAGATCTTTCTGCTTCAAAAGATTTAAAAACTCCTCATATTACTGAATTTCCTTCTTTTGACACTGAAGAGTTTCAATCCAATGAAATTTCTACTTCCACTCCCACTGATGTCATTATCCAACATCCTGTCACTTCTGAAAACATTAATTCTTATGTTCTTCCTCAAGTTCAAATTTCAGCTTCTCAATCAATGCATCCTAATGGTGCATCATCTTCTAATCCTAATCCTTCTGTTAGAAGGTCTACTAGGAATCCCACTCCTCCAGTTTGGCTCAAAGACTTTGTAGCTTCTGCCGCTACATCTTCTAAGATTACTTATCCTTTATTCACTCCTGAAAACCTCAAATCTATTCCTCAAGAACATTTGGCCTTTTTAGCCAATGTCATGGCTATTCATGAACCATCTACTTATTCAGAGGCATCTCATCATCCTGAATGGATTAAGGCCATGTAAATTGAATTGGCAGCTCTTGAGAATAATGATACTTGGGTCCTTACTTCTTTACCTGAGGGACACACAACAATTTCTTCTAAATGGGTGTATAAGGTGAAGTACAAAGCTAATGGAGATGTGGAAAGATTTAAAGCAAGATTGGTGGTTAGGGGTTTTGTACAACAACAAGGTTTAGATTACAAACATACGTTTTCTCCAGTTGCTAAATTAGCCACTGTTAGAGTTTTGATTGCAATGGCTACTGCTAAATCTTGTCCATTACACCAATTGGACATCAATAATGCTTTCTTGCATGGGTATATAGAGGAGGATATTTACATGCAGCCTCCTGATGGCTATACCAAAGTAAAACCTGAAGAGGTTTGTAAACTTAAGAGATCACTTTATGGTCTTAAGCAGGCATCTAGGCAATGGAATTTAGAGTTTTCTAAAATTCTATCTACCTTGGGTTTTTCTCAGTCTAAACATGATTATTCCTTGTTCATAAGGAATAATCATGGTAACATAGTTATAGCTCTTGTTTATGTGGATGATGTGCTTTTGACTGGGAATTGTGAACAAGAAATTCTGGATATTACAGCTGCTTTGGATGCTAAATTCACTATCAAAGATTTGGGTCTTGCCAAATATTTTTTAGGCATTGAAATTTGTAGGACAAACACTGGCACCTATCTAAATCAAAGGAAATATATCCTGGATCTACTCCAGGATTCTGGTCTTACTGCTGCTAAACCTGCTCCTACTCCATTTCCCACAAATTTAAAGTTCAACTCAAAGGAAAGTAAACCACTTTCCTCTGCAGATTCATACAGAAGACTCATTGGCAAACTTTTGTACTTAACTATGACCAGACCTGACATATCATATCATGTTCAACACTTGAGTCAGTTTGTCTCTACACCTACTGCTGATCATATGCAAGCTATAAGACATTTATTGAGGTATTTGAAAGGAACAGTTTGTGAAATGATTTGCAGCTGACTGGTTTCTCTGATGCTGATTGGGCTTCTTGTGTGATCACAAGAAGATCCTTAACTAGTTATTGTATATTTTTGGGTCATTCCTTAGTTTCATGGAAGACAAAGAAGCAACCAACTGTTTCTCGCTCATCTACTGAAGCTGAATATCGTAGCATGGCTGCTACTACTTGTGAGCTTTTATGGTTGAGCTTCTGTTAAAGGATTTGGATATTCCTGTCAAGCTTCCCATTACTCTGTTTTGTGACAATAAATCTGCTCAACTTATTGCTGCTAATCCATGTTATCACGAGAGAACAAAGCATATGGAGATCGATATACACTTTACTAGAGACAAAATTCAAGAAGGGTTTTTGCAAACTGCTCACATTCCCTCTAATTTACAGTTAGCAGATCTCATGACCAAGCCTTTATCACAGGCTCAACATTTCATTTTGAGTTCCAAGTTGGGTTTGTCTAAACCTCCAACTTGAGGGGGGATGTAGAATATATAATTAGAAGGGCTTTATATAAATAGATTGTAAATATAAGGGTTAGTAATGTAAATAGTTAGATAGGCGGTTACCAAATTAATTAGGTGTATATAAAGCTTTGTATATATTTTCTTGATTGTAATTTTTCATATTTTCAATTAATACAAACTTCATTTCAAAAGCATTCTTTAACTCTAACTCCATGAATTTTAAATTGACATTAATTCTCGCATGATAATTTTTGAATTGGATTTTTGCTCTGCTTTTGACCCAAAGAAAACTTAAACTCATTACCTCTTTTT
This sequence comes from Erigeron breviscapus, assembly GCA_034093135.1. NCBI lineage: Eukaryota > Viridiplantae > Streptophyta > Magnoliopsida > Asterales > Asteraceae > Erigeron > Erigeron breviscapus. Next base: position 126,463,755 of record CM067167.1, read on the forward strand.
TTTAACCACTGTCACGAAGGGACAGACTCCATTGGAACATATTTCATTTATTACTTGCCATAGACACTAACAAGTTGTGAGTATAATTGTCTAAATGATTAGATTATTTCTACAATTTTCGGTCTCAGAAAATCTAAGAAGATCACGAACTATAAAGGCAAAATAAGGACAATCTTTACACCAGGAACTAATAAAGCACCATAATAAATTAACAAATTCACTGGATATCAAAAGATGATCAATGAACTCTTGGAATTGATTACATAAAGAACATATACTGTTGAAGACACCTGAATATTCCGTTTTGCCAATGACACTTTGGTCAAAATACGGTCCATTTCAGCCCTCTAAGCATATAAATTAACCTTTTCGAGCACCCATTTACTCCAAACAAAATGGAAATCTGTTGCTCTACCTGACGTATTTCTAAAAATGTGCCTGACCGAGGCTACCAAAAACATACCTTTCCAAGGCCATACTCCATTTTCTTTTGTAACGAGTTGAGTTATATTCATCTTATACTACCATATTTTTTTTAACCTTGATGATATTAGTCCATGCACTTGAGATTCCATTTTTGCAAAGGATTACTGTAGTATCGGTCTTGTTCCTTTCATCCTATGCACTACTTTAATGGCTTTACTACATATTGCATTTGTTTCTTTATGAAACGTTCACCTCCATTTTATCAACAAAACTAATTTTTAAATGTTTAACCACTTTCCAACACACTCAGTTTATCTTTGTCGAGACCTATTTCACCCTCTTCCTTTGGTGCTATAACCCGATTCCAACACACTACATTAAGCTCTAAAATGTTACTTTTTGCATGATTCATTTGCAGTCCCGATCGATCGACACTATTGCAAAACACCTCATAATCCTTGATATATTAAGTGCAGTTGTGACTGACCACTCCCCTAATATAATAAGGTCATCTGCAAACATCAAATGTGTGAGAATCGGCCCCACTCATGATCATAAAACCTTAGGGTCCTACAAAGTATAATTCAACAATTTGAGCTTCATATTTGTATTTTCGACATTACATGAATTTACTAATACATTCTCCATTTTTTTTTCTCACTGGTTTATAATAAAATTTTAATTTAATTTTTCGATGTAAGGTTTATACAAATATATTGCCTGATTAGTCTTCATCATCATCATCATATATTCATATATATATATAAGGGGTTTTATATAGGTATCTTGATTTCAATTAATAACTATTTTTATCATATATAATATTTTATATTTTTATCTTTTTAGCGGTGTCATGCCTTGTTAGCATACTAGATAAATTACTCGCGCTTCGCTGCGTTTTTTGTCATGCTTAGTTTATGTTAACAATAAATTGTATATAACATTTATGTTAAATACATTTTACCGGAAATAATTTATTAACAATAAATTTTTTGTTATTGTATTTGAACATGTAATAACATTTTTTCCAATATCAATTTTTCGAAATGTATAAATTTGTGTATCGTTATATTAATAATCTCATTATCCAAAACGACTTATTAATATCACCAAAATATTAACACAAACCACATCAAAATTACAACATTTAAAAGTTTGTGATATTATTTAACAACGTGGTATTAAAAGAACCACAAAGATAATGGTAGACGAACAACATCAAACAAATCATAACATAACAACGAAAATAAAATAACAACATATAAAAATATCTACAACTATTTAACATGTGGTATTAAATTAAACATAAAATTGTGTTAGTTATAGAAATGAAACGGGTAGTGTCAAATGATTAAAAATATATAACTACAACAAAATAACAACTTATATAAGTATATGTTATTATTTAGGGAAATGATATATCCTCCTAATAAATAACATAATACTCCTCCTAAAACCTTAAAATATGACAAATGTAATCTACTCATTCTCTTTCTTAATCTCATCCTTTAATTCTATCAAATGTCAAGATCACATGATTAGGAGGATTTTTAGGAGGATTATTTAAAAGGATTTGTCAATTTAATAGTATTAATGTTAAAATGACCATAAGTATTACACTAATTACAATAACGCCACAGTACCGTACGACAATTCTTGGATACAAAACGACATGCTTGTTTCTTTTTATTGGGCCGCTACTATGACAATTGAGGGATATAGAAATTGTTACTCCCATATCCAAGTGGCATTGTTCAAATAATTTCTATGTATTATATATGGGTAGTGATATATCTACAACAAATTAAATTTATTCATCTACAACAAACGTACATAATTATATATTGCATGCATTATTGTGGATGGATAAATGTTGTTGTAAATTAGACCCGACAATCCTTACCCAAATATATTGAATTGGGCTTCGTTGGGTAATAAAATATATGAATTGGGTATAAATGGACTTAAAAGAAATTATACATGCGGGTCTTAATTTTACCTCCTAAAGTTGTTGATGTATTTGAGCGGGTCGAACGGGTCTTGAAAGCAATGAGCGGTCACTCATCCCCAATTTTGGACTTATACACACCGCCAAAGCAATTGATATTATGCACACCACCGCTACAATTATTCACCCTCAATTTGGAATAGAGGTTCAATTTGTTAATGGATGTTTGAATCAATTAATTAAAGTGAGTTATTATTTAGACCCACATTTAATTATTTTTCTTAACTTTCCCATTAACGAAGGGGATAAATCAAAAAACAATAGAATTATTATTATTATTATTACTATTATTATTATTATTATTATTATTATTATTATTATTATTATTATATATTATTATTATTATTATTATTATTATTATTATTATTATTATTATTATTATTATTATTATTATTATTATTATTATTATTACTATTATTATTATTATTATTATTATTATTATTATTATTATTATTATTATTATTATTATTATTATTATTATTATTATTATTATTATTATTATTATTATTATTATTATTATTATTATTATTATTATTATTATTATTATTATTATTATTATTATTATTATTATTATTATTATTATTATCTTCGTTTATTATTAAACTTATATATTATTGTGATTATTATTATTATTATTATTATTATTATTATTATTATTATTATTATTATTAATCTATCATATTATTATTATTATTATTATTATTATTATTATTATTATTATTATTATTATTATTATTATTATTATTTTAGACTGTTACACAAATGATATATGTGTAACACCCGTCGTTTAAAAATATGGGTTTTCAAAAACTTTTCACCTAACGGTGTCATATTGCGGAAGAAAGGACCTTAAAAGTCAAAACCAATAAAACATTTTGGTTTCTGCATTTAGTTGGTGTTACTTGCGACATCATAAAATAGTTCAAATGAAAACCCAACGGTTGCCCAACATAAAACAACCGTCCAAACGTCATTACATAAATTCGACATTAAGTACTGAATGTAACAAATGTCTAAGCAAAGCGTCTATAGGGTAGCTAAGGCTCCTGCATTGCATCTACCCAAGCCTCACTCGTTCTGCATATAGTTCCTTCAAGCTAAACCTGAGGGAACAACCACATTAAAAGAAACAAGTGTTAGCTATTAAAATAGCTAAGTAAGATAACACTTAATTTAAAGTCCAAATCCTATGGTCAATAGGCCTTGGTTCACTTAAAACTACTTCTCTGATACCAACTTGTAACACCCGTCGTTTAAAAATATGGGTTTTCAAAAACTTTTCACCTAACGGTGTCATATTGCGGAAGAAAGGACCTTAAAAGTCAAAACCAATAAAACATTTTGGTTTCTGCATTTAGTTGGTGTTACTTGCGACATCATAAAATAGTTCAAATGAAAACCCAACGGTTGCCCAACATAAAACAACCGTCCAAACGTCATTACATAAATTCGACATTAAGTACTGAATGTAACAAATGTCTAAGCAAAGCGTCTATAGGGTAGCTAAGGCTCCTGCATTGCATCTACCCAAGCCTCACTCGTTCTGCATATAGTTCCTTCAAGCTAAACCTGAGGGAACAACCACATTAAAAGAAACAAGTGTTAGCTATTAAAATAGCTAAGTAAGATAACACTTAATTTAAAAGCATTTGTCCAATTAAAACAATCTTCATTATTAGACAAGTCCTTTAGGCACGTCACTACTTCTCTGATACCAACTTGTAACACCCGACGTTTAAAAATATGGGTTTTCAAAAACTTTTCACCTAACGGTGTCATATTGCGGAAGAAAGGACCTTAAAAGTCAAAACCAATAAAACATTTTGGTTTCTGCATTTAGTTGGTGTTACTTGCGACATCATAAAATAGTTCAAATGAAAACCCAACGGTTGCCCAACATAAAACAACCGTCCAAACGTCATTACATAAATTCGACATTAAGTACTGAATGTAACAAATGTCTAAGCAAAGCGTCTATAGGGTAGCTAAGGCTCCTGCATTGCATCTACCCAAGCCTCACTCGTTCTGCATATAGTTCCTTCAAGCTAAACCTGAGGGAACAACCACATTAAAAGAAACAAGTGTTAGCTATTAAAATAGCTAAGTAAGATAACACTTAATTTAAAAGCATTTGTCCAATTAAAACAATCTTCATTATTAGACAAGTTCTTTAGGCACGTCACACATCACACAAATCTGCATAACAACTTCATATCAAATAGGATAATCATCCTAAATGTGCCTATCCTGCATTACTTCATTAGACTACATCAACTGCATAGCGTCATACTACATTAAGCAATACTTCATTATACTACATAACTGCATAGTAATCACTACATTAGGCAATACTTCATTAGACTACATCAACTGCATAGCGTCATACTACATTAAGCAATACTTCATTATACTACATAACTGCATAGTAATCACTACATTAGCAATACTTCATTAGACTACATCAACTGCATAGCGTCATACTACATTAAGCAATACTTCATTATACTACATAACTGCATAGCGTCATACTACATTAAGCAATACTTCATTAGACTACATCAACTGCATAGCGTCATACTACATTAAGCAATACTTCATTATACTACATAACTGCATAGCGTCATACTACATTAAGCAATACTTCATTATACTACATAACTGCATAGCGTCATCACTACATTAAGCAATTCTTCATTAGACTACATCAACTGCATAGCGTCATACTACATTAAGCAATACTTCATTATACTACATAACTGCATAGCGTCATACTACATTAAGCAATTCTTCATTAGACTACATCAACTGCATAGCGTCATACTACATTAAGCAATACTTCATTATACTACATAACTGCATAGGCATAATACAAATACTTCATTAGACTACATCAACTGCATAGCGTCATACTACATTAAGCAATACTTCATTATACTACATAACTGCATAATAGATCACTACATTAAGCAATACTTCATTCTTCTACATTAGGGACTGCATTTCAGGTCTCATGGTCAACTACGTAATCCCATAATACCTCCCAAGTAACCCCATAAGTCCACATGCATTATAAGTTACCAATTGGAAGTATGTAAGTTTGAAACCTGCTTTTAGTTGATCCCCCAGCGTGACAAAAGTAGTGTATCTTACCTGATTGTAGTGTATGCGCACAAACAAGTAGCTAATAATGCTTATCAGTACTTCCCGACACCTATCGCACATTAACATACAAAGTATAAGTCATTTAGGACCTTAAATGGACCCTCGTACGAACTTAACTTACGAAGTTATTCTTCGTACGAACTTAACTTACGAAGTTATTCTTCGTACGAACTTAAAATTATCTTCGTTTATTTTCTTTTACGAATTTAGCCAACGGATTTGATTACATTTCTTCTTACGAACTTAACTTACGAAGTTATTCTTCGTACGAACTTAACTTACGAAGTTATTCTTCGTACGAACTTAACTTACGAAGTTATTCTTCGTACGAACTTAACTTACGAAGTTATTCTTCGTACGAACTTAACTTACGAAGTTATTCTTCGTACGAACTTAACTTACGAAGTTATTCTTCGTACGAACTTAACTTACGAAGTTATTCTTCGTACGAACTTAACTTACGAATTATTCTTCGTACGAACTTAACTTACGAAGTTATTCTTCGTACGAACTTAACTTACGAAGTTATTCTTCGTACGAACTTAACTTACGAAGTTATTCTTCGTACGAACTTAACTTACGAAGTTATTCTTCGTACGAACTTAACTTACGAAGTTATTCTTCGTACGAACTTAACTTACGAAGTTATTCTTCGTACGAACTTAAGCTTACGAAGTTATTCTTCGTACGAACTTAACTTACGAATTATTCTTCGTACGAACTTAACTTACGAAGTTATTCTTCGTACGAACTTAACTTACGAAGTTATTCTTCGTACGAACTTAACTTACGAAGTTATTCTTCGTACGAACTTAGCTTACGAAGTTATTCTTCGTACGAACTTAAACTTACGAATTATTCTTGTACGAACTTAACTTACGAAGTTATTCTTCGTACGAACTTACTTACGAAGTTATTCTTCGTACGAACTTAACTTACGAAGTTATTCTTCGTACGAACTTAACTTACGAAGTTATTCTTCGTACGAACTTACTTACGAAGTTATTCTTCGTACGAACTTAACTTACGAAGTTATTCTTCGTACGAACTTAGTACGAACTTAACATTATCTTCGTTTATTTTCTTTTACGAATTTAGCCAACGGATTTGATTACATTTCTTCTTACGAACTTAGTGAAAACGAAGATAGAAACGAAGGTTATCTTCGTTTGTTTTCTTTTACGAATTTAGCCAACGGATTTGATTACATTTCTTCTTACGAACTTAGTGAAAACGAAGATAGAAACGAAGGTTATCTTCGTTTATTTTCTTTTACGAATTTAGCCAACGGATTTGATTACATTTCTTCTTACGAACTTAGTGAAAACGAAGATAGAAACGAAGGTTATCTTCGTTTATTTTCTTTTACGAATTTAGCCAACGGATTTGATTACATTTCTTCTTACGAACTTAGTGAAAACGAAGATAGAAACGAAGGTTATCTTCGTTTATTTTCTTTTACGAATTTAGCCAACGGATTTGATTACATTTCTTCTTACGAACTTAGTGAAAACGAAGATAGAAACGAAGGTTATCTTCGTTTATTTTCTTTTACGAATTTAGCCAACGGATTTGATTACATTTCTTCTTACGAACTTAGTGAAAACGAAGATAGAAACGAAGGTTATCTTCGTTTATTTTCTTTTACGAATTTAGCCAACGGATTTGATTACATTTCTTCTTACGAACTTAGTGAAAACGAAGATAGAAACGAAGGTTATCTTCGTTTTATCCCTGCTCGTCAGTTTTTCATAAACAGACCAAAATCTTCGATTTTCCAATAATCGACTCCTCAAAACTTCTTCCAAAACATGTATTAGACACCAGTAAACACCTTTTGATCAACCAAATCGGCTAAGGACTCGATTGACACCATTTTGAACGTTAATTTAATCAAAACACCATTAAACACTAATTCTTTGAAAACTCTTTTAAAAAAATCAGATTTGAATCCATCTAATTCGACCTTAGATCTCGAAAATACATTCAATGATTCAATAATTACCTGCTTGACTCGATGATTGATCAATTCCAACGCCAAAACGTTTGATCAGAACTCAATTAACGGCTTTAGGACTCCAGGAAGGGTTAATTACTTTGTTTATTGCTAATGACTGCCAATTAACTCTAGATTAGGGTAATCCTAACCTAAACCCGTTTTTCACTTTCCACCTATGTCAAAATCAGTCCTTGGACTTCTATATCCTTCATTATTGGTCACAAACTGCATTATTGACCATATACAACATTAGTCCTTCATTAAAAGGCACCACATAGCCTTTAAGCGACATTAAACACACTTTTATTCGTCATTAGTATTTAGGCTCTCAAACCTAACTACTTTATCTACGTTAATCACACATAGCTACATTCAATTATTAAGTAAAGACTTAACGACACCCCAAATTGACTTAACGGCATTAGTCAAACAATAGATAAAGGGACTCCATGTTTCGCAACTACTTCATCAATGTACAACTTCGCCATCTTCGTTAAAGGCACATCTTGTCGGGTAGCTAGAAAATGAGCACTCTTCGTCAATCTATCTACAATCACCCATATCATATCATTCCCTTTCGGCGTTTTAGGTAGCTTCGTTACAAAGTCCATCGTAATATGATCCCATTTCCACTCGGGAATTTCTAATTGATGCAACAAACCATACGGCTTTTGATGGTCCGTCTTCACTCTTGCACACGTCAAACACTTTGCTACAAAATGAGCTACTTCACCTTTAATATCCGGCCACCAATAAATCGGCTTCAAATCTGCATACATTTTGGTGACACCGGGATGCATCGAATACCTACTTCTATGGACCTCTTCAAGGATCAACTCTCGGTTACCACCAAGCAGTGGCACCCAAATGCGACCCTTGTATGTTTTAAACCCACGACTATTAGTCTCCATCACAAGTCGTTTCTTCTTCCCAATACTCTCGTTATCAATATTATCCTTCATTAATGCCATCTCTTGTGCTTCTTTAATTCGATCTAATAGACCCGACTTGGCCTGAACTTGCATGCTCATCAACTTACAAGAGGAGCTTTGCACTTTCCTACTTAGTGCATCCGCCACTACATTGGCTTTACCCGGATGGTATTTGATTTCACAATCATAGTCTTTAAGTAATTCCATCCACCTTCTTTGTCTCACATTCATCTCCTTTTGAGTAAACATATATTGTAAACTCTTATGGTCGGTGTAGAGTGTGCATTTAGTGCCGTATAAGTAATGTCTCCATAGTTTCAATGCAAACACAACCGCCGCTAACTCAAGATCATGGGTAGGGTAATTCTTCTCATGAGGCTTCAACTGACGTGAAGCATAGGCAATCACTTTGTCTCTCTGCATTAAGACACAACCCAAACCCGTGATAGATGCATCACTATACACAACCAAATCATCAGTACCTTCAGGCAAGGCAAGGATAGGAGCTTCACACAACTTCTTTTTCAACGTTTGGAATGCATTTTCCTGCTTTTCAGTCCACTCGTACTTCACACCCTTCTTTGTTAATTCCGTCATAGGCTTGGCTATTCGGGAAAAATCCTGAATAAACCTTCTATAATACCCAGCCAAACCAAGAAAACTCTTAATCTCGGTAGGTGTCTTTGGCTGCTCCCACTTTGAAACAGCTTCATCTTTGAAAAATATGAAGCACCATGTAGTTGATCAAAAAGATCATCAATTCTCGGGAGAGGATACTTATTCTTGACCGTTCGTTTGTTCAACTCACGGTAGTCAATACACATGCGCATCGATCCATCCTTCTTCTTAACAAAGAGAACCGGGGCTCCCCAAGGCGAGGAACTAGGTTGTATGAACCCTTTGTCAAGTAACTCCTGTAGTTGCGTCATTAATTCCTTCATTTCTGTAGGAGCTAATCGGTAAGGTGCTTTAGCAACGGGTGTAGCACCGGGAACAAGATCTATCTGAAAAGTAACTTCACGATCGGGAGGGATACCTGGTAGGTCGTCGGGAAACACATCGGGGAAATTTGATACTACATCAACACTAGCGATTGAGGACTTCTCTTTTCTTGCATCAATGACGTAAGCCAAGAAATGGCTCTTGTTTTTCCTTATACTTTTAATAGCTTTCATCATACTAATAATCTTTATTCCTCCTCTCTTCTTGTCTCCATACACCGTTATCACTTTACCCTCGGATATAGGCAATCGAATTATCTTTTGGGAACATAAGATACTAGCTTCATTCCTAGCCAACCAATCCATACCAATCACTACATCAAAACCACCTAAGGTAGTAGGTAATAGTTGAACCGGAAAAGAACAACCTTCAATCTCAATCTCACAATCGTCATAACCCACACGTATATTATTAACCGTACCATTAGCAATTTCTACCTCTATCGAGCAATCTAAAGGGGTAGTGACTCTTCCTAGCTTAGGAGCAAATAAAGTAGACACAAACGACCTATTTGCACCCGAATCAAATAAAACAGAAGCAGGTTTTGAATTAACAAGGAAAGTACCACTTACCACCTCGTCATTGTTCTTAGCATCATCAACAGTCATCTGCAAGGCTCTCACTTTTGTTGCTGAAGTGGCTGCTTTCTTTTCGTCACTCTTCATTTGTGGGCAATCGGCAATAAGATGACCCGTTTCTTGACACTTGTAGCAACGAATCTTGTCCTACATTCAGTTGCAAGATGTCCCGACTTCCCACACTTATGACACCTTCTTGTCTTATCGGAACATTTACCTTCATGAACACTCTTGCAAGAAGCACACCAAGACCCGTTCTTCTTTTTATCTCTGTCACCACTTGAGCTAGAATTCCCACGAAACTTCTTATTATTATTATTATTGTAGTTAGATGACCAATTTGACCCTCTTTTGAACCCTGCTTTCTTGTCATCAACCTTCACCACAACTCTCTCGCCTTTGAAGTCATCATCCAACCTCTTTGACTCCTTTATAGCCGCTGATAAAGTCACGTGTTGTCTACATAATCCACGATAACCAGCGGGAAGACCATCACAGTAGGCCTCAATTTGGTCCTCTTGTCTTCGAACCAAATGTCCAACAAACTTCAACTTCTCCATAAACGAGTGTGCATATTCAGAAATTGCACCGGGTTTAGCCACTAACGATCTAAACTCTTTTTCAATCAACCTTAACTCCCGCGTCCCTACATACTCCTCTAGAAATTTCTCCTTAAATGTTCCCCAAGGCATAGCTGCAAGTACCTCAGGAGCCATAGACACTATAGTAGCCCTCCACCAATTACGGGCATTCTTCTTCAACATCCTACTAGCACACAAAACCTTCATATCATCCGGACAATAGCAAGATGCAAAAACTACCTCAATGTCATCAATCCACTCCATAGCTCCTACTGCATTTTGGGTACCATCAAATTCCTTGGCACCACATTTCTGAAAACTTTCGTATTTGAAGTTATTAACACGGGGTGCATTAACAACTCCATGTCCTCCATTATTAACTCCATTAGCACCCACGGCTGCTATGGATGGTTCAGCACTTTGGGAGGGATTAGAGTAATTCCCTTCCGAACGCTCACCCCTTTGTTCGCTCCCAATCCTTTCTGCATTTCTCTCAGCCCTCAATTGAGCTAACTCTTCTTCATTTCTCATTAAGAGAGCTCGAATAGCTCTCAACTCTTCATGTAGTTGGGCTTGATTAGGAACCTGCTCTATAACCGGATTTGCCCTTTCTACTTCAGAGACAGTTGGTGGATCACCAAGACGGCGATTTTGTGCACGGGGTTGCCTTTGCTCTACTTCATTTCTAGCCCCGTTTCCATTAGGAGGAATACCACTACCATTTCCTCCTGCTCTCTGGTTACTAGCTCTAGTGTTTGCCATTAATTCTACAAGGCAACGACGACGGTTAGCAAGAATTAAAGAGTGACTACATATGTTAAGGCTCTACTACATATAACTACATTATCACACACAAAAACAAGCCTTAAATCACGCTCTCACTCACTCCCAAACCCGTCCTAGAGCATTCCACCTCATTAGCTAGGCATCCTACTTAAGCCTAACCTACTTCTCATCGGTCTAAGTCCAAAATCCTACGGCATAAGTCGAATTTTGGTTCACTTAAACCAATTCTCTGATACCAACTTGTAACACCCGACGTTTAAAAATATGGGTTTTCAAAAACTTTTCACCTAACGGTGTCATATTGCGGAAGAAAGGACCTTAAAAGTCAAAACCAATAAAACATTTTGGCTTCTGCATTTAGTTGGTGTTACTTGCGACATCATAAAATAGTTCAAATGAAAACCCAACGGTTGCCCAACATAAAACAACCGTCCAAACGTCATTACATAAATTCGACATTAAGTACTGAATGTAACAAATGTCTAAGCAAAGCGTCTATAGGGTAGCTAAGGCTCCTGCATTGCATCTACCCAAGCCTCACTCGTTCTGCATATAGTTCCTTCAAGCTAAACCTGAGGGAACAACCACATTAAAAGAAACAAGTGTTAGCTATTAAAATAGCTAAGTAAGATAACACTTAATTTAAAAGCATTTGTCCAATTAAAACAATCTTCGTTTATTTTCTTTTACGAATTTAGCCAACGGATTTGATTACATTTCTTCTTACGAACTTAGTGAAAACGAAGATAGAAACGAAGGTTATCTTCGTTTATTTTCTTTTACGAATTTAGCCAACGGATTTGATTACATTTCTTCTTACGAACTTAGTGAAAACGAAGATAGAAACGAAGGTTATCTTCGTTTATTTTCTTTTACGAATTTAGCCAACGGATTTGATTACATTTCTTCTTACGAACTTAGTGAAAACGAAGATAGAAACGAAGGTTATCTTCGTTTATTTTCTTTTACGAATTTAGCCAACGGATTTGATTACATTTCTTCTTACGAACTTAGTGAAAACGAAGATAAAACGAAGGTTATCTTCGTTTATTTTCTTTTACGAATTTAGCCAACGGATTTGATTACATTTCTTCTTACGAACTTAGTGAAAACGAAGATAGAAACGAAGGTTATCTTCGTTTATTTTCTTTTACGAATTTAGCCAACGGATTTGATTACATTTCTTCTTACGAACTTAGTGAAAACGAAGATAGAAACGAAGGTTATCTTCGTTTATTTTCTTTTACGAATTTAGCCAACGGATTTGATTACATTTCTTCTTACGAACTTAGTGAAAACGAAGATAGAAACGAAGGTTATCTTCGTTTATTAGATTCTTACGAATTTAGTCCTTAACTTCGTTTAACTTGTTCTTACGAACTTAACATTATCTTCGTTTATTTTCTTTTACGAATTTAGCCAACGGATTTGATTACATTTCTTCTTACGAACTTAGTGAAAACGAAGATAGAAACGAAGGTTATCTTCGTTTATTTTCTTTTACGAATTTAGCCAACGGATTTGATTACATTTCTTCTTACGAACTTAGTGAAAACGAAGATAGAAACGAAGGTTATCTTCGTTTATTTTCTTTTACGAATTTAGCCAACGGATTTGATTACATTTCTTCTTACGAACTTAGTGAAAACGAAGATAGAAACGAAGGTTATCTTCGTTTATTTTCTTTTACGAATTTAGCCAACGGATTTGATTACATTTCTTCTTACGAACTTAGTGAAAACGAAGATAGAAACGAAGGTTATCTTCGTTTGTTTTCTTTTACGAATTTAGCCAACGGATTTGATTACATTTCTTCTTACGAACTTAGTGAAAACGAAGATAGAAACGAAGGTTATCTTCGTTTTATCCCTGCTCGTCAGTTTTTCATAAACAGACCAAAATCTTCGATTTTCCTATAATCGACTCCTCAAAACTTCTTCCAAAACATGTATTAGACACCAGTAAACACCTTTTGATCAACCAAATCGGCTAAGGACTCGATTGACACCATTTTGAACGTTAATTTAATCAAAACACCATTAAACACTAATTCTTTGAAAACTCTTTTAAAAAAATCAGATTTGAATCCATCTAATTCGACCTTAGATCTCGAAAATACATTCAATGATTCAATAATTACCTGCTTGACTCGATGATTGATCAATTCCAACGCCAAAACGTTTGATCAGAACTCAATTAACGGCTTTAGGACTCCAGGAAGGGTTAATTACTTTGTTTATTGCTAATGACTGCCAATTAACTCTAGATTAGGGTAATCCTAACCTAAACCCGTTTTTCACTTTCCACCTATGTCAAAATCAGTCCTCGGACTTCTATATCCTTCATTATTGGTCACAAACTGCATTATTGACCATATACAACATTAGTCCTTCATTAAAAGGCACCACATAGCCTTTAAGCGACATTAAACACACTTTTATTCGTCATTAGTATTTAGGCTCTCAAACCTAACTACTTTATCTACGTTAATCACACATAGCTACATTCAATTATTAAGTAAAGACTTAACGACACCCCAAATTGACTTAACGGCATTAGTCAAACATTACATAAAAGTTCGGGATGTTACATATGGTGATTTTTAAATTCCGGTCCCGACAAACTTCTTCCTCCGACAACTCTATTTTTTCCGGTGAACATCTTTGACCACCAAATTTCCAACCCATCGAAACCAAATCTATATGGACACAAAAAACAACCAAAAACTCCAAATATAATTATCAAACACATATATAACATCAAGTATAGATGTTAACACAAATACAAAACCCAGATATAATAAATATAATGAACAGCCTTCAGGCCTCCCCCTAATCTTCAACTTTCCAAGTATTATGGGCTGTCGGAGTAAATATAAAATATAGTCCACACCATTGCCTTCCAAACTTAGAGTTGATTATTTGTTAAAACCACTTAACCTTTATGATTAATTTGAATATCAACCTGAAAGATATATAATTCTTTCCCTAATTTAACTCATGATGAGTTCTTTTATTCCCTGATTTCTATTGTCTAATCCGACTTCCATTCCCAATTATCATCCACCCATCTACTTTCTCACCAATCTTTATATTTTTACGAGATTAAAGATGAAATTGCCTATCAAAAGTTCCTCAAGATTGAAATTTTAAACCCAATCGTCCTTCCAAAAAATACATATCCAGGAAACTAAAAACAAACTTCCCGGCCACTGTTGTCGTCTTTGTCAATACACCTTCTGGACAGCATATCACTTAGAAGATTCATCATACTTTGGAATCGCACCAGCAAGAAATTGAAACCCCAATTAACTTAAAGTTTTCATCTGCGACGTTCTTCCGTCGTCGGAGTTTTTGGCCACGCACCACCTGTTTCGGAAAGAAGAAACAAAGTACCACCACCACAGATCCGCCGCCGTTTAAGAAAGAATAACAAACTACCACCACCATAGATCCGTTTGTCATGTGAGTGTCACTGTGGGAGTGTTATGTTGTTGAGATGGTGTGGCAATCTAAAAGAAGATTAAGAATGAGATATGATTAATAGAAAGAGTCTGATGTGAATTGATGATGACTAAAGGAATATATATAAAGAGTAAATTACAATTTTGGTCTCTGTCGTGGGTCAAAAATTACCGTTTTCGTCCCTGTGGTAATGAAAAGACTAAAATACCCATCACGTGCAGATCACGTGATGGGTGTTTAACGTCCGTTTAGAGAATTGGACCAAAAGCGTTGACGGACCAAAGTTTTTTGGACCAAAACGGTAATATATGAAAGGTAGGGACGAAAACGGTAATTTTTGACCCACGACAGGGACCAAATTTGTAATTTACTCTAAAAAGAAAAAGAAAAGAAAAGTGAAGAACACAAAAGAGGACAAGTTTCAGTTATCGGTTCTCACACTAAAACCACTTTACCAACTAACAATGCATGTCATATCATCTTCATCAAATAAATAAAGAGAAATCATCAAAAAAAAAAAAAAAAGTATATATGTCTAACCACACACGTCAGTTAAAAAACCGGACCTTCTACGCACGCCACCCCCTTTCCCACGTGCATCTCTGTTTTCCGATTCGATTGTCGTCCACGTGTCTTCCTTCCTCCTTCCATTTATACATACACTACATAATATATCTATCTCTATATTCATTCATTCATCCCCTTTCCTAATTCCTATATCTATCACCTCCTCACTACATATTATTTTGGTCACATCAAATTTAATAAAATAACAATAATCTAAATATATATCCATTTAATATGCAAATGGAAATTGAACCAAGTTACGGTTTCATGAACCGTAACTTTAGTAACATAAGTATTAGCAACGACGATTCAACCGCTTTTAGCGATTGTAATAGCGACCGATCGGGAGAATTCGTCGCTAGCTCGGTCAAGAGCAAGCGACTTTTGTTCGCTTGCACGAACGAAAAATCAGATGATTTAATAAAACAACTTGTGGCTGATCTAGAATCAGATGATATTGATGATCAGAAACAAGCGGCTATGGAGCTCCGGCTCCTTGCTAAAAACAAACCCGAGAATCGGGTTAAAATTGCAAGAGCCGGAGCTATCAGGCCGCTAATTTTACTCATCAGCTCATCTGATTCTGAACTACAAGAACATGGGGTCACAGCGATATTAAATTTATCGCTATGTGATGAAAATAAAGAAATTTTAGCAAGTTCCGGCGCGATCCGACCGTTGGTTAAGGCCTTAAAATACGGAACATCAACTTCTAAAGAGAACGCCGCGTGTGCTTTACTTAGATTATCGCAAGTTGAAGAAAGCAAATCGTTGATCGGACGGTCAGGAGCGATTCCGTTACTAGTGGATTTATTAGAGACTGGGAACTTTAGAGGGAAAAAAGATGCATCCACTGCGTTATATTCGTTATGTTCGGTTAAAGAAAATAAAATTAGAGCGGTTGAGGCCGGAATTATGAAGCCTTTGGTGGAATTGATGGCGGATTTTGAGTCAAATATGGTGGATAAATCGGCATTTGTGATGAGTGTATTGGTTTCATTGGTGGAAGCTAGGAGTGCGTTGGTGGATGAAGGAGGGATTCCGGTTTTAGTAGAGATTATTGAGATTGGATCACAACGGCAAAAAGAGATTGTTGTTGTGATCTTGTTGCAGATTTGTGTTGATAGTGTGGTGTACCGTACTATGGTGGCCCGAGAAGGAGCCATTCCTCCCCTGGTCGCTTTGTCCCAGTCTGGGACAAAACGTGCTAAACAAAAGGTAAAATTACTTTTCACAATTTAACATTGATTAAATTATGTATCAAAATAAACAATTTTAACTCATTTATCTCAACCGAAAGTTACCTGCATTGAACACAAAACTTGACCTCTAGGAAGTATTGGGTTTACTTATTCAAAAGTAGTACATTTTAATAGTATAGTCTTTTTTTTATATATGTTCTAAATATAGTATACTTGAGTTTTGATTATTTAAAGATATCAAAAGGAAAACTATGAGGATATCCATGCATCTTGACTCGAGTTTTGATTATCATACTTGTAAATTGTGGTCTTCGAAGTGTTAACCTTTTATTTTTAGAAACCCAAGTCAAGTGAGCAATAATTTTTCACTTTTTTTAAAAATTATTTTTTCCCAATATTGTTCAAACATTGCTTTCGAAAATGTGTGAGTTTTATATCATTGACTTGGATAGTGTTTACTATTGACTAACCTTTTATTAATCATCAACCATTAGCTTCTAAAGAGTTAATTATGACCAATTCTAAAACGAGTCATTTCAATTGAACGTTTCAAAACAAAGTAGTAATATGACATCAACATGACCGGTTTCCAAATTCATTAAATATTTTAGAATAGCCAACCATATAAATATATAATTCTAGGCTATAAAAGTAGTAGCTAGAAACACAACGAAAGTATTTACATGTCACATAACGAGTGATATATTATATACATTTAACTGATTTTGAAATAAACAACGAACAAAAAATTAGTTGCAGCGGCACTAATTAGTTGTTGATGATACATCAATGTCATCTCCTTGCATACTTTAACAAAGAAGTATATATATGTTTTTGTAATATTATTGAATAGTGCTTATTCATAAAGTTAAGAACCCACTTTAGTTAACCGTTAATACTTTATTTATCGTTTGTGACATATGATAGTTAGTTCGAATCTTGGAATGTTTCAATTTCAAGGAATCATTTTACAAATATGTTACCAAATTTGTCGGGTTATAACTAATATTAAGTATTATAAATTGCAATAATAATTGTGTATAATTGTTAGTTGTTCCTTAAATGGAGCTAGAAACTTCATTATTATTTAGTGCAAAAAAACAAGTGGTGGGTCTAAATATTTATATTGAATTATTATTTGGATGGCAGGCAGAAGCACTGATTGAACTTCTTCGACGACCAAGATCCGGCAATGCCTCAACAAGTTCTGATTCGTCAGATTGAGATATGGATTCCTCGTCACCATAGAGCCAACAACATTATAACAAAACTGCTTTTATAAAAAAATATTTTTTTTCTTTAAAAAAAAAAGAGGATTATCGTTTTTGGAATGTGTAAATATTTGATGTTTGCCTCTACTTATGTAAATTGGTGAATGAAATACATGTTTTTTACTAGGTTTTCAGGTTGGATCGAGCCTTTGTTTGTGTTAAAGGAATAGAAAAACGACATGTTTGTGTATAAGGGTTAAATATACCGAATAACGTCATTTTGATAGGTTGAGTTTTTTTTCTCTCTTGGTTTTATGTTCTTTTAGAGTGGCTTTTTGTTGTGTTTTGGGTAATGATATTTTGTTTTGTTTTTCTTCAATATGATAGAAGAAATCACATACGGAAAAATGAAATTGTGATGGCTCATTAGTGAATGTGTTTCTAGTACAACACCATTTGTGATTAATAACCATATAACGTTGTCTTTTTGCTTTTTGGAAAAGAACAATATATAGCAAACCATATGATGTTATAGACCATGGATTTTATTTTTTCTTATAAGAAGATTTAAATTAGGGATTAGTAAACAACTTTACATTAATTGTCATAGTGTATATGGAACTTCAATCTTATGCATTGTATGTAATGATCTTTCAAATCTTGTGCAATGTATGTATCCGGGTATACGTGACAACCATATATGTTGCCACTTGTAAGTTTTTAATTGGCCGGATACATACAATGCACAAGATTTGAAAGTTCATTACATACAATGCACAAAATTGAAGTTCGATACATACTATGACAATTCGTGTAAAGTTGTTCACATTTTAAAGTATTAATCCCTTAAAATTACTGACTAGTTACTGCTTTATCCAATGTTTTAAATGCCGGTAAATACCGACCGGTATCAGAAGGTATTCTGGTATTTTATACCCGGTATTTTTTCGGTATTTTCACTATTCAATACCGGCCGGTATTTCCGGTATTCCCGGTATTTTCCGGTATTACCGTTCCGGTATTTTAAAAAAAAAATTGAATTTTTTAAAAATTATTTTTATGATACTTTAATGTTATTTTTTGTTATTTGTGAACTTTAAAACTTATATTTTTGTTATTAAATACCTATTTGGTATTATTTTTAAGTGAATTATAATTGTATTTTGCCTATTTTCGTTAAATTGTAACAAGTTTTGTATGATTTTTATAAAAAAATTAAAATAAATTTAAAATAGTCGTACCGGCCGGTATTTCTGGTAATACCGATAATACCGGTAATACCGGAAATTTTTCCACAACGGTATGAGTAAAATACCGGTTTTTAAAACATTGGCTTTATCCTCTTTCGTTTAACACATGACGCCATTAGGTGTCTTATCTCAACTAGTTACACTCACCATAGAACTTGTTGCATAGAATTTGATTAGTATTTCTCTTGTGACAAGTTACGTTATACAACGTATATTTCACAACATAGCTCCCAAGTTGTTAGCCGAATACGTCGATTATCTTCAGATTTACATTTTATTGGTTCAATTAGTAGGTTCAAACCAATGATGATAATAATAATATGAAATGAATTATTGTGACGCACATACGAAATGATAAAATTTCTTCCTAACATGGAAAGAATTTGTGGTGAAGAATATGCATTTGGACAACCAACCACGTCTTGCACATGTAATAATACATCTTATTCTAGTGACCAAATTAAAAGATCCGATGGTGGGTCTTGTTGTAGATCTTTAATTATGTGAGGTCTCACATGTCTATTTACAAATCAATCAATTGAAGTATACATTTTTTTCAAAGAATGTTTTATTCTTAACTTAATAATGTAAATCTACACATATTTTAAACAATCCACAACAAATGTATAAGAACAAATCACATGTCTGTTTGCAGATTAAGTTTCTGCACTTTTTTTTGCCGGTATCTTAATTATTATATTGATTACCAAATATAAGAACAAATTACATAGTCATCCTTTTCAGGTTTAGACATGACAAAAACCCAAAACGAATACAAATACATCTATTTGCGTTTTAAATCGATCAAAAGAATCTTTCTATACAAGTTCTATCTACAGGACTACATTAAACGATCATGCAACACCACCATATGTGGAGTACTAGCTGTTTCTAAAACCCAAAACTAATACTGTACAAATAACCACTGATTCGACTCCTAATATTGTGTCAAAAATGCAAGAATTTTTCATGAAACATTGTTTCATTGTCATATAAAATATTTCTCTATCAACTTATTTATTAGTTTAGAGATTAGTCATATTACAACAAAAAAATTTTGACCAAGCTAGCCTTTACCAATTTTAAAAGCATCTTGTGTTGCAATCTCATCCATTATGTTATTAAACTATAATATATATTATAATTTCTTTTAGTATTTGATCCTAGTAAGTTAGATATTAGTAGAATATATTAAAACGATGGAAAGAAAAAAAAACATTGAGTCAAAACCTTGAATGAAATTTGCAATAGACGACGGCGAATTGAAAGAAAAGCAAAGAAATAAATAGCCAACTGATTGTAGAAATTGAAAGTTCTTTTTTATTAGTTCTTCATGCACAACCGAACATGGACCGCTTGAATGAGGCCCAACTATCAAAACTATAAAAATTATATGGGTCACAATGTCACATACTAAATTCCTAATGAAGTCGTTGGGTTTTTGGTCCCAAATTTTTTTTTTTACTTAAGTAATAACTTCTTCTTTTCAATTTTAAATCACTAACTAACCGACTAATACTTATTATAATTTTCATCTTATCTAAGTTCTAAATCTAAATGTGTGGTTTAAAAGTTTCTCGTGTGTTTAATATGGGATATAATCTAGTATACTAGTAAAATCATAGGTTAGTTTTCCAATTACGTACATATGTAAGAATATGCTCTCTTTTTTTCATAATATATTAACGGTATAATTAAGTTTTGGTAAACATGCATATAGAGAGTTGATTAAGTTATTACTACTTCACTAGTATACCACAACTACGCATATATGCTTGTATATATACAATTTGTTATAAAAATAAAACTGTACATCATATCTCGTTACATTTCATCTAGCTAGCTAGTATGAACATAAACATTAACATAGTAACAAATGAAAACAGACAGGGTGTTTTGGGGAAGTACACTCTGCCAGAGAAGCCTGGTTTGGTTAATAATGTTTGACCAGTCAACCCCCAATTTTCGGTTGTCTTCTTTATCCATTTTAAGATTGAAGAACTATAGGAATCTCTTAAAAATGCTAAATGCAATGTAAAGCCATCTAACATCGGGATTTTCAAAACAAGTACTCAGTCCACGAAATAGAATATGTTGACTCTCTTAGTATAGACCAAAGTACATACAAAAGAACCTAACAATCCCCGTACGAATATCTCTACTATTATATGAAAGACTAGAAAGATGCTAATGTCTGAAAAAGTGGTAGAGCTGGTAAGTGACGGCGGCGGTGGGGATAGTGGTGATCACGACGATAACGAGTAGTGTAATTTATTAATATAAAAAAAATATAATATAGTTATTTTATAAGTTTAGAGGTAAATAGTGTAAATTATATTCATTATGAGTTTTTTTATAATATAGTTTTTATTTATTTAGAACAACAAGTGTTAGATGTTAATGATTCGAACCCTAGCAGTGACATCCAAGGTGAACAATATGCTGAAAGTTGGAACTCACGCAATCCTGCTGAACAGGAGTGATAACACTGTAACATTCATGATTTTTACCGTTTGACTGTGCATGTAATTTGATTAACTACTTTAATAAACGAAAACTTTGGGCCTAATTGTGTTCGTTTATCTGTAAATTGGGCCAATTATAATGTCATAATTGGATTTTTAGAATTAAGCCCATGTTAGTAGACCATGATATTGGCCCAGTACATGTTATGGAAATTATATGATAGATGATAATTGAGTAACTGTGGTAACAGGAAAAACGTATATACGAAACCTTAAGTATAATGTACGGTTCCAACAGTGTCGGTGGAACAGTGTCGGTGGTTATCTAATAATTCCATTAATTGGACAAAGACCGACATAACTTTATGTAAAGGTAACTTACGCCCATACAAATTTTGAACTAGCGTAACTTACTACCCCCAGGGCCGTAACTTACTACCCCAATTTTTAACAGCGTAACTTACTACCCCCAGGGCCGTAACTTACTACCCCCAGGGCCGTAACTTACGCCCATACAATTTTTAACTGCGTAACTTACTACCCCCAGGGCCGTAACTTACGCCCATACAATTTTTAACTAGCGTAACTTACTACCCCCAGGGCCGTAACTTACGCCCATACAATTTTTAACTAGCGTAACTTACCCCCACGGTAACTTACGCCCATACAATTTTGAACTGGCGTAACTTACTACCCCCAGGGCCGTAACTTACGCCCATACAATTTTTAACTAGCGTAACTTACTACCCCCAGGGCCGTAACTTACGCCCATACAAATTTTGAACTGGCGTAACTTACTACCCCCAGGGCCGTAACTTACGCCCATACAATTTTTAACTAGCGTAACTTACTACCCCCAGGGCCGTAACTTACTACCCACTCCATCTTACGCCCATACAATTTTGAACTAGCGTAACTTACTACCCCCAGGGCCGTAACTTACTACCCCCAGGGCCGTAACTTACGCCCATACAATTTTTAACTAGCGTAACTTACTACCCCCAGGGCCGTAACTTACGCCCATACAATTTTTAACTAGCGTAACTTACTACCCCCAGGGCCGTAACTTACGCCCATACAATTTTTAACTGCGTAACTTACTTCCCCCAGGGCCGTAACTTACGCCCATACAATTTTTAACTGGCGTAACTTACTACCCCCAGGGCCGTAACTTACGCCCATACAATTTTTAACTAGCGTAACTTACTACCCCCAGGGCCGTAACTTACTACCCACTCCATGGCCTAACTTACTACCCATACAATTTTTAACTAGGGCCGTAACTTACTACCCCCAGGGCCGTAACTTACTACCCCCAGGGCCGTAACTTACGCCAGTAAATTTTGAACTGCGTAACTTACTACCCCCAGGGCCGTAACTTACGCCCATACAATTTTTAACTAGCGTAACTTACTACCCCCAGGGCCGTAACTTACGCCCATACAATTTTTAACTGCGTAACTTACTACCCCCAGGGCCGTAACTTACGCCCATACAATTTTTAACTAGCGTAACTTACTACCCCCAGGGCCGTAACTTACTACCCACTCCATCTTCCATCATTTTGACTGCGTAACTTACGCCCATACAATTTTTAACTAGCGTAACTTACTACCCCCAGGGCCGTAACTTACTACCCACTCCATCTTTTGAACTAGCGTAACTTAGCAGCCCAACATTGACTGTGGGTAACTTACTACCCCCAGGGCCGTAACTTACGCCCATACAATTTTTAACTAGCGTAACTTACTACCCCCAGGGCCGTAACTTACTACCCAACTTTGGGCGTAACTTACGCCCATACAAATTTTGAACTAGCGTAACTTACGCCACTTTTCAGATTTTCGTCTGTTTTGCGCATCATTTTTCAAACGTCAATAACTTACTACCCCCAGGGCCGTAACTTACGCCCATACAAATTTTGAACTAGCGTAACTTACTACCCCCAGGGCCGTAACTTACTACCCATACAATTTTTAACTAGCGTAACTTACTACCCCCAGGGCCGTAACTTACTACCCATACAATTTTTAACTAGCGTAACTTACTACCCCCAGGGCCGTAACTTACTACCCCCAGGGCCGTAACTTACGCCCATACAATTTTTAACTAGCGTAACTTACTACCCCCAGGGCCGTAACTTACGCCCATACAATTTTTAACTAGCGTAACTTACTACCCCCAGGGCCGTAACTTACGCCCATACAATTTTTAACTAGCGTAACTTACTACCCCCACGGCCGTAACTTACTACCCACTCCATCTTCCATTTTCATTTTGCCTTCTAGCGTAACTTACGCCCATACAATTTTTAACTAGGGCCGTAACTTACGCCCAACTTTCTGCGTAACTTACGCCAATGTAATGTGCAGGAATTTTGGTGCAGAACTGGCGTAACTTACTACCCCCAGGGCCGTAACTTACGCCCATACAAATTTTGAACTAGCGTAACTTACTACCCCCAGGGCCGTAACTTACGCCCATACAATTTTTAACTAGCGTAACTTACCCCCACGGCGTAACTTACTACCCCCAGGGCCGTAACTTACGCCCATACAAATTTTGAACTGGCGTAACTTACTACCCCCAGGGCCGTAACTTACGCCCATACAATTTTTAACTAGCGTAACTTACCCCCAACGCGTAACTTACGCCCATACAAATTTTGAACTAGCGTAACTTACGCCACTTTTCAGACTTTGGGCGTAACTTACGCCCATACAAATTTTGAACTAGCGTAACTTACGCCACTTTTCAGATTTTCGTCTGTTTTGCGCATCATTTTTCAAACGTCAATAACTTTTGCCATACAAATTTTGAACTAGCGTAACTTACGCCACAATTTTGCGGCGTAACTTACGCCCATACAAATTTTGAACTAGCGTAACTTACGCCACTTTTGACAGACTTGATATTTTCGTCTGTTTTGCGCATCATTTTTCAAACGTCAAGTAACTTACGCCCATACAAATTTTGAACTAGCGTAACTTACGCCACTTTTCAGATTTTCGTCTGTTTTGCGCATCATTTTTACGTAATTGCGATCATTTTTCAAACGTCAACGTAACTTACGCCCATACAAATTTTGAACTAGCGTAACTTACGCCACTTTTCAGATTTTCGTCTGTTTTGCGCATCATTTTTCACTAGCGTAACTTACGCCATCAATTTTGAACTAGCGTAACTTACGCCATCAATTTTGAACTAGCGTAACTTACGCCATCAATTTTGAACTAGCGTAACTTACGCCAGGAAGTTTTGGTGCAGAACTGGCGTAACTTACTACCCCCAGGGCCGTAACTTACGCCCATACAAATTTTGAACTAGCGTAACTTACTACCCCCAGGGCCGTAACTTACGCCCATACAAATTTTGACTAGCGTAACTTACGCCCATACAATTTTTAACTAGCGTAACTTACTACCCCCAGGGCCGTAACTTACTACCCCCAGGGCCGTAACTTACGCCCATACAATTTTTAACTAGCGTAACTTACTACCCCCAGGGCCGTAACTTACTACCCACTCCATCTTCCATTTTCATTTTGCCTTCTGTTTACGCCCACCTTACGCCGGTTCAGACGCCAAAACATGAGTTTCCAAGCCACCGTAGGTTACGCCAACTTTGGGCGTAACTTACGCCCATACAAATTTTGAACTAGCGTAACTTACGCCCCCTCCCTTGAGTCACTTTTCAGATTTTCGTCTGTTTTGCGCATCAGTTTTCAAACGTCAATAACTTTTGAACCGTAAGTCCGTTTTAGGCGTGTGACCTATCGTTGGAATCGTGAGAGAGTCTACTTTCTCATAGTATAATCTTTATAGCTTGAATCCACTGACATTTCCAAAAATGACGTGATAAAGTGTCTTTGTTTATAGTCGGTTGAACCATTAAGACACTTGAGGGTTGTGACGTAACCGAGTCGAGTCCCAATTGTCCTCTAAGGTTGATTTACTCTTCTAAAACCTAGATAGGGTTTGACAAGTGATTTGTAATGTATATGTTAATAGGTGGTGAACGCTAAGCGACTGTTGGACGTTATAACTCGACTATAACTTGTACTTAGCTTGCATATCCAATCAAGGTGAGTTTCGTAAACCCTCCCTACTCTAATTGAGATTCGGGCTGAAAAGTGTACATATACGTGTTTTGTTGAATGTTGTTAATTGTTATATGGATTCGTTGTTAAACGTACTTGTTGAACGTTGTTAATTGTTATATGGATTCGTTGTTAAACGTACTTGTGGAACGTTGTTAATCGTTATATGGATTCGTTATTGATAAACGTTGTATTGTATGGAACGTATATGTTATGTTGATACATGCTGTTGAAATATACGTAAGTCATGCCGTTATACATGCTGTTGAAATATACGTAAGTCATGGTTATACATGCTGTTGGAATATACGTAAGTCATGTCGTATACATGCCTTTGAAATATATGTAAGTCATGTCGTAACGTTGTTGAATCGTGTATGTATTGATGTTGTGCTAACGTATACCCTCTTAGGGTTTTATTGATGTGATTAGGTATTCTAATCCCTGTATATCGTTAACGGTTGTATTCCCGATACGTTTATTCCTTGTTATATGTCCCTACGAACTCACCAACTTTATGTTGACGCTCTTTAGTACACTTTTCAGGTAATCAAGTTAATCAGAGACAGAATGGATGAATAGATGCTTGCATTGCTAGGGTTTGGACTATCTTTGGACTTTCTGGATCCGTGATCCTTATTTCCCTTTAACGGGTTATGTTTAGGATCAACTACTATCGTTTGAATATTTTTCTTTTAAGTATGGATTGGGTGTATATTTTGATGAATGTTGATTATTGTAATGTGCTTGTGGATTGTTTCAATCTATTGAATGCATATAGTTTGACTCTACATAATTTCCATGTCATGCTGTGCTTTTCTAAGTGATACCCCATGATTCCGCCATGTTGGGGTGTTACAAACACGCATGCCCACACGCTCAAGAGGTAAATGCCTGAAACCATGGGGAATCAAGATTCGATCTCAGGTTTCCAAGCCAACATTCCCTCCGTCAGTTCTCTCAAAGAGGGCCCCGGCTGGCCACTTTACCTAAGGGCATACGGAGTGGAGCGCCGGGTTGATGCGGGTTGGCTTCATACCGACGGCTACACCGCTGCCGGTACCACCGGGATGCTTGGACGGGTAGGTCGGAGGGTATACAAGCCGCGGAGCATAAATGGAGAGAGAGTGTGAGATGTGAATGTTGAGCGGGGTCCACAACGAAATTCCAGCCGCTAACTTGCTTTTTCTTCCTTTCTTTTCTTTTTTATATATATATATATTTTGTGTGTGTGTACTGTATGTATGTATAGTGTGATAGTGTCTGCGTGTCTGTTTTTATAAATGAAGAAGATATGAAGATGAACATCACTTTTTCTTTTAATTTAATATTATTATTTTCAAAACAAACCCTATAATATTACATATATACAACTTTAGTAGTTACTTTAATAAGTTTAAATGAATTATTATTGAAATAAGTTTGTTTCTATCTAAAATTGTTTTTAAATAATTTGTTTATATAAAATTGTTTTTAAATAATTTATTTATATAAAATTGTTTAGTTTAATTTTAAAAAGAAAAAATAAATAAATTTGGGAGGGTTGAAAATTTATGAAGCGCTAGTAAAAATGGTTGGGAGGGTTGAAAAGTTAAAATGAGATGGATGAATTTTATTGGCTAATTTTGAGAGGATTGATAAATTTGGGTTTACCACTCCTAGTCCCCTAAGACCAAATGGTTTAAATTTATTATGAGTATTATTGGTTAATTTGGTATATATATTTAAAATAGTAAAAATATTCTAAATTTATCAAATTATCTTTAGAGAAGGTAGGAAGGGATGAAATGTTTTATGTAATAATATAGATACATTTCATTTTGTAGAATTTTAGGTGAGGAAGTAAGAAACTCTCTTTGGAAGAAATCCAAATTCAAATCTCAGATGGTACATCTTGGGGTAATAAAGTTTAGGAATTAGGTTAGGATTTAATTGTTTAAAAAATAAAATAAAAACCTTTTAAATATCATTACTATATTTTTGATTTTTTTAAAACGACATATTATCATATTCCTACTCCTAATCTATCCCCACAAATGTGGGAAGTGGAACTCAAACCAAAAAAATCTTCCCAAGGTCAAACACCTTACCCATTGATCACCAACGCCATTGACTAGTGACTACGAGAGTAGAGGTAAGTCATAAGGTATGGTATGGTAGCCTTTCTGAGCGGGCCTCTAAGATCTTTTGTAAACCCTTCATGATGTGGTAAAGGGAGGATATTAGGGAACACAATGAGTGGAGATTTCCATGCAGAGAGCCGGATGAGGGGAGATCCTCACGTTCAGTTCTGAGGGCAAGGATATCCCGTCCTTATTATCCTTATGTCTTCTATTGTTTAACTCTATTTAATGTAAAAACTTACTCATTTTTATATTTAGATTATATGAACAGCTTTGATATACTTGTGTGTTTGATAATCGAAAGACAATGGTCGGCAAAGCCTACGGTTGGTGAAATTGGCTGCCGGTCACCATCACTTTTTGTCGCTACGCTTGTTCAGTTGTTCAGGTTTATAAATTTTAGTTTTTAAATTTGATTAACACTAAAATTTAGAATTCTTTTTTCAAAACGAATCTACCGTCTTATATTAAGCCGGTATCTTTATAGTAAATTTTCAAATAGCATGAGAGTATAAATGAAAATGTTACTTTTTCTTCGTTTAAAATAGAGTCTTAGAAGTTGTAAAAATAAAAGAAAGAAAGCTATACCCGATCAAATAACTTCAAATCAGGAGAATGAGCAAAATAAATAAATAAATAATAAAATAATGCAATAAAGATTGAAAACCAAAAACACCATTGTTGTTGTTTTCTAGATACTAGTTTTCTAAAAAACCTATCTTTTTGGTTCAATATCAGTTTTATATGAAAGAGTCTGGAAAAAAATAAATCTAATTGTAGTTTTTAGGTGAAATTTCATAACAATATCATTTTTACATCTATAATTCTTTATAAAACAAACTGGCCTCTTTATTTTAAGAAATTCAGCACTTTTTTCAATATCCCAAACTACCTCTAAACAACTCTAACAAATTATATTTCAAGCACGTTTGTATGTATCCCTCTCTTTTCTCTTCTTCTCTCTCTCTCTCTCTCACACACACACACACCTAAACAGCTTGTATTACCGTTACGACATCTCACACAATTATAAACCGTCTCCGCTGCAACGTGCGGACACCCTTTTAGTTTTTAAAATACATAAGATAAAAAATTCAACACTTGAAAGATATAAATAGCTAAGTGAACTTAATTGTATGTTTTGAGTTTCTTTATTAATTTTATTATTTGTTCACCAATAGAATGTTTTATATTTTTCTTTTGAAAGATGTAGATTGCTCACGAATGTTGGTAGAGTTTACATACATTGTCCTATAAGCTAAAGTTGTTTCTTAGCTAGGGAATTCATTGGGTTATATGTTTAACTAATGACAACTTCAGCGTTGTCATTATCAAAATAAAAAATGATTAATAGAAGGTAGATAAGACGCTATAGCTAAAGCTCGATGAATGGTATTTAAGCGATCGAAGATATACGGGTGTCTTATAATTATCGCTTCATGTCTTTGATTTGTAAGACCCAACTTTTGTGCTATGTATATTTGAAAGCCCGTGTTTGATATATAGGTAGGTATATCTTTAAGAGTTTTTATTAAAGTTTTTACATACAGAAGGAGGAGTTGAAAGTAAATAAGTCAAAAATTATATCAAACTAGAGGGGTATCCGTGTAATGCAGCGGCGACGATGGTGACGGTAGGAGCGTGAGTAATTGATGCAAAAGAGAATTTGTAGTTATTTTAAGGGTTGAGAGCGTATGACAGGTGGCGATTAAAGTCGGTGAGTGATGATAGATTTGGCGGCGGATATGTGATCGGAGATGGTAGGGTTGATCGGAACGGCGGTTGAACGGGGGTGGGAATTGATGCAGCGGCAAAGAAGTCTAGTTAGGGGTAATGTGTGAATCACGGATATTTTGAGGATAAAAAACTGTTTAAATTTTTAAGGGATAATTCTTTTATAAGTATATCAAATTCACAGAGCCTTATTTCAATATTTTACTCAAAACCATCTAAAACGCAACGTCTTTGACTACTAATACATACATGACATAGACATAGATTTTCGTGAGAATTGTATTGTTCCCGTGACCCTGTTTTGCAGATATCTTGGATATTGATCCCGATCCTACTTAAAATTCGGTACACTTTCTGATATCCGGACTTAAAAAATTTTGGTCATCTTTCCTAGTTCTAGCATGTATATTGAGTACGATCAATTAAAAGATTGTGGATATTGATAAGTTTTTGTATATATATATGTATGGATTTAATGTATATGTGTGATTAAGTTGTCTTCATTTTTTAGTTTTTATTTTCTCCTTTCTTTTTTTTTTTGTTAAAGGCACATTTGGTTCAGTGTCGAAAAAAGTAATTTGGCTTCCAGAAGTTGTAAAATTCAAATATGACTAGTTTTATTTCTGAATATTTCTGCCTTTCATTACACAAATCCATAGAATCAACAAATTATGTCCAAAATCAAAATATAAAATTGTTGCAAAACCAAAACAAATCCGTTACAAAAATAAAAACGGATTTGGGCTTACTGATTTGGCATATTCTCTTCTTTACTGATTGTCAGCCTCTTTCTTTTTGTGCCCATCAATGGATTCTCGATGTTTTTTGCCAAATCAACCTTTAGCGGTTCAAGTTTTAGTAGTTGAGTGTAACACGTATATATATCCTCCTGTTTCATGTCAATACATAAAAATATATCAGTTTCAAACGAGCTATTAGAACGATAATTGATACATTTTACTTAATTTTACATGTTAATTTCAAACGTATTAATCCGGAATCCCACGTATAAACCTTTTTATAAGTTTTACAATATGTCAAGTACGGAACTAGTCCATTCATAAAGCCCAAAATATAAGTCCAAATGGGTCTCAATCCAAAATTTCTATGTATAATGTATCATGTGGCTTCACATCATAAACACATAGAAGAAATTACCCGAGGCACGTTAATAGCCTGTTGTGTGGGCCCCCACAGGGGCCACTATGTCAACGTTAGGCCCCTCCTTATAGGACCCTATTTCTAACTCACGTCTAACACTATTCATCAGTTTCTCTCTCTTCTAGACACACCAAGAACACCCTCTTCCTTATAACCCCTACTTCTTCCCCTCACATCAATTCACTCGGTTGCGTCTAAACACGGAACAAAGGCCCAGACGCCAGCCCAGACGCAGCTGGTGCTACTAGCGTCTGGGAGGTTGGCTGCGTCGGAAGTGGCTCAGACGGAGGGTAGACGAGCTATAAGCAAGGGCCTTAGAGAAACCTTGGTCCTTTCTTTCTATTTTTGACCCCATGGCCACACAAGGGACATATGGAGGTAAATAAGGATCTTCTCAACTTATTTTACTACATGAGTTAATATGTTGAGAGGATTCCTTTTTTACTTGAGTTAACGTTAGAGAAACCTTGGTCCTTAATATTTTTGACCCAATTAACACTACTTTTCTTTTTTGTTTTTTGCCATGTTCTTTCACATGAAGACCATCTCAATGGCTAAAGTTACGCCTATTGCTATAGCCGGTATTCTAGTTTAAGTTATGTTCATATATAGCGTCAGTTTCTTTTTATTTGTTTTGTGTGTGCGTAAAGTGGTATTATAAATCTAAAAGATTGAAGCGTTGTTATGTCAGCGTTATTATTAATATGCAAGTATTATGGAATAAAACTTAGTCTAAGATTGAAAATGGTACAAATGGCATACTATAAAAAAAACTTAACACATGCAACATAAAGTTAATATACTGTATTATTAACTAACTTTTTTCCTCTCCAAACTAGGCACAACATATAGAAATATAAGGTGCACTATAGATATAAAATAGGTAGCCACATATGCCTTTGTGGTCCCTAAGAATAGTATCAAAAAAGAAAGAAAAAAAAAACTGCAATGACTCACATGATCGTAAAGCTGATTTAACCAAGTAGTCTTCATTTTAATCTCCAAAGATTCTTTAGTCAAATTTTGATCCATGACCATCAATGTAGCTGCCATTGCTATAGTAGATGCACGATGCTCCAATATATTCATATCTACAAATGTACATAAACATATTAAATAATTATAACGGTATCAAATAATCATTCACATTTTAAAAATATAAGTAAACAAAAGATACACAAAACTTGCCTTTAGTTGCGGCAAAAATGATTTGTGTAGTTAAAGACACAAAATGTTTATTTGAAGTCGATTCACATAAACATGAAATGAAATAGTGAATGAAATGGAAAGGGGTGATGGAATGCATTCTCCAATCCATTGAATTTAACACCAAAAGCTCCATTCTACGAATACTAGCGATCCCGAAATTGTCGTCTTCTCCGGTCACAAAAGCGGATAGAGGCCGAGGCATTCGTTCTTCCATCTTTGTCGCCAATGACAAACAAGCAATCGATAGCAATCGAACCGCCCAATGCTTGTCCTTCTTTTGATACAAATCAAGCATTATTATTAGAATATATGTAATAAAAAATTTATATGATACAAAATTTTAGTAAAAAACTTACAATGATAAGTCCTTTTGAAAGAAACCGATCAATGTAGGTTATAGACAAGTATGCAGTACGGATACTTAACTGTAAAAACGATCTCGTCTGCAAATGAATAGCAAAAGTACTGACCAATATTAACTTTAATGATTAAATACAACAAATGTACATATATGTAACGATATTAAGACGACTTTTGGGACTCTGCTTGACAGAAAAATGATTATCTCAGGTTTTGGAAAAGCACATGTTTTTTCAAAATGTTGTTTCAGACATGTTTTTTCAAAACGTTATATCTCAAAAAAACATAATGTTGTTTTCAAAACGCAATCCCAAACATGATCATAATGATTATACACAAGGAAAAGTGAATCTAACATTGATTATCCATTGGATCGCATGTGATCGAGCAACTTTAATCCAATCTTCAACATTATTCGAATAAATGTGAGTGTGATCTCTTTCTTTATCTAGTAAAACTCGAACACATTCTTCGTCTAGAATCATTGAAACATATTCATTATCACTCTCATTTTCATCCTCATCTTCTGCTTGTAACCCACTTTCGGTTTCTGTTTCGAGAGACAGAAACCTAGAAAGAGAAAAAGAACTTGAACCCTCCATTATTATTATTATTACAATTGCTTTTATTTTCGTACAACTTACTTCTTTGCAACTTATTATACAAAATCTAACGGAAATCTAGGAAGATTTAACCGATAGGCGGGACTTGATAATGTTGTTTATATAATCTATGTATATATGTATAGTATATCTAATGAAAGTGAAATGTGTGTAACGAAAATGTCGGTGGTGTTACGGTGGTTATAGGGAAGGGAGGAGGTGACGGCGGGGATGGTGGTGGGGGTTGATGACAGGTGGTTTTTAATTTAGCTGGCAGAGTCAAACAGCAGCTTTGACTGGAAAATTCGTCCTTTGGTAAAAGGTAGTTAAGTGGAGTGCGAGGGTGACAAATGTATATACAGTATATGTTTTTGCTTTGTTTTTTTTTTGTTTTTTTTTCCCTTTGGTTTGATAACTATTTTGTGTGGAGTAATAATAACTTGCAAGAAATAATGGTTTTATATGTTCCCAACTATGCTCATTATTCATATCCAAACATATGCTGCCACGTCAAAAATTGAATTATCTATACAACAAAAAACATTTAACTTTTTTTTTTTCCTAAAAAAAACAAAGATAACCTTAAAATTGTCATTTTTATCTGTTAATTAATCTAAATAAGCTTACTTATGTATCGGTAATACCCTTAATAATATAATTTATCACGTACATCTCTCAATCCTCAAAATAACAGCATTATTTCATTTTACATCAATTATTTTTACATTAATAATAACACGACTACCGCCACCGTTACCACCCTTCACCGCCATCATCGCCACACCGTCGTATCGTGCAGACATGCGTCTACTATCAATTAAAACAAGATTCTTGGGAGACACTTCACACTAGGGATGGCCATGACACATTGACACTGTTGCTGTTCTGCATCAGTCTCAATATAAACGGTGTTGGTTTTTTTCTCCATAAAATGATATCAGCCCCTAACTCATTTCTCATTCAGTACCATTTCCTGGTACCTCGATCCCAACACCAGCAAATCTACAAACGTGGGTATGATCTCACTTCCCATTTTGTACTACTTCTTGGTATGGGGATCGAAACAACATAACCGATACTTAGAAAAAAAATCGTCGGAAATTTTGTCGATGATGTCCAGTTTTCTAGTAGTGACATAAATGTATATAATGTGTTCATATCATGGTGAAATATCGATGTTACACAATCACTTGAATTAGCTATATTTACTCAACGTATACAATTAACACACCTAACAAACATGATCTGTCATGAAAAATTTTAATAAATTATTCAACAACATTTATCTCTTACTTCTTAAAATGATTACACTATCCACTTATACATTAGTATCTTATATTACTCGAAGTTGTCACTACCATTAGTCTCCACCGCCATCACCCGTTGCTGTCACCACCACACAGCTGCCGCTACTACTAACGTTGTCATATGGTGGAGACATCCATCTAGTTTTTATCAATAAACCTTGTTAATCTTAAAAATGAACATAAACGACAAGAATAATCTAACTTCGCCCTATTAGACTAGATAGATTGTTCAAATACGATGGCACTCAAAGAGTCGTCACTGTGTTTTTAATTACTCCGTATTATTTTGTTGTAGTAATGAGAAAGTAACTTAAGTGTTTGAATTTAATGAAAGATACACAATTTTAATCGAGAATTTTTAGAATTTACATATTATCCATCAAAATTTCCACGATGATTAAAATCGCAATGAAAAACTGAAAATCACAAGAAGAAATAAAAAATTCCAATAAAATTTTAGGAAAATGATAAATCCTCTTAAAAATCTTTCTAACTATGAGATCATGACACTTGGTAGAATCAAATGATAAGATTAGGGGAGGGGGAAATAAGTGAATTACACTTGTCATATTTTAAGGTTTTTAAGAGAATTCTTAGGCTATTTATTAGAAGAATATATCATTTCTTAAATTTTAATATTCAATGATACAGTTTTTTAATTAGTATTTTCATAAATCAAATAAGATATTGTATATATTTTTCAAAAGAAAAAAAAAAAGATATTGTATATGTGAATTAAATTTCAAACATCAGTTATTTATGATCAATAGAGTTTGTATTAGTTAGTTATGATATGTTGGTCATTTTTTATTTGTTTTCCGTTCATTTTAAGATTGCAAGCAAACAATAGTAATAACTTATTCATTATTTTTTTCATTTTTGTTTTTTTTGTTTTTTTGAACATTACTCATTCAATTATCGTGTCGACGTATTCATTTCATTACATCATATATTTCATTTAATCGTCATTCTATTCCGTCCAACCAAATATACTTTTAATTTGTATTGTATGTATATTGCCACCTTATTTATTAGCTCAATTGTCATAAAAATGTATAATATAAACGCTATTGACAAAATCATAAAGTGATTACAGTTCCCTTCGATGTAGATAAAATCCAGATTACTGACTCTTAAATATCATTATGCCTCACTGAATCTCAAAAAATCTATCTATGATAGCGATGTGAACCCGCCTTCCTTACCTTTATCAATAGATAGGTTTGTACTACTTCCAGTCAAAACAGCTCTCCATGCAAGCTATTCTAGCAAGTCTTCAGTGGAGGGCCAAGTCTTTTAATTTTAATTTTTTAATTAAATAAAATAAAAACAAAAACAAAGACTGCTTGATAATTTTAATTAGTAGATAGTACATATATATATTCACAAGAAAAATATCATTGTATCAAAGTACTTTTTTCGTCCCTGTGGTTTTTCGAATAAGCACTTTTCATCCTCGCCGTTAACTTTTGGCTAAAATCATCCGTGGTTTGCATTTCGTCCCTGCCGTTATAACTTTGCCGTTAACCCCTCACATGCAAGTCACGTGAGGGGTATTTTCGTCTTTTTATAGAGTTAAGTGCAAAAATCGTCCCTGTGGTTTGTCGTTTTTGCATTTTTCATCCTCGCCGTTAACAAATCCAGGAGAACTTTTCAAACAAAACAAACAAAAATTACCGGTAACAATTTAATCCAAACAAAACAAAACCTATATACCTACATTTGAGGATCTGGTCAATCACTTTCAAATGCAAACATGTACATACAATGTTTTAAATACCGGTAGTATTACCGTAATACCGGTATCGGAGGGTACTCCGGTACAACTATTTCCGGTATTTTCGGTATTACCGTTCCGGTATTTCCGGTATTCTCATTTTTTATTTTTTTTTATTTTTTTAAAAATATTTTTATTATACTTTAATGTTATTTTTTTGTAATTTGTGAACTTTCTTATATTTTGTTATAAAGTACCTATTTGGTATTATTTTTGAGTGAATTGTAATTATATTTTGACAATTTTCGTTAAATTGTAGTAAGTTTTATAACATTTTTATAAATAAAATAAAATAAATTAAATTAGTCGTACCGGCCGGTATTAAATTAGATCATCATATGTAGGTATATATAGGTTTTTTATTTGAGTTTGTTTTGGCTTTTGATTAAATTTTTGTTTGGAGGTTTGTTAAATACAAGGATGAAAAATGCAAAAACGACAAACTATAAGGACGAATTTTGCACTTAACCATAGGGACAAACCATGAAGATGGGTGAAAAGACATAAATGTCCCTCACGTGCGTTAACGGATCCAAGGACGAAATGCAAACCACAGGGATGATTTTAGCAAAAAGTTAACGATGAGAAGGAAAAATGCTTATTCAAAAAACCAAGGGACGAAAAAAGTACCTTGGCCTTTTTAGTTTCTTGTAGAACTTATTTTCCTTGACCACTTCCAACGAGACTATCTCAAGATAATGTCATTTATAGCCACATTAATATTTTTTATTTACCACTTCTACATTATTTATAGCGACATTATTATGTTTATGTATAATAACTACTATTATTAATATTACTATTATTATGCTATATAAATCATTTAATATTTATAAATTAAAATATTAATTAATAATTATTATAATTTTACAAATCTAGAGAAATAACTTGTATGTAAATGATACTAGATAGATTGCGCGATGCGGCGGCAGAGGTGGCGCCGGCGGCGAGAGATGTAAGTTATTGATATAAAAGGGGATAATGTTTTTTTGAAGTTAAAGGATAAATATTGTAAATTAATTCATTAAGAATATTTTTGGTAGATCATGTGTCTTAGTTGTTAGAGATATTTATATATTAAGAGCATTTTGTACATTTTAAAATCTGAAATTTAAGACATATCATAAATAAAATACCTAAAATGCTTTATAATATAGTAAGATATGAAACACTAGATTAAACCCG
Source organism: Erigeron breviscapus (assembly GCA_034093135.1). Lineage (NCBI taxonomy): Eukaryota > Viridiplantae > Streptophyta > Magnoliopsida > Asterales > Asteraceae > Erigeron > Erigeron breviscapus. Next base: position 126,500,945 of record CM067167.1, read on the forward strand.
GACATTGTTCGGGCTTGACCGAGAACGTAAATAATAAGACTATGATAGTTTATGAATTTATAAAAACTATCAGACTGCGACCGATGCAAATAATAAAATTATGATTTTTATGAATATATGATATATATCAAATATGTTAAAGCATGATTAATTAAACGTAATATTAAGTTATAACAAATTTATATGTGAGAGTAACAATAATAATAGTAATAATAATAAGAAGAAGAACTAAAATAAAATAATAAAATAATAGTAATAAGAAAATAATAAAATAATAATAATATAATAAATAATAAAAACAAAAATAAAAGAGAAAGTAAAAACTAAGCAAAATATGACATTGCAACTATATTATTTGACCATTTATTTATTGCCAACTTATCAATGATTAAGATTAAGATTAGATAAGTTGGAATATATTAATATCAAAATTAAATGGAAAAAACATAAGAATTTTACACATATGCAAAATGATGATTTATTAAGATTAAAAAATATTCACATAAGCCTAACATATCCTATCTTAGTTATATATATAGAAAAAGATTATGTTCTAAATTAGTTTTTTGAATCAACAAATGATAAGATTATATCTTCATTTCCCAATTTATTGACAAAAAGTTCATGTCCGTATGATGTATCGTTTTAGATTAATTTAAGTTCAATATAGTGATCCAGCAACACTATTCCATTATAGTTTCGGTGTCATGAGATGCATTATCTTACATCAGAATCCCAGCTGTTAGATTAGTGTATGTAACAAACATGATACCATTTAAAATCTTTATTGATTACTCGCTTTTTCCGTATCAATTTATTTCTACGACAAATTGTCTAAAAATGAGACTTTAATGTTGTTTTTTTGCAATAAAAAGTTTGAAACAAATAAAGGAGCTACGTACAATCATAGACAACCATAAAAACACCGTCATAAAATACCACACATGAATGATATTTCACATGTATCTCGTTATATGTTTCAAATCGCTTAATGTTTAAGAACATTATTGAGTTAATTGTTGTTCTATATAAAAAAAAGCTGCTCAGTGCCGCTTTCCGCGGGTTTTTGAGCCCCAATACCTAAAAAAATGTATGGGGGAGGTTAAAATGTATGCAAACCTTACCTCTACCTTAGTAGAGAGACTGCTTCCATTTTCTACCTAAATGGTAGAAAAGGCCCTCCAACATTTGCATGGGATGAGGATCGAACTCATGACATTTGTCTCCATGGATCAGGGTGTTGTTCTATAAAAGTGTAAGATAAAAAATGGAACTTCGGTTTTAAAAAGCTAACATGGCCTGAAACTAGACCGATGGTCTTCATAATACTACCAAAAAACAAAAAAAAAATGTTATACTGAAACTCGACCATCCTAGAAAAAATTATTCTTTTTTTCCATAAAAATACTGAACTGTAGAAAGATAAGTTATTTAATTTACAAATGTTTGTGTGTCTCTATGTACACTTAAATAAAGCGTGTAATGGTCATACTATCTTAGTCTTTAGCTTTGATTTTCTATATGGCATTCATAATGACTTCTATGCCGGCCATATGATTCTTGATTAGTTTAATTTAATCTAGCAAAATTTGTATAATCTAAATATATTATACTAAAAGATCAAGGAAAATTAAACTAAATTAAACTGATCCCATACCTTTCAGTTGTTAAAATAGAAAACCAATTTAAAAGTAAGAACAATAAGAGTGATGGCATCCCAACGCTCACTAAAAATCATTCCACTCACTTCCAACCAATCCCCTTATGTCACCTCATCCACCACTCACTCACCCATCTTTACACTTTTTTGATGACATCCCACCACTCTCTCACCGCTCACTACATTTTTCATCTATTTAAAAACTAAAATTTAATTAAACTAAAACATTACATAATAAATAATAAAAACATACATAATAATACTAAAAAACATACATAATAATAAACAAAAAATACAAAACACTACATAATAAGACTAAAAAAACATACATAATAATACTAAAAAATTACATAATACTAAATACAATACCTAATACTTAATGCCAACCGATTTGAGAATCGGTAGAGTCTACGTCACTGTCCCCGTCATTACGATGGATGTATTCATAGCGTTCAGGAGACCGACCAGCGTCACCGCCTTGAGTTGCGTATTCCTCCCCGGCCCGGGTCAGTATGGTAACCTTCAGGCCGACCACCACCGACACTGCCTTGCCAGTATTTCGTTTGCCATGGTTCTTTCGAAAATGGATTTGTATATAGTATGGATGAATGTGTCTGTAAATTTGAAATATACTGAAGTGAAGTGGCGATAAATGTGTGTGTAATATGATTGTATATATAGTGAAGTATGTGTGTTGTGTTTATAAAAGAAAAGAGAAAAGTAAAATAAAATAAAATAAAACTAGCAGTTCATGTAGCCGTTGCACTGCGTTGGGACTCCAACTTGCAAGATACAATCGAGTGGCCACACCACTCAATTTGACACCACCACGCGTGGTAGAAGATAGGCAACGGTGTTCATGCGTGGTGCCACGCCCACCATTCGCTTATCTTCCACCGGATGGCGACCCTCAGGTTTTTCATGTTAAGTTACATAAAAACTGATCCCATACGTTTAGTCATCCGGTGTATTTTAGGATAAGACTCTACTAAAACCCCTTCGTATGACCATTTACAAGATAATTTATTTAAGGGTTAATTACTTAAATGTTACCTAACGTTTGCGCGATATTGCTGCTTTGATACCTTTCCTTTCGATATTACGCAGATCATACCCAACGTTTCCAAAACTCCACTCGGACCATACTGGAACCAAACGCCGTTTGATGGCCGTTAAAACCCCCCCACTTGCACGTGAGGGGTAAAAATGTAATATCGTGTTTCTTAATTACTTAAATGGTACCTAACGTTTGCACGATATTGCTGGTTTCATACCTAATGTTTAGTTATTAATTTTTTTTTTTTTTGTATTTTTTAAATTTTGAAAGGTGAATTTCGCTTTAAGCTTCGTGTCGCGATAGGTCTAACATATGTTGTCTTTTTTTTCCAACGACATTAAATATCAATTAAACAAATAAAATGCTAGTGAGAAACTAGCTTATACAAAAGATTACACAGTCCGATCCAAATTAAACTGATGGGGAGATATTCGCTCCACTTATGTAACTGAGTGAGTGAGAACGACACATGACTTTTCCCAGTCGGGTCTTTATAGTACCAAATAATTTCAGCATTCAAATCCTCGTTTGTTGATGGGCCAACATAGCATACGTTGTTTTAACCGGGTCCGCGCTAGAGAGCTCATTCGAAACATAATTGCCTCCTCCAAGATTCGATATAGGTAGTCCAAGATTAGTAGGGAGTTTTTCACCATCGGGTTTAATTTAAATCAGACTGTGTACTCCTTTGTATCAGCTAGTTTTTACTAGCATTTTATTTGTTTAATTATTAATTAATGTCGTTAAAAAAAAAACAACAACGTATGCTAGACCTCCTGCTGTCGAATTGCGACACGAAGCTTAAAGCGAAATTCACCTTTCAAAATTAAAAAAATACAAAAAAATAAAAAATTAATAACTAAACATTAGGTATGAAACCAGCAATATCGTGCAAACGTTAGGTACCATTTAAGTAATTAAGAAACGCGAAAATACATTTTTACCCCTCACGTGGGGGGGTTTTAACGGCCATCAAACGACGTTTGGTTCCAGTATGGTCCGAGTGGAGTTTTGGAAACGTTGGGTATGATCCGCGTAATATCGAAAGGAAAGGTATCAAACCAGCAATATCGCGCAAACGTTACGTACCATTTAAGTAATTAACTTTTTATTTAATTAAGTTTGGAACGTGAGAACCCATAAACTGGAATTGGACGAAAAGTACATCAAATGTTTTTTTTTTCCCGAACATTCAGTCGGTACACGACATCGGGGAAACCTCACCGTATAATGGTGAAGTCTTGCACGTACCCTAGACAACGAGATGTTGACCATGAGCCGTTACAAGTATTCAGAGGGAAAAACCCCAAGGTTTTGCCATCCCTAAGGATCGAACTCAAGACCTTGGGTAAAACCGAGAGTGCCTCTGACCAGTTGGACTTACTCAAATGTTTTGATATAATCAAGCTTTTATGACGTAACAATTATCCCTGTAAAGTCACCAAACTCTGATAGCATTTCTTTCAGGAAAAGTGTTTTAGTTTTGTATGGAGAAAATGGAAAGGCTATTGTGTCTGGGTCTGTGGTTATTTTCCCAAGACTTTGACCATTCTTTAGTCAGTCAGTCCCCATGAAGGGCAGAGTGCTCACATGTATACAACTACTAGTCCGAGCCTACAACCACCTAATATTTCTCTCTTTGTTTCTTTCTTTTTATCTTGGCGTTTATTGATGTTATTTGATTCGTTTGAGTTCTCATGTGAAAGTAAAACCGTAAAATTTACTTTTTGGTCTATCTTATGCATATATAATCACAACTTACTATAATTTTACACTTCTACTCCATTAGTCATAACTTCTCAACTTAGCTCTTATAATGACATTTTCATATCACATTTCGATGTGACTTTGTCTTAAAGAGTATTAGATTTAATCTATGTCTTGGGTAGATAAACTGATCGTAATTGTAACCACTATATTGCAAGTTATATTCTTATACTGGACTGTATTTGTAGAATTTGTATGAATGGATAAATAAAAAAGAAAAAAACTTAAATTCAAACACGTTTCAATGTGACTTTGTCTCACAGAGTATTATATTTAATCTATGTCTTCGGTAGATAAAACTGACATTGGTCGTAATCGTAACCACTATATTGCAAGTTATATTGTTATATCTTATAATGAGTTGTATCTATAGAGTGTGTATGAATGCATAAATAAGAAAGAGAACAAAAACCTAAATTCAAATATTACAGAATGGCCAATGGGGTTGGTGGCCCATTGGTAAGGTCTTTGACCTTGGGAGGATCCACCTGGGTTCGAGCCCCACTTCTCACATTTGTGAGGGTGGATTAATAGGGGTTTTTCGAGAGTCCTGGTTTTCAGGCATACGTGTAATTTAGGAGTAGAAGTAGAATAAAATGCCGTTTAAAAAAAAAATAAAAAAATATTACAGAATGTGACGAAACACAAAAAGCATGTAAAAATTGAAGGGTGTGGAATGTCAAGAAAGTACAGACGTATTTAGCTGTGAAAAGGTATTTATTTTGAAAATGAAAGTAGTTTTATATTTCTAAAAAACAAATTAAAATTTTGAAAACATGTTCAAAACTAGAAATTAATATTTTCATTTTCTACATTACGATACATGTTTAATTTACTTGGTGAAATGGGGTTGCTAAGTGATGATATGTTGAGCTACTTCTAAACGGATATAAGCAGCGATTATAATGGTAAAGTGTCCATGGTCTATTTAAAACTTTTTTTAAATTTTCATACATATTTGGCATTTGGGAAATCTAAACCATGCTTTTAGTTGGGCTGAAAAGAGTATCCCGGTACAGTAAACGGTCCTATTGGGCTATATTTGAACTCCAAAAGGTCATTTAGGAAAGTAGAGTTGGCCCAGCATATTGTTGCTTTGTTAGTTGTTACTAACTTATTAACCATGAATACTGTATTTGTAAATCTTGCTCCCAAAAGAGTGTATAAAATATATTTATTTTACTAAAAGTATACCCGTGCAACGTGGTGACGATGGCTGCAGTGTGGTCGCGACCGCGGCTACTGGTGGTGGTAAGGAGTAGCGGGAATATTTTAAAACATAAGGGATTGGTAGTGCAAAGTTAATTCATTAAGGGTACTGTCCACTTTTTTTTTTTTTGGACGACATGTGTTAAATGTTAATGATTCGAACCCCAGCAGTGACATATAAGGTGGGCAGTATGTTGCAAGTTGGAACCCGCGCACTCCTGCAGAACATGAGTGATAACACGTTGAAATCAAACGGAGTTGTAGTTCAATTGTCAACCATGCATTCTGTTAAACCTCACAGCACTTAATGACAAAAAAAAACGTACTCTTAGATATATATAAAGATAACATGTATTTACTCATTTAACTCCCATTATATATGGTATTATAACTCAATGTCTCAATATGTCATGTCGTGACCTATTACAGTCTAACATTTAATTTTTGAGATCAACATAGCGTCAGAATTGAACATGTTGCGACCCATTTATAACCCATCATAGCCCATTAAGGTTAATCTTCAATTCTTCAATTATATCATTTGTGACTTGGGGAGATAATGTCAAGAATGGAAATTATGACTTTTTTTTTTTTTAACAGCTATTTATTAAAATAAAACCTACAGGTTGAAAAGAATTCAACCTGAAGAGAACGATACCAAATTATTACATGTAAAGGAGAGGGTTTTTGAGCCACTCGTCCCGAGAAATTTGATATTTTTTACACCTACTCGAGTACCATAAGTAAGATTGAGATACAACGAAATCAAACAAAAAATCTTCACGATTTCGACCGAGAGAGAAAACCTTTTCATTTCTATGCTTCCATAAAGCCCACCAAGTGCAGAAGGCAATAGCCTCAATACAATTCTTCTTTTTCAAATTAACGTGCATTTCATCAATCTGATGGGAATATTACCAGGAGGAAGAAATGCAAAGGATGCAATATCTAGCCACTTGGACACTAAACTCCAAATCTTGGAAGCAATAGTACACGAGGAGAATATATGTTGAGTAGTTTCTATCACGTCAGAACACAAAGGGCAAAGTAAAGATGGAATGTCAATACCTTTATTGGAGAGATTCACGCGAGTAGGAATACGATCAAGTAATACACGCCAAACATGAATGTTCACCTTACGAGGTACATACTTATTCCACCTTGTAATTTTCATATTATCAGATGAGTAACTTTCATCAATAAGCATACGCACCCCTTTAACCGTGAACTCATCCAGATTCTTCATTGACCAATTCCATTGATCATTTTTCTCACTCAATGTAACTCTGTTAAGCTCGTTTTGCAGCCCCATCCATTCACTTTCCTCTCTTCCACCCCTAATAATTCTGCACCAGTTAGCCCGAAAGTTCCCTTGCTGCCAACGATCTGATATTAAACAACATTTGGATTGTTCTAATATATAAAGACGGGGATATCGAGCCTCTAAAGATAAATGGCCCAACCAGATATCTTGCCAGAAATATGTTGCTTCTCCATTACCAACTTTTTTATATAAAGAATGAAATGAGATTATATCTTGCTGGTTTAACTCATTTGCTACCTTCAAAATGTTATGCCAAATACCAGATTTTGTTATCCCATTAGAATTCCAGGACCAGAAAGATTTTGGCTTATAAAGATTGTCTAACACTTTTACCCATAGAGACTCCGGTGAGTTCACATATCGCCATCTCCATTTGAGTAGAAGACCCCAGTTAAGTGCATCAAGAGAGCCGATGCCAATTCCGCCACAGTGTTTACTAGCAATGACTTTATCCCATTGGATCCAATGCAACCTCTTCTCATCCTTATGACCACCCAAAAAAAATCTTGAGCGTAGTGATTCTAATTTCTTTTTCACCAAACCCGGCATACGGAATAGAGACATGTAATGAGTACCCAACGATCCTAGCACCGAAGAAACAAGAATGGAACGCCCACCAATAGACAAAAGCTTCGTCTTCCATTTAGATAATCTTTTAGAGAATTTATCAAAAACAGGTTTCCATCAATTAACTTTAGACATATGGGCACCAATGGGAATACCCAAATAAACGAATGGAAACGAGTCCCTACCACATCGAGCCACCCGAGCAAAATGATCAACCTCCGATCCCCAAACACCCAGCCCATAAATTTTTGATTTATGTAGATTAATTTTCAATCCAGAGGCCAAATGGAAACAAGAAAAAGCCGTCATGACATGTAGCAAATTATTCACTGACCATTCACCCATGAATAATACGTCATCTGCATAAATTAAGTGAGAGACAGAAATGTTACCAATATGTATTCCCCGGATGCAACCAGCTTCTTTCAAGTCTTCAAGAGCCACATGTAATCCTTCCATAGCTATAATAAACAAAAAGGGCGCTATAGGGTCACCTTGTCGAAGGCCTCTTTCTAAGACAAACTCTTTAGTGGGGCTTCCATTTATAAGAATAGAGGAGCGCATAGAATGAAGACACCCCGAAATCCAACTTATCCATCGTCGTCCAAATCCCATGAAGTTCATAATAGATAAAAGCAAATCCCAATTTAAGGAGTCATAAGCCTTGGCAATATCAAATTTAAGAAACATAGCTTTTTTCTTCTGCCTTTTAAAACACTCAACGATCTCATTCAAAATTAGTGGACCATCAAGAATATTTCGTCCCTTAATAAAAGCCGACTGAGACGACCTTTGACAATCTGTTAGCCAAGATCTTAGAAATCAATTTGTATTGAATACCAATAAGACTTATAGGGCGAAATTCATCAATGATGATCGGGTTTGGAACTTTAGGGATGAGAGTGATAAACGATGAGTTACAGCCCATAGGAATAAAACCTGTTTCAAAAAAACGAGTAACAAAATTATTCACTGACCATTCACCCATGAATAATACGTCATCTGCATAAATTAAGTGAGAGACAGAAATGTTACCAATATGTATTCCCCGGATGCAACCAGCTTCTTTCAAGTCTTCAAGAGCCACATGTAATCCTTCCATAGCTATAATAAACAAAAAGGGCGCTATAGGGTCACCTTGTCGAAGGCCTCTTTCTAAGACAAACTCTTTAGTGGGGCTTCCATTTATAAGAATAGAGGAGCGCATAGAATGAAGACACCCCGAAATCCAACTTATCCATCGTCGTCCAAATCCCATGAAGTTCATAATAGATAAAAGCAAATCCCAATTTAAGGAGTCATAAGCCTTGGCAATATCAAATTTAAGAAACATAGCTTTTTTCTTCTGCCTTTTAAAACACTCAACGATCTCATTCAAAATTAGTGGACCATCAAGAATATTTCGTCCCTTAATAAAAGCCGACTGAGACGACCTTTGACAATCTGTTAGCCAAGATCTTAGAAATCAATTTGTATTGAATACCAATAAGACTTATAGGGCGAAATTCATCAATGATGATCGGGTTTGGAACTTTAGGGATGAGAGTGATAAACGATGAGTTACAGCCCATAGGAACAAAACCTGTTTCAAAAAAACGAGTAACAAAATTCATCACATCAACTTTAAACAAGTCCCAAAACTCCTTTAGAAATCAAAACTCTATCTAGTTTTGCAGCAGTGGAACCACCGGAGTTTACCCGAGTTTATAGCCACCCAATGGAATGTCGACCAGGTCATTTTCTACAATAAATGAATTAAAAGCCACAGCATTTGAGGGAGAAAAAGTTGATCCCATCCTTTCCGACATGTGTCTAACAGAATTCAAAATCTCCAAATAATAACATGTTGCCATCACGAGCAACTAAAAATGCAGTTAAAAATCTCCACAGTTCTTTCTTTGCCGATTCGTCTTGAGGTGCATATATATTAAGCATAAAACACCGTAAGTTTAAGGAAATCCAAGTTCCTTCCACGATTAGGACATTATTGAAGCAAACAATATTATGTCGACAAAACACATCTGGATTCCAAATTGACAACAGACCCCTGAGTGACCTCGAGCTAAAGATACCGCAAAATCAAAGTGATTATTTCCCCAAAGTCTCCTGATCTTTAATAAATCAACATTCGTCATAAATGTTTCTTGGAGCCCACAAAAATTCACATGATATTTAGATAATAGGGAAGCGATTTTTGATAGCTTATTCGGGTCTCTTCCCCCAAACCCGCACATATTAGAAGACATAACATTCATTTAATATCAATTCCACCATCGATCTTTTCCACCAACTCCTTTAACTCCACTGGTTCTGATGGAAGGTCTAATCCCATTATGTTTCCCGAGATGAATAACCGACGCAGACTGGTATTAGGGGACTCTATCAATTGATACCCGCTATTAACGCTACAACTTGATTTTTGATCGTTTCCATCCGCATTCCTTAAATTAAAGTTTTGTGCTTCGTCTTCTGCAGCAACTGTTGAAAAGTCAGGATGGAATGAGGTATCTGGGTTTGAATGAGATTTTTCCACCTGACCCTCTTCCACTATATAATCACGAAATGTATCCAGCTCTTGCTCCACTGAGATGTCATTTGCCTTCTTATTTTCTGATTTTTGACTGTCATTTCCCATTATATCATCATGATCCTTACCATGAACATTGTTGGTAGACATGGAACCCGAGGCAGAGTCCTCGGATTTTTCACTGTTTACATCTTCATCACTTTCAACATGGTTTACGGATGAGTTTACCTCATTGGAATCATCATAATCTTCGGCATTCACTATCTCAGGGACCCAAGGAGCGCCCTCCGACACATGAGCCAAGTGAGAGACGCCTTGGAAAATCACTTCCACACTAGCTTGAATACGATTGGAGTACTTGGTCAGAATACATACTTTTCCAATAGACATAGGTCCTTCCCCCTCCATGTCTACGCCAACACTCAATCCCCATGAGTAGTTTCTATCACGTCAGAACACAAAGGGCAAAGTAAAGATGGAATGTCAATACCTTTATTGGAGAGATTCACGCGAGTAGGAATACGATCAAGTAATACACGCCAAACATGAATGTTCACCTTACGAGGTACATACTTATTCCACCTTGTAATTTTCATATTATCAGATGAGTAACTTTCATCAATAAGCATACGCACCCCTTTAACCGTGAACTCATCCAGATTCTTAATTGACCAATTCCATTGATCATTTTTCTCACTCAATGTAACTCTGTTAAGCTCGTTTTGCAGCTCCAGCCATTCACTTTCCTCTCTTCCACCCCTAATAATTCTGCGCCAGTTAGCCCGAAAGTTCCCTTGCTGCCAACGATCTATTAAGAACACCTTTGTAGTTATGCAATTTGTGTTTAACAAGAACATAATGATGTATAAAATCCCTTTTTTGCGACTTTTTGGAAATTATAAGTTTATAGCCGAAGTCAATATTCCATTAAATGTTTGGTTCACCAATAATAATTCGTATTGTCTATTCGTCCAGCAATGCGTTATAACTAACTAAAACGTGTTCCTTTATTTGGAAAAAAAAACTAATAACTTCTTCAATTTGAGAGAAGGCGACATAAAATTGTTCATAGATATACACAAAGTCACAAATACTAAGAAGACGGTAAGAGCATACCGGGGAAGTAAACATATGTTTTTTTTCCTAACAAAATAAGTCATTCAATAAGGGTATGTTTGGTAGGGGGAATTCAAACAAGAGAAATGAAAATAATGTGATTTCTTGCGTTTGGTACAACAGATAAATAGATGGGCGGAGAAATGTAATTTCTCGAGAAATTACATCCTTCACAATGGGAAAGGATTCCCTCAAGTTATAAATAACTTGACTAGTCAAGTTAAAGCAATTTTGACCCTTGATTTAAAATCAAGGGTTAAGATCAAAAGATGCTTTTGATCTTAACCCTTGATTTCAGATTTTCGGTAACTTGAGGGAATCCCTTCCCCTTCAGAATTTGATTTCCATCCATTTAATTTTGCTAGTAAAGGTAAAAAGTAAATTTTAAATAGTAAAGGTAAAAAGTAAATTTTAAATAGTAAAGGTAAAAAGTAAATTTTAAATAGTAAAGGTAAAAAGTAAATTTTAAATAGTAAAGGTAAAAAGTAAATTTTAAATAGTAAAGGTAAAAAGTAAATTTTAAATAGTAAAGGTAAAAAGTAAATTGTAAATAGTAAAGGTAAAAAGTAAATTTTAAATAGTAAAGGTAAAAAGTAAATTTTAAATAGTAAAGGTAAAAAGTAAATTTTAAATAGTAAAGGTAAAAAGTAAATTTTAAATAGTAAAGGTAAAAAGTAAATTTTAAATAGTAAAGGTAAAAAGTAAATTTTAAATAGTAAAGGTAAAAAGTAAATTTTAAATAGTAAAGGTAAAAAGTAAATTTTAAATAGTAAAGGTAAAAAGTAAATTGTTAAATATTAAAGATAAAAAGTAAATAAATAGTAAAGGTAAAAAGTAAATTTTAAATAGTAAAGGTAAAAAGTAAATTTTAAATAGTAAAGGTAAAAAGTAAATTTTAAATAGTAAAGGTAAAAAGTAAATTTTAAATAGTAAAGGTAAAAAGTAAATTTTAAATAGTAAAGGTAAAAAGTAAATTTTAAATAGTAAAGGTAAAAAGTAAATTTTAAATAGTAAAGGTAAAAAGTAAATTTTAAATAGTAAAGGTAAAAAGTAAATTTTAAATAGTAAAGGTAAAAAGTAAATTTTAAATAGTAAAGGTAAAAAGTAAATTTTAAATAGTAAAGGTAAAAAGTAAATTTTAAATAGTAAAGGTAAAAAGTAAATTTTAAATAGTAAAGGTAAAAAGTAAATTTTAAATAGTAAAGGTAAAAAGTAAATTTTAAATAGTAAAGGTAAAAAGTAAATTGTAAATAGTAAAGGTAGAAAGTAAATTTTAAATAGTAAAGGTAAAAAGTAAATTTTAAATAGTAAAGGTAAAAAGTAAATTTTAAATAGTAAAGGTAAAAAGTAAATTTTAAATAGTAAAGGTAAAAAGTAAATTTTAAATAGTAAAGGTAAAAAGTAAATTTTAAATAGTAAAGGTAAAAAGTAAATTTTAAATAGTAAAGGTAAAAAGTAAATTTTAAATAGTAAAGGTAAAAAGTAAATTTTAAATAGTAAAGGTAAAAATAAATTGTAAATAGTAAAGGTAAAAAGTAAATTGTAAATAGTAAAGGTAAAAAGTAAATTTTAAATAGTAAAGGTAAAAAGTAAATTTTAAATAGTAAAGGTAAAAAGTAAATTTTAAATAGTAAAGGTAAAAAGTAAATTTTAAATAGTAAAGGTAAAAGTAAATTGTAAATAGTAAAGGTAGAAAGTAAATTGTAAAAAAGGTAATAAAATAAAATAATATAAAGGTGGGACCCACGTCAAATAATTTAAACTCAACGTTGAATCTGATTTCCGAATAAATTCAAAAGTGAATAGTACTGAATAGTAAACATCGCTTTCATACTTTATTCTTATAATATAAACGTCCAAAACCCGCTCACAGGGGTTAGTTGAGTAAACATTATTAAAATGAAAGTTGTAGATCTTAATTTTCTGATCTTATAGAAACTTGAATTTTCTCAATAGGAGCCCGTATGTTTTTTTTTTTTTTTTTTTTTTTTTTTTTTTTTTTTTTTTTTTTTTTTTTTTTTTTTTTTTTTTTTTTTTTTTTTTTTTTTTTTTTTTTTTTTTTTTTTTTTTTTTTTTTTTTTTTTTTTTTTTTTTTTTTTTTTTTTTTTTTTTTTTTTTTTTTTTTTTTTTTTTTTTTTTTTTTTTTTTTTTTTTTTTTTTTTTTTTTTTTTTTTTTTTTTTTTTTTTTTTTTTTTTTTTTTTTTTTTTTTTTTTTTTTTTTTTTTTTTTTTTTTTTTTTTTTTTTTTTTTTTTTTTTTTTTTTTTTTTTTTTTTTTTTTTTTTTTTTTTTTTTTTTTTTTTTTTTTTTTTTTTTTTTTTTTTTTTTTTTTTTTTTTTTTTTTTTTTTTTTTTTTTTTTTTTTTTTTTTTTTTTTTTTTTTTTTTTTTTTTTTTTTTTTTTTTTTTTTTTTTTTTTTTTTTTTTTTTTTTTTTTTTTTTTTTTTTTTTTTTTTTTTTTTTTTTTTTTTTTTTTTTTTTTTTTTTTTTTTTTTTTTTTTTTTTTTTTTTTTTTTTTTTTTTTTTTTTTTTTTTTTTTTTTTTTTTTTTTTTTTTTTTTTTTTTTTTTTTTTTTTTTTTTTTTTTTTTTTTTTTTTTTTTTTTTTTTTTTTTTTTTTTTTTTTTTTTTTTTTTTTTTTTTTTTTTTTTTTTTTTTTTTTTTTTTTTTTTTTTTTTTTTTTTTTTTTTTTTTTTTTTTTTTTTTTTTTTTTTTTTTTTTTTTTTTTTTTTTTTTTTTTTTTTTTTTTTTTTTTTTTTTTTTTTTTTTTTTTTTTTTTTTTTTTTTTTTTTTTTTTTTTTTTTTTTTTTTTTTTTTTTTTTTTTTTTTTTTTTTTTTTTTTTTTTTTTTTTTTTTTTTTTTTTTTTTTTTTTTTTTTTTTTTTTTTTTTTTTTTTTTTTTTTTTTTTTTTTTTTTTTTTTTTTTTTTTTTTTTTTTTTTTTTTTTTTTTTTTTTTTTTTTTTTTTTTTTTTTTTTTTTTTTTTTTTTTTTTTTTTTTTTTTTTTTTTTTTTTTTTTTTTTTTTTTTTTTTTTTTTTTTTTTTTTTTTTTTTTTTTTTTTTTTTTTTTTTTTTTTTTTTTTTTTTTTTTTTTTTTTTTTTTTTTTTTTTTTTTTTTTTTTTTTTTTTTTTTTTTTTTTTTTTTTTTTTTTTTTTTTTTTTTTTTTTTTTTTTTTTTTTTTTTTTTTTTTTTTTTTTTTTTTTTTTTTTTTTTTTTTTTTTTTTTTTTTTTTTTTTTTTTTTTTTTTTTTTTTTTTTTTTTTTTTTTTTTTTTTTTTTTTTTTTTTTTTTTTTTTTTTTTTTTTTTTTTTTTTTTTTTTTTTTTTTTTTTTTTTTTTTTTTTTTTTTTTTTTTTTTTTTTTTTTTTTTTTTTTTTTTTTTTTTTTTTTTTTTTTTTTTTTTTTTTTTTTTTTTTTTTTTTTTTTTTTTTTTTTTTTTTTTTTTTTTTTTTTTTTTTTTTTTTTTTTTTTTTTTTTTTTTTTTTTTTTTTTTTTTTTTTTTTTTTTTTTTTTTTTTTTTTTTTTTTTTTTTTTTTTTTTTTTTTTTTTTTTTTTTTTTTTTTTTTTTTTTTTTTTTTTTTTTTTTTTTTTTTTTTTTTTTTTTTTTTTTTTTTTTTTTTTTTTTTTTTTTTTTTTTTTTTTTTTTTTTTTTTTTTTTTTTTTTTTTTTTTTTTTTTTTTTTTTTTTTTTTTTTTTTTTTCAAAGTTATATTTATATATATAAATTATATATATATATATTATATATTTTTGTAACTCCACTTTATTTATTTTACCTTCGGGGTAAAATACAAACTCTTTACTGTTATGATGAACACAAGTATTCCAGAAATGTATATATGGTTGATTCTAAGTTGCTCTGTTCACTCAAAGTCCTCACTATCATGAACGATTAATTATGGAAACATAAACGTGGGTATATTGAATAGTACTATTGGGGTAGGCACCCCCATTCGTGTTGGTCATACCAACTGTATACGGATGCATATATATTTGGAAAATATATATATA
This sequence comes from Erigeron breviscapus, assembly GCA_034093135.1. Classification (NCBI taxonomy): domain Eukaryota; kingdom Viridiplantae; phylum Streptophyta; class Magnoliopsida; order Asterales; family Asteraceae; genus Erigeron; species Erigeron breviscapus. Next base: position 126,516,173 of record CM067167.1, read on the forward strand.
TATATATAAACACATAATATATATATATATATATATATATATATATATATATATATATATATATATATATATATATATATATATATATATATATATATATATATATATATATATATATATATATATATATATATATATATATATATATATATATATATATATATATATATATATATATATATATATATATATATATATATATATATATATATATATATATATATATATATATATATATATATATATATATATATATATATATATATATATATATATATATATATATATATATATATATATATATATATATATATATATATATATATATATATATATATATATATATATATATATATATATATATATATATATATATATATATATATATATATATATATATATATATATATATATATATATATATATATATATATATATATATATATATATATATATATATATATATATATATATATATATATATATATATATATATATATATATATATATATATATATATATATATATATATATATATATATATATATATATATATATATATATATATATATATATATATATATATATATATATATATATATATATATATATATATATATATATATATATATATATATATATATATATATCTATATGTAACCGTATATATATATGTATGCATACAATATACTTATATGTATATTTTCAAATATATATATATGTATATATATATATATATTTACAAATATATATATATATATTATATATATTTTGTAACTCCACTTTATTTTTACCTTCGGGGTAAAATACAAACTCTTTACTGTTATGATGAACACAAGTATTCCAGAAATGTATATATGGTTGATTCTAAGTTGCTCTGTTCACTCAAAGTCCTCACTATCATGAACGATTAATTATGGAAACATAAACGTGGGTATATTGAATAGTACTATTGGGGTAGGCACCCCCATTCGTGTTGGTCATACCAACTGGATACGGATGCATTATATTTGGAAAGCTTAGGGTACCCTGAACAAGGTACCTACTCTGGAGGCAAATAAACACACACTGTCTAGTTTCGGTTCATGAGCTTAGAACTTGATGTATACAGTATCTACTCTTATATTCTATTTGATCCATTGTGTGATCAAATGGTTACTTTAAGTCTTGTGGTTCATACTCTATATTTTAATTAAAAACATATGATACTCTTTGCTGATATTGTATCATAACTATTTGACATTGCGGTAAGGCAATGGTCACACTGAACTCTGGCATTTTGTGAAACTATATTTTGTATATGAAAAACTTATGGAACTCACCAACTTTATGTTGACGTATTTTAGCATGTATTCTCAGGTAACTAGACGATACTCTGTGTATGGGACTATTTTCCGTGCATACAACATACTGGACCATGGCCTACCCTCAGACTCTAGTAAAGACAAGTCAAATTGCTAAAGTCTCTGTCTACTGTTTAATATTGTTTAATATTAAATAATTGTTTTCAAGAATAATATCTTTCATAAATTGTAATATAAATTTGTGAACAATGCTTTTATATAAATGTATTTTAAAAACGACAACGTTTTGTGTCGTTCAGTATATCTTGTGTTGTGAATCCATGTAAGTCATACCCCGTCTAGGGCGGGTGTGACAGATTGGTATCAGAGCCCAAGTTATAGTGAACTAGGTAGCAAATTGATGGACCTAGACTATAACCCCATATAGAACAACACCCACATACATGCATAATTTTATGAATAATCCCTACTTGATTATATATGTTTAGAATATATAATTTAATGAATATTATATATATATATATATATATATATATAACAAAATAATGTCGGGATTCGTAGTGGAATACTTATCCGACCGTATATATATATATATATATATATATATATATATATATATATATATATATATATATATATATATATATATATATATATATATATATATATATATATATATATATATATATATATATATATATATATATATATATATATATATATATATATATATATATATATATATATATATATATATATATATATATATATATATATATATATATATATATATATATATATATATATATATATATATATATATATATATATATATATATATATATATATATATATATATATATATATATATATATATATATATATATATATATATATATATATATATATATATATATATATATATATATATATATATATATATATATATATATATATATATATATATATATATATATATATATATATATATATATATATATATATATATATATATATATATATATATATATATATATATATATATATATATATATATATATATATATATATATATATATATATATATATATATATATATATATATATATATATATATATATATATATATATATATATATATATATATATATATATATATATATATATATATATATATATATATATATATATATA
>CM067167.1:126521170-126571565 GCA_034093135.1 Erigeron breviscapus
AACAACAACAACAACAACAACAACAACAACAACAACAACAACAACAACAACAACAACAACAACAACAACAACAACTCGAAACAACAACAACAACAACAAACAACAACAACAACAACAACGGAAACAACAACAATAACAACCACAACAACAACAATCGAAACAACAACAACAACAACAACAACAACAATCGAAACAACAACAACAACAACAACAACAACAACAACAACAACAACAACAACAACAACAACAACAACAACAACAACAACAACAACAACAACAACAACAACAACAACAACAACAACAACAACAACAACAACAACAACAACAACAACAACAACAACAACAACAACAACAACAACAACAACAACAACAACAACAACAACAACAACAACAACAACAACAACAACAACAACAACAACAACAACAACAACAACAACAACAACAACAACAACAACAACAACAACAACAACAACAACAACAACAACAACAACAACAACAACAACAACAACAACAACAACAACAACAACAACAACAACAACAACAACAACAACAACAACAACAACAACAACAACAACAACAATAACAATCGAAACAACAACAACAACAACAACAACAACAACAACAACAACAACAATGCTCGAGGAAGGGCATTCATGATCAATACGGGAGAAGCCCGCCAAGACCCAAACATCGTCACGGGTATGTTTCATCTGAATAATCATTGTGTCTCTGCTTTATTTGATCCTGGTGCCGATAGAAGTTTTGTGTCAAATAAAATTATTCACCTGCTTTCAATTATACCTACCCCATTATATGCTAAGTATTCTGTAGAATTAGCAAATGGTAAAATGATCGAAGTCGAAAGCATAATCCAAGGTTGTACCTTAGAATTAGCAAAAGAATTATTTTCTATAGATCTAATACCATTCGAAATAGGAAGCTTTGATATTATCATTGGTATGGACTGGTTGTCTAAAAACCAAGCAGAAATAGTCTGTCACGAAAAAGTTGTTCGAATTCCAATTGCAAACGGTGAGAAGTTGATTATCCAAGGCGATAAGAATGGAGTACGATGTAACATTATATCTTGCATGAAGACTCAGAAGTATCTCAGAAAGGGATACCAGGCAATCCTAGCCCATATATCGGAGAAAAAGGCTCTGGAGAAACGGCTTGAAGACATACCCATCGTACGAGATTTTCCAGAAGTCTTTCCTGAAGACTTGCCTGGTCTTCCACCAATCCGGCAGGTGGAATTCAAAATAGACTTAGTACCTGGTGCTGCACCAGTGGCACGAGCGCCTTACCGTTTAGCTCCTTCCGAAATGAAAGAACTTGCAAGTCAATTGCAAGAACTTTTAGAGAAAGGATTCATTCGACCGAGTTCCTCACCTTGGGGAGCTCCAGTCTTGTTTGTCAAGAAGAAAGACGGATCTTTTCGCATGTGTATAGACTATAGGGAGTTGAATAAGTTGACGGTTAAAAACCGGTACCCACTTCCTAGGATCGATGACCTGTTTGATCAATTACAAGGGTCGAGTTGCTACTCAAAAATCGATCTTAGATCCGGTTACCATCAGCTTAGAGTTTCAGAGGAAGACATTCCCAAGACGGCGTTTAGAACCCGCTATGGCCATTACGAGTTTGAAGTGATGCCATTTGGTTTGACGAATGCACCCGCAGTTTCATGGACCTCATGAACCGTGTGTGCAAACCATATTTAGATAAGTTTGTTATCGTATTCATAGATGACATTCTAATCTATTCCAAAAACAAGGAAGAGCACGAGGTACATCTGAAGAAAATTTTGGAACTACTCAAGAAGGAAGAATTGTACGCAAAGTTTTCAAAATGCGAATTCTGGATTTGTACAGTACAATTCTTAGGCCATGTCATTGATAGTCAAGGAATTCATGTAGATCCTGCAAGATCGTGGCTATTAAGAACTGGGAAGCACCGAAAACACCAACAGAAATACGACAATTTTTAGGTCTTGCTGGCTATTATAGAAGATTCATCGAGAATTTTTCTAAGATAGCCCAACCTTTAACGTCGTTGACTCAAAAAGACAAGAAGTTTACCTGGGAAGATAAACAAGAAAAAGCATTTCAACTGCTGAAGGAGAAGCTCTGTAGTGCTCCGATTTTGTCACTACCCGAAGGAACGGATAATTTTGTGGTCTATTGCGACGCATCTCATCAAGGATTGGGATGTGTGCTGATGCAGAAAGATAAGGTGATAGCCTATGCCTCTCGTCAACTTAAGGTGCACGAGAAGAACTACACGACTCATGATCTTGAACTAGGAGCTGTAATATTCGCTCTAAAGATTTGGAGACACTATTTATATGGTACAAAGTGTACTATATTCATCGACCATAAAAGTCTCCAACATATTTTTGACCAGAAAGATTTGAACATGAGGCAACGTAGATGGGTGGAATTGCTCAGTGATTACGATTGTGAAATTCGTTATCATCCGGGCAAAGCAAACATTGTAGCAGATGCTTTAAGTCGTAAAGAAAGAGTAAAGTCACTTCGAGTACGAGCTTTAAGTATGACCATTCATACTCATCTTACTTCCCAAATTCGTGAAGCTCAACTGGAAGCATTAAAGAAAGACAATCTCAAAGAAGAAGCTTTGAGGGGGATGGAAGAGCAATTTGAAGTTAGACCCGATGGAACCCGGTATTTTCTAACCGGATTTGGCTACCAAGCTATGGAGATTTAAGAAACTTGGTGATGAACGAATCACACAAGTCAAGATATTCGATACATCCTGGATCAGATAAGATGTATCATGGACTAAAAGAATTATACTGGTGGCCTAACATGAAAGCTGACATAGCCACCTATGTTAGCAAATGTCTAACATGCTCAAAGGTGAAGGCAGAGCATCAAAAGCCATCTGGATTGCTACAACAACCAGAGATTCCCCAGTGAAAGTGGGAATGTATAGCCATGGACTTTATCACAAAGTTACTGAAGACTGCTAATGGTTGTGATACGATATGGGTAATTGTAGACCGACTCACTAAGTCTGCACATTTCTTGCCCATAAAAGAGACTGATAAAACTAGCAAGCTGGCTAGATTGTACATAAAGGAAGTAGTATCACGCCATGGAATACCTATTTTGATTATTTCTGATAGGGATAGTCATTTTACTTCCAGATTTTGGCAGACTCTACAGAGAGCCTTAGGTACACGGTTAGATATGAGCACTGCATACCACCCGCAGACCGATGGTCAAAGTGAAAGGACCATTCAAACGCTTGAAGACATGTTGCGCGCTTGCATAGTTGATTTTGGGAATGGTTGGGAAAAACACTTGCCTTTGTGTGAGTTCTCATACAACAACAAGTTACCACACTAGCATCAAGGCTGCACCATTTGAGGCATTGTATGGGAGAAAATGTCGTTCACCCATCTGTTGGGTTGAATTAGGTGACAAAATTCCAGTAAAGAAAAACAGTCCAATTACAGGTCCTGAACTCATTCATGAGACTACTGAGAAGATCGTACAGATACAAAACCGATTAAAGGCAGCACGAGATCGTCAAAAGAACTATGCTGATGTAAGAAGAAAGCCTTTGGAATTTCAAGTAGGAGACAAGGTTATGCTGAAAGTATCTCCTTGGAAAGGAGCCATCCGATTTGAAAAACGAGGTAAGCTAAATCCTAGGTTTATTGGACCTTTCGAAATACTAGAAAGAATTGGTCCAGTAGCTTATAGGCTTAGACTGCCACAAGAACTTAGTCGTATACACGATGTGTTTCACGTCTCAAACTTGAAAAAGTGTTTGTCTGACGAAACACAAATTATTCCACTGGAAGAACTTCGAATGGATGACAAGCTGCACTTTGTTGAAGAACCAGTAGAGATTATGGATAGAGACGCCAAGCAGTTGAAACAGAGTCGAATTCCTATTGTCAAAGTTCGATGGAATTCAAAGCGAGGTCCTGAGTTTACCTGGGAACGTGAGGATCAAATGAAACAAAAGTATCCTCACTTGTTCGAAAAAGCCCTACATTCTGACCACACGCGCTAAATTTCGGGACGAAATTTAAATAACTGGGGGAGAATGTGACAACCGCCAAAATTTCAGGTTGATTAAATTACTATTACGTGTACTATTTAAATTTTTGTTGATCAAACAATATGAACAAACATTTTATGGCATAATAAACTGAACAAATATTTTTAATAAATTATGGATAATTATTGCCAAGAACTCAAATAGTTATTTGAGAGCTGCTTGTAAATACTTTTTCATACTTATACTATCAATAACTGTATTTATGAATAGTGATCGTGAATAGTGATCGTGAATAGTGAACGTGAATAGTACCGTGAATAGTAACGGTGAATATTAAAGATAAAAAGTAAATTTTGAATAGTAAAGGTAAAAAGTAAATTTTAAATAGTAAAGGTAAAAAGTAAATTTTAAATAGTAAAGGTAAAAAGTAAATTGTAAATAGTAAAGGTAGAAAGTAAATTGTAAAAAAGGTAATAAAATAAAATAATATAAAGGTGGGACCCACGTCAAATAATTTAAACTCAACGTTGAATCTGATTTCTGAATAAATTCAAAAGTGAATAGTGCTGAATAGTAAACATCGCTTTCATACTTTATTCTTATAATATAAACGTCCAAACCCGCTCACACTGAACTCTGGCATTTTGTGAAACTATATTTTGTATATGAAAAACTTATGGAACTCACCAACTTTATGTTGACGTATTTTAGCATGTATTCTCAGGTAACTAGACGATACTCTGTGTATGGGACTATTTTCCGCTGCATACAACATACTGGACCATGGCCTACCCTCAGACTCTAGTAAAGACAAGTCAAATTGCTAAAGTCTCTGTCTACTGTTTAATATTGTTTAATATTAAATAATTGTTTTCAAGAATAATATCTTTCATAAATTGTAATATAAATTTGTGAACAATGCTTTTATATAAATGTATTTTAAAAACGACAACGTTTTGTGTCGTTCAGTATATCTTGTGTTGTGAATCCATGTAAGTTATACCCCGTCTAGGGCGGGTGTGACACATCTATTTATGCATTTTCATATAACATTTCAAGATGACAAGATTCTCAACACAAAAAACAACCATTCATTGTCGCTACGATGCTGCCATGGGAACGTTGAACATACTCATTGGTTTATGCTAGGTTGTATGTACTTCTATTTCTCTGATTTTCTTACCAAACGCAAGAATTGATTTCTTGTTCCATTTCTCTGGCCTTACCAAACATAGGATTTCATTGAATTTCTCAACCAATTTCATTTCTCTCTATTTCATTTATCTGCTTGATTTCATTTCCCCTACCAAACGTGCCCTAAAAGATTTTAGTCAAGAGAATATTTAATCTCAAGAATCACATAATTTCAAACTTTTTAGAATGTATTACTAATATTTTGGCCTTTTAGATTTATTATTTACATATGTTTTGTGTTGTATGGTCGGCCTAGTCGACGTACATAGCAAGAGTTAATTTGCACTTAATTGTTTATCATCAAACTACTTGATTTAATATGAGTAGTAGAAAATATATTACTCGACCGGCTAACATTATTTTACACTGTTGGTCGTTTGAGAATTGAGATGTAAAATGGGGTCTTCTCGATCCATTCGTTTAAAACATCAATGTCTATTGCACATTGTTCATTTTACTTTAATTTTATAAAAAACAATTCGTTTTATTTCTCCATTTTGTGTAATATAATACTAGAAATTTTGCAAACAAAGTATAATACGGATCGACCACATCGACTATGAACCAACTAATATGTTTAATGTTAGTATATATTTTTCTTATAGAATTGATTTTGTTTCGCATCATTTGATTGCACTAAATATCTACATTTCCAATTTTAGGATTAGCATCATCATATAAATTGATTGAATGAACGTAATATTCGATATTGGAAAATGCTAAATGCAACAATTAGAGTTTTTCATAAAAGATTGTACCTTTCTTATCAAAAGTATATTTCCTGAATATTATGATAAGTGTACAGTTATTTAATTTAACACACCTTATATACAGATTTTAAGGCTTTGTAACCCTTTCATATTTAATCAATGTGACTTCTAGCCTTTCAACACGTTATAATTATTTGATCTTGTCGGAGCTGAATCTAAGATTATATAAGGTATGTCTGTATGCTGATAGTATTTCGTAACGTCTAATAGTGACATTTCATCGCTCATTTAGAAACTTGGAAAGTTGACAACCCAACTAATGAGTAGTTGGCCATGCTTTGCATACCACCTACTCTTTTTATTGATTGCTTTTACCATCCTACCCTTAAGTCTTTCAACATATGAAAACCTTCAATGTAATATTGTGCAAAAATATTCAAAGACCTTTATATATTCTTTTTATATAAACTTTGTTATTCATAGAATTAAAGCCAATAAGTAATACGAGTTAAAATATTATGGCTTTATAATCAAGCTCAAGATCATAATTTGTTTGGCTATTAGAATATACATAGTTTATGATTTTTTAAGTTTTAATATACACAAAGAAGCTGCTTTTAAAAGTATTTTGTAGCTTTTAAAATTATATTTAAATATCTATGTTATGTAAAGATTTCTCGTACAATGTCTGTCATGTAATGAACTTTCAAATTCCGGTTATTAGATGTATCTGACCAGTCAAATACTTGCAAGTGACAGTTTATATGGTATAAACTTGTCGTACATACTCGATTACTGCAAGTGACAGTTTATATGGTTGCCGTACATATCGATAACTCGGGTACATCCAATAACCAAAATTTGAAACTTCATTTATATGACATAGATATTTTACAAAATCTTTACATTATATAGACATTTGAACATAGTTAATTAGTGTACATCCTCAACTAATAATCCCAATTTACTAAATCACATACAAAAGAACTTCTCTATTCCATTTCTTCTTATGAAAATAACATGTTGAACCCTCCAAAATAATGTGTTTATTAGAAGATTGATCCACGTTTGTGCAAATAAAAGATTCATGACTTGCCCATTTGCAAGAACCAAACATGAAAGGGCACTTTTGGAATTTCACAACACTTCTACAAAGTTTGTAGACAGACTACATATATACTACTGTTTCAATTTGGCAAATTAAGAAAATAGTTCATTTTGGTCTCACGAAAGAGAAGAAAATCCCAAACAATGATAGATTGACACTTGGAGCCCTCCAACAACTACAGCTTTCTTAGATTAAAATTCAATTCTAACCTTCCTCCCACTCCCTTTTATATCATCTTGATCATTTATTGATCGAGTAGCTAGACAAATATTTAGAAAATTTGAATAAGGTTGTTGTTAGTCTTGGAGCCATTTTTTGTTTGAATTCCAAAGTATATATAATGTGGAAGGTCACTCCTTCAAGATCTTTGGTCATTAGGATCAATCTTGTTTTCATAGCTTGCTTTCTTATTATTTATGCCACCCTCCTTCTCCGGCCATCAACCTCCGTCGTCTACCACGAAAGTGCAACGGCTTATGTTCGTTGCTCCCTTCGTGATTGCCATCACAAGGTAAGGTGAGCTGCCAAGATGCATGCATGTCCAAGATATTACAACCATAATTGATCAAGTGCATCTTTTTTTTTGTTATATATTGTGTTACATATTTATATTAATTTTGTTATTAGGTGGAAACCGGATACAAGATGAAAGCGGTGTTGTTGGAAGATACAATCGAGTTAAATAGGAATGATCAATCAAATAAACATAGTGGAAGGAAAATGGTGAAAAGAGAGAGGCCAAGTTTTTTAAATGCAAGTGGTTTTATGGGAATGGGAATGAGGATAGGGATTGTGAATATGGAGAATGAGGATTTAAGTGATTGGAATGTGCTTGGAAAGACTATTCCAATCAAGTTTGAAAAGGTATCAAATTACTTCGAATGGAAAGATTTGTTTCCCGAATGGATTGATGAAGAAGAAGAAATGCATGGTACATTGTGTCCCGAGGTTCCAATGCCGGATTACAAAAAATATGGATACATGGACATGATAGTAGTGAATATACCATGCAAGTTTCCGGCAGAAGGGTGGGCAAGAGATGTGTTTAGGTTGCAATTGCACCTAATCGCGGCGAATATGGTGGTTAGGAGAGGGAGGAAGAGTTGGAATAGGAAGCCAAAGGTGGTTGTTTTGAGCAAATGCCGGCCAATGGTTGAGATTTTCCGATGTGATGATTTGTTGGTGCATGATGGTGATTGGTGGTATTATGAACCTGATATGAAGAGATTGGAACAAAAGATTTTTTTGCCTGTTGGCACTTGCCATTTGGCTTTGCCTCTATGGGACAAAGGTACATTGTTCAATTAATTAATTAATTGTCTTATTAATTTTCTCAAAAGGTTAAACTAACTTAAATTTAAGTTCATGTTAAAGAAAAAATCGAATTCATAACATCTAGTTGAAAACTCGTAATCATTAGAAAAGGGTTTCAATTAACTTGATATTATTTTTGTGATAAAATTTCTATTATAGAACGACATTGTTTTGTATTGCAAATCATGTTTTATATAGGTAAGAAAGTTCGTCTAAAAAAATGAAAAGAAAAAGATATAGTAGGTAGTTGGTGGTGGGATGCACATCACTTGTTTAAAGTAGTTAAGACTTCATAAAAAGATTATCTTGATTCGAAATTGTTTGGTAGTTATAAGTCAATGCTTATGGAAAAGTTTGCCTTTTGTGAGTAAAAAAGGAGGGTGAAAAGTTCTTCATTTTTTCTTTCTTATTTACTCTTTTTCTTTTGTAAATAAATTCAACTATTTTACAGCTTGTCATTATTTTTTCTAAAAAGGTGTTTGTGGTTAAATTTTGAAGTGATTATCTGATTATTGCGTTTGCATAACGTAATTAACGGAAAAAAAAATGTTTGACAAAAAAATTTATAGCACTGTATGTGTTTTCATGCACATAGACAAAAAAACAGTTTTGAAAAACCAGTCTGGGAAATGTTTTTTCAAAACGTAGCTTTTAAACGCAATATTTAATTTTTAAACGTAATATTTATTTTTTAAACGCAATCCGAAAAACCCACAAATAAGATTTTTCAAACGCTGAAATCCTTTTAGATAAAGTTAAATTAACTTAATTAAAATTTCAAACAAGTCCATCAACAAATAAAAATAGAAACCCACTATTTTGTTCATATCAAAATTTCTAACTTAGAGAGGAAATTTTTCCCAACTTGGAAAAAGTAAAATAATTCATTTTGATGAATAAACTAATTAAGATCGAGCTCAAAACCAGCTAGCAAGACCAACAATTTTGATGAAACATAATTATAAATCTCACTCAAAATGTTTGTTCTTTCTTTAACACAGGAATTGATGAAGTATACGACGTACAAAAGATTCAAAAAACCAACACAAGAAGTAAATCAATAAAGAGAGAAGCCTACGCCACGGTTCTTCACTCAACTGAATCATACGTTTGTGGTGCTATCATGTTAGCCCAATCCCTTTTAAAAACCGGAACCAACCGCGATCTCATTCTCCTCATAGACACCTCAATCTCCATAGCCAAACGCCAAGCTTTAGCCGCGGCCGGTTGGACCATAAGAATCATAGAACGTATTCGCAACCCACGAGCTGAAAATGGTACTTACAATGAGTTCAACTATAGCAAGTTTCGTTTATGGCAACTAACGGACTACGATAAAATCATATTCATCGACTCAGACATCATTGTCCTTCGTAACCTAGACCTCGTATTCTCGTTTCCTCAAATGTCGGCCGTTGGCAATGATAACTCTATATTCAATTCGGGTATTATGGTTATTGAACCATCAAATTGTACTTTCATGCATTTCATGCAACAAACCAACGAGATTATTTCGTATAATGGTGGTGATCAAGGGTTTTTAAACGAGATTTTCGTGTATTGGCATAGATTACCAAGAAGGGTCAACTTCTTGAAGAATTTTTGGTCAAATACCACGGTCGAATCTAGTATGAAAAACCAGTTGTTTGGGGCTGATCCACCTAAGCTTTACGCGATACATTACTTGGGACTCAAGCCATGGTTATGTTATAGAGATTATGATTGTAATTGGGATATTGATGATCAAAGAGTGTATGCGAGTGACGTTGCACATCGAACATGGTGGAAGCTTCATGACACTATTGATGATGAGAGCTTGAAAAGCCATTGTAATTTATCAAAGCAAAGGAAGATCGAGTTGAAATGGGATCGAATGCAAGCAAAGAAAATCGGGTTTGCAGATGAGCATTGGAAGATTAATGTTACGGATCCAAGACGACGAGGTTGATCATACCTATCGGCCATCATTCGATCGTTTCTTGATGATCGATGATTATTTTGATGTTTTGATTATTGGTTATGATTTTGGTAAAGTAAACATGTTTGGATGTATGTATTAATCTCATTTTAGTGAATATTCTTGATGTACATAGGAAAGGTTTATATATGCTTGTACACGGTTTAATATATTCGGAGTATGTTCTAAGAGTACTTATTTTACTCTTATAGTCGATCAATAAACGTATATTAACTCATTTGAATGGTTGACTTTTCATCGATTAGAATCTAATTATATGTAAAATTTTATGTTATCGAAGTAGTTTAAGAGTAGAATAGATTTTATTAAAAAGAATTGAAGCTTCGAAAATGTAATCCGGCAAACATTATTCTAGGTGCAAGTGTGTAACTAAATGGATGTAAATGCAAGCGTATGGTCCAATTTTTTGATTTGATAAGGTTTAAGAATGAAGCTTAATTATTGAGATAATGCCATTTCAAGAAGAGATGATTGGGTGAGACTGAAGCATCATGGGAAGCTTAATTATTATATAATAATAATCTAACAATTGGTTCAACCCCCAGTTTTAGGTGCACCTACCCTTAATTTATTCAAGCGTGACTAAGATATGGTTAGACGTATCACATGTTTTCTACTTTATATTTTAAAAAAGAAACCTTATATATATATATATATATTTCTTTGATCATAGTTCTGAAATTAACATCTAAAAGTTATAAGTTAATGTATTTATGACATAGTGAAAAAGGGCTGTTGAAAATGCAAGCCACCTTCAATTCTCTCTTGCTTTGATTTAGGATCAAGGTAAAACACTCAAAAACAAAGCTTTTCAACATTGAAGTGTATAATTTGTAGGTTAGTAATTTCGTGTCATTTATGGATGCAAAACTTTAAATTTTGTTAACCACTTTATTTAATGGGTGTTTGGAGTAAAGTGTGAAAAAGTTAGATAAATATATGTTAAAAGTAAAGTCAAAGTACAACCATTATGCTAGCATGAGCACGAGTCAAAACCACGCGTGAGCCGAGTAAGCCTGAAACTCGAAATGTTAGAAAATGGAGACTCGAGACCCTGATGGGTATAGGCTAGCTAGGCCTGAGTCGGGCTTCGGGTAAATTATGCAAAAACAAATCTACAATGAGAAAGACATTTTATTTTGGACCTACAAAGACGAGTATACGTACAAGACTTTTAAATTTATACTTACAAAACATGCTACTTCGAAAGAAAAAAAAATGCAAGGATTAAGAAAATGGTAATGATAATACCTAGGCATAGTAGCGAGCCCAAGGTCAGCCCAGAAGAGGATCAATGGGCTAAATGAACAAATTTGGGTCTGGTTGGGTCATTGATCATAGTTTTTTTGTTGAATGTGTCATGGACTCATGGGTCATTCAATGGTAGTGCATCTCCAACTCCAAGAACCTTCTCTTAGTAAGAACTAAGAACTACCTTATCTTGGCGAATTGCCATAAAATTTTTCATTCATGAACAAAACATAACACATTAGACAGATGTCTAAACAAGCTTTTTTAAAAAAATAAATGTAAATGTAATTTTAAAGTTAAAATATACTAGTTACATTGTTATCTATATTTCATTTTAAAATGCAATTAAACAAAAGTTTTACAACATTGAGTTTTCATAATGCAACATTTTGATTTATCAATTAAGACATCTTATTACCGATAAATAAGTAAACAGATTACACCAATAGATGAATGTAACAACGTAATGCTTCACGGTTAAAGAGACGTGGTAGATTTTAGACTTTTAGTCATGGCCAATAAAATTTAGAGGAGGCTGAGGCTGCTATATATAACAGCCTTTCATCTTCAAAAGCAAATATATGACTATACTTAGAAACCAACTTCAAGAAACAAATTATTTAATTTAATTAGTGGTGAAATTTGCGTTCTTTTCTTATCAATTAGTTAACCATCTTTTGCATTTGGGTTCCATTTTCCTAGTTTTTACCTTGACCCATAATCATAATCATCAATATATTTTGGAGAAGATAAAGATATTCTCTGGAATTTATTCCAGGGATTCCTTGGTAATGATCACATTTTAAAGATTGAATGTTATTTTGTGGATTTTATATACTTTGAATGATCACATTTTCTTTATTAATAGGATCATGAACGTAGTTGTTGTTTTTTTCCTAAAGAAATTGTGCTTGATTTGGTTTTCTTGATGCTTAAGGTTTTGAGATTAAGATTTTGGAAAAATTATTGTTACGAATTTATTTTTAATCCATATCGTTTAGTAAAAGGTTGGTTTATTGGTCAAGTTTTAGCCTAGAATTCATTTGGAACACGCATAACCCAACCCAATGACCAATGCACATTCGATGAGCGGTTGGTAAAGGCTGCCCCATAGATGGGTCAGGTTTGAACTTGAGACCTGTATTAATTAAACCTTGTACAAGACTTGCACCTTGGGGAAGGATGTCGCAGGACGGATACCTTGGACATGTTAATTTATGATCTTATAGATGTTTTGAACATTTTATGCTAGGATTGATTTGTACCAAGTGTTAGAAATTATTATTATATAGAATATACTTTTTATTATATTCTATCTTGAAGATTGAATTCATTTGTGTGATCTTTTAAATTTCAGATATCTAGTAACTGTGCTTGTTTAGAAGCATTGTCGAATGGATGAAGAAAAAACTCTGGAAGAAAGTTTTACTAATAATGGTGAGGGGTTGGCTAAGCTGGTCGTAAATGAAAAATTAGATCCGCCTCAAGTCTTCGTTAATGAAATGGACACTAGAAATGGTAACGAAACAATTGATACTTCAAGAAATGAACAAACTACATCAAAGGGGGTTGTAATCAAACAAGAAGCATCTGCAGATCCAATACCTTTGGATTCTCCAATTGATGATCGGTTACAACCTTCTCTTGAATTCCCTATCCATAACTCAGAAGAAAGCAAATCCATTGATCAATTGCTTGAAACACAAGATGGTCGTATGGGTCAAGGTTATGTTCAAAAAGATTCTGGTGCTGATATGAATCCAGACCGTGCTAAAAAAGATGGTTCTAATGATCAAGAGCATGTTCAAAAGTATGATCTTATGGATTCAAATCGTGGTCAAGACCATTTTCAAGAAGATGGCCGTACTAGTCAACACTATGCTCATGAAGATGGTGGTGTGGGTCATAACCATGTTCAAGAATATGTTCCTTTGGGTCAAGGTCATGTTCAGGAAAATGACAACGTTAAAAGAGATGGTTTTATGGATCAAGATTTTGTTAAGGAAGGTGATTCTCAAAACCACGCTACAAAACATGGTCTTACTGAACAAAAACATATCCAAAAAGATGATTGTAAGAGCAACGACAATGTTGAAGAAGATGGCTATAAGGGTCAAGAACATGCTGAAAAAGATTGTGATTTGGCTCAAGGTCATGTACAAGAAGATAGCCGCTTCGATAAAGGTCTTGTTCAAGAAGTTGGTTCTAGAGAGCACCATGTTCAAGATGATGGCCTTACAGGTAAAAACCATGTTCATACGGGCCAAATTCATGTTCAAGAAGATGGTCCCACTGGTCAAGAGTATATTCAAGAAGATAGCCTCATCGGTCAAAACAATACGGAACAAGATGGTCCTACAAGTCAAGACCATAGTAAAGAAGATGGTCCGTCAATTCAAGATCATGTTCAAAAAGATGGTCATGTGGGTCAAGACCTTAATAAAAAAGATGGTCTAATGGATCCAGACCATGTTCAAAAAGATGGGCATATGGGTCCAGACAATGTTCAAAAGGATGGTCTTATAGGTGAAGTCCATGCTCAAGAAGATCTTCATACAAATCGTGCTCTACAAAATGGTCCTACGAATCAAGAATCACCTTCTGGACTTACAAATGGTCAATCATACAATCATGAAGTGAAATCCAGTAACTGGAAGTTGGTGAAAGCTGCTTCTGACAAATCCAACTATAGGATAGGAGATATAGATACCACTGCACCGTTTGAATCCGTTAAAGCAGCTGTTTCCATGTTTGGTGGCATTGTTGATTGGAAAGCCCACAAGATTAAAACAGAAGAGGTATAATCATTATCATTTTCTCTTATTCCAAAATTAGAAAATTCTCCACATACATTGTCCTTTTTTATTTCTGGAAACATACTTTTAAATCATCGTTTAATGGCCTATGCTATATGTTTATAATCTTATAAAGGACCTACTCCCTTAACTGGGTAACAAGGTATTACTTTATGAGATTATGAACTTAATGTTGATTTTGAAATTAAGTTCACTAGAATGGATATTGAGTGAACTTATGCAATTTACCCATCAAAAAATTGTTCTAAACTTTTGTAAACATTGCAGAGGCGCACGTATATAACGCAAGAACTTAGAAAAGCCAATGAAGAGATCCCATTGCTAAAGAAAAAGGCAGAGGCGGCAGAAGAATCCAAAGATCAGGTGTTAAAAGAGTTAGACAACACCAAAAGACTCCTAGAAGAATTAAAGTTAAATCTCGAGAGAGCAGAAACAGAAGAATGTCAAGCAAAACAAGATGCCGAGCTTGCAAAACTAAGAGTTGAAGAAATGGAGCAAGGTATAGAAGATGATGTTAGTGTAGCTGCCAAAACACAATTAGAAGTTGCACAGGCTCGTCATCAAGCAGCAGTTTCAGAACTCAAAAAGGTTAAAGAAGAACTTGAAAATCTCCAAAGAGATTACAAATTATTACTAACAGAAAAAGATTTAGCTATAAAGAATGCTAAAGAGGCTGTTTCGAGTTCAAAAGATATTGAGAAAACAGTTGAAAATTTAACTATCAAGCTGATAACAACTAAAGAAGAAGTAGAATCGGCCCATGCTGCTCATTTGGAAGCAGAGGAATATAGAATCGGAGTACTTATGGCACGAGAACAAGATGAACTGAATTGGGACAAAGAGTTGAAAGAATCAGAAGAAGAATTGGAAAAAATCAACAAACAAATTGTTGAAGCCGAAAGTTTAAAGTCAAAGCTTGACACTGCTACCGTAACACTTCGAGGTTTAAAAGTTGAATTAGCAACTTATATGGAAGAAAATCATAAAGATACACAAGCAGCAGTTGATGCAGCAAAGAAGGACCTTCAAGAAGTAAATGAAAACATCAATATCGTAACTGGTGAAGTAAAAAACTTGCAAGTAACCGCAACTTCATTAAATGCAGAGCTGGAAAAAGAGAAAGAAGCACTTATTTCTCTTAAGAAAAGGGAAGAAATGGCAGTGATTGCAAGCGAGTCACTTGAAGTTGACTTAAAGAGGACCATTTCAGAAGTTGAATCTATACAAACAAAAGAGAAAGAAGCACGAGAAAAAACCTTGGAACTTCCAAAACAACTTCAAAAGGCAGCCGAGGAGGCTGATCACGCTAAATTACGTGCCCAAAAAGCTCACGAGGAACTAGAAAAAGCAAAAGAAGCAGCAAATCAAGCAAAAATTGAAGAAAATGCTATGCTTAGTAAACTAAATGCTGCTTTGAAGGAGATAGATGCAACACGAGCATCAGAAAGACTGGCTTTAGGAGCAATAAGTGCTCTTCATGAAAGTGAGTCTGCTAGAAGCAATTTCAGCGAGCCAGAATCAGGTGTTACCCTTTCTTTAGAGGAGTACTATGATTTAAGCCGAAAAGCTAAGGAAGCTGAGGATCAAGCTAATAGTCGAGTCTCTGAAGCTATTTGCCAAATAGATTTAGCAAAAGAATCTGAACTGAAAGCTATAAACAAGTTGGAACAAGTCAATTCTGATTTAGCTTCAAAAAAGGAACAACTTTTACTCACAACGCAGAAAGCAGAGAAAGCAAAAGAAGAAAAAATTGCAGCCGAGCAAGAGCTTAAAACGTGGAGATCTAAACACGAGCAAAAACGGAAAACCAAGGAAGGTGGTGGGCATAAAAGTGGTAAAGAAGACAAAGCTTCCGATAGTTGTAGGTCCAACATGAAGACTGAAAGCAATAACAATGGGATTGGAACTTCAAAGTCTCGAAAGAAAAAGAAGCGATCGTTTTTCCCAAGATTTCTCATGTTTTTCACGAGGAAGAAGCATTCAAGCAAGAATAATAATACATGAAATACAGATCAGGATGACTTTTTCTTCTTGTAGAGGAAACACATTATTTTTTATATATCACACTTTAGGTAATATTAATCCAATGTATTGTTATAAGAGTTAAAAAGTACAATATAGTTTGTATTTTCACAACTAAGAGGACTTGTTTAAAATTATGGTTGTTTCTCCCATACACAATAGTTCTCCCCAAAAGTAGTAACTTGAAAGTTTGGTGGAATAAGATTTCCAAGATCATTCTTTGGCCCGATTTTGACTATGATCTTTTCATCGATCTCTGCAACATAAAGTTCAGCCTCATAAGCCAATATTTTAACATGACTGGTTACACCAATCCCATATTTTGCTCTAGCCCATGATAATTTTGATAGTTCATCCTTGAGGCCCCAATCGAACAAGTGGTCATAGAACTATGAAATACAAGCAATAGATCATTTTATATGTTGTTGAATTAATTAGCAAGAAATATTGAAAACTACAAGAGACAAAATGGACAAGATTCAGTTAATTTGGACCTTTTAGTAAACCTTTTAGGGTTGATTCGACAGAAAATTAGATTTGAATGCGTCTGAATGTACTAACACTCATAAAGTGTTTAAGAATACAGGGATTTAGTTTAATTGGGTTGAGTTCACCTGCTAGTTAATGTGGCTTTTTTCTTTGGATATCACACATAATGAAAGTATTAACTTGGTTACAAAAACTTTACTATCAAAATAACAATAAATAAAATGATATAGAAGTAACTGTTCAATACTTTTGACCCGTTACGCCAATAAAATAAATTCTGATTATAACTTGTGGGTTGAATCGATCGAACATGGCTGGCCCATTTTAAGTGTTATACTAGTTATACATTTTGTTATCTATATTTCAATTAAAATGCAATCAAACCAAATCAACTTGCAATGACTTGTTTAATATTATGGTTGTTTCTCCCATACACAATAGTTCTCCCCAGAAGTAGTAACTTGAAAGTTTGGTGGAATAAGATTCCCAAGGTCATTCTTTGGCCCGATTTTGACTATGATCTTTTCATCGATCTCTGCAACATAAAGTTCGGCCTCATAAGCCAATATCTTAACAGGACTGGTTGCACCAATCCCATGTTTTGCTCTAGTCCATGATAATTTTGATAATTCATCCTTGAGGCCCCAATCGAAGAAGTGGTCATAGAACTATGAAATACAAGCAATAGATCATTTTATATATTGTTTCTGAAATAACTGGCAAGAAATATTGAAAATTACATGGGACAAAATGGACAAGACTGAGTTAATTTGGACCTTTTGTTAACCTTTTAGGGTTGTTTTTACAGAAAATCAGATTTGAATGTGTCTGAATGTACTAAAACTCAAAAAGTGTTTAAGAATATAGGGGCTTGGTTACAAAAACTTTACTATCAAAGTTATAATGAATTATGTGATACAGAAGTAACTACGAAATACTTTTGACCCGTTACTAATACTTTTCTACATCTCAAGCAGAAAATAATAACCAGTGGGTCAGATAGAACGAACCTGGCTGGCCCATTTTCAGAGTAACTCGATTTAACCCGTTACCTAACCTGCCCATTTTACGACATCTACTCAAAACTTACCAAAGATGGGATCCCTGGATGGGTGAAGATGTAAGCATATCCTTGCATAACTTTATCAGAAGGAAATGGCCAAAGATTTTGAGTTGAACCCGTGTCGTGATTATCGATAAAGGTCACAGCATTTGCTGGAGAAACTCCAATCAGCCCTGGTGGCTTACCATTTGGGTCAATCAATCTCCACAACTCACCCTCCACTGCTGCTTGTAGTATACCCTTTGTAGTAAAATCAAAAGCAGTCAAAGCACCACCACCTCCTAGCTGCACCCATTGCACGAGCTCATTTCTGTGCTGATCTTGGTTGTATTCCGGTTTTCCATTTTGCCCATAAGCCAGTGAACTCCAATACTCTCCTACCGCAAAACTAGGAAACGTATTGTCCATATAGACTTTGGTTATACTTGGAGAATACCCCTTCACAAAATCAAACCGCCACCCATCAAAGCCTATCTCGGTCTTTAGCCAATTCATCCAGTCAGATAATTCCTTTTGGACTCTTTTGTTAAGGTGATCGATATCCGGGGCACCTGCAAAGTCTTCTCCAGTGTCAGGATTTCCGTTTCCATCAGAATACTGAATGTCGTCTTTACATATGAGAGAAGGACCCCAATCAAGGCGGTCATCTGGAGTCCCGCCTTCAAAGATGCACCATATTCCTCTTCCATCTTGCTTTTCAGCTGTCCGGTGGTTTATGACTATGTCTGCAACTGCTCTGATTCCTTTGTTGTTTAAAGATTTAATCAAAGATTTCAGTTCATCTTGATTTCCATAGCTAGATGCATTCAGGTCATATAATCTTCCTGGCATATATCCTGCAGAAGTAATAGACAACCATGACAATGAACTACAGGACAAATAGCCCCGTTTTACATATTGTAATTAATAAAGGTGTTTTTAAGCTTTATTGTCAATCAAGGGTGAGAAGAAATGAATCAAAATGGGTTTGGGTTAAGCTGAATCATTTCTGATACAGGTTGACATCTAAAGGGTCTGATTGGATTGACCCGCAAATAGTTCAGGAAATATATAAAAAAAAGGAAAGTAGTCAAACTGCTTACCAATCATATGTGAATTTTCCGCCTTAAAACAAATAAATATAAATTTCCTAGGTCTGCTTCTAATTTCAACCACTCAAATCAAAAACATCATTTTGTCGATTGATCTAGTAGCTAGGTGTGACTTTATATATGCATGGTTAAAAGATAAAAACACCACAAGTAAGACTAACCTTGAGGTGCAACAGACTGGGAGGGTGGTGGGAGCCAAATATGGGTAACTCCAGCCGAGGCAAGGTCATCGATGGAATTAAGCAAGGAATTGTACCATCCACCCTGCTTGTTGCATGATTCCCAGTTCAACCCCTGCGATAAACGTTAATTAAAACAGTCACAAACCATCTGTCAAAAGTACGTAAAATGATCTACTTTGTTACTCAAAACAAACCTGAAACAACAACGTCGGAGCTGCCTCAAGTGATGTTACAAGAAAACATGTGGCCAAAAACATATGATGGATGATGCAAACAGTGAGCTTAAGATGACTCATGTTTTGTTGCTAGCTACTAGCTAGTTTGAGTATGTTGTATATAAATTAAAGTCACTATTTAGTGTGGCTAAAATCCATATGGTATATGGGTACAATTGTACAAATGTCTATTTAAGGATGTTTTTTGACTTTTTCTTTTGTTGTGCTTGTTCGTGCAAGACACGGTCCTCAGTTTGGTAGCTTGTTGACAATGTTTAATATGTACTTATGGGCCCCATTTAGAATTTCTATATAGAATTTGCTATGTCTTATCTTTTGTTTGCTTATTCTATCTGCACTTTATCAGCCGACAAAATTAAGCAGGTACTCATTTATTTATAAAAAAATGTTATTTCTTATAATATATGTTTATAAAAAAATGTTATTTCTTATAATATATATGGTAGGCTAAGGTCATCCTACATCTTAACCTCCCTATGACCCATACACCATCAAGGTATTGAAGTCTAAAACCGGTTCCTTTCCTTTCCTTTTAGTTAATCATGCATAGCCAAATCACACAAAACAAAATCAAAATCATTACAAATCAACAAATATAATTTTGAGGATTTATTTTGTTTGTGGATCAAGTAGATTACGACCGGTACGTATAGCAATACAGTGTATGTAGGATTTTTGGTAACCAATTCGTCTTGTCTGACTTCATCCTACTACTTCTAAGCATCAGATGATCATGTCTTGCTTACTACATCTTTGAGGGTTTAGGAAAGATGTCAGGTGTGAACTTTTGGGCTGCACTCAAACTACCCTTCACTTTCATTTTACCCCTGTGCACATATTAACCAAGGTTTGAGATAAAGATATTTATATAATGACCGTATAGTTAAAGAGAGAGTTTGGGTGGAGATCTATACATCATGAAAGCCATTTGAGGATTCATTTTCCCAGTGGCGATTTTAAAGAAATCTGCATCCGTGAAACTAAATGTGGCATCGGGCTTTCCTTCTTCATATGGGCCTGCAAGAAATTATCCTATCAAGTATGTTTTGAACTTGAAACAGTCGAATACATTATGAAGATCAATGAATTAGGGATTTAATGACTCGGGGATTTTATTGTTTTAAAAAGCCAAATCCTTTTTGAACCGCAAACTATCGTATTCTTAAACACAGGACTTTATGAAATTACTTTAGAATACAACAACAAAAACAAGACCCAATTCATGTATGCGGAGTACGGGGAAGTGAGATATAGACAGTCTTGTGCCTGCCCAGAGGTATCCATAAGATATCCAAGCAAACAAGGCAAAAACAGGAAAGTGTAGAGAGTTAAGTAGCACTTGAAAATGCTTGAAAATACCTTCTCCCAATATTGGCCTCTCCCAATATTTGAACCCAAATAGGAAATAGAGTACCTTACCCAAAAAGCCCAACCCTTAAAAAGCCCGGCCGGGCTAAGCACAAATGCACAATCATGTCCAATGTATAATCATCTTAAATTGAATCTGCTTGCCATATGTAATTCCATATCAAAATCTAACAGTTTTCCTTTCAATTTTCTTTTTAAAAGGCCTAAACAAGGACAGATGCAATGAACTTAAAAGGGGTAGAAGACCCCACTCAACCCAAAATTCTAATAACCTTTCCAGACTTATAGACTCATCACACATATATACCAAGCTTGTTACAATAGCCCAGTTAAGTAGACCCATATAACAGCCCATTAGCCCCTATCTCTTAATTTTCCAATTAACTAGGCCCATATAACAGCCCATTACCTTTTAGATTGTTATTGTAAATGTAAATATTAGGTATTGCATATCGATTATAGTATCCTAACAACTTAAAAAAATATATTTGGAAAAAAATGTGTAAGCTTAATACCTTTGGTAACATCTCCTTTCTTCAAATCAACAACGTAAATCTCTTCATTGAATCCCACTTTCTATCAAATAAACATTTAGAGTTAATTAGTTATTAAATCAAATACACTAAATAAATCAACTTAAAATTCCAACCTTGGGAGCAATGTGAATTTGGTAAACAAGGTTGATTTTTTTGGTGAGAGCTTTGCCAGCATCGGTTGAAAAGTGGGTCTTCATTTGGTCCATCAAAGCAACGGATTTGAGATCAGGAGAGGATGCCATGGAAGGAAGATAGTTTATTTTTTTGTTTTGATAGAAAAAATGGAGCAGTTACTAGTTAGAGGCAACCAAGAGAAAAAAAAATATTATGATATTGAATGCAGTCGTGGAATTGATGATATGTTTGTTACGTAGAGTAGAGGGATGGAGAATAACTCAACCCAACGATTTTTGGCATTTCATAATTCATATTTTTGTTTGTTTACGCCTTCTTTAGTTCACATTGGTATGTGTTCCTTTCACCCGTATTTATGACTCCAACATATCCCATAATTCATCCCCTAAAATGTGAAAGGTCGTTAATAAACTCATATGCCCGCGCTATACGACAATGTAATAAGTATAGATAACATAAAGTTTAAGAAACTTGAGACTCGGGATGATCGGCGAGGGGGGAGTCAAGAGTTTTAAACTCGGATCGGACTCGAGGAGAAACTTGGATTGATTTTATATAGAATTATATATTATATATAACAAGTATTTTATAACCCGCGCTTCGCAGCGGGATAAAAAAATCACTTTTTTTTATAACCATTTGAAATACGAACTTATAGTAAACATAATCCGATACATATACTAATTGAAACTAAAAGGAAGACAAATTATACGAATAATTTTTCAATATGACATATATCGGGTCACTATAATTCATATGTTGTCAAAAACAAATTAGTCTTTTCATATTTGGTAAATATTTTACATTTTTTTGTCTTCTTGAACATTTAAAATATATATTAGATTTTGTTAATATTAAACACATTGTTTTTATTCATGCTTAGATTATTCAATATATATTTCTTGATACAATTGATATAAATATGAAAATTGTTTATTTATTATATAAAAAAAGTTAGTATGTGACTGTTAGATAGCTAAATTTAGATATACCCAATTGATCAAGGAAGCTTTTCTGATGGTATGCCTCTAGGAATTTCTAGTACTTTCAACTTTATGATTTTAGATTCTCTCACATGGTAATTAATATTTATTATATAATGGATAAATGATTGTCTCTATCTTTTTTTTTTATGGATTAAAATATTAAAATGTGAAGAGTTCTATAACAAAACTTAGGTATTCAATAGTCACATATTCTCATTCCTCTTAGACCATCCTTAACCATTCACCTTTTCACCTACACTTTTTTCCGCCACATCAGCATCAACTTCTCATCACCTTCCTTTTTTTTCCCCTTTAACCATTCACCTTTAAAATTAATACCCCACTATACCCCACAATACCATACAAAACATCCAATCAAAATAAAATATCTAATATACAAACAAAAGAAATGGACCACACTCTCCTTTTCACCCTAGGTGAAGAGTTTATCCTACCTCCTTTCACCTTAAGCTTTCACCTACCCTCCACAACCATTCACCTTCTTGCTTAGTCATTTCACCTAAGGGTTTCACCTAGGCCTTACGAATGGTCTTATAAACAATTTTTTTTTTACTTTTACACATTTTCAAATTTTTTTTGTATAATGTGAAAAAAGTGATGAGTGATGGTGTCATGTGCCAAATAACCATTGGCTATTCCAATTAAATTCCATGGATGGTAAATGGTGGGATCAGGACGTACATAAAAATGAAGTAGAATGGATAAAGTAGCATGTGTAACTTGTACTTGGTGCATACTTATTTATACATTTAGCTACAGTGAATTTCACTCACAAACCAAACTTTACTTTTTAAAATATAATAGAATATTAAAGGGATTGGAAACATGAATAGTAACTCGCCTACGTGGCGAGTTACTATTTGTTCACGTGACATCATGTATAATTTTCTCAAATTGCATCCCGTCCGATCTTTTTATTACGGGTTACTTATTGGTTTTTTGCACACTCTTTTTCCTTTTGGGTTCTCAAACAATATATTGCAACTTTTTTATGCCTATATCCCGTACCATTACCATTATTCGGATTTTGTCACATCACATCCCATTTGGGCATTCTATTACGGATTACTTATTGGTTTTTTTCACACTTTTTTTTTCCGTTTGGGTTTCCAAACATTATATTGCAACTTTTTTTGGTCATATCCCGTAACGTTATGTACCCTTATTTGGTTTTTGCACACTTTCTTCTTTATGGTTTCAACTAATATATTGAAAACTTTCATTCGACTTTTTTCATTGTGCATATTAAATATATGTATTCGATACTATAAACTTTTAGATGCGTTTGTGGTATTGCTTTAAATAAATATATATTTCATATGGTAAAAGTTTTAAGCTAACATATATAGCGACACATTATAAGTAACAAAATGTAATCACAATAATTGACACTCCGCAACACTCAGATAGAAGCTAATGTGGTTTTACCATTAAATAAATAAATATATATATATTGGGTAGAGATCCAGAGAGAAGGGAGAGAAGGTTCATTTTTTATTTTTTTCGCTTGTTTTTTTGATTTTTAATTTTTATATTTTTTTCAACATAAACCCATTAAAAAAAATCAAAAAGTTTTTAAAACAATAACAAAATTTTAAAAAAAATACAACTTACACATGTGTAAGGTATATAAATGGGCTAATAGGTTGTAAAGGTATCATACTCGTCGACTTTTGTTATGTAAGGTATTATCCGTAAAAACCGTCTAATCTAAGCCCACTGTGTGTAAACGCGATCTATTTTGGGCATCAAAATCACTATCCGGTTTTGTTTGACTAGTTTTGTGTGTGTTTGACTTTGACCATTGACTATATTTGCCATGTAAACGCGATGATCCCTTCTGTTCATTCCTTTCCAATATATAGTTATATATTTCAAACTTTATAAAAAAAATTGAGATATACATGAGTGGAACATATATATCGATATGTATATATCATTATTATATATATGTCTCCATCATCATCATCATCAATCATCAAAAATAAATCTGGAAACAAAGTAATCTTAAATCATCATCACCATCATAATCTTTCTTTCTGGTGTCCTAGCCGTCATCATCACCATCATAATCTATTGCAAATCATCATCGATTGGAAAAGAAAAAGAACAACAAATTTATCTTTGAACTTCTTTCTTCGATTCCTTCATAGTTTGGTGTCAAATCGATTAGAAAATCACGAGGTTTTAATTGCGAGATCATTCTGAACATAGTGATACTCTACGTTTTCCGATCGGTCAACTTTTGATGTCAGTTAAGATTCCGGCGAACAGTTGAGTTTTCCGGCGAGCTTTAAATCCAAAAACCGTTGCTTAGGATTTGTGCAGGATCGATTTTTTAGTCGATTGGTGGTAGTTTCAAGCTTTAACTCGAAGGAACAACAAAGTTATCGAAAGTTTAATTTTTCCGGCGAGTTTAAGAATTTTCTAGCGAGTCTCAATCGGATTAATTTTCAGTCAGGGTTTGTTCTCGGTGTAATTTTGATTGTCTTGGTGTAAGTGTGGTGTTCTAATTCAAAGGAACGAAGGTTTTATCGGCGTTTGAAGTTTTCCGGCGATCTTCTTCTTCATTTTACCAGTTTCCGGCCGCTGTGGTGTTCATCTTCCTCTTCTTCATAACCTCCGGATTCCGGTGAGATATAGTTATTGTTCTATATATTTGATTGATTAATTGTATGTATGTATTTGTTAGTAGTGTGTATGTATGTATTTGTGTTTTTTTTCTTTTTCTGGTCGTTTTTTTTTCCATGTGTATATGGGTATGAGTTGATGAGTAATACCCCTTTAAACTGTGCTTTTCTATCTGCTAGAATAAGTCGTATTAAACAAATGTTGGCTGGAAAATAATAGCCGGAATATTTGGCCTGACTTTAGTGTGTATGTTTATGGAATTTAATAGGCAAAACCATTCCACGTAGGCAAAAACCACCTAGTGGTATTCTTAATCTCCTAATTAAGATTAAATTACACTGTTTATCATTAGATTAGACGGTTTTTACGGATGATACCTTACATAGCAAAAGTCGACGAGTATGATACCTTTACAACCTATTAGCCCTATATAAATCTACACATGTGTAGGGATTTTTTTTTATTTTTTAAAATTTTTAAATTTTTTATTGGAATGGGTTTTCACTAAAAAAAATTTAAAAATAAAAAATAAAGAAGAAAAAAATTAAAAATCAACCTTCTCTCCTTAAGCAAATTTCTCATTTGATCTCTCTCATATATATATATATCTGAAACTAACTTATTGAAACGACTCGTCCCAAAATCAGGAGTAACTTTTTTTTTTCTAATCGGGACTTGACCAAACATTTTGAACCAACTTTTGGATAACCAAGTTTTGTTTCAACTTTAAAAGACCTTACCATTAGAAAGTAGACTCTAAGACGTTTTCGTGAATAGCTTGAACGTCAAAAACGGAGATACGGTTGAAAAGTTATGTTCTTTTGAAAATTCGATTTTCTGCTGAACGAGGAAAAAGTTGCGTCACACACCCCAAAAGTTGCGACGCAACCTTCAGGTCAGGGAAATCAGAAACTTCACAGTTGCATCACACCCTCAAGGAGTTGCGACACAACTTTGCATCTGACAGCAAAAACACCATTTTTGACACTTGAAACCATTTGCAAACATCTCTAACTCAATTCCAAACCTCAAGACACAACATTTCTGTTTCAAACAAGTTTCAAACACAATAGTAAACATAACAAAAGTGTTCATTTGATCAAACTTTCCTTTTACAACCAAACGGGTCATATTACCCAAGTTGACATCAACTAGGGTTTTACAATACATCAAGATACGAAAGACCATGACTCTAACTCAACTTTTTGCAGAAATCTACATAACAAAACTTTACCAAAAACACTTCATATGTACCAAGAGCCAATAGTCCCAAGGGAGTCACTATGGGTTCTAGCCATAAACCAATTTTTACCGTAAAAGTCAACATTCCACAATTCAATTCATCAATAGTCTTCAAAGCACTAAATCATGTTTCTACTTCCGGGACAACCTATAAAAGGGTAAACAACTAAAAGGTAAGCCAAAGTTTAGTGAATAATCTTGCATACGTTTATACACACGAAGGAGGGCAACGCACAAAGGACTATTACATGTAGCCTATGACACCGTCGTACCATATCTACATGCTCACCTTTGTACTTTAACGCATTACATGGATCCATATAAGCAAATCAACATAATCAATATCCATATTTGGGGTTCTTAGGCCCCATTCACAAGAGGTTCTTAGGCCTTATACACAAGGGGTTCTTAGGCCCCATTCACAAGAGGTTCTTATGCCTCACACATCACATATCAAGAGGTTCTTAGGCCTCATAATCACAATGCCCCACATGGTCTTTAACGCCAAATCAATTACCACACACGGAATCCACCATCATATGGTAATTGACCCAAGGCATATATAAAAGTATGCAAGAAAACTCACCTCCTTCGCGGCCACAAATCAAAAGTCAACAAAACCGCAAGTACACGATAGGTATGCTTCAACCTAGCAATAATTCACAAATGCATATAGGATCATGAATCACATACTAGGCCTTCTAGCCATAAACACTAGCATTTTAACACCCAACCTATCATTTACAATCTTATATTATTCTTGGGTTGGTTTATCAAGCATGTATCTCTTATATCATTTTCATTTGACCAAAACTTACTTTTGTACCAAAATCGTCATTTTCATATTTGACCAAGTAGAATTCAAACAAGCATAACTCAAGTTCTACTCACTCTTTTTACTTGATTCCAGTGGCCAAATTTAAATGACACATATACCTACATTTTATCTTTAGTTACCAATATGTAAATTGTCCTTCAAAGGTGACTTCTGGTCGTTTTAAAAACCACACTGTTGCTGTTGTCATTAACAAAACAGTTTTGACCTTACTGACTTCAAATGACCATAACTTGAGTTCTACACCTAATTTTGACCTCATTCCAGTGGCCAGTTCAATTTAACACATTTAGGTACATTTTATATTCAGTGACCAACACAATATTTGACCCGTATAAGTGCGTTATACTCGTTTTAAAAACTGACTCAGAATCGTTTTTGCTGAAAATTCAGAATGACCACACTGACTTAAACTTTCATAACTCGAGTTCTACTCCACGTTTTAAACTCATTCCAGTGGCCACTTCGAGCTAACACAATAACTACATTTTCTTTTTAGGACTCAACAAGTGAAAATTCTGATATAGCAGTGTTTGACTCGTGACAAAGTCAGTAACAAATTCTGCCACATTACATTCTTACCAACACTCATTCAAATTTCCATGCTATCCAATTAGAAACCCCTAATTTGGTTAAATTTCAAGAACCCTAACTTCAATTAATCAAAATAATTACTAATTAATCAAATCCCCAAATTCTATACATCATGAACCCTAAATCAAAATTAACCCAAGTGACCCATTTAATCAAAACCCCAACTTAATTACTTGCATGAACCCTAATTAAAACAAGTAAATGAATTAGAAATACCTTCAATATGAGATGAATCAACTAAAGAATGACATGCAATCCCCCACTAACTTGTCTTCTTCCCTTTTTAATCTTGAACCAAGCACCCCCAAATCAAATGGGTATATAGAACCCTAATTTCCCAATTGCATAACAATTAATCTACAACTTGGATGAATAACAACTAAATAGAAGTGGAAATATCAATTTCTTCCTCTTCTTTTTCTTTATAAAATTTGGCCATCATTCACCTCTCTAAAACCCTTACTTCAAATTGCTAATAAGATGGAAGATTATTATTCATGCTAATGCTTGGAGGATTTCTTGATTGAATTAGAAGTTTTGATTGTAAAAATGGAAGTGAAGAGAAACTTAGAGAAGGAGAAGAAGAAAATGGAGATGAAGGGTGAGTCACAAAATAGGAGATGGCTGGCACTCTCCTCCCTTTGTCACGCCCCATAATAATTTTTGTAGGTATTTTACCCGCTAACCGTTAAAGTTCCAACCAAATTAACCTCCTAATCAAAAATAAAATACTAGGAACTTATTTTAATGGTAAAACTATAATAAAGGTTCATTCTCATTGGCCTAAAAATTTTAGGATGTTACAACTCTCCCCCACTTGGAACGGATCACGTCCTCGTGATCCAAGCCGCATCTAGTGACGACATTGCAGTAAAGCTTTTCTCTCAATTTCACATTGACACATATGACATTTTTCCATACTTCCATAACACTTTGCACTATTACATAGTCTTGATTTACATTCGTCTTACATATTTCATCACAAGTCCGAAGACTCTTTGACGTTGTCTTATTTATTTTCATTTTGAAGTTCGATTTCTATTATAAGTACACGTGAAACCTTGACGGTATAATACTTCATAACACGAGAAACGCGAAAGGTTAAAATGAATTCTGGGAGTTCTTCGGGCAATTCCAAACAATAAGTAACCTTAACGACTCGAGCAGGTATTTTGAAAGAATCGAAAACCGAGACCTTAGATTTTCCTTATATGCAACTCGTAAAACGTCTCTCTAAAGATAAGTTCTTTATATTACACAATCACCAAAATTGAACTTGGTGAGTCTTTCTCTTTTATCCGCATAAGATTCTTGCTGATCATGACCCGCTTTAAGTTGTTATTTATCATTTCAACCTTCATGGACATCTACATCACTATATCCGTGCCACATAACTCTTGGTGTCCCACTTTTCTAATACGAATAGGAAATCGACATTTCCTTCAAACAACATTCGTACAGAGGCTAATCTGAATACTAGCGCAGTAGCTATTGCTATACGGGGAATTTCATTAAAGGCAAATACAAATTCTATGATTCGTCAAAGATGAGCTATTCAAGCTCATAACATGCCGCTTCATTTGGGGTCACTAATAATCTCTCTTTAGATCTTGACACATATTTGTCATACTGGACAAAAGAAGTATTCGGATTTTATGGGTTTCATAGAGCGAATTCGTTTTGGTTCCGCTAAGGAGAGGGTTATAAGTTCTTATTATGACGTCTAGTAAGATTGGATAATTATTTAGAAAATATTTTGTGTGAGCTGACTTCTCGTTTGTTTAGGTTCTCGTTGCAAAATCCTCTCTTGTCTCCTCGATTGATCGGAGAAATCAGTTGTGATTAGCATATACAACGATAAAAAAAGAAGTTACACCTGATTTTCGGACGAGTCGTTTCACTTATCGATGACCAAATGATTTTTAAATTGACTGTTAGAGATTCAACACAAATACTCTAAAATAACACAATCATTTCAAAAAGAAAATTGAAGACCCACAACGCGGGGCTCGAGTTGTACTAGTTTTAAAATTATATGATTAAAATTAGACTATAAGCATAAATAAAAAGAAAAAACATAATAACAAATTAATAACAATAAATATTACGGAGTATAATGTTAGATAATCTAGTACTCCGTATAGAAAGTGGGCTGAGTATTGGTTTTTTTTTAAATCTAAACAATATTTGTTGAAAAAATATAAGAGGTGTCCTACACAATACAGCCGCCACTTTCATCTGAGTTTCTGACTTTCCTCCCTCCCACTCTCGTCTTTCTCTACGAGACAAAGTACCCGCGCGTTGCGGCGGTAAGATGGTGGGGTGATAGGTCATAGAGTGTGATAGGTCATAGAAGGTGATATGTCATAGAGTGTGATAGCCAAATGCTTTAGCCGTACGGGCTCCGCCCCCGAATTTAAAAATTCGTCGAAAGTATAGCGAATGACATCTGTAACACCCGTCATTTAAAAACTTGGATTTTCAAAAATCTTTGCCAAACGGCGTTAAAATAAGCGGAAAGGATCATTTATAAAATCTGCCCTATCCGTAACGGATAGTACCTTTAAAATTGGTGTTACTACTAGCATCATCAAAACAATAAAAGAAATCCAAGTCTTGGCACCAACATAAATGCCACATTATTACAAGTCTTTAAACATAAATGAAATAGCCAAAACATAAGGCTAAAGGGAAGTCTAAGCAATCAAAAGTCTTTGCTAATCTTCCTTATTGCTTCTACCCAATCTCGCTAAGCTAATCTTCACCTAGCTCAAGCTTGGTTATCCTGAAGGCACAACATTTTCAAAGAACAAGTGTTAGCTAATAAAATTAGCTAAGTAAGATAACACATATTTGAAAACATTAGCCATTTCATAATATATTAACAAAATCATTTCATATCTGTTAATATCACATAATCATCATAACATATGACATATCACAATAGAGATATCACCTACACAACATAAACATAGCACATGAGGATTGATCATACTCCTAATTGTGCCTATCATCATAAAGCTTACTTTTCATCTTTCTTTTCATATCTTTCTTTACTTTCTTTTCTTTTGCCTAGACATAGGCTATGTGACATAAGTCACACATACTTGGGGATGTGGGGTTGTGTGTAGGCGGTCGTAGACCTTACATGGAGTCCTCACATCCGACATGATGGGTAAACCATAAGGTGGTCCATCGACGTCGTTAAGGAAAGACAAAGTCATTTCCAACTGAATAAACCGTTTATGCCTTTTTGCATTGGTGGTTAGTTACTCCACCCGGAATAATCAAACATAACTATGCCACGGGAGGTATCATGATTCCCAAACCACGTGACCACATGCGCCCTAGCTCCGAGGAACTAGCACGGGTTAAGCTTAACCTTAAGACTTTACTTTTGCTCGAGACTTCTTAACTTTATATTAGATTAGGCTACACTTTCACCTAAACTAGCCACATACTTCTTTCTTTACTTTAGGGCCCTTAAACGTGCACGTGGCATGGCAACCCTATTCTGAAGTCTAGTGACTAGGTGTTCAAGCCATGCATACAAACATATAACATAATCATTTCATCTTTTCATAATCACATATCATAATCATTCCATCATATCATAACATGTATACTTACCTCATACCTTTGCAACCTGCATAAGTATGTCATACATCATAGTTGGTAAGTATAAGATCCCTTAGCAACCTCCCATAATCACCCATAATCATAAAACGTGCATACATATTCAATTGGAAGGTTTAACTTATGAAAACGTGTTTTGTTGTACCAACAGGTGACAAAAGATGTTATCTTACCTCGGTACAGCTTACCAACCAGTTATGCGTATCTTACAGTGCTTGCTAAGTGCTCCCGACTACCTAGAATCAACATAGGACCGATTTATGAGTATAACGAGACTAAACTGACCTACAGTCTAAATACGTGTCGCATGCCCTTTAAATACCATCATTCCAAATAATAGTCTCTTTTTGACTATTACCCCAGGAATTAGTCTCCTTTGGTCTATTCTCAACTTTTGTCTATTTCTAGACTATTACCCTAGGAATTAGTCTCCTTTTTGACTATTACCCCAGAAACTAGTCTCCTTTTTGACTATTACCCTAGAAATTAGTCTCCTTTTTGACTATTACCCCATAAACTAGTCTCCTTTTTGACTATTACCCCAGAAATTAGTCTCCTTTTTGACTATTACCCCAGAAACGGGTTTTACACCAGAAAAGACTCTTTTAATACCTAATTGATGATTTGGCCCCATCAATTACCCCTTGAACGAATTGTTAACAAAAAGGATCATTAGGTCACATTAAACAACCAATCCTAATATCGAAACTCAATGAATTAACCACAAATGTTTATCAACAACCCCCATACATTCTCCAAACCCTAAGACCTGAATTAAATCCATAAAATTGATTCATATGATCACAAATCAAAGAGAAATCACCTATATTACATGTAGATGATCAAGAGGATGAGAATTCTTAACAAAACTTGCTCGAAACACCAATAAACGAAGAGATTTGATGAAGAATTGCTATGGAAGAGGGAAGGGGGCGGATGGGGTTTTTCTCACACACGTAATGCATAACTTTTGGGAATTAGGGAAGCCTAATTAACCCTTAAACCCCTGGCCATCAACTCCTAACGTTACACTTTGGTCCCTTGACTTCTAAACGTCGCATTCTTAGCTTAACTTTCTTACCGGGAGTCTTAACGAAATATCAAGCACTTAACTTTCATACTTTACTTTAATTTAGGTTCATTTAACATATCATGATCATTTAATATTAAACACTTAAGCATTTAATCACATAATCCCATATAGGGTACATAAACTTAACGAACCTAACGTTGACTAACGGAAAGTCAAATAGTCAAATATAAAACGTTTGGGATGTTACAATTACCTCCCCCTTAAGAGGATTCCGTCCTCGAAATCTCCTCAGAAATGAACAGATCTGGATACTTCTCCTTCATCACGGATTCAGTCTCCCAAGTTAAGCTTTCACCATGATTATGCTTCCATTTAATCAACACGAGATCAATCTCCTTCCGACGGAGTTTCTTTTGCTTTCTTCCGAGTATTGCTACTGGTTCGTCAACTATTCTTTTCTGCGGATCAATACTCACATCCTCAATTGGAATAACACTAGATTCCTCAGCCAAACACTTCCTCAAATATGAAACATGAAATGTGTTGTGAATTCCTTCTAATTCTGGGGTAATTCCAATTGATATGCTACATCCTTGATACGCTTCAAAACCTTGAAAGGTCCAATGAAACATGGACTTAGCTTTCCTTTCTTTCCAAAACGAATCACTCCTTTCCATGGGGAAACTTTCAGCATTACCAAATCACCAACTTTAAACTCAATCGGCTTTCTTTTCTTGTCGGCGTAAGTCTTTTGTCGTTCTCTAGCTACGCGAAGTGCTTCCTTTGCAACATTAACTTTTTCAGCTGTGATTTCAATGATTTCAGGACCCGTACACTGCTTTTCACCGGGTTCCATCTAACAACTTGGAGTCCTACATCTTCTACCATAAAGCATTTCAAATGGTGGCATTCCAATACTTGCATGATAGCTATTATTATAAGAAAATTCAATCAATTTCAAGTGATCATCCCATGATCCACCATACTCTAATACACAAGCCCTCAACATATCTTCCAATGTTTGAATGGTTCTTTCACTTTGCCCATCCGTTTGAGGATGATAGGCGGTGCTCAAATTAACTCTAGTACCTAACCCCCGTTGAAGACTCTTCCAAAAGCTAGACACATACCTTGTATCTCGATCTGAAACAATGGATAAAGGAACACCATGCTTTGAAACGATCTCATTTACGTACATCTTTGCCATCTTGGTTAGTACATCTTGTCGTGTTGCCAAGAAATGAGCACTCTTCGTCAACCTATCCACAATAACCCATACCATATCATTTCCCTTCGGTGTTCTTGGTAGCTTGGTCACCAAATCTATAGTGATATGATCCCATTTCCATTCCGGAATCTCCAACTGCTGTAACAAACCGTATGGCTTTTTGTGATCAGCTTTCACATGTCACAAGTCAAACATCTTTCAACAAAATGAGCAACTTCTCCCTTGATGTTTGGCCACCAATAGATAGGCTTCAAATCTGCATACATCTTTGTAATACCGGGGTGAACTGAATATCTTGACCTATGAGCTTCTTCAAGGATCAACTCTCGGTTACCACCAAGCAATGGTACCCAAATTCGACCTTTATATGTCTTAAATCCACGGCTGTTCGTTTCCATCTCAAGTCTTTTCTTCTTCCCAATGCTTTCCTTGTCAATATTATCTTTCATTAAAGCCTTAACTTGAGCTTCCTTGATGCGGTCAAGTAACCCCGACTTTGCTTGAAAAACCTCATATAATAGCCTGCTAAACCAAGAAAACTCTTGATTTCCATAGGTGTCTTAGGCTGCTCCCATTTGGAGACAGCTTCAATCTTTGCAGGATCAACTTTTATACCTTCGGAAGAGATAACATGCCCGAGAAATTGAACTTCTCGAAGCCAGAATTCACACTTTGAGAACTTTGCATATAGCTTTTTCTCCCTAAGAACCTCAAGGACAGCTCTTAAGTGCTCACGGTGCTCAGCTTCAGACTTGGAATAGATAAGAATATCGTCAATGAAGACAATCACGAAATGATCTAAGAATGGGCGACATACCCGATTCATTAAATCCATAAAAGCGGCAGGAGCATTTGTCAACCCAAACGGCATGACAAGAAACTCATAGTGCCCGTAACGTGTACGAAAAGCTGTCTTGGCTACATCTTCCTTTTTGACTTTTAATTGATGATAGCCGGACCGCAAGTCGATCTTTGAGAAGTAAGAAGCACCATGAAGCTGATCAAAGAGATCATCAATACGTGGGAGAAGATACTTATTCTTAACCGTTTGCTTATTAAGCTCACAATAATCTATGCACATACGCATAGCACCATCTCTCTTTTTGACAAAGAGAACAGAAGCTCCCCAAGGCGAGGAAGTTGGACGTATGAAACCTTTGTCAAGTAGCTCTTGGAGCTGAGACATCAGCTCTTTCATTTCCGTAGGAGCCAAACGATAAGGTGCCTTTGCGACAGGTGTAACACCAGGCATGAAATCTATCTGAAGCGTGACCTCACGGTCGGGAGGAATACCGGGGAAATCATCAGGAAAAACATCAGAAAATTCAGATACTACATCAACATTAGAAGCATTAGGCTTCTCCTTTCGTGTAACAATAACATAAGCAAGAAAATGAGTCTTGTACTATCATATGCATTTGAAATCCTTCATCATCTTTATAATCTTTAACTCCCTTTCTTCTTATCACCATAAACTGAAATAACTTTGCCATCCGGAGTAGTGGGATACACGATCTTCTTGGAACATAATCTATTGCATTATTCTTAGATAGCCAATCCATGTGAGTCCCTTAAATACGATGGTTAACCTAGAAAGTGTAAAATACAACAAGTCTAATAATCACTAGAATGGTCTAGTATTACTTAAATATAAATGCAAGTATATAAATAAAGTAATACAAGACTTAAAGCAATAAACAAGTAAAGTGGAACATTATGTATTTTTCAATGGTGTATTTTATTTATGATGTTAAATAAAATACAAGGTTGTGCGGAATCAAGATAATACAAATAAGTATGTATCCTAACAACCTATGAATTACAAATGATCTATATTTGTCAAATAACTCTTATGGATCGAGATACTTAAAGTTGTGAAGTATCCCAGTTTAAGATCGAGAGTATTTAGACAAATTCACTCTAATGCAAAATGTATGCTTAAAAGTATTTTTATCAAGGAAATGACTTTGTATTTATAGGCAACAAAATTCACCAGTGAATTTTGTGCCGTACAAATATGGTTGCATGCATTTAATGATCCGACAAAAACATTAAATGCATTGGATAAGGTATAAGGATAAAGTCACATCAAATGACTTTGTATACTTTTAACCAACCACCTTTACACACGTATAAACTTTGGTAAAGAACAAGTGGATTGTTCTTTGGAAAGTGCGTAAAGGCAAAAGTCAATTACTCGATATCAGTGTTCAGACTTGTAAGGTCTAGAACACTGACAATCCTTCAGTGTACAGATCTGGTAAGACTTCCAGTGGACTCCGCCATTTGTCAGTCTTCTTTATTCTGACTTCAGTCTTTGACTTCAGTGAGAATGTCTTCAGTAGAGTTGATCTGGACTGGGGTGAAGTCCAGTGAGCTAATCTGGAGAATACTCTAGATTTCCTATACAAGTATTTGCTCACTGGTCTTCCATTATTTCTGGACAAATCTTCAGAGGGACTCCAGATTCCAAGTCTGGAGTAGGTCCAGTAGAACACGTTTGATGTGACCAATTTATATAGATCGCCCACTTCATTATTGGCCTTTTTCGTATATGTTTTGAGTCGATTTTGTATGCATTTGACGCGTTTATGGTGTTTGTTAGTGCTTTCAGGTTCTTAGCTGGTTGTGTGCCCATTTGGTACATTTTCTGACGATTTTAGCCCAAGATGTTGATCCGAGTGTTCGAGGGCCGATGATAAAGAAGAACAAAGATTTCAGCAAGTTAGCACTGCGCCGCAGTGGGAGGGTTGTTGCCCCACTGCGCCGCAGTCAATGGGTGCCAAAGCCACAAAGACTACAGTGGTTTAACACTGCGCCGCAGTGGGAGGGATGATGCCCCACTGCGCCGCAGTCACCTTATGATCAAGATTCCAGGGACTTTCCACTGCGCCGCAGTGGGAGCGCACCATGCTCACTGCGGCGCAGTGAGTGCACGGGGAGATCAGGGCTACAACCTCTTTGCATCAGATTGGGGGAGGTAGATAAAGAAAAAAAACCCTAATTTCCCATCATCCAAGTTTTTCTTTCTAGGAGCTGTTCTACCACGAGTCTTTGACGGATCATCGCAGGTTTTTCATCATTTGATTCATTGAAGATTCAAGAACATCCATCTAGATCGTATCTAATCTTCTGTCTTGCAATTTATATTCAACGATCATTGGTACAATATGTTTTCTTTCAATTTCTTTATTGCAATTCAATTTAGTATGATTGGCTAGATTTCTAATCATCCACTTTGATGAAACTTGACGAATGATATGATTGCAATATTTTAATTCAAGAGTTGATTCAATTATCGTTGTGTCGTGATCTTATCAATTAATTCCTTGCGATTTATTCTTTTGATGTTGATGGTTTATGTGTTCATCGTTAGTGGTACTAGGTGAATACGTTTATCGTTTCAATTCGATTGTCTATGGTCGTTTGTCATCGGTTCATGGTATGACGGTGAATGTCAAATCTATAATAGGAGTTAATTGGTAAACGTGTTTATAAACGGTTGGTGGTACCGCGTTTTCATTCACATAGGCATAATTGGTAATTGGTTAATCAAGCAAACTATCTGTTGGGGAGATTTTCTAGGCATTGGTGGTACCGGCTTGGGTAATTTAACTAGCAACTTAGGTGTTTGGGTTATTTGTGAGCGGTTGGTGGTACCACGCGAGCATTTTATCCTTTTACGATTATCTTGTCAACTCTAAATAATTTGAACTTTATCGTGTGCAATCATAACTGAAGTCAAGTGGATTCGAAGTGGGTGATCTTTATTCATATTGTTTGAACTTTCTTTACTTTTCAATTGTCTTGTCATTTCAATTTCTTTAATTTCATATTGTCAAGGTGAGGTAGCAATTCGGCTACGGTTTCATCCTTATTCCAAAACCATTTTAGCTGACAACTATTTCAAAACCATTCCCCATGTTCGATCCTGGACTTACCTTCTAGCTATATTATATACGAACGGGCCCACTGCCCGCAAGTGTCTAGTAGTCAGTTTTAGGGTATTTCTTGTTTTAATTTTTAAACTCGATTTCACACATCAAGTTTTTGGCGCCGCTGCCGGGGAGTGTGTGCCGATTTAGTTGTTTATTTAGTGGTTTGATCCTTTCTCACGCGTGAGAAAGTTACTTGTTTATTAGTTTAGTTTTCTTTTCTTATCACAGGTGCATTTGACGTGTTTGTGTTAGTTGTGTATTTGCAGGAATTGTGTTAGTTGATGAACTTGCGTTCTTCGGGTCTCCCTTTGAATAGTCCTTTGTCTACTCCAAGAAGACCAAGAGGGTGTAGGTTTAACTTCGTTGAACCCACAACACCAATACCGACACCATTTTCACCTATAGCTAAACCCACTCCTGATTCGGACGAGGAAGGGTTTTTTTTGGACGAGTTTTTCAATTTAGAAGTAAAGCAAGAGGAAATGGGGGACGAACAACCAAGGGATCTGAATGACACTCGCTATGGCGAGAGGGTCCGAACTATCCCAACGGGACGTGGTTTCGCCATTAGACCTCCAACCATTGATCACACTTTCTCTTTGAAAGGAAACCATCTAAAAAGCATAGAAGAGCATCAATTTGATGGTAAACGGAAATGGGATCCTTACCAACACTTGGATAGGTTCGAAAAGTTGGCTCGGCTATACCAATATGGGCAAAACCAAATGAATGCCGTGAAACTTGAAACATTTCCCATGTCAATCACCGGAGAAGTACTTGATTGGTTCAATGATCTTCCAGAAAATTCTATTACTACCTGGAACCAACTCAAGGAGGCTTTCATTGGTGAGTTTTATTCACTTAGAACTCAAAGAAGGTTGGAGAACATGATTAGATCTTTTGAACAAGATAATGGAGAAGATGTTGTTGATGCTTGGGTTCATTTCAAGGAAATGTTAAGAAATTGTCCAGGTCACGATTTGACTAGGGAGAAATATGTGGAGCTTTTCTTTGATGGGTTAGATAAGAAGTCCAAACGCGAATTGGGATATGCTTTCGGGGGTAGTTTCAATAACATTACACCCAATGAAGGTTATCAAATCTTGGAAGGCATGGCGAAGGATAGCTCAACTTTGGATGATGAAAGGTTTTTGAAGAATGAGAAAAAGATGAAGAGAGGCACTAACCAAGGGAGAGTTGCTAAGGTTGAAGCTAGCAATGACCCAGGGGTTATTGGAGAGATTAGGCGCTATCTGAGCGCATGGAAAAGGGGTTTGCTACTCAAGAGAATAGGTTTGGAGCAATTGAGAGGGATGTTAAGGTAGTAGCCGATGGGTGTGATTATTGTGGTGATATGCACTATTCTGATGAGTGTCCAAATCGGGCACCCGAAGATGTGAATTATGTTCAAAATCAGCCCCAAGGGAATTTCTACCGCAACACCGATTTCCAGAACCGGCCTTCAGGTAATACTTCTTATAAATCTCTTTTTCAATCTAATAATTCTCGTTTTTCAGGTAATAGGTGGCAAAGAGATAATTATCAGAATCAGCCACAACAGCAGACTCAGCAAGGACAAGGATCAGGTTCTTCTTCTTCTTCTAATGCCGATCCTAATGCCGAGTTGAGAGAGATGATGAAGCAGTTGGCTAGTAATCAGGTTGAAACAAATACTAGCATTCAAATGATCAGGGAAGACACTAAGACCTTGAGTGAGAGGTTGGATTAGTTAAGTGGGAAGGTGGAGATCAACATGAAAAACCAAGGAGTTAATTTCAAGGATCTCGAAAGTAGGATGGCCACTCTTGCTAGGCCCACGGGGACTCTTCCTAGCAACACACAGCAGAATCCTAGACCTCAGTTTAGTCTTGGACATAATCAAGGACAGAAATACACTCCACCTCCAGTCCGTAATGAGCAAGCCAAAGCCATCACCACTCGTACTGGTAGGTCTTATGACTCACCTCCTATGCCTAATGTTGTTGTTTCAGATGTGTAGGATAAAGGGAGTGATGATGATGAGGTTGATGAAGAGATTGAAATGGAGGAAGATTCAACCGTGAAGACTCCGGTCACTCCACCAAAACCGGATGTGGTTCCAGAGGTTAAACCATACAAGCCAAAGATACCATTTCCACAGAGGTTCAAAAAGGCAAAGCTGAAGGAGCAATATAACAAGTTTGTGGAGATGATAAAAAATGTTCACATTAATGTGCCTTTAGTTGATCTTATTCTGGGGATGCCCCATTATGCCAAGTTCATTAAGGAGCTTGTGACTGACAAAGGAAAGATGGATGAGGTGAAAGCTACTTATCTTAATGCCGAGTGTTCTGCTATCTTGCAGAACCGCATCCCACCTAAGCTTGAAGATGCAGGGAGTTTCCTTATTACTTGTTCTATTCGTACTCTTACTTGTAAGGCGCTTGCTGATTTAGGTGCTAGCATTAATTTGATGCCTTACTCGGTTTGGAGTAAGTTAGCTCTAGGAGTTTTGAGACCTACCCGCATGAGTATTAGATTAGCTGACCATTCTTTTCAGTATCCCATTGGGATTGCTGAAAACATGACTGTCCGGGTAGGCCATATTGTGTTTCTAGTTGACTTCGTTATCCTCGAGATGGAGGAAGATACGAAGGTACCCCTTATTCTTGGACGACCATTCCTTAATACCGCGGATGCTATCATCCGTGTGAAGGATAAGGAAATTTCTTTGGGTGTGGGTATGGATAGAATTGTGTTTAATGTTGAAAAGTCCATCAAGCATTCATATTCTAATGATGAGTCTTGTTTCAGGATTGACGTTATTGATGATGCTTTAGACCGAGAGTTTCAGAAACTAATGGAGGCCGACACTTGAGATGAGGAGATTGCTAATTTAGGATCGGGAGATATATCTAACGATGATTTGTTTGCAGAGGTTATGGCGCTTAGCTTGGATGAGACACCTCCCGAGGATGAGAGTTTTGAGGAGGTTGTTGCTGATGGAAGTTCGGGGGTACCGAATTCTGTTGATGTACCACCGACTGATTTGGAGCTTAAGCCATTACCTTCCCACTTGGAGTATGCTTATTTGTCAGGTGAATCTTCTTTACCCGTGGTTATCTCGTCTTCACTCTCGAGTGACGAGAAGGATTGTCTTTTGTCTGTGCTTCGAGCCCATAAGCGGGCTTTTGCTTGGAAGACCACCGATATTCCAGGTATTAGTCCTAACTTTTTCCAGCATAAAATAGATTTTGTTGATGATGTTAAGCCCGTTGTCCAGAGACAAAGGAGGCTTAATCCGAACATGAAAGAAGTTGTTAAGAAAGAGGTCATTAAGTTGTTAGATGCTGGGATCATTTTTCCTATTGCTGATAGTCCTTGGGTTAGTCCTATTCATTGTGTGCCCAAAAAAGGGGGCATGACAGTTATTGAGAATGAGAATAAGGAACTCTTGGCCACTAGGACTATAACGGGTTGACGGGTTTGTATTGATTACCGTAAGCTTAATGATGCCACCCGTAAGGATCACTTTCCCCTTCCTTTCATTGATCAGATGTTAGAAAGACTTGCAGGTAATGAATATTTTTGTTTCTTAGATGGGTTTTCTGGTTACTTCCAAATACCCATTAATCCCAAGGACCAAGAAAAAACCACCTTCACATGCACATTTGGTACTTTTGCTTATCGGGGAATGCCGTTTGGTTTGTGTAATGCCCCAGGCACCTTTCAAAGGTGCATGATAGCTATTTTCCAGGACATGCTTGAAACCTCCATAGAGGTTTTCATGGATGATTTCTCGGTTTTTGGGGACTCTTTTCATACTTGCTTGCATAATTTGGAAAGGATGTTAGAACGGTGTGAAAGGGCACACCTTGTTTTGAATTGGGAAAAGTGCCATTTTATGGTGACCGAGGGAATTGTGTTAGGGCACAAAGTGTCTAAGGCCGGGATTGAAGTTGATAGGGCTAAGATAGATGTTATAGCCAAGTTACCCCCGCCTTCCAATGTGAAAGGGGTAAGAAGTTTTCTTGGACATGCCGGTTTTTACCGCCGTTTTATTAAGAATTTTTCTAAGATTACTCGTCCTATGACCCACTTGTTGGAGAAGGACGTCCCTTTTGTGTTTAATGATGCTTGTTTGAGTGCATTTCAGGTTTTAAAGGAAAAGTTGACTAATTCTCCTATCATGGTTGGTCCGGATTGGGAATTGCCATTTTATGGTGACCGAGGGAATTGTGTTAGGGCACAAAGTGTCTAAGGCCGGGATTGAAGTTGATAGGGCTAAGATAGATGTTATAGCCAAGTTACCCCCGCCTTCCAATGTGAAAGGGGTAAGAAGTTTTCTTGGACATGCCGGTTTTTACCGCCGTTTTATTAAGAATTTTTCTAAGATTACTCGTTCTATGACCCACTTGTTGGAGAAGGACGTCCCTTTTGTGTTTAATGATGCTTGTTTGAGTGCATTTCAGGTTTTAAAGGAAAAGTTGACTAATTCTCCTATCATGGTTGGTCCGGATTGGGAATTGCCATTTTATGGTGACCGAGGGAATTGTGTTAGGGCACAAAGTGTCTAAGGCCGGGATTGAAGTTGATAGGGCTAAGATAGATGTTATAGCCAAGTTACCCCCGCCTTCCAATGTGAAAGGGGTAAGAAGTTTTCTTGGACATGCCGGTTTTTACCGCCGTTTTATTAAGAATTTTTCTAAGATTACTCGTTCTATGAC
Source organism: Erigeron breviscapus (assembly GCA_034093135.1). Taxonomy (NCBI): domain Eukaryota; kingdom Viridiplantae; phylum Streptophyta; class Magnoliopsida; order Asterales; family Asteraceae; genus Erigeron; species Erigeron breviscapus. The sequence continues at coordinate 126,563,552 of CM067167.1, forward strand.
CCACTTGTTGGAGAAGGACGTCCCTTTTGTGTTTAATGATGCTTGTTTGAGTGCATTTCAGGTTTTAAAGGAAAAGTTGACTAATTCTCCTATCATGGTTGGTCCGGATTGGGAATTGCCATTTGAGTTGATGTGTGATGCAAGTGATTATGCTGTAGGAGCCGTGCTTGGGTAAAGGGTTGATAAGAATTTCAAGCCCATTTACTTTGCTAGTAAAACTTTGAACCCCGCCCAGCAAAATTACACCACCACAGAAAAGGAGTTGCTTGCAGTGGTCTTCGCATTTGATAAGTTTAGATCATATCTTGTTTTGAGTAAGACCATAGTTTTCACTGACCATTCAGGCCTTAAGTACTTGTTCTCGAAACAAGATGCTAAACCCAGGCTTATCCGATGGATTTTGTTGTTACAAGAGTTTGATATAGAGGTTAAGGATAAGAAAGGTGCTGAAAACTTGGCGGCCGACCATTTGAGTCGTTTGGAAGATCCTCACCGGGAGGAACTTCGAGATGGGGAGATTAATGATCACTTCCCCGATGAGTCTTTAATGTTTATTTCTAACTCTGATGATGCTCCTTGGTTTGCAGATATTGCTAATTATTTGGTTGCAGGTGAGATACCGAATGATTTCACGTCCCAACAAAAGAAGAAGCTCATATCGGATGCTAAGCACTATTTTTGGGATAATCCATACTTGTTTCGTGTTTGTGCAGATGGTATGGTAAGGAGATGTGTAGCTGGAGCTGAGACGAGGGAGATTCTTGATGCTTGTCACTATGGTCCAACTGGAGGTCATTACGGTCCTTCAGTTACTGGTAAGAAAGTTTTTGATGCAGGTTTCTATTGGCCTACAATTTTCAAGGAGGCCCAGACTTTGGTGGAGACTTGTGACATTTGTCAAAGACAAGGGAGCATTACTAAGCGGGATGAGATGCCTCAACAAAGCATTCAGGTATACGAGGTATTTGATATTTGGGGTATAGACTTCATGGGACCATTCCCACCGTCTAATAAGTTTCAATATATTCTTGTCGCCGTTGACTATGTGTCTAAATGGGCCGAAGCCAAGGCTTTGCCCACGAATGACGCGAGGGTAGTCATTGATTTCTTGAAACAATTATTCTGTCGATTTGGTTGCCCTAGAGCTTTGATTAGTGACCGAGGAACCCATTTTGTAAATCATCAATTAGCCAAGGTCATGAAGAGGTATGGTGTTGTGCATTATTTTTCTACTTCTTATCATCCACAAACTAGTGGACAAGTAGAAAACACCAATAGGGCTTTGAAAAGGATTTTAGAGAAAACTGTTGGAGATAACCCCAAGGTTTGGTCAAAGAAGTTAGATGACGCCTTGTGGGCGTTTAGGACGGCTTTTAAGACGCCGATCGGCACCACGCCATACCGGTTACTCTATGGCAAAACTTGCCATCTTCCTATTGAGATAGAGCATAAGGCGTATTGGGCGTTGAGGAATCTGAATTTGGATTTGATGGAAGCACGTGAACTTAGAATGTTGCAACTTCATAAGCTTGATGAGCTTAGGTTAGGTGCTTATGAGAATTCGAGGCTTTATAAGGAGAGGACCAAGATTTGGCATGATAAGAGGATTTGTAGAAAGGAGTTTAAGGTTGGGGCTAAAGTGTTGTTATTCTTGTCTAAATTTAAGATTAAACAACCTAAACTAACTTCTAGATGGATTGGACCGTTTGAGATTAAGCACGTGTACCCGTCGGGATATGTTGAGTTGTTTAAGCGAAATGGTGAAGGATCGTTCATTGTCAATGGTCATCGACTTAAGCTATATTTGGAAGAAGAGCAGGTCGAGGGGATATTTGATGAGATCCCCGTGTTTGAACTTGAAACTTGAAGGTTGGTCGAGTCAAGCTGAAGACTCGTTAATAACTTAAGCGCTTCTCGGGAGGCAACCCGTGTTTCTTTTATCGCATTTTACTTTTTTTTGAATTAGTTAGTTTTAATCGTGTTTTAGTCAGTAAGTGCAGGTTTGGTTTCAATGTGAAGCGGTTCTGGGTATGTATGATTTGAGTTTTGTCATAAAATTATGAAGAAAAAAAGTTTTTCAGAAGATCCCCACTGCGCCGCAGTGGGGGTGGGATAGCCTGGATGCGCCGCAGTGTCAAATCTCTGCCCACTTGTGATATACATCCCACTGCGCCGCAGTGGGAGTGCATATTCCTCACTGCGCCGCAGTGGGAGGCCGGGTAGGTCAAAGAGAGACCAGGTAAGTGATTTTCTTTTACTTTCTCACTTTTTCACTCTTTCCTTCTTTCTTTCTCTCATCCAAGAAGAACACCTTCTATCACCTTCAAGATCTTCCATTTTTCTTCCATCTTTTATCAATCTTCCAGATCTTCATCTTAATACATTGCATAATGGGAAGAAGTGTAAGTTTTCTCTTTAGTTTCTTTGTATTTTTCTTTTATTTTGAGCTTTAAATTTCTAGGGTTTATGCTAGCTTAATCTTTCGAATTAATTTAGGGGTTTTGATGTTTGTGGGCAATAGAAGCTAATTGGGTGTTAAAACTTGCATCTAGTTCATCAATTTGTGATTTTAAATTAGAAATTAGGATTTTGAAAAATTTGGGAATTTGATTTGAAGAGCAAGTATGGGGGAATGTCGGTATAGGTTGTTTTAAGTGGAGATTACTGGATCTTTTCCCTGAATTTGTTTGTTTAATTTACCCCATTTTGTGCCATATCATGATGAACCCTAGTGAGTTGCCCAGATTTTTGACCTCACTGCGCCGCAGTGAGGGGGTTCATGCCTCACTGCGCCGCAGTGAGATCCTTCTGCCCGTTTGTCCTTTTGCCCCACTGCGCCGCAGTGGGGGCCTTTCCCTGCCATGATTTTTGCTTGTTTTATATGATTTCCAACTTTGCATTCTTAATACTTACAATTGGACGTTTTCATGTTGTGAATACAGGGAGCGAGAGCTAGTGATAAGGCCACGGGAAAGCGCAAAATGGTTGAGGGGCAATCCAGTGAGGCGGTTGATGTCCCGACTAAAACTTCAAAGAAACAAGCGGAGGTGCCGCTTACATTTATTGAAGAATTGAACGAGCGACATGCTTGGCTATCATTTGAGGGAATTAGGCAGCCTCAGAAGAACATCTACAAGAACAAATCGTATAAACTTTCTAAGCATGTGGTCCTTCCCGCAAGACATTTAACTCAATTTCAAGCTCAGGTATTTGGAGTTCAGGAGGATATTCGACGGTGGTTTTCTATGAGTATGAGGGTTGGAGGTGCGTCAAGAGGGCATGAAGTGAGTTGTGATATTTGGCGGCGGGTATTCGCTAACCGTGAAGCCGCCTACCGTGAGTTATGCTTAGAGTTCTATTCAACCTTGAAACTGAAGAAGGAATTGGGAAAAGTCAAAGACATTTTTGAAGAGAGGGTAGTCTCGTTTTACTGTGGGGGAGTGCAGAGGAGGTTGTCAATTGCTGAATTTGATTACTACTGTGGGATGTATACGAGGGAGGAGTTGCAGAGTGCTGAGTTTAGGGATATTCTGAAGAAGGGGTATAGAACACAGGCCGATTTGGGTGATGGAGAGTCTATCGTGGAGTATTACGCCAGGATCACGGGGGAGAGACATGGACATACACAAGTGGTGTGTCAAAGATTAAGAATGTGCGTTTGAGGTTGCTCCACCGGATGATTGTGACTTTCCTGGTACAGAAGTCTACTCATTGGGAGAAGGCGTACAAGAACGATCTTTGGTTACTTAAGTTATTTTCTGAGGGTGCTCCATCCAGGTTTGCTTTGCCTCCTCTTGTGCTTCTGGACCGTATGTGTAATCATACCGATGCGACTCTGGTTTTGGGACACTTTATCACGGTGATCTATAAGAGGATGGGAGTTTTTGCTTCTGATGATTGCCGGACCTATCTCTCATTGCCAGTACATCAGGAGGATTTTACGTATCAGGAGCTTTGGAGGGCAAAGATTTTGAAGAAAAAGAAAGACAATGAGCAGGAGCATTTGTTAGATGATGAGGGTGAGGTTGAAGGACCACCTCCTGTACAGGAGGAGGATGAGGAGGCTGATGTTGAGATGGCTGATGCTCCACGGGAGCCACCGAGGAGGACTGGACGTAACATTCCCATCCCTCCTTCGTTTGATCTTACACTCTCGGGGAACACTATTCAGAACATCTATGAGTCTCAGCAGAACAGTCAGCGAGAGTTTGATGCGTACCAGAGGAGGGTGGACCAGGATTTCACCTGGATTGGATCATAGCAGGCCCACACTAACTATAACCTTGATTATTATCAGCCTGTGTGGGATGCTCAGTATCATGGCTGGGAGTTTGTTAGACCTGACCCGATTCCTCCATTCTCTCCACCGCCTATTTATGTCCCTGATTATCGTCAGGGGGTTCAGCCCTTCTTCTCTCAGACGACTGTTCCGGGGAACATGTCACCACGACCCCATGATTTAGGAGGTTCTCCTCGTGGTCCAGTGCAGTTTGGGGTTTTTCAGGGTGGACATGTTGGCGGTAGTTCTTCATCTTTTGCAGGTTTGGATGCAGGTGCGTCAGGATTTGATGCTGATCAGTCAGGGGGAGGTGCTGGTGGTTCAGGTTTAGCTCAGGAGGAAGAGCAAGATTGGGTGACAAGTATATTTGGCAAACCTGGACTACCCTATGGCTACCATGGACATCAGCAGTGAGTGGAGATGATTCCCATCCGGTACCATGGGATGGAATCATATGATGATTGATTTTGTTGGTATTCTTATGACATTACTTTATTTATCATTGTCTGGTATCCACCCTACGGGGTGATGAAACATTTGTAATTTCCGTTGTTTTCTTTTATTTTCTGCATGGTATTTCATTTTGTTTGAACTATTTTGGATATTTTGGATGTTTGGTCTTTTGGAATGTTATTGAACAGGTTTGATCCGATTGATGGCAATACCTAGTGGAACCCAAGTGTGGGGGAGAACCCATTGGTTTGTTTGATTGTGTGATCGTGTTAGTAGCTCACTATGATGTCATGTGCATATGCTGGCAGTAAGTTCAGCGCAACATTTTTGATTGGCATCTTTATTGACATTGTTTCACACACAGATTCTCACACCTTCCGTTTTGGAACTAGTTTGATTCTCCCGTCAACCAAATTGGACTTCCTTTTTAGGAAGAGCAATTTGTGGTGCGGGGTCGACTTACTTGTTTTGAAACGGAAAGTGTCCATGATCCGGTATGTGTTCTCATTCTTTCTGTCTATTGTGCTTACCCCTATTTACCTTTGTTTTGACCAAATATGGACATTGAGGGCATTGTCCATCTTAAGTGTGTGTGTGTGTGGGGGGGGGGGGGGGGGTGGCAAATAGGTTTAAGTAACCGGATATATCTCTTTTGTTGTTTTGCCATTGAGATTTAACCGTTCTTGTAGATGTGTCCCTCTCGTAGGCTTTTGGGTTTTATCCAAGAGTAAGGGTTCTATCTTGAATTCTGAACTATGATGTGCATGTTTGAGATTGGTTGTTTCGATTTGGTAAGATGACGGAAGATGATATGATTTGAAACTTGTGTTGAGCTTGTCCTTGTGGTAAATTGCTTTTGTCACTTAATTCATAATAATTTAATAAGCAATTTTACTTCAAAATTTTTCCTTGGCAAAATTTTAATCGGCGAGATGTGTTCTGAACGGTTATTGGGTTAATCCTTGTGGATTGATAACATTACTTGCATACTCAAATTTCTCAAACACCTAAAGTTGTGAGATTCATCATTCATTTATAGATGTGCTAGGTGTTTACGGTTTTGGTTTGATTGCCTTGTAATTTGTCCCTCTCTTAGGCTCTTGGATTTATTCGGGAGTAAGGGTTCCATTTCGAACTCTGCACTAAGATGTGCGAATTTGAGGTTAATTTATTCCATTTCCGGGTTTATTTCTTTGATATGAGTGTGCCGGTGATGTGTTGAGCTAGAACTTGGCCTGGTGATCGTTACGAGACCGCAGTGAGATCACTTTTGTGATATAAGTACATTGGATGACGAATTGGCATATTAGGTTTGACCCTTATTTTCTTTCTTTGCACCCTTGCTTATGTATATTTTTACCTTCAGTATACATACTTTTATACATGTACATACACTTTCTTTCCTTCCTTTGTAAACCTTTGTTGCACTCATCCTTAGTGCAAAGTACACTTATACATCCTTTTTAACTTAGCCTTTTCCTTTGTATATATCCACTTAAATATGTAAACTTTACCTAATTATACCTTACTATACCGATAGTCTAATCTGGGGGGCCATTGATTATCATTGGTTTGTTTGGATGGTTTGGGAGGGCTTCAGTGGATTGTCTAGTGGAATATTCTTGTCTATGAGAATACGTCATTTGGTCAGGTTATTGGGGAATGTCTTGGATTGTTCAAAGGAAGTATATTGTTATAGACATTGTTCATCATTGTAAGAGGGTGCCTACTAGTAGAGTAAAAATGGTTCAAAATAAGAGAAAAAAGTGAAAAACAGAAAGAAAAAAAAAATGATGATGAAAAAGAAAAAAAAGAAAGAAAAGAACTTGGGCTACTAGTAGGTATTTCTCATTTTTATATGTCAAAAGAATTGTTGTATCAATTGGTTCGTGAATATATTGGAAGACTTGGTTGAATTGAAGTTGTTTGAAGTTGATACACCAAATGGTGTCGGGTTTACTTGGTACTTTTGGAGGTGTCTTAGCGGGATAACATCTTATGGGTTGTTGGCAATCAATGGTAAGGGTTTGATTAGACTATTTTGTACATAACTTATCCTTTTGTTATTTCCTATTAACACTTACCTAAACTTCCCAAATCCCATTTGTAAATACCCTTAGCCTAACTTTACAACCGACCTATATGCCATATTTTGATGATGTACTTGGTGCTTACGCCACGTCGGTGGAGTTATGATCCTTGTTCAAGCCTATGGTAAGATATGCATCACGACCGCGCTATGAGTGATAATTCATATATATTCAACCCAATAGTAAGTTCGTTGGAGTAGGATGATTTTGATAGGCTCATTTGTTTCACTTTTGCTTAGTCGTGTTATTGTGGCTTGTGGATTGTTCAGATATTGTCAAACATTTCGGGGTTTCATTTAAGATTAAAACTGCTTCACCCAACTTTTTGTCATTGACATGCTTGGTGTGGCTTCTTTTTGATAATCGTAATGTGTTTATATAGCTTCGTGTCAAGGAACACTTTTTGCTTAATTTCCAGATTTGCTTGAGGACAAGCAACGCTCAAGTGTGGGGGATTTGATGTGACCAATTTATATAGATCGCTCACTTCATTATTGGCCTTTTTCGTATGTGTTTTGAGTCGATTTTGTATGCATTTGGCGCGTTTATGGTGTTTGTTAGTGCTTTCAGGTTCTTAGCAGGTTGTGCGCCATTTGGTACATTTTCTGACGATTTTAGCCCAAGATGTTGATCCGAGTGTTCGAGGGCCGATGATAAAGAAGAACAAAGATTTCAGCAAGTTAGCACTGCGCCGCAGTGAGAGGGTTGTTGCCCCACTGCGCCGCAGTCAATGGGTGCCAAAGCCACAAAGATTACAGTGGTTTAACACTGCGCCGCAGTAGGAGGGATGATGCCCCACTGCGCCGCAGTCAAAGGTCGAGAAGAATAATATATTTTCCAGTGGTTTAACACTGCGCCGCAGTGGGGGTGGCATAGGCCCACTGCGCCGCAGTCACCTTATGATCAGAATTCCAGGGACTTTCCACTGCGCCGCAGTGGGAGCGCACCATGCTCACTGCGGCGCAGTGAGTGCACGGGGAGATCAGGGCTACAGCCTCTTTGCATCAGATTGGGGGAGGTAGATAAAGAAAAAAAAAACCTAATTTCCCATCATCCAAGTTTTTCTTTCTAGGAGCTGTTCTACCACGAGTCTTTGACGGATCATCGCAGGTTTTTCATCATTTGATTCATTGAAGATTCAAGAACATCCATCTAGATCGTATCTAATCTTCTGTCTTGCAATTTATATTCA
>CM067167.1:126572565-126643186 GCA_034093135.1 Erigeron breviscapus
GAGGGTGATGAATAGTGGCTGCCCTCACAAGGTTTTCCTTACTTTCTATTTATACTTATCCCATTTTAAATGATTACCATAAATGCGGGGGCTAAATGTGAATATTTTTAACTAGAACTTTTATGGACATGAACGTTTACGTCTTGCATTCTATTATGTTATCGTATTAAACTGTAACCTCGTCATTTAAATCAAGTATTTGAGATCAAAGTGACTTTCAAGTAAATGCATAATTGAGCCAAAATCTTAAATTAAATTGAGCTGTTTAATTATTTTCAAGGCGACTGTACAATTCTAGAAACTTATTTATAATTTTTCTAAGGCGGTTGTTACATTCTCCCCTACTTAAGTAGAATAGATCTGGACTGGGGTGAAGTCCAGTGAGCAAATCTGGAGGATTCCAGATTTCCTATACAAGTATTTTGCTCACTGGTCTTCTATTATTTCTGGACAAATCTTCAGTGTCGCTCCAGTCTTCAAGTCTGGAGTGAGTCCAGTAAATCTGGACCTAACAAATTCCCCCTATTTGTTCAGAAAAATGCAAGGTTTTTCAAGCTTCTATCTATACAAATTTGTATGCTTGAAAAACACTTGTTTTGACTTAGTCTAAAAATTTAAGTTACTGGGAAACACTTTATAGTTCATCAGTGTTCCAGTTTCATCTTTTAATTCTAACTTAGACTAAATCTGATCATTTACTTTGTGAATCAAAAATTGCAACAATATTTACAGTCATCAACAGAAAATAAGTTACAATTTTGGGAAATAAATACAATTACAAGTAAATGATACAAGAGTCAGGCCCTTCTCTTCGACGTCTGTCCTGGAGCATCTTCAGTAGCCTTTCTCTTTGGTGATGGTGAGGATGGTACAGACTCTGGTGGCTTCATACCTATTGCAACTTCCATATGTTGCTTTCTCTTCCATACCTTCTCAATCCTCTTCAAAAATGCTTTAACATCAGTAGACAAATCAGTCTTCCCCCTGAACGTTAAGGCTATCTCCTTCAGTTCAGTCCATCCAAAAGCTTGGACTGTATAACACGATTTCTATCACTGAATTCAATTCATCAATGGCAGTTTGGATAGTGTGTGTTCTTGGTGTTTGTGTGTGTTTTGAGAGAGAATCAAAGGTAACTGTGTGTGAATTCACTGGTATAAAGATTATGTGTAATTGTTATGTAATTGTTGTTATGATCTCTAAGGTATGAGAGGGCTATTTATAGTCTAATTCTACAATTATGCTAATTGTCACAATTAGCCCCTCAACCTTAGTAATCATTTATCTATGAATTAACAACAAGAAATTCCTCTAATCTAGATTACAATTTATCACTATTTTTGGATTTCTAACATTCTCCCCCTTAGTGATATATTGTAATGAAGTACGTGTTATATTGTCTTGTAGGAATGAATTTGATGAGCCCGGTGGTAAAGACAATTGGGGTGTTGAAACAAGTCTTCAAAGCTTTCTCTTTTGTCTTTGGAGAACTTGATTCAGTCTTGATCTTGGTCTTGAACTTCTTGAAGTTAAATCATGTGAGGATTCTCAATGTTCCTTTTAGAACAGAGAATAATGAATGCGTGTGAGTCTTGAATAAAGAGAATAATGAAGTCGAACAAATGTGTGTGACTTGAATCTTCGAGATTTGTTGAATCATGAATCAGAGTTGTCTTTTGAAATGCGGAAGGTATGAATCTTGGTTTCGAATGTTTCAATCTTCGATTCTTGAGTGAAATTCAACTTTTCGATTCTTCAGTTTTAATTCTTGAATGAATTCATCTTCTTGGAATGAAGTTTCATGAATATGAACTCTCCCCCTTGATGTATGCATTGGAGTTTCTTGAAAAATGTTGTTGTATGACTTGAAGATCTTTGAATGAAGTGTGTTTGATGAAGACTCTGTTAAAGCTTTTACTTCTTTGACTTGAATCTTCTAACCAATCTAAATTAATCATGCTCCCCCTCAATCCATGATAATAAACATTTTGGAGCATCTTTGAACTTTTGAAGCATCTTGAGTGAAAATCTTTTCATCTTCGGTTTCATTCTTATCTTTGACGTCAATTCAGATTCCCCCTTTTTAAAATCAAAATTTCAATCACCAATTGTCTAGTGAAAATCTGAAACTATTGTCACATCATGAATAATTTTCTCCCCCTATACACAAACTTTGATAAGTCTAGAACTTTGATAAGCCTAAACCCAATTAAAACAACCAAACATAAACTTTTCTCCTTGTTTCCTTATCAATTAGTGAATCAATCATAATATTTTCTCCCCCTCATAATGACATCATTGGGAACCAATGTCATTATGTACACATTTGATTGATTAAATGTCAAAAGAAACCATAAAGAAATTGCAATCATCAAAACATCAACCCAAACCATTAGCCCAACCCAAGAAATCCTAGGGGTGACTAAAATGTAAGATCGAAGTTGTTGGTACAAACGTTATATCATGGTGTTGGTGTTTTCTGTGTTTGTGTGATGAGAAATGAAACCGGATAAGAATGATCCGTTAGCATGTTCAAAAATCGAAAGGATTAATGAAATGACCGATTGAAATGTATAACATTTTTGGATTTCCTATGTATCATTGAGATATGCACAAAACAATTCTCTAACATAGTTCAGTCTGCGGCTTTGCAACCACGAGATTGCTTCAAAGAATATAAATCATGGTTAACACTACCGAAGCATTTGATAACCACAATTTTTATCCTTAAAGACTTTTTAGGGAAAAACCGAGGTCACTTAGACTTTTTAACTCAATAATCACATAAATGTAATTATGAGAACTACGTTCAACGTTGGAAAAGATGTTAGCATTGGTAGGATTTCCATTCGATCATCGTGGAATATCAATTGAGATATCACTACGAATGTTCCGGCTATATCACAAAGATAAGCAATTATATCACAAAGATATGACTCGAATGTGTTCTAATACAAATGAATGATGATCAAATTAATGACCAAACAAGATAGCTCTAGACACATCGTGATCAAAAATGAAGTCGGGGACTGGAGCAGAATGTCGCCCTTTTTCAATATCAACATCTTCCAAATGAAGAGTCAATAGAAATGTGAAAATCTCCGTGAGAAATGAAACAAGTATTTGTTAAAAAACACTTGAGTGGTTAGGTAAAGATGTGCATTGCTTCACTGGGTCCATGAAGACTTTTTCAATATCGAGAAATCAACAAATGAAATCCGATAGGGACGTGTTTACCCGGCTTTTTGAGAATTTTAGGGAGGGCTTTTGTTTCTTTTAGCCCTTTCTCACATCATATCACCTTACCCTCTCACTTTTCAACTTTACTCCCTCCATCCTATTTGCACGAAAACAACATCACTCAAAATACCCTCACTATCTAATGAAAGAAGTGAATACTCCGGGGTTAGAATTCATCGGCGATGATGAAATTCATGGAGTAAATTTTGAGAATTACTTATCACTCATGTGCAAACTAATCACCGAACTCCATTTGATTAAAATCATTGGAAAAACATCAAATGTGTGCATGAAAAAACATTTGAAACACATTTGAAGTTTTGAAGGTTGTTGAAATCACAAACTCCTCCTTAATCTATGCAAGAATAGATCAAAAAAAATTTCATAGAAAGGTGAAGCAAAAATTGGTTTTGTGAGATCAAAAGTAGTAAAATCTTTGTTGTGATATTTTAAAAAAAACTTTGAGAGTCTAAAGTGAACAAGATTTTGAAAAAACATAAAGTTTTGCTTCAACAACAATGTTGATAGTAAGACAGCTAGGGAGTACACAAAGGCGTTCAATCCTTTGCATCTTACAACAACAAGTTGGAGGCAATTAAAACGTTTAAGCAAAATGAAAATCCAATCAATTGTTCAAGATGAGACAACAAGGGAGTACACAAAGGCGTTCGATCCTTTGCTTCTCATATCAACAATTGAAAGTTTGAAAAAAAATTTATTCGTAGGAAAAAATTTGATTGCTATTACACATACATACTCATATAAGACCACTTGGAAGTACACAAAGGCGTTCGATTCCATGTTATCTTATATCAATTTATATGTATAATAACAAAAGCTTAGAATGTAAAAACATTCTACAAATAAATATATCTTTTAAGAACGGGTTACATACATAGTATATGCAAGCCACTGAAAATAAAAATCTTTTTGTTTATTTTTGAAAATATGCAATTTTGTATTTTGGTTTTCTGGAATGTGTCAAGAATACCTTCAAAAGAGTTAAGGTTTAAGATTTAACATACCTAGCTTGGAGATAAGAAAGTTAAACCTCTTTTCATCCAGTGGTTTTGTGAACAAATCTGCAAGTTGAAAGTCAGTACCCACAAAGTAGAGCTCGATGTCACCTTTCTCAATATGATCTTTGAGAAAATGATATCTAACATCAATATGCTTTGAGCAAGAGTGGTTTACTGAGTTGACTGCAATGGCAATGGCACTCTGAGAATCACAATAGATAGGGATATGATCATATTTCAGACCATAATCAGTTAGTTGTGTCTTCATCCATAAAACTTGAGCACAACAACTAGCCGCAGCCACATATTCTGCTTCAGCCGTTGATAGAGACACACAATTCTGTTTCTTGGAAGACCAACTCACAATTTTATCACCTAAAAATTGTAGAGTACCGGAAGTGCTCTTGCGATCAAGTTTACAACCTGCATGATCTGCATCTGAATATACAGTTAGATTGAATCCAGTATCCCTTGGATACCAGAGACCTAAATCAGGTGTCCCCTTCAGATAACGAAAGATTCGTTTCATAGCTTGATAATGTAAATCAGTTGGAGCAGCTTGATATCTAGCACACATACATGTTGCAAACATTATATCTGGTCGAGATGCTGTTAGGTACAACAACGAACCAATCATACTTCGATATCTCTTTTGGTCAAATGGTTTCCCATTTGTGTCAGCATTTATGTTTGTTCGAGCAGCCATTGGGGTAGATATTGAAGAACATGAAGTCATATCAAACTTTTTCAACATGTCATTTATGTATTTACCTTGTGATATAAAAATACCAGTTGGTAACTGTTTGATTTGAAGACCCAAAAAGTAATTCATTTCCCCAATCATACTCATTTCAAAATGATTGACCATAAGAGATGAAAAGTTTCGGCAAAATGTTTGACTGGTCGACCCAAATATAATGTCATCAACATATATTTGAACAAGTAGAACGTGCTTACCTTGTTTGCGAATGAACAAGGTAGGGTCAATTGTGCCTTTGGTAAAGCCACCTCTTAGTAAGAAAGTAGTTAAAGAATCATACCATGCTCGGGGTGCTTGCTTAAGACCGTAGAGAGCCTTGTCTAACCTGTAGACATGGTTTGGCCTTTAAGGATCAACAAAACCTTCTGGTTGATCAACGTAAACTTCTTCTTTGAGGTCACCATTCAAGAAAGCAGTCTTCACATCCATTTGAAACACAGTAAAGTTTCTAAATGCGGCATAAGCTAAGAATATCCGAATGGCCTCCATTCTTGCTACTGGAGCAAAAGTTTCGTCGAAGTCAACACCAGGTTGTTGGCAATAACCCTTTGCAACAAGTCGAGCTTTATTCCTTACTACCACTCCATTCTCATCCTTTTTGTTTTTGAATATCCACTTTGTTCCTATTGGATCATCTTTTCTAGGATTTGGAACTAATCTCCATACCTTCAGTCTTTCAAATTGCGCGAGTTCATCTTGCATTGCCTTAACCCACTCTGGATCACGAAGAGCTTCAGATACGGTTTTGGGTTCGATGTTGCTAAGAGAAAGTGCAACAAGACACTCATTTACTGAGGTACGAGTAGTAACTCCTGCTTGTGGATCTCCAATTATTTGATCAGTAGGATGGTCTTTCTGCATACGTGTCCACTTGTGAGCATGAGGAAGAGGATCTTGTTGTTGAAGATCAACTTCACCATCATTAAAACTTGAGTTTTGTTGAGAGATGGAGTCATAACTTGGTATAACTCTTTCCTCATAAGCTGGATGATCAAAATCAAGTGGTATATACACATTTGGAGTGTTTAATGGATTTGTTGTCTGAGTTAATCGAGAAGGTTGTTCTTGAACATTCACTTGAGAAGAATTATCAGGAGAGGATGATGGAGAAGAATCATTAGAAAAGAATTCTTGCTCAGAAGAACTTGATGAAGATTCATGAATGTTGTCAGGAACTGGATCGTTGTTATGAAGAGGTTCATTGGTTTGAATTGGTTCAATGAAGACTTGAGGTTCTTGATCATGAATCGGTTTTGAATTATAGAATTCTTCAAAAAGAATATCTAATTCATCACTTGTTGGAGTTGGAAACTTCTTGAATTTTGAAGCTAAGGTAGAATTCCTTGTAGAAGTACTTGAAGTTCTTGGATCATTACTTGTTGGCAGCAAACCTTCTTGCTCAAAAATCATGCCTGACATCTCATCAAACCAAACATTCATTGTTTCTTGAATTGTGTTGGTTCGACAGTTATAGATTCGATAGGCAATTGATGTTTTGGAATAACCAACAAAATATCCTTCATCACCTTTCTTCTCGAACTTTCCAAGATTCTCCCGATCATTCAAAGTATAACAAACACACCCAAATATATGAAAATAGTTGATGTTGGGTTTGCGTTTGTTAATAACCTCATAAGGAGTCTTTTCGAACCGCTGATTGATAATGGACCGATTCTGAGTGTGACATGCAGTGTCAACATCTTCAGCCCACATATTGGATGGCAATTTGGAATAAGCAAGCATTGTCCTTGCTGCTTCCACCAGCGATCGATTTCTCCTTTCAACAACACCGTTTTGTTGTGGGGTGCGAACTGCTGAGAATTGATGAGTAATACCTTTGGATTTGCAGAATTCATCAAAAACAGCATTCTTGAACTCAGTTCCGTTATCCGAACGGATGTAACGAACTGGAAGTTGAAGATTTACTTGAGTATTAGTGATGAAATCTATCAACATCTGAGTTGTTTCATCTTTGGATGCAAGGAACTTGACCCAAGTATATCTTGAATAATCATCAACAATAACCAAGATGTATTTCTTCCCATTTCGGCTTTGTACTTTCATCGGCCCACAAAGATCCATGTGAATCAAATGAAGAGGTGCCAAAGAATTTGGAGATTTCTTCGGTTTATGAGAAGCTCTCTTAATCTTCCCAATAGCACAAGAAGGACAAACATGTTCACTTTCATACTTATAGTCAGGTAAGCCTTTAACAAGATGCTTGTTGACCAAAATATTGATGGTTTGAAAATTCAGATGCGACAGCCTTCTATGCCATAACCAAGAATTCTTTGAAGCAGCCTTTGAAATGAGACAAATATTATCGGTTGGTTGGTTATTATCGAGATTGACGGTAAAGAGATTATCATCACGGTCACCACAAAGAATATCAACTCCATCTAGAGTTTGGACTTTGCAAAGAGATTTTCGAAACAGAACTTGAAGATTGTTATCACAGAATTGTCCAACACTGAACAAGTTGTGACTTAATCCTTCAACATAGTGAACTTTCTTGATGATAATTCCATTTCTTTCAATGTCTCCATAACCTAAGATAGGAGCGAAATTGTTGTTTCCAAAGCGAACTGTTCCCATGAATCTTTCAACAAAATTCTTGAGCAAAGATTTATTTCCAGTCATGTGCTTCGAACACCCGGAATCGAGTATCCAAACACAGATGGTTATTTCCTGCAATCAAAGAAATTTAACGGTTTTTAGGTACCCACTTGAAGACGGGTCCTTTATGGTTAGTTAAAACAGGCAGGGTATATAACTTAGGAATCGCATTCAAACATGTTTTTGAATCAACATAAGCATTGACAAGCACATTATCAACAAACACATTTGAATAAAAGTACGAACATTCACATGAGAATTAAAAGTAACATGTCTACAAGCATTAACATTAGATACCCAAGTACGAGAATTAAGATTGTTTACAAGCTCACAAGGTCTTGCCTTGGTATTTTCAACATTATTTGACAAAGAAGAATTGTTTTGATTAACATGAACACCCTTCCTCCTATTAACATTCTTTCTCCTCTTTCTTTTCTTTTTTTTCTCAACATCCTTTTGATTACTAGTGAACTTAGGTACTAAAGTATTAGCAACCCATCTAGCACCACTAGTTATGCTCTTTCCACCTGTTGAATTGAATTTAAGAAGATTAGAACTAGAAGTTTTAAACACTTTCATCTTTTTGGAATCTTTTGGAGGTGAGGAAACTTCTTGCTTCTTTGGTTTATCATGAGAAAACCATCCATATCTATCCTTATATCTAGTTGTACCATTTGATGCATCCTTAGTTAGCGAAACTGAGCTAGACTTAGACACTTTAGGTATAAAGCTAGATTGAGAGCTAGATTGAGAAGCATTAGGATAGTCTTTCGGAAGTTTCACTTTGGTGTACTTTGTCCTGAGTGGGGTTTCAGCTTGTTCCTTTTTGACATGTTTCACTGGGGTAGCTACAAAGGTTTCTAACTTAATGGTCTTTGGTTCAGTCTTGACGAGTTTGGTCTTAACTCGTTTCTTTGAGTAATATGAAGTTGGAGCTTTGGACAATGGTTTTTGTGATTCCACTTTTGTTTTCACTTTGATTTTGGTAGATTCAATCTTTTTCTCAGTTTCTGAATCAAAAACATATTCTCCCTCCATGAATTTATCAAAATCATTTTTCGTGAAATCTTTTGAAAAATCAGGAATCTTGGTGTCCAACTTCACATTATGGTTAGTCTCGGAAATTAGGTCAACTTGAACTGACACATCTTTGGTTTCACAAAAAAATTGAGTAGAGGTATCAACACCTATACTAGCACTAGGCTTAGGGTGAACAACTAACTCATCAACATTGTTGCATGTGAAAAACCTATAGAAGTACCATATCAAAACTAAACTATGTGCAAGTTCTTCATTGGAAAAATCAGGAATCTTGATGTCCAACTTCACATCATGGTTAGTCTCGGAAATTAGGTCAACTTGAACTAACACATCTTTGGTTTCACAAAAAAATTGAGTAGAGGTATCAACACCTATACTAGCACTAGGCTTAGGGTGAACAACTAACTCATCAACATTGTTGCATGTGAAAAACCTATAGAAGTACCATATCAAAACTAAACTATGTGCAAGTTCTTCATTTGAAAAATCAGGAATCTTGATGTCCAACTTCACATCATGGTTAGTCTCGGAAATTAGGTCAACTTGAACTAACACATCTTTGGTTTCACAAAAAAATTGAGTAGAGGTATCAACACCTATACTAGCACTAGGCTTAGGGTGAACAACTAACTCATCAACATTGTTGCATGTGAAAAACCTATAGAAGTACCATATCAAAACTAAACTATGTGCAAGTTCTTCATTTGAAAAATCAGGAATCTTGGTGTCCAACTTCACATTATGGTTAGTCTCGGAAATTAGGTCAACTTGAACTGACACATCTTTGGTTTCACAAAAAAATTGAGTAGAGGTATCAACACCTATACTAGCACTAGGCTTAGGGTGAACAACTAACTCATCAACATTGTTGCATGTGAAAAACCTATAGAAGTACCATATCAAAACTAAACTATGTGCAAGTTCTTCTTAGAAAAATCAGGAATCTTGATGTCCAACTTCACATCATGGTTAGTCTCGGAAATTAGGTCAACTTGAACTGACACATCTTTGGTTTCACAAAAAAATTGAGTAGAGGTATCAACACCTATACTAGCACTAGGCTTAGGGTGAACAACTAACTCATCAACATTGTTGCATGTGAAAAACCTATAGAAGTACCATATCAAAACTAAACTATGTGCAAGTTCTTCATTAGAAAAATCAGATTGCACATAATCCTCAGCTATAAATGTAGCAGTATTTTGACAAGTACATCCAAGAAAATCAGTCAAGGTCTGGGTATAGGTATTGGTAGATGAATCACAAGAAGTTTGGGTAGAATTGTCTACTAAAGCACTCTGGTCAGTTTGAGTAGAAGCAATCTCACAAACTTTCTTAGTATCAACAACAATACATTTATCCTCTGAATTCGGACTTTGAGACTTGAGATGATCAATAACTTTTTGTTGAGATTCTACCTTTTGTTGTAAACCTTCTATTTGTTTTTCCAAAAATGTGGTTGGAAAATACATTTTAGTTGGTTTAGGTGGAGTACAGACAGATTCTTGGTTTTGAAAATTTGATTCAATTTCTTCTAATTTGAAAATTGAAGACTCTTTTGTTTTGTATGAATCATTTATTGCATCATAATTAACCAAAAATTCTTGTTTTGGTATTCTCTCAACTTCATCAGTCTCAAATTTGTCATCCAATGGACGAATAAATTGTTGTATCATACCAAGTCGTAGGAATTTTTCATCATACAATGGTTCAATTTCCTCTTTGGCTTTTTGCAATGGTGTGATATTCTCAAATCCCAACCCTAGAAGAAATTCTGTTTTGTCAATTTTTGACTTGTTGAAATAGGCAGTGAAATTCAAGAGAGGATTTGTTCAACTTTATATAACTTTTCTTGATAGAAAAGTATATTCTTTTTAAATTCCTCAACTTGTTTTTCAAGATTCTCAATCTCAATGCCTTTTAGAAAACAATTATGATTTAAATCAGAAATCTTCCTTTCGAATTCAACATTGTTTGGTTTAGCTTCTTGGAGTTTTTTATTAAGAATATCAACATCCATTTGTCTTGCATTTGCCCGAAGCCATTCATTGGTCTTTTGGATTTCAAGATCTTGATTGGCCTTTTCAAGATCATGAATGGTCTTTTCAAGATTTTGACATTTTTGTAATAACTTAGAATCAGGAGATACATTCAACTCACATTCTTTAACCAACATCTTATCTTTGTAAGCTTGAAAATCTTGTTTAATAGCTTCATGTTCAAAAAGTAATTTTGAATGTTCTTCAATAAGTTTTGAAAATTCACTTTTAGAAAATGAAATGCTATTTTTCAACTTTTTGTTTTTGTTGGCTAAAGAATTGATATGAGTTGTTAAATCTGATAAAGCTAATCTACATGACTCTTTGTCCTTAATCAAAGAAAAAGTAGAGTCGAGATTTACCTCATCATCTGGGTATTCATCATCAGTGCTTTCTTCTTTAAAGTCTTTGTTCTTGGCCAACTTTGCCATATAGCAAACATTAGCAGAGAGATCTTGATCTTCATCATCTGTGAGTAACAGCCATTTGTCATCTTCAGCTAGCAATGCATGTCCTGCTTCGACTTGTTTGGCTAACAACATCTTCTGCTTGTAATACTCATAGTTCCGCTTTCGAGGTTGTTTGCAATCAACAGCAAAATGTCCAGGAATTCCACAATTGTAGCACTTTTTGTCTGATGCCTTACCCTTCTCAACAACTTGTTTCTCATAGATTTCCTTCTTTTCACCATACCTTGATCCATTAGCTTCACCTTGCTCATTACTCCTTGGATGATAATGTTCCTTCTTGGGAAATGCACTTGTAGAAGAAGTGCGGAGATTGTTGTTTGTTGGCCTCGCTTTGTAAAATTTCCTCTTGAAATGCTTTGTTACCGCGGCAAGAGCTTGATATAGTTCATCTGAAACACCATCTCTTGTAGCCATCAGATCATCTCCCTCCTCATCAGACGAAGAAACAACTACCATTTGCCTGTTAAGAGCTTCAGAAATCTTCTTCTCAACTATCAATGCCAAAGGATCAGAAGATACAACTTCTGACATTTTGTTTGATGAAGCTTTGTTTAGGACTTGGTTTTCATTGAGTTTGAAAGATTCATAAAGAGTATGAATGGTGAACTTGGTCAGATTTTGATGTTGCTTGATCTGTGTTCCAAAATCTTCCCATTCTGGACCAAGAGCTTTGATGAATTTGATGTTTAGCTCAATCTCTGTTTTCTTGACATTGTTTTCCTCAGCTCATTTATGACATTGCAGAATCTGTAGTAGACAGCTTCAAGAGTTTCATTAGGCAATTTCGCGAAGTTGTCAAACTCAGTCAAAATATTGGTCAATCTTATCGTCGAAGTCACGTCAGCTCCTTCCATCTGTCTAGCCACCTCATCCCAAATCTCCTTGGCCGTATCATAAGAATCAACAGAGCCATAGATTTCATCCGGTAGAGCTTTGTATAAGCATGACCTAGCTCTGTTATCTGCAGCTGATCGATCTTTTTGTTCAGCATTCAAAAGATCAGGAGTTAGAATTATTGCATCAGTAGTGGGATGGCGATGAACGACAAGTCCATTAAGGATGGAATCTTTCATCATATGACCATTTGTTTGACTTTCCACATAGTCCATAAATCTTTTCTTCCATAGTCCATAGGAACCACGGTAGAGAACTGGAGGTCTTGTATCTGAACCCAATGCCAATGCTTCACGAGAAGTCATTTTGAAATTGATTTGATTTGAAAAATTGAATTGTATTAAGAACAGAAAATGAAACGATCTTGAGAATAATAGGAAATGAAACGATCTTGAGAATAATAGTAAATGAAACGATCTTGAGAATAATAGGAAATGAAACGATCTTGAGAGGAACAGAAAATGAAACGATCTTGAGAAGATCGTCCTTTGGTAAGATCGTCTTGGGTGAGATCGTATTAGGATTTTGATGAAATTTGGTTAAGTATTGAACTTGAAACGATCTTGAAATGAAACGGTCTTGAAAATGAAACGGTCTTGAAATGAAAATGATCTTGAAATGAAATGATCTTGAAGTGAAACGGTCTTGAATTAAAGTGATTTTGGTTTGAAATTATTCAAGGAAATGAGACGATCTTGGTGAAGATCGTCTTGGGTTTCGAGGGTATGAAACGATCTTGGTGAAGATCGTCTTATGTTTCTTGGAAATGAAACGATCTTGGATGAAGATCGTCTTGTTTTCTTTCTCAAAAACTTATAAGTATTTGAATTGACCAAACCAATCCTTTCGGATTAATTAGCCAGAAACAAACACTTCACAACACACACTTGTCTAGAACGATCTTGTGAAGATCGTCTAACAAGCCACAATGCTCAAGAATGAAAAATGAGCTTTGAACGACTAAGACGATCTTAGGAAGATCGTCCTAGTGAAGATCGTCTTGTAGTCATCTTCTTCATTTTATCAGTTTTCCAGAAAAAACTCCATTAACAACAAAAAAAAACTTCAATATCTTTTGAATTACTGGGAGTTAGATCACGAAATCACTTGCAAACTGATTGAATTCATGTCCGCAACAAGTTTATGAACAAAATTCAACACAAAACACAACAGATTCAAATCCCTCAAAATTCGCGCCAAAAACTCAAAATTCAATCTCGAGATATAGATTGAATTGGAACTTGAAACTTGACAGGATTATGTTATCAATAACCACGAATCTATTGGTGAACAAATAACTGTGATTTTATGTGATTTGAAGTGTGAATTTTGATGAACCAGTAGGTAAAAAAATTACGAACAGAATTGTAAATAATTTTGATTTTGTTGAATTTGTGATTGAATTCAGTTATGGATCGTCATCAGATTGATGTTTCGCTCTGATACCACTTGTTATAACACGATTTCTATCACTGAATTCAATTCATCAATGGCAGTTTGGATAGTGTGTGTTCTTGGTGTTTGTGTGTGTTTTGAGAGAGAATCAAAGGTAACTGTGTGTGAATTCACTGGTATAAAGATTATGTGTAATTGTTATGTAATTGTTGTTATGATCTCTAAGGTATGAGAGGGCTATTTATAGTCTAATTCTACAATTATGCTAATTGTCACAATTAGCCCCTCAACCTTAGTAATCATTTATCTATGAATTAACAACAAGAAATTCCTCTAATCTAGATTACAATTTATCACTATTTTTGGATTTCTAACAACTGAAGCATTCTTCCTTTCATCAGTAAAGTTACCCTCTCTGGTCAACTTTACTTCAAACCTGCTCATGCCTTCATGATTTTCAGCTAATTTAATCTCTGCACCTATGATCCTTCTGGCATCAGCCCTGAACTTCAACATATCTTCATACTTGGCTTTTTGCTTTGCCATCTGGATCATGTATTCAGCTTCCTTGGATACTTTCTGCTGTTCGATGGCAGACTGGAGTTCTTCACGATTGATTCTTTGTGAAGTATCCAAAGGAATGAAGGTGCTCAGATCTGCATCCCTGATTTCTTTTAGCTATTTGGCAGTGAGTTTAGGCAAGCCTTTTATCTTCTTTCTATACTCTATCTCCAGATCACCAGCATTCTTTCTGATCTTCTTCTGGCGTTCACCAGTTCCTCCGTCCTTTGTCTAATCAGCTCAACTACACTGACTCCATACGTTACTGCATCATAAGTTTGTTCTTCTTCAGAGTACCTGGAGCGAATGTAGATGTCATCCAATGCATCCAGACATTGATGAACTCTGGGGTCTTCCTTCATTCTTTTATAAACATCAATATGTATGCCCAACCTACCAGCATTGTAAGAATCAAGAGTCCCCATGATTGCCATCTCCTTTTGTGGGCCAGCAGTTCATCCTTTTGATTTTTCTTAAAAATTTCTATCATAATGCATTCTTGCTCCAGTCTCTTTGAAGTGTCATCATCAGCAGTAGGGAGTTCTGATGAACCTTCAGCAGTTTCAATTTCACCTCCAGATATCACATGTTGCTTTCCTTTTACTGACTTCAGAGTGGATGTGATATCTGGGAATTGTTCAAACTGGGGCTCACTGGCATCAGTACCAGTAGCCTGTTCTTCCTGTACATTGGCTTCAGTACCAACTACTTCTTGTGCACCGGCATCAGTACCAGTCACTTCTTCTTGTTGCACAATGGCTTCAGTGCCAAAAGCCTTTTTCAATTTCAGAAACAACTACTTCTTTCTTTTTCTTCACCAATCCTTCTTGAACAGACTCAGTGGCAACAGACTTTTCCCCCTTGGAATGTCCACCAGTTTGAGACTTGTGGGCACTCCATAATTGTTCAAGCATGTATCTGTCTGTAGCACCAAATGTTCTTCCTGCCACTGGAGTTGTGATATTCACAGTTTTCCTTAGCTCAGTCACTTCCTTCTTGATTATTTGAATTTCTGAAGACAAGTGTTTTGGCATTTCATTTTCAATCATCTTTACCACCTGTGGCAACAACCTATCTTGAATGGTACTAAGAACTGACCCAGAAATCTCTTCAGTGATTTCTTTCAACATACCGTGTCTGAACTTTTTAGCATACTCATCACTGATTGAACTGACAACAGAGTTCTGGTCAAGGGTTGGCCTGCTTTCCAGATTACTAACCCTGGTGATCAACTTCTGAACCTCATCTGTCAGACCTGCCAGTGGTTGAACAACTTCAGCTTTCACTGCAGTCTGAACAGATTTCACCAATTTTGCCTCTAATCCCTGAACTGCCACTTTGATATTTTCAGAATTTTTATTTGTGGCCAGTACCAGTTCATTCATCTTCTCAAACACTAGCTTCTCATTCCCAGCAAAAAGATTCATTTCTGATGCAAGATTATTGGATAATAAAGACTTAAAATCAGAAACAACTACTTCTTGTGCACTGGCATCAGTACCAGTCACTTCTTCTTGTTGCACAATGGCTTCAGTGCCAAAAGCCTTTTTCAATTTCAGACCAACTACTTCTTGTGCACCGGCATCAGTACCAGTCACTTCTTCTTGTTGCACAATGGCTTCAGTGCCAAAAGCCTTTTTCAATTTCAGAAACAACTACTTCTTTCTTTTTCTTCACCAATCCTTCTTGAACAGACTCAGTGGCAACAGACTTTTCCCCCTTGGAATGTCCACCAGTTTGAGACTTGTGGGCACTCCATAATTGTTCAAGCATGTATCTGTCTGTAGCACCAAATGTTCTTCCTGCCACTGGAGTTGTGATATTCACAGTTTTCCTTAGCTCAGTCACTTCCTTCTTGATTATTTGAATTTCTGAAGACAAGTGTTTTGGCATTTCATTTTCAATCATCTTTACCACCTGTGGCAACAACCTATCTTGAATGGTACTAAGAACTGACCCAGAAATCTCTTCAGTGATTTCTTTCAACATACCGTGTCTGAACTTTTTAGCATACTCATCACTGATTGAACTGACAACAGAGTTCTGGTCAAGGGTTGGCCTGCTTTCCAGATTACTAACCCTGGTGATCAACTTCTGAACCTCATCTGTCAGACCTGCCAGTGGTTGAACAACTTCAGCTTTCACTGCAGTCTGAACAGATTTCACCAATTTTGCCTCTAATCCCTGAACTGCCACTTTGATATTTTCAGAATTTTTATTTGTGGCCAGTACCAGTTCATTCATCTTCTCAAACACTAGCTTCTCATTCCCAGCAAAAAGATTCATTTCTGATGCAAGATTATTGGATAATAAAGACTTAAAATCAGAAACAACCTGGGATGAAGACTGGAGTGATCTCTCTAGGTCCGCCACCTTACTTAAAAGGCCTTGGACCTCGGCTGAAGACGAAGTGGAGAGACCACTGGGAGGTGCTAATTCAGAAGCCAATCTGGTCACCAAAGGTACTTGTGCCTGGACCCCTTCAGTGGAAGTTTCAGAGTTACAATAGTGGAATCCAACACACGGTGTTCAGGAAAATTAAGTGGCGTTTCAAGTGGTGGGGGTTAATTTTGTGAAATTTGAAGAGTAGGAGGATTGAAATAAGGAGTGGTTTGTGGAATTGAAAGTGGTGGTGGTGGTGGTGGCATTTCAGTAGAGATAAGTGGTGGGGTGACTGAAGCAATAACAGATGTGACAACATTTTCTACTTCATCACCCAGAAAATTCATATTAACATCAAACATATTACCTTCAGACATTGGGGAATCTACCTCATCCCAATCTGGAGCCGTCCCAACTGTCTGATCATCTGTCTGATCACCAACTTCTACATTGAAATCCAACCGAGCATCTTGCTCACCAGTCACCTGCTCATCCGTCTGGACAACATTTTCTACTTGCTCAACAATCAGAGACACATATTCATTCATGATGTCACCTAGATGGCTCGATTCGGCTCTATCTGGATTGACCTAAACTCCAGCCTTCCTAAGACGTCTGGAAGTTCTTGGTCGAGTAACATTTGCAGTCTGTTGAACCTCAGGAGCCATCTGGGTCACTGGTTGTACAATTTCAGCACTGAGGACTCCAAAGGGTCCTTCACCAACTTGGTTCCCTCCTGGAGCCTCTTCCTGCTCATCTGATGATGATGCATCAAGTGCATCATTTCTAAAGTGATTCAGCATATTTACAGGAATTTCAACCTCACCAGCTCTTGATTTCAATGAACTCAACTCCCTCAGATATTCACACACAGAAAAATGATTTGTGTCGAAATCATACTCAGCACCTAGAGCTCTTAAAAATACAAGTGACAGAAAACGAATATAAGGAATATGAGGTTTTCTACCTTTCACCCTTAGACGCTCTACCAGATCATCAAAGAAAATCTGAGCAAAATCTACTCTGTATCCGAACCAGAGACAGTAGGCAATCTGGAGTTGCATTTGATTTATCTGATCCAACCCTCCAGAACTGCCACCCAAACACTCAACAAGATGAGTGAAAAAGTATCTCCATGAGTCTGTAAGCTTGCTCATGTAGATGGTGCCTTTCCTTGATAACTGGCCATGCTCATCCAGTATATCAGTGTGTCCCATCAGTCTACACACATCCCTGTAATTAAGACCAGTAGGGAGAGTAATTGCCATCTCATTTTCAGCCAGATAATTCAAGTGAAGAATATCTCTAAGAGAGTCGACAGTGAGAGTAAAGGCCCTGGTGCCTTGTTGCAATGTGTAGTTGATGGATTGAGTATTTTCAACATGCACAGCAGTATACCAAAATTCACATAGATAATCATGATACATTTTACCGGGATTAAGAGTAAGAGCACCATAAAGTGGACAACTGAGGAAAAAAGCATTCAATCGTCCGATGAGAGAAGTAGGAGCATGAGTGGTGCTAGTGAGTCTAGCCATCCAATTGTTCATGTTTATTCTGATCGCTTTTGCCTCCAAAGTAATATGAGGTGCCTTTACAACATTGGCAACCGGAGCATATTCAGCAGCGAGCAGATTTTTGGGTGAATTAGATTGTCTTGGTGCCATTGAATATGATAGATAGATGATATGAAACAGAAAAATTAGGGTTTATGAAGATTTGATGAAGTAAATATGAGAGAGATTTATGATTGGAAATTGAATGAAAAAGAAGTAAATGAAGGAATTTGAAGAATTTGGGAGTAAATATGTTCGAAGTAAATGCAAATGAAAGTGAAAGGGGGTATTTATGGGAGAGAGAGTGTGGAACTCAAACGGTTAATTTTGAATTTATCAAATATAATTTTGATCGGGTTTTGAGATCCGCATTAAGTACATCACATCACACATAAATGTGTGACGGTTTACAGCCCACAAACATTACCCAACTTGCACTTTTTGTCTTCCCAAGGTAAAAGTTCCATCATTAGGTTTGAAAATTTACATGCCACGTAGGATAATAAGATAAATATCAAGATAAATATCTTTTCAAAGATTTTGCATACGTGGCACGCACAATGACCAAGTATTTAAAAATATTATGACTGACATATCAGTGCATCTGGAGGTTGACTGGACACTCCAGTATCACTGGTGGATTAGGCCAGTGATGCATGCACTGATGGTACACTGGAGGGACACTCCAGCAAGCTTAATCTCTGCACCAGTGATCCTTCTAGCATCAGCCCTAAAATTCAACATTTCATTATACTTGTCTTTCAATTTGGCTGTCTGGATCATTGCTTCAGTTTCCTTTGACACTCTCTGTTGTTTTACAGCAGACTGGAGTTGTTGACGATTGATTTTCAGAGAAGTGTCCAGGGGAATGAATGTGCTCACATCAGCATCTTTAATTGCTTTGATCTGTTTGGCAGTCAGTTTTGGTAAGCCTGTCACTTTCTTTCTGTACTCTAACTCCAGAGCACCAGCATTTTTCCTTATCTTCTTCTGGAGGTTCAGTTTGGAATTCTTTATTTGAAGACATTTCTGGTATATTTTTCAACTGATACTGATACTGGGGGAGTAGTACGAACATCTGATCCAATAATAATTTCAGAGGGTAGCTTGAAAATAATTGAAGGATAGAATGGAGTACCACTGGAGGGTTTCTTAGTCTGAATAGGTTCCAGATCAGGATGACTGGAAACTTCTTCAGGTGAATCTTTATTGTAGTTGATGGATTGAGTATTTTCAACATGCACAGCAGTATACCAAAATTCACATAGATAATCATGATACATTTTACCGGGATTAAGAGTAAGAGCACCATAAAGTGGACAACTGAGGAAAAAAGCATTCAATCGTCCGATGAGAGAAGTAGGAGCATGAGTGGTGCTAGTGAGTCTAGCCATCCAATTGTTCATGTTTATTCTGATCGCTTTTGCCTCCAAAGTAATATGAGGTGCCTTTACAACATTGGCAACCGGAGCATATTCAGCAGCGAGCAGATTTTTGGGTGAATTAGATTGTCTTGGTGCCATTGAATATGATAGATAGATGATATGAAACAGAAAAATTAGGGTTTATGAAGATTTGATGAAGTAAATATGAGAGAGATTTATGATTGGAAATTGAATGAAAAAGAAGTAAATGAAGGAATTTGAAGAATTTGGGAGTAAATATGTTCGAAGTAAATGCAAATGAAAGTGAAAGGGGGTATTTATGGGAGAGAGAGTGTGGAACTCAAACGGTTAATTTTGAATTTATCAAATATAATTTTGATCGGGTTTTGAGATCCGCATTAAGTACATCACATCACACATAAATGTGTGACGGTTTACAGCCCACAAACATTACCCAACTTGCACTTTTTGTCTTCCCAAGGTAAAAGTTCCATCATTAGGTTTGAAAATTTACATGCCACGTAGGATAATAAGATAAATATCAAGATAAATATCTTTTCAAAGATTTTGCATACGTGGCACGCACAATGACCAAGTATTTAAAAATATTATGACTGACATATCAGTGCATCTGGAGGTTGACTGGACACTCCAGTATCACTGGTGGATTAGGCCAGTGATGCATGCACTGATGGTACACTGGAGGGTTTCTTAGTCTGAACAGGTTCCAGATCAGGATGACTGGAAACTTCTTCAGGTGAATCTTTATTGTAGTTGATAGGATCAGATTCACAGAAGACAATTGGAGTTACTGGGGGAGTATCAAGGGTTGGCTTTTTATTGATTGCAGCATTTGATTCATCAAATGTGACATGAATTTACTCATGGACCTTCTCCAGTCTCTTGTTATAGACTCTGAAGGCCTTGCGAATGGCTGAATAGCCTAAGAAATATCCTTCATCAGCTTTGGCATCAAATTTGCCTAACTGACTGGAGTCGTTCAGGATGTACACTGGAGGGTTTCTTAGTCTGAATAGGTTCCAGATCAGGATGACTGGAAACTTCTTCAGGTGAATCTTTATTGTAGTTGATAGGATCAGATTCACAGAAGACAATTGGAGTTACTGGGGGAGTATCAAGGGTTGGCTTTTTATTGATTGCAGCATTTGATTCATCAAATGTGACATGAATTTACTCATGGACCTTCTCCAGTCTCTTGTTATAGACTCTGAAGGCCTTGCGAATGGCTGAATAGCCTAAGAAATATCCTTCATCAGCTTTGGCATCAAATTTGCCTAACTGACTGGAGTCGTTCAGGATGTACAACTGGAGGTTTCTTAGTCTGAATAGGTTCCAGATCAGGATGACTGGACACTCCAGTATCACTGATGGATTAGGCCAGTGATGCATGCACTGATGGTACACTGGAGGAGACACTCCAGCAAGCTTAATCTCTGCACCAGTGATCCTTCTAGCATCAGCCCTAAAATTCAACATTTCATTATACTTGTCTTTCAATTTGGCTGTCTGGATCATTGCTTCAGTTTCCTTTGACACTCTCTGTTGTTTTACAGCAGACTGGAGTTGTTGACGATTGATTTTCAGAGAAGTGTCCAGGGGAATGAATGTGCTTACATCAGCATCTTTAATTGCTTTGATCTGTTTGGCAGTCAGTTTTGGTAAGCCTGTCACTTTCTTTCTGTACTCTAACTCCAGAGCACCAGCATTTTTCCTTATCTTCTTATGGAGGTTCAGTTTGGAATTCTTTATTTGAAGACATTTCTGGTATATTTTTCAACTGATACTGATACTGGGGGAGTAGTACGAACATCTGATCCAATAATAATTTCAGAGGGTAGCTTGAAAATAATTGAAGGATAGAATGGAGTACCACTGGAGGGTTTCTTAGTCTGAATAGGTTCCAGATCAGGATGACTGGAAACTTCTTCAGGTGAATCTTTATTGTAGTTGATAGGATCAGATTCACAGAAGACAATTGGAGTTACTGGGGGAGTATCAAGGGTTGGCTTTTTATTGATTGCAGCATTTGATTCATCAAATGTGACATGAATTTACTCATGGACCTTCTCCAGTCTCTTGTTATAGACTCTGAAGGCCTTGCGAATGGCTGAATAGCCTAAGAAATATCCTTCATCAGCTTTGGCATCAAATTTGCCTAACTGACTGGAGTCGTTCAGGATGTAACTGGACATCCAAAAACGTGAAAATAACCAATATTTGGTTTTCTATTTCTTAATACTTCATAGGCTGTCTTCTTGTGTCGCTTCACATACACTGATCGATTCTGGGTGTGACAAGCAGTTGCAATTGCTTCAGCCCAGAAACTGGTAGACAGACCAGATTCAGCAAGCATACTCCTGGCAGCTTCTATCAGAGTTCGATTCTTCCTTTCCACCACTCCATTCTGTTCTGGAGAGCGGGCTGATGAGAAATTCTGGGAGATCCCAGTGTCAGTACAGAATGACTCCAGAGTTGCATTCTGGAATTCTGTTCCATTGTCACTTCTTAACTGACACACCTTTCGCTTGTACTTGAGCTCAATTTGTTTGATAAGACTGATGATTTCAGCAGCAGCTTCATTTTTAGACCTGAGAAAGATCACCCAACAATATCTGGAGAATTCATCTACGATCACCAGGGTGTATCTTTTACCAGCACGAGTCTGAACATTCACTGGACCGAAGAGGTCCATATGAAGCATATGAAGAGGTTCAGATATGCTAAAGTTCTGTTTGGTCTTGAAACTGGTACGTTTCTGCTTACCCATCTCACATCCTGGACATTGCCTTTCCTTTTTGAAGGAAACTGAAGGTATCCCATCTGCCAGTTGTTTTCTAGACAACTTATTAATATTTTTGAAATTTAAATGGGATAACCTTTTATGCCATAACCAGTTTGTGTCTTCGTCAGCTTGAGTATAGAAACACTGCTCTGAAGGAGAGCTTTCCATATCCATCACGTACACATTCCCTCTTCTGGGAGCAATCAATACTACCTTCAAGTCCTTGTTGAATACGATACCCTAAGCAATATTGAATAGAACTTGATAGCCATCATCACACAGTTGACTTACACTGATCATGTTATATTTCAAACCATTCACATATGCAACTCGTCTGAATTTGACTTGTCCATTGTTCAGAACACCATATCCCTCAGTTTTTCCACAACCATCATTTCCAAAAGTAATGGAGGGTCCATCAGAAATTGTGAACTCCTCCAGCAGGGTCTTACATCCGGTCATCGTCCTGCCAGCTGCACTGTCAAGATACCAGATATATTTCTTTCGATCGCCCTGCACATCCACCAGATATATCAGTTAGATTTTGGAACCCATCGACTGATGGGTTCACTGGACCCTCCCTTATAGGTCTCAAATACGATGGTTAACCCCGAAAGTGTAAAATACAACAAGTCTAATAATCACTAGAATGGACTAGTATTACTTAAATATAAATGCAAGTATATAAATAAAGTAATACATGACTTAAAGCAATAAACAAGTAAAGTGGAACATAATGTATTTTTCAAGGTGTATTTTATTTATGATGTTAAATAAAATACAACAAGTCTAATAATCACTAGAATGGACTAGTATTACTTAAATATAAATGCAAGTATATAAATAAAGTAATACATGACTTAAAGCAATAAACAAGTAAAGTGGAACATAATGTATTTTTCAAGGTGTATTTTATTTATGATGTTAAATAAAATACAACAAGTCTAATAATCACTAGAATGGACTAGTATTACTAAAATATAAATGCAAGTATATAAATAAAGTAATACATGACTTAAAGCAATAAACAAGTAAAGTGGAACATAATGTATTTTTCAAGGTGTATTTTATTTATGATGTTAAATAAAATACAAGGTTGTGCAGAATCAAGATAATACAAATAAGTATGTATCCTAACAACCTATGAATTACAAATGATCTATATTTGTCAAATAACTCTTTTGGATCGAGATACTTAAAGTTGTGAAGTATCCCTGTTTAAGATCGAGAGTATTTAGACAAATTCACTCTAATGCTAAATGTATGCTTTAAAGTAATTTTCTCAAAGAAATGACTTTGTATTTATAGGCAACAAAATTCACCAGTGAATTTTGTGCCGTACAAATATGGTTGCATGCATTTAATGAACCGACAAGAACATTAAATGCATTGGTTAAGGTAGAAGGATAAAGTCACATCAATATGACTTTATTCTTTTAACCAACCACCTTTACACACGTATAAACTTTGGTAAAGAACAAGTGGAATGTCCTTTGGAAAGTGTGTAAAGGCAAAAGTCAATTACTTGATATCAGTGTTCAGACTTGTAAGGTCTAGAACACTGACAATACTCCAGTGTACAGATCTGGTAAGACTTCCAGTGGACTCCGCCATTTGTCAGTCTTCTTTATTCTGACTTCAGTCTTTGACTTCAGTGAGAACGTCTTTA
The DNA here is from genome assembly GCA_034093135.1 of Erigeron breviscapus. Lineage (NCBI taxonomy): Eukaryota > Viridiplantae > Streptophyta > Magnoliopsida > Asterales > Asteraceae > Erigeron > Erigeron breviscapus. Next base: position 126,596,396 of record CM067167.1, read on the forward strand.
GTAGAGTAGATCTGGACTGGGGTAAAGTCCAGTGAGCTAATCTGGAGAATACTCCAGATTTCCTATACAAGTATTTGCTCACTGGTCTTCATTTATTTCTGAACAAATCTTCAGAGGGACTCCAGATTCCAAGTCTGGAGTAGGTCCAGTAATATACCATTTCTGGACAGATCTTCAGTAAGGCTCCAGTAGTCGAGTCTGGAGCGAGTCCAGTAAATCTGGACCTAAAAATTCCCCCTATTTGTTTAGAAATAATGCAAGTGTTTTCAAGCTTATATCTATACAACTTTGTATGCTTGAAAAACACAAGTTTTGATTTTAGTCTAAAAAATCTAAGTTACTGGAAAACACTTTATAGATCATGAGTGTTTTCAGTTTCATCTTTTAAGTTATAACTTAGACTAAATCTGATCATTTACTTTTATGAATAAAAAATTGCAACTAATATTACATACATCAACTGATAAATAGTTACAATTTTCATCAAATAATAAATTACAATAAGTAAATGATAAGAGTCAGGCCCTTCTCTTCGATGTCTGTCCTGGAGCATCTTCAGAAGCCTTTCTCTTTGGTGATGGAGAAGATGGTACTGATTCTGGCGATTTCATGCCTATTGCAACTTCCATCTGTTGCTTTCTTTTCCATACCTTCTCAACCCTCTTCAGAAATGCTTTAACTTCAGTCGACAAATCTGTCTTCCCCCTGAACGTTAAGGCAATCTCCTTCAGTTCACTCCATCCAAACGCTTGGACTGAAGTACTCTTTCTTTCATCAGTAAAGTTACCTTCCCTGGTCAACTTTATTTCAAACTTTGACATACCTTCATGATTCTCAGCAAGCTTAATCTCTGCACCAGTGATCCTTCTAGCATCAGCCCTGAAATTCAACATTTCATTATACTTGTCTTTCAATTTGGCTGTCTGGATCATTGCTTCAGTTTCCTTTGACACTCTCTGTTGTTTTACAGCAGACTGGAGTTGTTGACGATTGATTTTCAGAGAAGTGTCCAGGGGAATGAATGTGCTCACATCAGCATCTTTAATTGCTTTGATCTGTTTGGCAGTCAGTTTTGGTAAGCCTGTCACTTTCTTTCTGTACTCTAACTCCAGAGCACCAGCATTTTTCCTTATCTTTTTGTACACATCAATGTTTATGCCCAACCTGCCAGCATTATAAGAGTCCAGAGTCCCCATAGTTGCCATCTCCCTTTGATGGGCCAGCAGTTCATCTTTTTGATTTCTCTTAAAGATCTCTATCATTATGCATTCTTGTTCCAGCTTTTTAGAGGTTTCATCATCAGCAGTAGGAAACTCTGATGATTCTTCAACAGTTTGCTCTTCTTCACCAGATACCATTTGTTCTTTTCCTTTAACAGACTTCAGAGTAGTTGGAATATCTGGGAAAGATTCAAACTGGGGCTCACTGGCTTCAGTACCAGCAGCTTCTTCAGTCAGCATAGTGGCTTCAGTGCCAAATGCTCTTTGTGCTAATCGTGCACTGGCATTAGTACCAGTCACTTGTTTTTGTTGCACAATGCTTTCAGTAGCAAAGGCCTTTTCAACAGCACTGGCAACAACTTCCTTCTTCTTCCTAATCAACCCTTCTTGGACACCAGACGACTTTTCCCCCTTGGAATGATCACCAGTTCTGGACTTGAGATCATTCCATAATTGTTCTAGCATGTGTCTGTCCAGTGCACCAAAGGTTCTTCCAGCCACTGGAGTTGTATCAGTCACAATTTTCTTAAGTGCCTGCACTTCCTTTTTAACATTTTCAACTTCTTGAGGCAAGTGCTTTGGCAATTCTCTTTCTATCAATTTCTCCACTTGGGGTAACAGCCCATCTTGAATAGTTCGAAGAACAGACTCATAAATTTCTTCAGATAATTCTTTCAACATACTAATTCTGAACTTCTTTGTACATTCATCACTAATCGTGCTAACAACAGCAGCCTGATCAAGTGTGGGCCTACTCTCCAGAGAACTTATCCTGGTAACCAACTTCTGAACCTCTTCTTTCAGACCTGCCAGTGGTTGAACAAGTTCACCTTTCACTACAGTCTGAACAGAGTTCACCAGCCTTGTCTCCAATCCCTGGACTGCCACTTTGATGTTTTCAGTGTTGTTATTAGTGGCCAGTACTAGTTCATCAAGCTTCTCAAAAACAAGCTTCTCATTCCCAGCAAACACATTCATCTCAGATGCAAGGTTATTTGATAATAAAGATTTAAAGTCTGAAATAACCTGCGATGAAGTCTGGAGTGATCTCTCTAGGTCCGCCACCTTATTTAAAAGGCCTTGGACCTCGGCAGAAGATGAAGTGGAGAGACCACTGGGAGGTTCAAGATTGGAAGGCAATCTGGTCATGAGAGGTACTTGTGCCCAGACCTCTTCAGTTACAACTTCAGATGTTACAACTGTTGAGTCCAGCGCACGAGGTTCAGATATCTCGACTGGAGTTTCAATTGGTGGAGGTTGAGTTTGTGAAGTTTGGATTGTGAATGGATTAAAGTAAGGAGTGGATTGTGGAATTGAAGGTGGTGGTGGTGGTGGCATGTTTGATTCTGGTGGAGGTGGTGGCATTTCTGATTCTGGTGGAGGAATATTTGTTTCTAGTGGAGGTGGTGGCATTTCTGGTAGACTTTCAACTTGTACAACATCCTCACCCAGAAAGTTCATATTGACATCAAAATTCTGATTTTCTGACATGGGAGAATCAGCCTCATCCCAAAACATTTCACCAACAGTTGTATCACCAGCCTGAGCACCAACCAGTTCACCAGCCTGTTCACTTGCTTCAACATTCAAATCGATTCGAGCCTCTTGCTCACCAGATACTTGTTCATCAGTCTGAACATCTTGTTCGACTTGCTCAACAACCTGCTCAATAATCTGAGCCACATTTTCCATCTGTTCATCAGTCACCTGCCCAACAACCTGTACATTCTCTTGCTCAATAACTTGTTCAACATTCTCTTCAGGTTCAAAAATCAGAGACCCATCCAAATTCATTACATCACCAGGATGTCTTTCTGGATTCACCTGAACTCCAGCTCTCATCAGACGCCTGTTTGATCTAGGTCATCTGGAAGGTTCAACATTTTCTGGTCCTTGACCTTCAGGAGCCACTTGTCTAATGGGTTGTACAACTTCTATAATTTGTATATCTTGGTCACCAGAGGGTCCTTCACCAACTTGACCTCTACCTGGAGCCACTTCTACTTCTTCCCTTTGAAAAGAGAGCATGGACTGAGGAATATCTACCTCATTCAGTGGAGATCTTAGGTTGGTCAGATCCCTCATATACTCACTCACAGAAAAGTGAGTGGTTTCATAATCGTACTGGTCTCCAAGAGCTCTTTTAAACATCAGTGAAAGAAAACGGATATATGGAACAAAGGCTTTTCTACCTTTCACTCTAAGACGCTCTACCAGATCATCAAATAGGATCTGAGCAAAATCCACTCTTAGTCCAAACCAGAGGCAGTAGGCAATCTGGAGATGAGTTTGATTTATCTGGTCTAACCCTCCAGAACTGCCTCCCAAACATTCAACAATGTGTGTGAAGAAGAATCTCCATGAGTCTGTCAGTTTGCTCATGTAGACTGTTCCCTTCCTGGATAGCTGGCCATGCTCATCCACAATATTTGTGTGCCCCATCAGTCTGCACACTTCCCTTGTATTGATACCAGAGGGAAGTTCGATGGGCAACTCATTCTGTTCAAAATAATTCAACTGTAGAACAGACCTGAGTAAACTAACAGTGAAACCCAAGGATCTGGTACCTTGCTTCAAAGAATAAGTAATTGATGAAGTTGCATCATCATATTGTGCAGTGTACCAGAATTCACAAAGATAGTCATGGTATATCCTCCCTGGAGTTAAGGTCAAAGCACCATATAATGGACATGAGAGAAAAAATGTATTTAATCTCCCAATAACGGATTGGGCATTATGAACACTGGAAAGTGAAAGTCTGGCCATCCAGTTATTCATGTTTATCCTTATGGCCTTAGCCTCAAGAGTGATATGGGGTGCCTTATCAACATTTTCAGTCGGAGCATATTCAGCGGCGAGCAGATTTTTAGGAGATTTAGATTGTCTTGGTGCCATTTGAATATGAATAGATGAAGATGAAATTGAAAATTTAGGGTTTTGATGAAGATTTGATGAAGAATTGAATGGAAATGGAGTAAATATGAGAGATGATTATGATTGGAAATTGAATGAAGAAATAAATGAAGGAATTTGAAAGATTTGGGAGTAAATATGTTCGAAGTAAATGCAAATGAAATTGAAAGTGGGTATATATAGGAGAGAGAATGTGGAACTCAAACGGTTTAATTTAAAATTATCAAATAAAATTTTGATCGGGTTCTGAGATCCGCATTAATTACATCACATCACACATAAATGTGTGACGGTTTACAGTCCACAAACAGTATCAAGTTGCACTTTTTGTCTTCCCAAGGTAAAAATACCATCATTTCTTAGAAAAATTTACATGCCACGTAGGATTATAAGATAAATATCTTTAAAAAGTTTGCTTACGTGGCACGCACAATGACCAAGTATTTAAAAAATATTATGACTCATTTCAGTGCATCTGGAGGTTGATTGGACACTCCAGTATCACTGGTGGATTAGTCCAGTGACGCATGTACTGATGGTACACTGGAGGGACACTCCAGTAAAGTACCAGTGAAAACCATTTTGAAAGAGACTGGTGACCTCAAACATGCACGTCAACTAATACAGACAAATGAGAGGGACATATTTACAAGGAGACAAAAGTCACCTCAAACACGCACTTCAACCTGTCCAATTACCAGTGAGAGGGACACATTTACAAAGTACCAGTAGTATTTTCTGAAGAATTTGTCCAGTGAGAAAATAAATTAATAAATTCCCCCTGAATAAAACATTTTTAAGAACAAAAATATCTTTCAAGTCTTCCCCCTGGAATGTTGATCCAGAAATCTATGAATGCAAAGATAGTACACAACGGCGTTCAATATCTGAGCAGTCATAAATTTATAAATCTTTAAATCAAAGATCCCCAGTAGTACACAATGGCGTTCAATACCAAGGTTCCAGATTTAAGGGTTTAACATTCCCAACTCACCAACAAGATATTCAAAAGTTTTGACATCCAGAGGTTTAGTAAAAATGTCAGCGAGTTGTTTGTCAGTGGGAATAAAATGGAGTTCAATGTTGTTTTTCATAATATGATCACGGATAAAATGATACCTGAGATCAATGTGTTTCGTTTTGGAGTGCATGACTGGATTGTTCGAGATAGCAATGGCACTGGTATTATCACAAAAGATTGGGGTCTTTGAGTACTTAATACCATAATCAAGCAACTGGTTCTTCATCCAGAGTATCTGAGCACAACAACTGGCTACAGACACGTATTCAGCTTCAGTAGTGGACAATGAAACTGAAGTTTGCTTCTTACTGGTCCAGCTGACCAGTTTGCCACCAAGGAAATGACATCCACCAGTAGTGGATTTCCTATCTATCTTACAACCTGCATGATCTGAATCTGAATAACCCATTAGATCCATGCCTGAGCCTTTGGGATACCAAAGACCCAAACTGGGGACACCCTTAAGGTACTTCAGTATGCGCTTTACAGCAAGCATATGAGATTCCTTTGGATTAGACTGATATCTGGCACATAAACATGTTGAAAACATAATATATGGTCTACTGGCAGTTAAATACATCAGTGAACCAACCATGCCTCTGTAGACAGTGGTGTTCACTGGTTTTCCATCTGGATCTGAGTCCAGTGTCGGTGGTGCAGAAATTGGAGTTGGTTTAGATGGTGAAGAGTTCATATCATATTTCTTTAAAAGATCTCTAACATATTTTTCCTGATTAATAAAAATGCCATCTTTGTTTTGTTTAATTTGGAGTCCAAGAAAATATGTTAATTCACCCATCAAACTCATTTCATATTCAGTTGACATTATTTTAGAAAATTTCTTGCACATGTTTTCATCAGTAGACCCAAAAATAATATCATCAACATAAATTTGTATCATCAGAAGATTACCTTTTTCATGAAGAATAAATAAGGTATTGTCAATTGCACCTCTTTTGAAACCATTTTTCAATAAATCGCTTTGTCCAGACGATATACCCAATGTGGATGCTTTTCATCAACGAAACCTGGTAGTTGTCTGACATATTCTGATCGCTTCAAGTCTAGCCACTGGAGCAAACGATTCATCAAAATCGACATCTGACTGGCAGTAGCCTTGTGCTACTAGTCTGGCCTTGTTTCTGATGACATGGCCATCTTCATCTACCTTGTTCCTGAAGACCCATCTTGTTCCAATTGGTTCTTTCTTTCCAACTGGGAAAGGAACCAGATACCAGACCTTGTTCCTTTCAAACTGGTGAAGCTCTTCTTGCATAGCGGTCACCCAGCTTGGATCTTCCATAGCCTCGTCAATCTTCTTTGGTTCCATCAATGATAGAAAACTAACATATAAGCATTGATTACTGGAGGCTCTTCTGGTCTGAACTCCTCTACTGGAGTCACCTATGATCTGATCAACAGGATGAGCTTTTGTCCATCTGGAGTACTGACCAGGATTGTTACTGACAACAATATCAGTGCAAGAATTCAGTTGAGTCTCCTCTGGAGTTGCTTCAGGAGGAGGATCTTCCCAGACTACTTCAGTATCTTCATCTGATTCATTTAAATCACGATTTGCATCAGAAATTCTTCATTTGAAGGCATTTCTTGAAGTACTGGTTCAGTTTGGAATTCTTCATAAGAAGACATTTCTGGTATATTCTCAACTGACACTGATACTGAGGGAGTAGTACGAACATCTGATCCAATATTAATTTCAGAGGGTAGTTTGAAAATAATATAAGGATAGAATGGAGTACCACTGGAGCGTTTCTTTTTCTGAACAGGTTCCAGATCAGGATGACTGGAAACTATGTCTTCTGAATCTTCTTTATTGTAGTTGATAGGATCAGATTCACAGAAGACAATTGGAGTTACTGGGGGAGTGTCAAGGGTTGGCTTCTTGTTGATTGCAGCATTTGATTCATCAAATGTGACATGAATTGACTCATGGACCTTCTCCAGTCTCTTGTTGTAGACTCTGAGGGCCTTGCGAATGGCTGAATAGCCTAAGAAATACCCTTCATCAGCTTTGGCATCAAATTTGCCTAACTGACTGGAGTCGTTTAGGATGTAAACTGGACATCCAAAAACGTGAAAATAACCAATATTTGGTTTTCTATTTCTTAAGACTTCATAGGCTATCTTTTTGTGTCGCTTCACATACACTGACCGGTTCTGGGTGTGGCAAGCAGTAGCAATTGCTTCAGCCCAGAAACTGGTAGACAGACCAGATTCAGCAAGCATACTCCTGGCAGCTTCTATCAGCGTTCGATTCTTCCTTTCCACCACTCCATTCTGTTCTGGAGAGCGGGCTGATGAGAAATTCTGGGAGATGCCAGTGTTAGTACAGAATGACTCCAGAGTTGCATTCTGGAATTCTGTTCCATTGTCACTTGTTAACTGACACACCTTTCGACTGTACTTGAGCTCAATTTGCTTGATAAGACTGATGATTTCAGCAGCAGCTTCACTTTTAGACCTGACAAAGATAACCCAACAATATCTGGAAAATTCATCTACTATTACCAGGGTATATCTTTTACCAGCACGAGTCTGAACATTCACTGGACCAAAGAGGTCCATATGAAGCATATGAAGAGGTTCAGATATGCTGAAATTCTGTCTGGTCTTGAAACTGGTACGTTTCTGCTTACCTATCTCACATCCTGGACATGGCCTTTCCTTTTTGAAGGAAACTGAAGGTATCCCATCTGCAGTTGTTTTCTGGACAACTTATTAATATTCTTGAAATTTAAATGGGATAACCTTTTGTGCCATAACTAGTTTGTGTCTTCATCAGCTTGAGTATAGAAACACTGCTCTGAAGGAGAGCTTTCCATATCCATCACGTACACATTCCCTTTTCTGGGAGCAATCAACACTACCTTCCAGTCCTTGTTGAATACGATACCCTGAGCAATATTGAATAAAACTTGATAGCCATCATCACACAGTTGGCTTACACTGATCAGGTTATATTTCAAACCATTCACAAATGCAACACGTCTGAACTTGACTTGTCCATTGTTCAGAACACCGTATCCCTCAGTCTTACCACAACCATCATTTCCAAAAGTAATGGAGGGTCCATCAGAAATGGTGAACTCCTCCAGCAGGGTCTTACATCCGGTCATCGTCCTGCCAGCAACACTGTCAAGATACCAGATATATTTCTTTCGATCGCCCTGCACATCCACCAGATATTATCAGTTAGATTTGGGAACCCATCGACTGATAGGTTCACTGGACCCTCCCTTATAGGTCCCTGGGGCAATCTGGTTTAGTTCACTTTCTTCAACAGTGGTCTTAGTTGAAAAGACCACTGGGGTTGATAGTTTTGAAACCTTTTTCTTTTTCTCAACTGGAGAAATAGATTTAACTTTCTTTGCAAAAGGTTTTGTATTTTGTCTAGGGCCAGATGAAGTACTCTCAATAAAGTTTAATCTTGCATTAAAACTTTGAAATTGACGAGTCAGTATTTGAATCTGGCTCTCTAACCTGGACAAAACATTTTTATCAGATGATACCTTAGCCTTTCCAGTTCTAGGCTTAGGTAGGGGATTAGTCTGAGGCAAAGGTTTATTCCGATAAAGCTCTTTAAATGGAGCAGTCATCTGGAATGCTCCAGTCTTAACCTCTGGGGATTGAACTGGGAAAATATTAGCCTTGGGAGTTACAGGCTCATCATAAACAGTGGTGGGCCTGAACCCCTTTGGTAATCGATCGATTACTGGTATTAATGATGCTACATGAGTATTTCCATCTAAATATGCACGTTTTTGAGCAGGAAATTGATTTACTCCAGCACCATATGGCTTTCTGGTTTCTAGCCATGATTTAATCACCAGTTTTTCTTTCTCTAAAATGACTTCAAGATCTTGTTTTCTTGAATCAATTGTTCAGTTACCAGAACCTGGGCTTGAAATGCAGTTCAATGTCTTGAAGTTCTTTCAATTTTGATTTTAAAACAGTTATTTCAGAAAAATCTGTTTCCAGACCATTTACACAGTCAGATCTAACAGTTTCAACAAATATTAAATCAGAATTAAGAGCTTCAGCGATGTCCAGTTTTAATTCTTGGTCAGTTGCAGTATCATAATCACTAACCTTTTTAATAACAATGTCCACCCATCGTCCAGATGTGACATCCTCATTCACCAGGTGCTCTTCGTCTGCCAGAGCCATGTAGCAGCAATCTCTTTCTTCTTCTTCATCAGCAGATGAATCATCAGAAGGAACCCACTTCTCTTTAGTTGTTGCGATCATGCACTTATTATTGTTTTCCATTTGTTGTGCCATGAGAGCAATCTGGGCCTTAAGCTTTTTATATTTCAATTTATAGCTATCATCAGGCTTATTATTTGAAGAAAATGGACCAGGCTTGGATACAAACTGGCTGGACCTACAATCTTTCATGAAATGACCCTTTTTGCCACACTTAAAGCATGTCAAATTGGTTTTATCAGTTGAAGAACTGGATGCAAATTGTCCAGATGGCCTATTTGCTCTTGCTTTGAAATGGTTAAACGTTTTAGCAATCATTACAATAAGGTCATCATCATCAGTTTCATCACAACAGTCTAGGGCGTTCACTGGACTAAAGAGGTCCATATGAAGCATATGAAGAGGTTCAGATATGCTGAAATTCTGTCTGGTCTTGAAACTGGTACGTTTCTGCTTACCTATCTCACATCCTGGACATGGCCTTTCCTTTTTGAAGGAAACTGAAGGTATCCCATCTGCAAGTTGTTTTCTGGACAACTTATTAATATTCTTGAAATTTAAATGGGATAACCTTTTGTGCCATAACTAGTTTGTGTCTTCATCAGCTTGAGTATAGAAACACTGCTCTGAAGGAGAGCTTTCCATATCCATCACGTACACATTCCCTTTTCTGGGAGCAATCAACACTACCTTCCAGTCCTTGTTGAATACGATACCCTGAGCAATATTGAATAAAACTTGATAGCCATCATCACACAGTTGGCTTACACTGATCAGGTTATATTTCAAACCATTCACAAATGCAACACGTCTGAACTTGACTTGTCCATTGTTCAGAACACCGTATCCCTCAGTCTTACCACAACCATCATTTCCAAAAGTAATGGAGGGTCCATCAGAAATGGTGAACTCCTCCAGCAGGGTCTTACATCCGGTCATCGTCCTGCCAGCAACACTGTCAAGATACCAGATATATTTCTTTCGATCGCCCTGCACACCCACCAGATATTATCAGTTAGATTTGGGAACCCATCGACTGATGGGTTCACTGGACCCTCCCTTATAGGTCCCTGGGGCAATCTGGTTTAGTTCACTTTCTTCAACAGTGGTCTTAGTTGAAAAGACCACTGGGGTTGATAGTTTTGAAACCTTTTTCTTTTTCTCAACTGGAGAAATAGATTTAACTTTCTTTGCAAAAGGTTTTGTATTTTGTCTAGGGCCAGATGAAGTACTCTCAATAAAGTTTAATCTTGCATTAAAACTTTGAAATTGACGAGTCAGTATTTGAATCTGGCTCTCTAACCTGGACAAAACATTTTTATCAGATGATACCTTAGCCTTTCCAGTTCTAGGCTTAGGTAGGGGATTAGTCTGAGGCAAAGGTTTATTCCGATAAATCTTTAAATGGAGCAGTCATCTGGAATGCTCCAGTCTTAACCTCTGGGGATTGAACTGGGAAAATATTAGCCTTGGGAGTTACAGGCTCATCATAAACAGTGGTGGGCCTGAACCCCTTTGGTAATCGATCGATTACTGGTATTAATGATGCTACATGAGTATTTCCATCTAAATATGCACGTTTTTGAGCAGGAAATTGATTTACTCCAGCACCATATGGCTTTCTGGTTTCTAGCCATGATTTAATCACCAGTTTTTCTTTCTCTAAAATGACTTCAAGATCTTGTTTATCTTGAATCAATTGTTCAGTTACCAGAACCTGGGCTTGAAATGCCAGTTCAATGTCTTGAAGTTCTTTCAATTTTGATTTTAAAACAGTTATTTCAAAAAAATCTGTTTCTAGACCATTTACATAGTCAGATCTAACAGTTTCAACAAATATTAAATCAGAATTAAGAGCTTCAGCGATGTCCAGTTTTAATTCTTGGTCAGTTGCAGTATCATAATCACTAACCTTTTTAATAACAATGTCCACCCATCGTCCAGATGTGACATCCTCCTTCACCAGGTGCTCTTCGTCTGCCAGAGCCATGTAGCAGCAATCTCTTTCTTCTTCTTCATCAGCAGATGAATCATCAGAAGGAACCCACTTCTCTTTAGTTGTTGCGATCATGCACTTATTATTGTTTTCCATTTGTTGTGCCATGAGAGCAATCTGGGCCTTAAGCTTTTTATATTTCAATTTATAGCTATCATCAGGCTTATTATTTGAAGAAAATGGACCAGGCTTGGATACAAACTGGCTGGACCTGCAATCTTTCATGAAATGACCCTTTTTGCCACACTTAAAGCATGTCAAATTGGTTTTATCAGTTGAAGAACTGGATGCAAATTGTCCAGATGGCCTATTTGCTCTTGCTTTGAAATGGTTAAACGTTTTAGCAATCATTACAATAAGGTCATCATCATCAGTTTCATCACAACAGTCTGGAGAGATTTGACTGGACTCTCTAGAATCCATGAGTTCAGACACCATCTTCTTCATAGAAAATACATTCTCAGAAGATATCAGTGTTGTACTTTGTGGTTCAGTATGACTAACCACATTAGGACTACTGGAGGCATGGTTATAAGCATCTTGTTCTGCCACCACTCTCTGAGCTTGATTTTCTTCAGTGTACCTGAAAGCTCCATATAAAGTTGAGAGAGTATGTGTGTGCAGAGTTTTACCTTGTCGTAAGACCAGGATCATGTGAGACCATTTGGTGGGCAGAATATCACAAAATTTCTCCAGAAGTATATCCTTGTCCTTCTCAACCCCAAGACCTCCCAACTGGTTTATGATACTCATAAATCTGGTGTAAGTACCAGTGAGAGACTCATTAGGCTGAGCAAAAAATGACTCATACTTCTTGTTTAAGGAGACCTTTCTGGTGACAATGGTGTCATCTCCTCCTTCATGCTGGTTTAGAAGTTCATCCCACATGGTTTTAGCACTAGGAAAAAGAACTAGTGTGGGAATTAGGGTTTCTGGAACGGCCCCGAGGATCATGTTTTTGAGAAGGGTGTCTAGATTCACCAATCTCCTCTCCTCTTCAGACCAATGTTCCTCCCTCTTTTCCCTTCCTCTTCTAGATCCAGAAGGATCAAGAAGGGGATTGAGAGGTGATGTGGGGACATAAGGTCCTTCATTTAAGATTTTCATCATATTCCTCTCAATACCAGTGATATGCAATATCATCCTAGCCTTCCACGTACCAAATTCATCACTATTCCCACTGAATTTAGGAACAGGATTATTTGAATAGTGCACATGCACGTGTGGAGAAGCAGGAGTAGGAGGAGGAGGTGGTGGATTAGTGTTATTAACAATAGGTGGTTCATTATTTTGATCATTAACATTAACATTAGGATCAGGACCAAAATTAAAACTTCCTTGTGTATTTTCAGGGGTGGCCATCAAAGAAGCAGATCTAGGCAATGTTTAGTCTTCTGCTCTGATACCAAATGTGAGGTCCCAAATACGATGGTTAACCCCGAAAGTGTAAAATACAACAAGTCTAATAATCACTAGAATGGACTAGTATTACTTAAATATAAATGCAAGTATATAAATAAAGTAATACATGACTTAAAGCAATAAACAAGTAAAGTGAACATAATGTATTTTTCAAGGTGTATTTTATTTATGATGTTAAATAAAATACAAATAAGTATGTATCCTAACAACCTATGAATTACAAATGATCTATATTTGTCAAATAACTCTTTTGGATCGAGATACTTAAAGTTGTGAAGTATCCCTGTTTAAGATCGAGAGTATTTAGACAAATTCACTCTAATGCTAAATGTATGCTTTAAAGTAATTTTCTCAAAGAAATGACTTTGTATTTATAGACAACAAAATTCACCAGTGAATTTTGTGTCGTACAAATATGGTTGCATGCATTTAATGAACCGACAAGAACATTAAATGCATTGGTTAAGGTACAAGGATAAAGTCACATCAATATGACTTTATTCTTTTAACCAACCACCTTTACACACGTATAAACTTTGGTAAAGAACAAGTGGAATGTCCTTTGGAAAGTGTGTAAAGGCAAAAGTCAATTACTCGATATCAGTGTTCAGACTTGTAAGGTCTAGAACACTGACAATCCTCTAGTGTACAGATCTGGTAAGACTTCCAGTGGACTCCGCCATTTGTCAGTCTTCTTTATTCTGACTTCAGTCTTTGACTTCAGTGAGAACGTCTTCAGTAGAGTAGATCTGGAATGGGGTGAAGTCCAGTGAGCTAATCTGGAGAATACTCCAGATTTCCTATACAAGTATTTTCTCACTGGTCTTCCATTATTTCTGAACAAATCTTCAGAGGGACTCCAGATTCCAAGTCTGGAGTAGGTCCAGTAATATACCATTTCTGGACAGATCTTCAGTAAGGCTCCAGTAGTCGAGTCTGGAGCGAGTCCAGTAAATCTGGACCAAACATGATTTAATAACCAGTTTTTATTTCTCTAAAATGACTTCAAGATCTTGTTTTTCTTGAATCAGTTATTCAGTTACCAGAACTTGGGCTTGAAATGCCAGTTCAATATCTTGAAGTTCCTTTAATTTTGATTTTAAAACTGTAATTTCAGAAAAATCTGTTTCTAGACCATTTACAAAGTCAGATCTAACAGTTTCAACAAAGATTAAATCAGAATTAAGAGCTTCAGCAATGTCCAATTTTAGTTCAGAGTCAGTTTCAACATCATAATCACTGACCTTTTTTATAACAATGTCCACCCATCTTCCAGATGTGACATCTTCCTTCACCAGGTGCTCTTCGTCTGCCAGAGCCATGTAACAGCAATCTCTTTCCTCTTCTTCATCAGCAGATGAATCATCAGAAGGAACCCATTTCTCTTCAGTTGTTGCAATCATGCACTTATTATTTTCCATTTGTTGTGCCATGAGAGCAATTTGAGCCTTAAGCTTTTATATTTAGATTTATAGCTATCATCAGGCTTTTTATTAGAAGTAAATGGACCAGGCTGGGATACAAACTGACTGGACTTGCAATCTTTCATGAAATGTGTAACAACCCTCAGAATCCCGACTAGGATAATTTACTTGACTTGTCTAGACAATTATCCCTAGAGGTTTATTAAGAGAATTGACCTCCTAGACATTTAAGGCATAGTGATAATTGCCCTCTAGTTCAATGAAATACCGTAAATGACTAGCTATCTTAGAAATGCCATAAACAATAACAATAATCATTCAAGACAATCCCAATCTATAAACTAGTTCTAATTGAACTTGATGAAATGTCAATAAACCAAAAACTTTATTTCGAGAAGTTAAGTCATATAAATAATAATGTGAGTCTCACAAGTTGAGATAACAATCAAAATTCTTATAAAAGTCCAACAAATTGAATCATCAAGCCAACTAAATAATAATTGGTCATGGAAATACCATGAGCATCTTAAAAATATTTATAACTCCTTAAGTACATGAAAATGCTTGAATAATAATAAACATATATGAACATGTCTAATATAAAAACAAGATTATAAATAAATGGATCAAGTAACAATTTTAAAATGCAAATGTATATGTATATATACATATATACACGGCCACATACATAGATACATATACAAGAACAAGTAATTAACTTACACTATAAATAAATACAAACTACTCTTACAAAATATATATATACATAACCTATGCATATATACACATCTACATACACTAATTATATATAATTTAAACAAAAATCCCCCTCCAAACCCACTCCCAAAACCGGCCTCCCCTCTCCCCCATACACTTCCCCCAATCAAATTACATCCTTCCTTTATACTCCCCATATACTCTTACACCTAAACCCTTAACACTCCTCATTACTCTCTTACACTCCCAACACACACACAAACACATCTTTCACTCTCAAAACTCTTTCTCTTCTTCCTTTTTCTCTCTTCATTTCGGCTCAAAGAAACAAGAAAAACAAAGACAAAAATCAAATCTAAACAAAGATAATAATAAAGGGTTGTTAAGGATTAATCAAGGGTTGATTCAAGTAAGGTTTAAGAGTTATTTTAAGCTTGAAATAAGGGTTGTTTGGAGCCATAAAGGTCACGAAAAATCTGCCCAAAATCATCTTCAAAACCAAGTTCTTCAAGGGTATAAATCTTCATCTCTTTACTAGATCTATCTTGTTCTTGCTTATTTTTCAGAGATCTTATCAAAAGTTTATGTTTTCTTCTTGTTTTCTTTGTAATATACACTTGATGAAGGCAAGTTGATAGGATCTTTCTCCTCATGCATATGCATGTCAAAATCTATGAGAAAGATCCAAGGATTCAACAAGTTTAAGACCCAAAAGTGTTGTTATAGATTAGTAGCTTTTAAAGTGATTTTCCTTTTCATAGATCTATATGTTTTTGTATATTTTGAAGAATATATTTCTGAGATTTTTCATTAAAAAGATGTTTTTATGTTGTTGAAAGTTAGATCTATAAAGATTGGTATTGAAAATTGTTGATTTGAATGAATGCATGTTAGATCTAAGAAAGTTGAATCTTGTTGTTGGATTATGAGATGGATGGACTTGTATTAAGTGAAAAATATGTTAAAAGAAGTATAATAATCTGGAAATTTGATGTTGAGAGATATAAAAATAAAGTATTAATCTTGTAAATGATGAACTCAAGTGTTAATAAAGCAAGAATGGTCATTGGTGAGTTGTTTGGACCCAAATACCTTCTGACAGAATCATTCTCCTGTCTTTGGACGGATAAACTGAACATGTGAGGACCGTTTCAAGCAAAACTTTCAAAATAAAAGTTGTAGATAAAAGAGTTAAGTTTAACCTCCAACTGGAATCACTCAAAAATATTAAACCAAACCAAAGATATGATTTTTCTACCAAAAGTGGTCAAAACTGGATTTTTGTCTTAATGTTGAGTCAACTTTGACGATTTTTAATTTCTTAACTAATAGGTTTCAGAAGTTTAAACTTGGTGTGAACTGAGTTCAAAGTGTTCCTAACTTAAAATAAAATTGGGAGATTTTTCTTAAATGTTCATCATAGAAATCTTTTATAAAATATTTTGAGTCGCACAGCAGCTCTTGTTCTGCCCAGTTTTGGTTTGGTAATTTTTAGAGGTAGTAAACAATGTCTAAAAATTTAGAAAAAATTCACATATATGTCTCTGTATAAAAATCACCAATGTCCAAATAATTCAACTCAACCAAGAATGACTACTCAACATTTTATGAAAATAAGTGTTAAAACAGAAAATTCCAAGTAAAAGTTCTTCACAACAAAATAAGCTAAAAGTCACTAGATTGCAACTCTAACCAACTCCAACAATCTCGTAACAAAAAGTATTATAAACCTACTGAGAATATGTCAAATAAAAGTTATAAAACTTAACTTGGTTATTAAATGGCAAAGACAAGCCTACAAATCACTAATTCGGTTCATATAAGCACTAACCGAAAGCTTTAATTTGCACTTATCACACCACCACCACTATCACGACTTAAGACACCAAAATATAATGAACATTCTGGAAATAATGAAATAAGGATGAAAATCCATTTTGACGCATTTGAATTGCTTGGAAAATGAGGCTAAAATCACTATTTCGGTAAACGATTTATAAGCTTAGAATCCTCAAAATGAGCAAGACACAAGAGAGGTTGAATTGATGATTTTTCCCATGATAAAAGTTGCCTAAAATGCCTGGGATTTTTAGCCAAAAAGTTATGTGGTGATTTCTAAGAATTTCTATTAATTATTAAATTTAAATGATAATTAAAAAGGTAAATAAATAAATTATATAAATCATGAAATTGGTTAAATAATCACAACCAATGATGAAAGTGACTAAAACCTACTGGAGTAAAATCATTTCAAGTCAAAGAACAAATGTCATATAATTTATAAATAATTAAGTAAATTTAAATGATAATTAAAAAGGTAAATAAATAAATAAATAAATTATATAAATCATGAAATTGGTTAAATAATCACAACCAATGATGAAAGTGACTAAAACCTACTGGAGTAAAATCATTTCAAGTCAAAGAACAAATGTCATATAATTTAGAAATAATTAAGTAAGTGAAAATCACCAATTAATAACTATTTTTAAATTAATAGAAAATTTTCATAAATAAATATATATATCACAATATTTTAAGTTAAAAAGCATAATAATCAGAATATAACCCAAATATAATTAGCCACAAATTATAAAGGCAAGTGAGGTACTTAAAAGTATTTTTAAAGAATTATTTGGTTAATAAATCAAGAAAATGAATAAATAATTAATTAAATAATATTAAATTAAATAAATAGTTATAAATCAGAAAGTATTCATAAATATTAATATTATGAAGTTACTAATGTCAAATATTATAATCAAGCAAAGCACACAATGGGAACCATGATAATCAAAGGCAAGTTACCGAAATTCTAACAACTTATAACTACATGTATAATGAAAGTGACCCTTTTACACCAACACTCTCTACAACCAAAAAGATGCAAATATTAACAATATACTTGGATCCAAAATTTATGACAACATAATGAAAGTGGCATTTCTTAGTGATGGCTTAGGATAGGAACTTACGTATATTAGTCCTATCGTAGGGATAGTCTTGGCTTGGAATGTGATTGAGGAATATGACGGATATATGATCAAGGAAGCGATAGATGGGAAGTACCCATTTTGGATAAGTGAATATAATATGCGGCATATCAAGGTGAGTCATAGCCCCCTTTCAAACTCTTTTATATGTTTTACTTGCGGGGTGAAAAGCATGGTTAATTAAAATGACTTTCTCTTATGAAATGATTCTTTGAAATAATGATAATGATATGGGAATTATATTGTATGTTCAACGTGTTATATGTTATATGATGAGCTTGAGTACTGTCAAACGGTGGTCCCCTGTACACTATTATTAACTCATTTGAGGCCTGTAGTTAGAGGGTTGCGCAACTAGGATTTGTCCCTCATCCACTATTATAGGTAACGGTGGGATGTTTGGTCTGCCTTTGTGGCCACCTTCATTGCCAGTCCGGCCTCGCGGTGCTCTAACTACTATATATTTATGGTCGTCTCCATGGCACGACCCTTGGTTATCTTTATGCACGTGATTGACAGCATGTGCTTATCATTATCTTATCTTTTGGGACTATATATATTTGATTATTGGGACATAACCGGTCTTAGTAGTGGCTCAAGATCTATCTCATCAAATTATGTCATGGTAGTCTTACCATTGACCAAGTGGTATTGATATTATTATGGATGGAAATTGTGGACTGAACATACGGTTTGGGTATTGGACCTTATATGGAATCATTGAAAGTTGTTGAAATTTGCAATATTGAAGTATTGATGACCAAATGGTTTTGGTATGATGAATGATTAATCGATTGATATATGTTTCTCTCATGATAAATGTGACAAATGAGAACTTTATAATTTACCATGGATTTCTCAACTATTTTGAAATGGATATGTAATGAGATTTACTTGCAAACCTATGACACTTTTTCTTCATGCTTTTCAGGAATTAGCGTAAGCTTTGAGGAATTATATGCATCATGATTATTTGTATTGCACTCTGGAGTCAAAGATCAAACCTTGTGACGGGCAATGGAATTCGCCTTGATCATTGTAGTATATCATCTCATGTATTTGTTATTTGTTTCGTGGACTCAATATCCAAGTAACACCCCGAGCCGAGGCTCGAAATATCACGGAAATCATATAGCACAAGGTGGAATTACAATAGAACAAGACTAAATGCAAATAAAGGATTCAGTGAATCCTTACAGAACGATAAACAAGTATCAAATTACATAAAGGACAAGTCATCATCAAAGATTACAATAGAACATCAATAGATGGCTAACGATTCTAAGTACAATGCAAAAGAAGGCAAATGGATCCTTGATCCATATAAGTCCAAGTCCGGGTTCAACAGCAAGCTAACAAATCGATCCTACTTCATGCCTTGGAATAACTTGGTTACCTGAAAAGTGTACTAAGCATAGTCAACACAAGGTTGGTGAGTTCGTAGTAATGGTTCGTAAAGAACCCACGAATAATAATCACAATATACGAATAGAGGCTAGGCATGACTTACAGCGAGCCTCTAAGCAACACAATATCGTCCAACAACAAGATTACACAAGACTAGTAAATGTGTGATGAGAATGCACAAATGATATATGAATCAAAGTAAGTGCCAATGCATGAATAAGCCAACATGCCTATCCTATGCGTGAACTCCGTCACCTATGCAACGATACCCTTCTGTCATCTCAATGAACAAGGCTGTATCTCAAAATCATCGAGATATATATGTCTATATACTCGGGGTCACGTTCTACATCCAAAATGGGTGCATACATCTATGCACCAGGATGTCGGCAATCCCCTGCCGAGGCTCATCAACGATGTATGCAATGCTTACAATCAAATGTAAATGCATAAATCATAAACCAACAATCAATATACGATGCACCTGTGCCATCAATCAATATACGATGAACCTGTGCCAACAATCAATATTCATCCAACATAAGCCAACTATCAACATTCATCCAACATAAGCCAACTATCAACATTCATCAATCATGAACCACTATTCACAATTTAAACCAACTATACGTACATATACTTCAGAGGATTCTACTTTCTTCAAGTTCCAGATGCTTATATATAGGGTCACCCGCAGCCTTCCCACCACATCTAAAACTCAATGAAGGCATAACCGACTTCCATGTATGTACGTCTATCCTAATGTAAAAGTAATACTTGACTAAAACATAACCCAAGTCAATCAAACGAAAAGAACCGTCACATCAATCCAACAATCAAGTCAAACAATCAATATATCAATAAACACAAAAGCATAATCAACCTCAAACACAAGTCTATCGTACAACAAATCATACGACTCTACAATGCACGTCATGTTCTATCTTAATCACAATATGTAACCAAAGTTTACCGCATAATCAACAAATCACTCAAACAATGAAGCACGTATGTTTACACTTTTCAGCCCGAATCTCTATTGAGTAGGGAACTACGGAACTCACCTGATCGGCAAAGAAGTTAAGTTTGATATAAAGTCGTGTTACAGTCGTTCAATGATCACTTCCTGTCCAACACCTAAATATCAATCATATACATTAATATTTATATCCACATATATACACATACTCCATTTTGCTTGCCAAAACCCTAATTAGGTTTTAGCTTATTACAAGGTCTCAACCAACTACTAAGTCTCGACACGGTAACTAATACGGCCAAGAGTAAGTTTGAACCCGACGAACGTCGTTTAAGAATAATCCCGAGTCGTTAATTAATTTATGTCCATTTATGTATTTCTATATATATATATATATATATATCACTTGAGGTTACAAAATCTAGCTAGGGTTTCATAAGCGTTTCAAAGGTTAATGTGACTTCCAAGACTCAATACCTCATTAACGAAGTTGTGTGGTGGTTCGGATCGAAGCCCGGTACGAGTCTAGAGTTCTGAAAGTCCAAAAAGGAAAAGACAACACAGCACCACCGTAACCTACGGTGGTGTCCACCGTAGGCTACGGCTGTTCATGGATGAAGGGGCGTAAGATACAGTTCATACAGGCGTAAGGTACGGCAGCTAAGAATGAACAGGCGTAAGGTACGGCAGTTCCACCGTAGCTTACGGTGGCCTGCAATCGATGGATTTAGGCGTAACATGCAGCGTAAACAGGAAGTTTCAACGTAAGATAAATTCGTAGCGTAAGCTACGCCCAACCTGGACGTAACCTACGCCCAGCCTACACTCAACCAGCGTAACCTACGCCTGGGAGGGGCGTAAGGTACGCCGGCTGCCAGGCAGCTCAAGAACAGCAGCAGCAGGAGTAGATTAGCTCGACCAAAACCCTAAAATTTCACCCCCAAGAACCCTAATTCGACTTATGAAGTTATGTTTACAAACATAAATACACTTAACCCACCATTTAAAATCCATTCCAAACACCAATTAATCCTCTAAAAATCATCTTGACCCATTTAAAGCTTATAAACCCTAAACTGGCCTTTGACCCGATTTTGACCCACAAAACCAAGGGTTTGACTTAGAATATGATTATAGACATGAAATGATAATTATAAGTCGAAGTTTACTTACCAAAATCACCACTAAAGGTTTAAAACCCGAAATGAGCTAGAGATGAGATTTTCTTGCACTTGAGACTTCAAATTCTTGATATGATGATAAGGTGTTGATGATGATTATTATTCTATCTCTAATTTAAGTTAAACAACCAAAAGATACAAGAATTTAGGAGAGAAAGGAGTTCTTGCTTTTATTGCTAGAGAGATAAGAGAAAGAGATAGAGAAAGATATGTGTGGTGAAATGAGGAGACAGGGGGGGGGGGCTGGTCATTAGCTAGGCCGATGGGTCATGGGTAGCCCATGGGTCGACCCGTTTACACTTAACTAGATTATTCACACATTGACTCGCACGTTTCGCATAATAAATTGTCATCCCAACCCGTCGAGCATATTATAATTCATTTAGTCACCAAATGGACTCAAAGGTATCATTAAGTACGAAGGTTAGTCAAATTACACATAAGGTTGGACGGGTCAAAAATAGTGGATGTTACACAATATCCAAGTATGGTAGACGTATTGTACTTGGGAATTGGTTCACATGCTTGTGCATTGTAAAATTATTTTTATCAAATAAAGCTATGGTGAATGTAATCTATTATCCTTTGTTTCGAATACTCGACTTTCTGTACATCTCATCGTTCCGCCGTAGTTGGGGTGTTACAAAATGACCTTTTCTGCCACACTTAAAGCATGTCAGATTGGTTTTATCAGTAGAAGAACTGGATGCAAATTGTCCAGATGGCCTATTTGCTCTTGCTTTGAAACGGTTAAACGTTTTAGCAATCATTGCAACAAGGTCATCATTTTCAGATTCATCACAGTCTGGAGAGATAAGACTAGATTCTCCAGATTCCATGAATTCAGACACCATCTTCTTCATAGAAAATACATTCTCAGAAGATATTAGTGTTGTACCTTGTGGTTCAGTATGACTAACCACACTAGAACTACTGGAGGCATGGTTATAGGCATCTTGTTCTGCCACAACTCTCTGAGCTTGATTTTCTTTAGTGTATCTGAAAGCTCCATATAAAGTTGAAAGAGTGTGAGTGTGCAGAGTTTTACCTTGTCTTAAGATCAGGATCATGTGAGACCATTTGGTGGGTAGAATATCACAAAATTTCTCCAGAAGTATATCATTGTCTTTCTCAACCCCCAGTCCTCTCAACTGGTTAATGATGCTCATAAATCTGGTGTAAGTACCAGTGAGAGACTCATTGGGCTGAGCAAAAAATGACTCACACCTCTTGTTTAAGGAGACCTTTCTGGTGACAATGGTGTCATCTCCTCCTTCATACTGGTTCACTAGTTCATCCCACATGGTTTTAGCACTGGGAAAAAGAACTAGTGTGGGAATTAGGGTTTCTGGAATAGCCCCGAGGATCATGTTTTTGAGAAGGGTATCTAGATTTACCAATCTCCTCTCCTCTTCAGACCAATGTTCCTCCCTCTTTTCCCCCTCTTCTAGATCCAGTTGGATCAAGAAGAGCATTGAGAGGTGATGTGGGGATGTAAGGTCCTTCATTTAAGATTTTCATCATATTTCTCTCAATACCAGTGATATGCAATATCATCCTAGCTTTCCACGTACCAAATTCATCACTATTCCCACTGAATTTAGGAACAGGATTGTTTGAGTAGTGCACATGCACATGTGGAGAAGCAGGAGTAGGAGGAGGAGGTGGTGGATTAGTGTTATTGACAGGTGGTTCATTATTTTGATCATTAACATTAGGATCAGAACCAAGATTAAAACCTCCTTATGTATTTTCTGGGTTGGCCATCAAAGAAGCAGATCTAGGAAAGTTTGTTTAGCCTTCTGCTCTGATACCAATTGTAGAGTCCCTAACTTGATGGTTTAACCCAATAATGTAAAATACAACAAGTCTAATAAGCACTAGATTGGACTAGTATTACTTGAATATAAATGCAAGTATATAAACAAAGTAATACCGGACTTAAAGTAAAGGTGGAACACAATGTAATTTTTCAAGTGTATTTTATTTATGATGTTAAATAAAATACAAGGTTGTGCGGAATCAAGATAATACAAATATGTAAGTATCCTAACAACCTATGAATTACAAATGAAGTTGTGAAGTATCCTTGTTACGATCGAGATACTTAAAGTTGTGAAGTATCCCTGTTACGATCGAGATACTTAAAGTTGTGAAGTATCCCTGTTACGATCGAGAGTATTTAGACAAATTCACCTTTAATTTCTAAAAGTAATTTTAACAAGGAAATGACTTTGTATTTATAGGCAAACAAATTCACCAGTGAATTTGTGCCGTACAAATATGGTTGCATGCATTTAATGAACCGACAAGGTCATTAAATGCATTGGTTAAAGTATAAGGATAAAGTCACATCAATATGACTTTATTCTTTTAACCAACTACCTTTACACACGTATGTACTGTAACAATTGTTATTTTTGGTCCATTAATTATCGAAAATAATAAAGGCCAACTTTATAAATTTATGAAAGACTTTGAGTACTTATGTTTGCCTTTATATATATGTACGTGCTAGGCTAATAACAATATGATAATGAATTGAAACTGGATTGATATGATCAGGCCCATATGGGAGGCCATTTTTATTGTGACTATATTTTGTATGGAATTTATATTACCGATATGATTTTTGCTCACATTCTGTTCATGTGATTGGGCTAAATGAAATATGAGGATGGATTCTATGTCTTGATTGGGCTACTGTGTGAGTCCCTTAATTAACGAGATGGTTAACCAATAGAAAGTGTAAAATACAACAAGTCTAATAAGCACTAGATTGGACTAGTATTACTTGAATATAAATGCAAGTATATAAACAAAGTAATACAAGACTTAAAGCAATAAACAAATAAAGTGGACCATTATGTATGTTTCATGGGTATTTTATTTATTGATGTGTAAATAAAATACAAGGTTGTGCGGAATCAAGATAACACAATTAAGTGAGTATCCTAACAACCTATGATTACAATATGATCTATGTTTGTCAAATAACTCTTTGGGATCGAGATACTTAAAGTTGTGAAGTATCCCTGTTTAAGATCGAGAGTATTTGGACAAATTCACTTATATGCAAAAGGAATGCTTAAAAGTATTTTTGTTCAAGGAATGACTTAGTATTTATAGACAACAAATTCACCAGTGAATTTGTGTCGTACAAATATGGTTGGCATACATTTAATGATCCGACAAGAACATTAAATGTATTGGATAAGAATAAGGATAAAGTCACATCAAGTGCAAGTGTATCCTATTATCCAACCACCTTAACACACGTTTACTTTGTTAAAGAACAAGTGGATTGTTCTTTGGAAAGTGTGTTAAAGGCTAAAGTCAATCCTCGATATTAGTGTTCAGACTTGCAGGATCTAGAACACTAACAATCCTCCAGTGTGCAGATCTGGTAAGACTTTCCAGTGGACTCCGCCATTTGTTAAGTCTTCTTCCTTCAGACTTCAGTCTTTGACTTCAGTCAGAATGTCTTCAGTAGAATAGATCTGGACTGGGGTGAAGTCTTCAGTGAGCTAATCTAGAGAATGCTCCAGATTACCTGTACAAGTAAATGCTCACTAGTCTTCAATTATTTCTGGATAAATCTTTAGAGGGACTCCAGATTCCAAGTCTGGAGTAGGTCCAGTAGAATATGTTTTCTGGTCAGATCTTCAGTGAGGCTCCAGTAGTCGGTCTGGAGCGAGACCAGCAAAACAAGTTTCTTAACAAACCTAACTAAGGTTCCAGTAGTCCAGTCTGGAGCCAGTCCAGTAAGTCTGGACTAAATCTGGACCTAACAAATTCCCCCTATTTGTTTAGAAATAATGCAAGTATTTTTCAGACTTATAGATATACAAATTTGTATGTCTGGAAAACACTTGGTCGATTTAAGTCTAATCTAAGTTACTGGAAAACACTTTATAGATCATGAGTGTTTTCAGTTTCATCTTTTAAGTTCTAACTTAGACTAAATCTGGTCATTCTACTTGTAAATATAAAAACTTGTAACTATTATTACTTTCATCAAAAAGGAAAATAATTACAACTTTCATAAACAAATAATTACAACAAGTACAATGTGGTAAAAGATTCAGGCCCTTCTTCTTGATGAATGCCCTGGTGCATCTTCAGTGGCCTTCCTCTTTGGAGATGATAATGGAACAGACACTGGTGGTCTCAGACCCAACACAGCTTCCATTTCTTGGATTCTCTTCCAGACTTTCTCAATCCTCTTCATAAAGGCTTTCACATCTGGAGAGAGATCAGTCTTACCTTTGAAAGTTAATCCAATCTCCTTTAGTTCAGTCCATCCAAATGCTTGGACTGAAGTATCCTTCCTCTCATCTGTAAAGTTACCCTCTCTGGTCAACTTCACATTAAACCTGGTCATACCTTGATGATGTTCAGCCAATGTGATTTCAGCATTAATAATTCTTCTTGTATTGGCCCTGAACGTCATCATTTCTTCAAACTTAGCCCTTTGCTTTGCCAACTGGACCATCTCTTCAGTATCCTGGATACACCACTCTGCTGTCCTTCAGTGGACTGGTATTCTTGTCTATTGATTCTATGAGTGGTATCCAGAGGAATAAAGGTGCTCAGATCACCATCTTTAATTTCTTTCAGTTGCTTGGCTGTTAGCTTGGGTAGACCAGTTATCCTCTTTCTGTATTCCAGTTCCAGAGCACCAGCATTTTTTCTGATCTTTTTCTGGAGGCTTACCAGCTCCTCCTTTCTCTGTCTGATCAACTCTGGAATGGTTACACCATATATCAACGAGTCATATACCTGCTCTTCTTCAGCATAGAACGAGCGTATATGGACATCGTCCAGTGCATCAAGACATTGTTGAACTCTGGGATCCTCCTTCATCCTTTTGAAAACTTCAATGTTGTTAGAAATCCAAAAATAGTGATAAATTGTAATTAAGATTAGAAGACATTCTTGTTGTTAAGTCATTGATAGATGATTACTAAGGTTGAGGGGCTAATTGTGATAATTAGCATAGTTGTATTGTTAGACTATATATAGCCCTCATACCTTAGAAATCATAACAAGGACATAACAAACAATTCATTCCTAACACAATTAATTCCAATCTTTCAGTTTAATCGATCTTTCTCTCTCAAAACACACACACACACACCAAGAACACACACTAGGAAACCGCCATTGTTAGATTGAATTCAGAGCTAAAATCGTGTTATAACAAGTGGTATCAGAGATTCCATTTTGATTTTGGTAGATTCAATCTTTTTCTCAGTTTCTGAATCAAAAATATATTCTCCCTCCATGAATTTATCAAAATCAACCTTCGTGAAATCTTTTGAAAAAGTAAATTTCAATGGAGATTGATTAATTTTAGATTTATTTGAAAATTTTGAGAAATCAGGAATCTTGGTGTCCAACTTCACATTATGGGTAGTCACAGAAATTAGGTCAACTTGAACTGACACATCTTTGGTCTCACAAGAAAATTGAGTAGACGTATCAACACCTATACTAGCACTAGGCTTAGGGTGAACAACTAACTCATCAACATCGTTGCATGTGAAAAACCTATAGAAGTACCATATCAAAACTAAACTATGTGCAAGTTCTTCATCAGAAAGATCAGATTGCACACAATCATCAGCTATAAAAGTAGCAGTATTTTGACAAGTACATTCAAGAGAATCAGTCAAGGTCTGGGTAGAGGTATTGGTGGATGAATCACAAGTAGTTTGGGTAGAATTTTCTACTGTGTCACTTTGGTCAGTTTGAGTAGAAACATTCTCACAAACTTTCTTAGTATTAACAACAATACATTTATCCTCTGGATTTGGACTTTGAGACTTGAGATGATTGATAACTGTTTGTTGAGATTCCACCTTTTGTTGTAAATCTTCTATTTGCTTTTCCAAAAATGTGGTTGGAAAATACATTTTAGTTGATTTAGGTGAAGTACCAACAGATTCTTGGTTTTGAAAATTTGATTCAATTTCTTCCAATTTGAAAATTGAAGATTGCTTTGTTTTGTATGAATCATTGATTGCATCATAATTAACCAAAAAATCTTGATTAGGTATTCTCTCAACTTCATCAGTCTCAAATTCGTCATCTAATGGACGAATAAATTGTTGTATCATACCAAGGCGAAGAAATTTTTCATCATACAGGGGTTCGATTTCCTCTTTGGCCTTTTGTAATGGTGTGATATTCTCAAATCCCAACCCGAGAAGAAGTTCTGTTTTGTCAATCTTTGACTTGTTAAAATAGGCAGTGAAATTCAAGAGAGGATTTTGTTCAACTTTATATAACTTTTCTTGATAGAAAAGTATATTCTTTTTAAATTCCTCAACTTGTTTTTCAAGATTCTCAATCTCAATGCCTTTTAGAAAACAATTATGATTTAAGTCAGAAATCTTCCTTTCGAGTTCAACATTGTTCGGTTTAGCTTCTTGGAGCTTCTTATTGAGAATATCAATGTCCATTTGTCTCGCATTTGCCCGAAGCCATTCATTGGTCTTTTGAATTTCAAGATCTTGATTGGCTTTTTCAAGATCATGAATGGTCTTTTCAAGATTTTGACATCTTAGTAATAACTTAGAATCAGGAGTGACATTCATTTCACATTCTTTAACCAACATTTTGTCTTTGTATGCTTGAAAATCTTGTTTAATAGTATCATGTTCAAAAAGTAATTTTGAGTGTTCTTCAAGAAGATTTGAAAATTCACTTTTTGAAAATGAAATACTATTTTTCAATTTTTTGTTTTTGTTGGCTAAAGAATTGATATGATTTGTTAATTTAGATAAAGCTAATCTACAAGACTCTTTATCCTTAATCAAAGAAAAAGTAGAGTCGAGATTTACCTCATCATCTGGGTATTCATCATCAGTGCTTTCTGCTTCAAGGACTTTGTTCTTGGCTAATCTCGCCATATAGCAAACATTAGCGGAGAGATCTTGATCTTCATCATCAGTGAGCAACAGCCATTTGTCATCTTCGGCAAGCAATGCATGTCCTGCTTCGACCTGTTTGGCTAATAGCATCTTTTGCTTGTAGTACTCATAGTTCCGCTTCTTGGGTTGTTTGCAATCAACAGCAAAATGTCCAGGAACTCCACAATTGTAGCACCTTTTGTCTGATGTCTTCCCTTTCTCAACTGCTTGTTTCTCATATGCTTCCTTCTTTTCACTGTACCTTGAACCAGTAGCTTCACTTTGATCATTGCTCCTTGGATGATAGTGTTCCTTCTTGGGAAATGCACTTGTTGAAGAAGTGCGGAGATTGTTGTTTGTTGGCCTCGCTTTATAAAATCTCTTCTTGAAATGCTTAGTTACTGCGGCAAGAGCTTGATATAGTTCGTCTGATACACCATCTCTTGTAGCCATTACATCATCTCCCTCCTCATCTGACGAAGAAACAACCACCATTTGCCTTTTAAGGACTTCAGAAATCTTCTTCTCAACGATCAATGCCAAAGGATCAGAAGATACAACTTCTGGCATTTTGTTCGATGAAGCTTTGTTAAGGACTTGGTTTTCATTGAGCTTGAAGGATTCATATAGAGTATGAATGGTGAATTTGGTTAGGTTTTGATGTTGCTTGATTTGGGTTCCAAATTCTTCCCATTCTTGACCAAGTGCTTTGATGAACTTGATGTTTAACTCAATCTCAGTTTTCTTGACATTGTTCTTTCTCAGTTCATTAATGACATTGCAGAATCTGTAATAAACTGCCTCAAGAGATTCATTTGGCATTTTGGAGAAGTTGTCAAACTCAGTCAAAATGTTGGTCAATCTGATTGTCGAAGTCACGTCAGCTCCTTCCATCTGTCTTGCCACCTCATCCCATATCTCTTTTGCTGTATCATAGGAATCAACAGACCCATAGATTTCATCCGGTAGAGCTCTGTATAAACATGACCTTGCTCTGTTATCTGCAGCTGTTCGATCCTTTTGCTCAGCATTCAAAAGTTCATGAGTTAGAATAACTACACCAGTAGTGGGATGGAGATGAACAGCAAGTCCATTCAGAATGGAATCTTTCATCATATGACCATTTGTTTGACTCTCCACATAGTCCATGAATCGTTTCTTCCATAGTCCGTAAGAACCACGGTAGAGAACTGGAGGTCTTGTATCAGAACCTAATGCCAAAGCTTCACGAGAAGCCATTAGAGATTGATTTGATTTGGAAAAATTGAATTGAATTTAAAAGTGGAAAATGAAACGGTCTTGGTAAGTTTATGAAATGAAACGATCTTGATTAACTAGGAAATGAAACGATCTTGAATTAACAAGGAAATGAAACGATCTTGATTAACCAGATAATGAAACGATCTTGAATTAACAAGGAATGAAACGATCTTGATTAACCAGATATGAAACGATCTTGATTAACCAGGAATTGAAACGATCTTGATTAACCAGATAATGAAACGATCTTGATTAACCAGATAATGAAACGATCTTGATTAACCAGAAATGAAACGATCTTGATTAACCAGATAATGAAACGATCTTGAATTAAGAAGGAAATGAAACGATCTTGATAACCAGATAATGAAACGATCTTGAATTAACAAGGGAATGAAACGATCTTGAAATAACAAGGGAATGAAACGATCTTGATTAACCAGATAATGAAACGATCTTGATTAACCAGATAATGAAACGATCTTGATTAACCAGATAATGAAACGATCTTGAATTAACAAGGGAATGAAACGATCTTGAATTAACCAAGAATGAAACGATCTTGAATTAACAAGGAATGAAACGATCTTGAAATTAATAGAGAATGAAACGATCTTGTTAAGTAGGAATGAAACGATCTTGATTAACAAGGGAATGAAACGATCTTGATTAACCAGGAATATGAAACGATCTTGATTAACCAGGAATTGAAACGATCTTGATTAACCAGATAATGAAACGATCTTGATTAACCAGAAATGAAACGATCTTGAATAACCAGATAATGAAACGATCTTGAATTAACAAGGAAATGAAACGATCTTGAATAACCAGATAATGAAACGATCTTGAATTAACAAGGGAATGAAACGATCTTGAAATAACAAGGGAATGAAACGATCTTGATTAACCAGATAATGAAACGATCTTGATTAACCAGAAATGAAACGATCTTGAATAACCAGATAATGAAACGATCTTGAATTAACAAGGAAATGAAACGATCTTGAATAACCAGATGATGAAACGATCTTGAATTAACAAGGAAATGAAACGATCTTGATTAACCAGATAATGAAACGATCTTGATTAACCAGATAATGAAACGATCTTGATTTAAGTAGGAAATGAAACGATCTTGAATAACCAGATAATGAAACGATCTTGAATTAACAAGGAAATGAAACGATCTTGAATAACCAGATGATGAAACGATCTTGAATTAACAAGGAAATTGAAACGATCTTGATTAACCAGATAATGAAACGATCTTGAATTAACAAGGGAATGAAACGATCTTGAAACGAATAGAGAATGAAACGATCTTGGCAAAATCGTTCTGGGTGAGATCGTTTTTAGTAAGATCGTCTTGGAAATTTTTGGTGAAATTTGGCTAAGTATGAAAATTGAAACGGTCTTGAAAACTGGGACGATCTTGATTGAAGATCGTCTTGGAAAATTTGGTGAAATTTGGCTAAGTATGAAAATTGAAACGGTCTTGAAGAACTGGGACGATCTTGTTTGAAGATCGTCTTGGAAATTTTTGGTGAAATTTGGCTAAGTATTAAAATGAAACGGTTTTGAAGAACTGGGACGATCTTGATTGAAGATCGTCTTGGAAATTTTGGTGAAATTTGGCTAAGTATGAAAATTGAAACGGTCTTGAAGAACTGGGACGATCTTGTTTGAAGATCGTCTTGGAAATTTTTGGTGAAATTTGGCTAAGTATTAAAATGAAACGGTTGTTTAGATAATGAAACGATCTTGTTAAAGGTGAAACGATCTTGGTTTGAAAATCGTTCTGGGAAAAAAATGAGACGATCTTGAATTGAAGATCGTCTTGTTTTCTTTCTTCAAAACTTCTAAGTGTATGAAACGACCAAACCAATCCTTTTGGATTAATTAGCCAGAATCAACACTTCCACAACACACTTTTTGCTAAAACGATCTTGTGAGGATCGTCTTAACAAACCACAAAGCACTGAACTAAAACGATCTTAGGCAGATCGTCTTGGTCATCTTCTTCAACTGAACACATTTCCAGAAAAACTCCATTGACAAGTTTTTAAAACTTCGATTTCTTATGAATTACTAGGAGTTAGATCACGAAATCACTTCCAAACTGTTTTAATTCACGTCCGCAACACGATTATGAACAAAATTCAACATAAAACACAACAGATTCAAATCCCTGAAATTACGCGCCAAAACTCAAAATTCAATCTCGAAATTTGGATTGAATTGGAACTTGAAAATTGACAGGATTATGTTATCAATAGCCACGAATCTATTGATGAACAAACAACTGTGATTTTATGAGATTTGATGTGTGAATTTTGAAGAACCAGTAGGTGTGATATTATGAACAGAATTTGAGATTAAACTTGATTTTGATGAAATTGTGATCGAATTCAGTTATGGATCGTCATCAGATTGATGTTTCTCTCTGATACCACTTGTTAAGTAGAAATTTGAGCTTGATTTGTGCAAAAATGGAGTTAGTGTGTGAAAAGGTTCAAAACCAAGATTCATCTCTTCTGCATTTCAAAAGACAACTCTGATTCATGATTCATCAATTCTCAAAGATTCAAGCCAAACATGCTTTCATTATTCTCTGTTCAAAAAGAACATTGAGAATCTTCATATGATTTAACTTCAAGAAGTCCAAGATCAAGACTGAATCAAGTTCTCCAAAGACAAAAGAGAAAGCTTTGAAGACTTGTTTCAACTCACCAATTGTCTTCACCACCGGGCTCATCAATTTCATTCCTACAAGACAAGATAACACGTACTTCATTCATTACAATAAATCACTAAGGGGGAGAATGTTAGAAATCCAAAATAGTGATAAATTGTAATTAAGATTAGAAGACATTCTTGTTGTTAAGTCATTGATAGATGATTACTAAGGTTGAGGGGCTAATTGTGATAATTAGCATAGTTGTATTGTTAGACTATATATAGCCCTCATACCTTAGAAATCTAGTGGTTGAAAAGCCACAGACCGAACTATGTTAGAGACTTGTTTTGTGCATATCTCAATGATACATAGGAAATCCGAAAAATGTTATACATTTCAATCGGTCATTTCATTAATCCTTTTGATTTTTGAACATGCAAACGGATTATTCTTATCCGGTTTCATTTCTCTTCACACAAACACAGAAACCACCAACACCATGATATAATGTTTGTCCCAACAACTTCAATCTTACATTTTAGTAACCCATAGGATCTCTTGGGTTGGGCTACTAGTTTGGGTTGATGTTGTGATGGTTGACATTTCTCCATGTCTTCTTATTCCTTGTGACACTTAATCAATCTCATATGTGCATAATGACATTGATTCCCAATTTTGTCATTATGAGGGGGAGAAAATATTATGATTGATTCATAGTCTTTATCAACTGAGCTTTTGCTTCGGAGATGAATTGGAATAAGAGTCTGTGTTCCATCAATATTCGTCTTCTGAAAGTACCTTCTCTTTATCCTTTTCAAAGGCATAGTTGATGATAAAAATGGAATGAGAGTCTATGTTGAGAAATTTTTATTTGGGTGTTTCAAATGGGAAAAGACTTATCAAAGTTTGTGTATAGGGAGAGAAATTGTTCATGATGAGTCAATAGTTTCAGATTTTCACTAGACTTTAGTTGATTAAGATTTTGATTTCAAAAAGGGGGAATCTGAATTGACTTTAGAGATAAGAATGAAACCGAAGATGAAAAGATTTTCACTCAAGACAATTCAACAATTCAAAGATGCTCCAAAAGATGTATACTCATGGATTGAGGGGGAGCATGATTACTTCATAAGAATTTCATATAAACTTCATTCAATTGCTAACTCTCCAAAGTGTTAGAGTTGATGTGACAAAGATCGAAGCTTCAAAAAGGTTGAAAGATTTGTTAGAAGATTCAAGTCAAAGAAGTAAAGCTTCAAACGAGTCTTCATCAAACACACTTCATTCAAGATCTTCAAGTCATACAACAACATTTTATCAAGAAACTCCAATGCATAAATCAAGGGGGAGAGTTCATATTCATGAAACTTCATTTCGAGAAGATGAGATTCGTTCAAGAATTAAAACTGAAGAATCGAAAAGTTGAATTTCACTCAAGAATCGAAGATTGAAGAATCAAAACCAAGATTCATCTCTTCTGCATTTCAAAAGACAACTCTGATTCATGATTCATCAATCCTCGAAGATTCAAGCCAAACATGCTTTCATCATTCTCTGTTCAAAAAGAACATTGAGAATCTTCATATGATTTAACTTCAAGAAGTCCAAGATCAAGACTGAATCAAGTTCTCCAAAGACAAAAGAAAAAGCTTGAAGACTTGTTTCAACATCCCAATTGTCTTCACCACCGGGCTCATCAATTTCATTCCTACAAGACAAGATAACACGTACTTCATTCATTACAATAAATCACTAAGGGGGAGAATGTTAGAAATCCAAAAATAGTGATAAATTGTAATTATGATTAGAAGACATTCTTGTTGTTAAGTCATAGATAAATGATTACTAAGGTTGAGGGGCTAATTGTGATAATTAGCATAGTTGTATTGTTAGACTATATATAGCCCTCATACCTTAGAAATCATAACAAGAACAGAACCAACATTTCATTCCTTACACAATTAATCCCAAGCTTTCAGTTTACTCGATAATTCTCTCTCAAAAACACACACACACACACCAAGAACACACACTATCAAACCGCCATTGTTAGATTGAATTCAGAGCTAAAATCGTGTTATAACAAGTGGTATCAGAGAGAAACATCAATCTGATGACGATCCATAACTGAATTCGATCACAATTTCATCAAAATCAAGTTTAATCTCAAATTCTGTTCATAATATCACACCTACTGGTTCTTCAAAATTCACACATCAAATCTCATAAAATCACAGTTGTTTGTTCATCAATAGATTCGTGGCTATTGATAACATAATCCTGTCAATTTTCAAGTTCCAATTCAATCCAAATTTCGAGATTGAATTTTGAGTTTTGGCGCGTAATTTCAGGGATTTGAATCTGTTGTGTTTTATGTTGAATTTTGTTCATAATCGTGTTGCGGACGTGAATTAAAACAGTTTGGAAGTGATTTCGTGATCTAACTCCTAGTAATTCATAAGAAATCGAAGTTTTAAAAACTTGTCAATGGAGTTTTTCTGGAAATGTGTTCAGTTGAAGAAGATGACCAAGACGATCTGCCTAAGATCGTTTTAGTTCAGTGCTTTGTGGTTTGTTAAGACGATCCTCACAAGATCGTTTTAGCAAAAAGTGTGTTGTGGAAGTGTTGATTCTGGCTAATTAATCCAAAAGGATTGGTTTGGTCGTTTCATACACTTAGAAGTTTTGAAGAAAGAAAACAAGACGATCTTCAATCAAGATCGTCCCAGTTCTTCAAAACCGTTTCATTTTAATACTTAGCCAAATTTCACCAAAATTTCCAAGACGATCTTCAAACAAGATCGTCCCAGTTCTTCAAAACCGTTTCATTTTAATACTTAGCCAAATTTCACCAAAATTTCCAAGACGATCTTCAATCAAGATCGTCCCAGTTCTTCAAGACCGTTTCAATTTTCATACTTAGCCAAATTTCACCAAAATTTCCAAGACGATCTTCAAACAAGATCGTCCCAGTTCTTCAAGACCGTTTCAATTTTCATACTTAGCCAAATTTCACCAAAATTTCCAAGACGATCTTCAATCAAGATCGTCCCAGTTCTTCAAGACCGTTTCAATTTTCATACTTAGCCAAATTTCACCAAAATTTCCAAGACGATCTTCAATCAAGATCGTCCCAGTTCTTCAAGACCGTTTCAATTTTCATACTTAGCCAAATTTCACCAAAATTTCCAAGACGATCTTCAAACAAGATCGTCCCAGTTCTTCAAGACCGTTTCAATTTTCATACTTAGCCAAATTTCACCAAAATTTCCAAGACGATCTTCAATCAAGATCGTCCCAGTTCTTCAAAACCGTTTCATTTTAATACTTAGCCAAATTTCACCAAAATTTCCAAGACGATCTTCAAACAAGATCGTCCCAGTTCTTCAAGACCGTTTCAATTTTCATACTTAGCCAAATTTCACCAAAATTTCCAAGACGATCTTCAATCAAGATCGTCCCAGTTCTTCAATCAAAACCGTTTCATATCTGTCAAACAAGATCGTACCAGTTCTTCAAGACCGTTTCATTTTCATACTTAGCCAAATTTCACCAAAATTTCCAAGACGATCTTCAAACAAGATCGTCCCAGTTCTTCAAGACCGTTTCAATTTTCATACTTAGCCAAATTTCACCAAAATTTCCAAGACGATCTTCAATCAAGATCGTCCCAGTTCTTCAAGACCGTTTCAATTTTCATACTTAGCCAAATTTCACCAAAATTTCCAAGACGATCTTCAATCAAGATCGTCCCAGTTCTTCAAGACCGTTTCAATTTTCATACTTAGCCAAATTTCACCAAAATTTCCAAGACGATCTTCAATCAAGATCGTCCCAGTTCTTCAAGACCGTTTCAATTTTCATACTTAGCCAAATTTCACCAAAATTTCCAAGACGATCTTCAATCAAGATCGTCCATTCTCTATTTTCAAGATCGTTTCATTATCTGGTTAATCAAGATCGTTTCATTATCTGGTTAATCAAGATCGTTTCATTCTCTATTATTTCAAGATCGTTTCATTATCTGGTTAATCAAGATCGTTTCATTTCTGGTTAATCAAGATCGTTTCATTTCTGGTTAATCAAGATCGTTTCATTATCTGGTTAATCAAGATCGTTTCATTATCTGGTTAATCAAGATCGTTTCATTATCTGGTTAATCAAGATCGTTTCAATTCCTGGTTAACTCAAGATCGTTTCATTATCTGGTTAATCAAGATCGTTTCATTCTCTATTCATTTCAAGATCGTTTCATTCTCTATTAATCAAGATCGTTTCATTCTCTATTAATTTCAAGATCGTTTCATTATCTGGTTAATCAAGATCGTTTCATTCTGGTTAATCAAGATCGTTTCATTATCTGGTTAATCAAGATCGTTTCGATCTTCAAACAAGATCGTCCCAGTTCTTCAAGACCGTTTCAATTTTCATACTTAGCCAAATTTCACCAAAATTTCCAAGACGATCTTCAATCAAGATCGTCCCAGTTCTTCAAAACCGTTTCATTTCTGGTTAATCAAGATCGTTTCATTATCTGGTTAATCAAGATCGTTTCAATTCCTGGTTAATCAAGATCGTTTCATTATCTGGTTAATCAAGATCGTTTCATCTTCATCTAAATCGTTTCATTTTCATACTTAGCCAAATTTCACCAAAATTTCCAAGACGATCTTCAAACAAGATCGTCCCAGTTCTTCAAGACCGTTTCATTTTAATACTTAGCCAAATTTCACCAAAATTTCCAAGACGATCTTCAATCAAGATCGTCCCAGTTCTTCAAGACCGTTTCAATTTTCATACTTAGCCAAATTTCACCAAAATTTCCAAGACGATCTTCAATCAAGATCGTCCCAGTTCTTCAAGACCGTTTCAATTTTCATACTTAGCCAAATTTCACCAAAATTTCCAAGACGATCTTCAATCAAGATCGTCCCAGTTCTTCAAGACCGTTTCAATTTTCATACTTAGCCAAATTTCACCAAAATTTCCAAGACGATCTTCAAACAAGATCGTCCCAGTTCTTCAAGACCGTTTCAATTTTCATACTTAGCCAAATTTCACCAAAATTTCCAAGACGATCTTCAAACAAGATCGTCCCAGTTCTTCAAGACCGTTTCAATTTTCATACTTAGCCAAATTTCACCAAAATTTCCAAGACGATCTTCAATCAAGATCGTCCCAGTTCTTCAAGACCGTTTCAATTTTCATACTTAGCCAAATTTCACCAAAATTTCCAAGACGATCTTCAAACAAGATCGTCCCAGTTCTTCAAGACCGTTTCAATTTTCATACTTAGCCAAATTTCACCAAAATTTCCAAGACGATCTTCAATCAAGATCGTCCCAGTTCTTCAAGACCGTTTCAATTTTCATACTTAGCCAAATTTCACCAAAATTTCCAAGACGATCTTCAAACAAGATCGTCCCAGTTCTTCAAGACCGTTTCAATTTTCATACTTAGCCAAATTTCACCAAAATTTCCAAGACGATCTTCAATCAAGATCGTCCATTCTCTATATTTCAAGATCGTTTCATTATCTGGTTAATCAAGATCGTTTCATTTCTGGTTAATCAAGATCGTTTCATTCTGGTTAATCAAGATCGTTTCATTATCTGGTTAATCAAGATCGTTTCATTATCTGGTTAATCAAGATCGTTTCATTTCTGGTTAATCAAGATCGTTTCATTATCTGGTTAATCAAGATCGTTTCATTTCTGGTTAATCAAGATCGTTTCATTATCTGGTTAATCAAGATCGTTTCATTTCTGGTTAATCAAGATCGTTTCATTATCTGGTTAATCAAGATCGTTTCATTTCTGGTTAATCAAGATCGTTTCATATCTGGTTAATCAAGATCGTTTCATTATCTGGTTAATCAAGATCGTTTCATTATCTGGTTAATCAAGATCGTTTCATTATCTGGTTAATCAAGATCGTTTCATATCTGGTTAATCAAGATCGTTTCATTATCTGGTTAATCAAGATCGTTTCATTATCTGGTTAATCAAGATCGTTTCATTATCTGGTTAATCAAGATCGTTTCATTTCTGGTTAATCAAGATCGTTTCATATCTGGTTAATCAAGATCGTTTCATTATCTGGTTAATCAAGATCGTTTCATTATCTGGTTAATCAAGATCGTTTCATTATCTGGTTAATCAAGATCGTTTCATTATCTGGTTAATCAAGATCGTTTCATTATCTGGTTAATCAAGATCGTTTCATTATCTGGTTAATCAAGATCGTTTCATTATCTGGTTAATCAAGATCGTTTCATTATCTGGTTAATCAAGATCGTTTCATTTCTGGTTAATCAAGATCGTTTCATATCTGGTTAATCAAGATCGTTTCATTATCTGGTTAATCAAGATCGTTTCATTATCTGGTTAATCAAGATCGTTTCATTATCTGGTTAATCAAGATCGTTTCATTATCTGGTTAATCAAGATCGTTTCATTATCTGGTTAATCAAGATCGTTTCATTTCTGGTTAATCAAGATCGTTTCATTATCTGGTTAATCAAGATCGTTTCATTTCTGGTTAATCAAGATCGTTTCATTATCTGGTTAATCAAGATCGTTTCATTTCTGGTTAATCAAGATCGTTTCATATCTGGTTAATCAAGATCGTTTCATTATCTGGTTAATCAAGATCGTTTCATTATCTGGTTAATCAAGATCGTTTCATTATCTGGTTAATCAAGATCGTTTCATTTCTGGTTAATCAAGATCGTTTCATTATCTGGTTAATCAAGATCGTTTCATTATCTGGTTAATCAAGATCGTTTCATTATCTGGTTAATCAAGATCGTTTCATTTCTGGTTAATCAAGATCGTTTCATATCTGGTTAATCAAGATCGTTTCATTATCTGGTTAATCAAGATCGTTTCATTTCTGGTTAATCAAGATCGTTTCATTATCTGGTTAATCAAGATCGTTTCATTATCTGGTTAATCAAGATCGTTTCATTATCTGGTTAATCAAGATCGTTTCATTATCTGGTTAATCAAGATCGTTTCATTTCTGGTTAATCAAGATCGTTTCATTATCTGGTTAATCAAGATCGTTTCATTATCTGGTTAATCAAGATCGTTTCATTTCTGGTTAATCAAGATCGTTTCATATCTGGTTAATCAAGATCGTTTCATTATCTGGTTAATCAAGATCGTTTCATTTCTGGTTAATCAAGATCGTTTCATTATCTGGTTAATCAAGATCGTTTCATTATCTGGTTAATCAAGATCGTTTCATTATCTGGTTAATCAAGATCGTTTCATTATCTGGTTAATCAAGATCGTTTCATTATCTGGTTAATCAAGATCGTTTCATTATCTGGTTAATCAAGATCGTTTCATTTCTGGTTAATCAAGATCGTTTCATATCTGGTTAATCAAGATCGTTTCATTATCTGGTTAATCAAGATCGTTTCATTATCTGGTTAATCAAGATCGTTTCATTATCTGGTTAATCAAGATCGTTTCATATCTGGTTAATCAAGATCGTTTCATTATCTGGTTAATCAAGATCGTTTCATTATCTGGTTAATCAAGATCGTTTCATTATCTGGTTAATCAAGATCGTTTCAACTATATCAAGCTCTTGCCGCAGTAACTAAGCATTTCAAGAAGAGATTTTATAAAGCGAGGCCAACAAACAACAATCTCCGCACTTCTTCAACAAGTGCATTTCCCAAGAAGGAACACTATCATCCAAGGAGCAATGATCAAAGTGAAGCTACTGGTTCAAGGTACAGTGAAAAGAAGGAAGCATATGAGAAACAAGCAGTTGAGAAAGGGAAGACATCAGACAAAAGGTGCTACAATTGTGGAGTTCCTGGACATTTTGCTGTTGATTGCAAACAACCCAAGAAGCGGAACTATGAGTACTACAAGCAAAAGATGCTATTAGCCAAACAGGTCGAAGCAGGACATGCATTGCTTGCCGAAGATGACAAATGGCTGTTGCTCACTGATGATGAAGATCAAGATCTCTCCGCTAATGTTTGCTATATGGCGAGATTGGCCAAGAACAAAGTCCTTGAAGCAGAAAGCACTGATGATGAATACCCAGATGATGAGGTAAATCTCGACTCTACTTTTTCTTTGATTAAGGACAAAGAGTCTTGTAGATTAGCTTTATCTAAATTAACAAATCATATCAATTCTTTAGCCAACAAAAACAAAAAATTGAAAAATAGTATTTCATTTTCAAAAAAAAAAAAAAAAAAAAAAAAAAAAAAAAAAAAAAAAAAAAAAAAAAAAAAAAAAAAAAAAAAAAAAAAAAAAAAAAAAAAAAAAAAAAAAAAAAAAAAAAAAAAAAAAAAAAAAAAAAAAAAAAAAAAAAAAAAAAAAAAAAAAAAAAAAAAAAAAAAAAAAAAAAAAAAAAAAAAAAAAAAAAAAAAAAAAAAAAAAAAAAAAAAAAAAAAAAAAAAAAAAAAAAAAAAAAAAAAAAAAAAAAAAAAAAAAAAAAAAAAAAAAAAAAAAAAAAAAAAAAAAAAAAAAAAAAAAAAAAAAAAAAAAAAAAAAAAAAAAAAAAAAAAAAAAAAAAAAAAAAAAAAAAAAAAAAAAAAAAAAAAAAAAAAAAAAAAAAAAAAAAAAAAAAAAAAAAAAAAAAAAAAAAAAAAAAAAAAAAAAAAAAAAAAAAAAAAAAAAAAAAAAAAAAAAAAAAAAAAAAAAAAAAAAAAAAAAAAAAAAAAAAAAAAAAAAAAAAAAAAAAAAAAAAAAAAAAAAAAAAAAAAAAAAAAAAAAAAAAAAAAAAAAAAAAAAAAAAAAAAAAAAAAAAAAAAAAAAAAAAAAAAAAAAAAAAAAAAAAAAAAAAAAAAAAAAAAAAAAAAAAAAAAAAAAAAAAAAAAAAAAAAAAAAAAAAAAAAAAAAAAAAAAAAAAAAAAAAAAAAAAAAAAAAAAAAAAAAAAAAAAAAAAAAAAAAAAAAAAAAAAAAAAAAAAAAAAAAAAAAAAAAAAAAAAAAAAAAAAAAAAAAAAAAAAAAAAAAAAAAAAAAAAAAAAAAAAAAAAAAAAAAAAAAAAAAAAAAAAAAAAAAAAAAAAAAAAAAAAAAAAAAAAAAAAAAAAAAAAAAAAAAAAAAAAAAAAAAAAAAAAAAAAAAAAAAAAAAAAAAAAAAAAAAAAAAAAAAAAAAAAAAAAAAAAAAAAAAAAAAAAAAAAAAAAAAAAAAAAAAAAAAAAAAAAAAAAAAAAAAAAAAAAAAAAAAAAAAAAAAAAAAAAAAAAAAAAAAAAAAAAAAAAAAAAAAAAAAAAAAAAAAAAAAAAAAAAAAAAAAAAAAAAAAAAAAAAAAAAAAAAAAAAAAAAAAAAAAAAAAAAAAAAAAAAAAAAAAAAAAAAAAAAAAAAAAAAAAAAAAAAAAAAAAAAAAAAAAAAAAAAAAAAAAAAAAAAAAAAAAAAAAAAAAAAAAAAAAAAAAAAAAAAAAAAAAAAAAAAAAAAAAAAAAAAAAAAAAAAAAAAAAAAAAAAAAAAAAAAAAAAAAAAAAAAAAAAAAAAAAAAAAAAAAAAAAAAAAAAAAAAAAAAAAAAAAAAAAAAAAAAAAAAAAAAAAAAAAAAAAAAAAAAAAAAAAAAAAAAAAAAAAAAAACAAGTTGAGGAATTTAAAAAGAATATACTTTTCTATCAAGAAAAGTTATATAAAGTTGAACAAAATCCTCTCTTGAATTTCACTGCCTATTTCAACAAGTCAAAAATTGACAAAACAGAACTTCTTCTCGGGTTGGGATTTGAGAATATCACACCATTAAAAAAGGCCAAAGAGGAAATCGAACCCCTGTATGATGAAAAATTTCTTCGCCTTGGTATGATACAACAATTTATTCGTCCATTAGATGACGAATTTGAGACTGATGAAGTTGAGAGAATACCTAATCAAGATTTTTTGGTTAATTATGATGCAATCAATGATTCATACAAAACAAAGCAATCTTCAATTTTCAAATTGGAAGAAATTGAATCAAATTTTCAAAACCAAGAATCTGTTGGTACTTCACCTAAATCAACTAAAATGTATTTTCCAACCACATTTTTGGAAAAGCAAATAGAAGATTTACAACAAAAGGTGGAATCTCAACAAACAGTTATCAATCATCTCAAGTCTCAAAGTCCGAATCTAGAGGATAAATGTATTGTTGTTAATACTAAGAAAGTTTGTGAGAATGTTTCTACTCAAACTGACCAAAGTGACACAGTAGAAAATTCTACCCAAACTACTTGTGATTCATCCACCAATACCTCTACCCAGACCTTGACTGATTCTCTTGAATGTACTTGTCAAAATACTGCTACTTTTATAGCTGATGATTGTGTGCAATCTGATCTTTCTGATGAAGAACTTGCACATAGTTTAGTTTTGATATGGTACTTCTATAGGTTTTTCACATGCAACGATGTTGATGAGTTAGTTGTTCACCCTAAGCCTAGTGCTAGTATAGGTGTTGATACGTCTACTCAATTTTCTTGTGAGACCAAAGATGTGTCAGTTCAAGTTGACCTAATTTCTGTGACTACCCATAATGTGAAGTTGGACACCAAGATTCCTGATTTCTCAAAATTTTCAAATAAATCTAAAATTAATCAATCTCCATCGATATTTTCTTTTTCAAAAGATTTCACGAAGGTTGATTTTGATAAATTCATGGAGGGAGAATATATTTTTGATTCAGAAACTGAGAAAAAGATTGAATCTACCAAAATCAAAATGGAATCTCAAAAACCATCGTCCAAAGCTCCAACTTCATATTACTCAAAGAAACGAGTTAAGACCAAACTCGTCAAGACTGAACAAAAGACCATTGCTACACCTGTGAAACATGTCAAAAAGGAACAAGCTGAAACCCCACACACAACAAAGTACACCAAAGTGAAACTTCCGAAAGACTATCATAATGCTTCTAAATCTAGCTCTCAATCTAGCTTTAAACCTAAGGTGTCTAAGTCTAGCTCAGTTTCGCTAACTAAAGATACATCAAGTGGTTCAACTAGATATAGAGATAGATATGGGTGGTTTTCTCATGATAAACCAAAGAAGCAAGAAGTTTCCTCACCACCAAAAGATTCCAAAAAGATGAAAGTTTTTAAAACTCCTCGTTCTAATCTTTGTAGCTTCAATTCGACAGGTGGAAAGAGCTTAAGTAGTGATGCTAAATGGGTTGCTAAGTCATTAGTACCTAAGATCACTAGTAATCAGAAAGAGGTTGAGAAAAAGAAGAAAAGAAGGAGGAGAAAAGCTGTTAATCGGTGGAAAGGTGTTCCTGTTAAACAAAACAATTCTGATTTGTCAATAAATGTTGAATGTGCCAAGGCAAGGCCTTGTGAGCTTGTAAACAATTTTAATTCCTGTGTGTTGGATATGAATGCTTGTAGACATGTTACTTTTAATTCTTGTGTGAATGTTCGTACATTTTATTCAAATATGTTTGTTGATAATATGCTTGCTGATGCTTATGTTGATTCAATAACATGTTTGAATGCGCATCCTAAGTTATATACCCTGCCTGTTTTATCTAACCAAA
Organism: Erigeron breviscapus; assembly: GCA_034093135.1. Lineage (NCBI taxonomy): Eukaryota > Viridiplantae > Streptophyta > Magnoliopsida > Asterales > Asteraceae > Erigeron > Erigeron breviscapus. Next base: position 126,640,261 of record CM067167.1, read on the forward strand.
AAGGACCCGTTTTCAAGTGGGTACCTAAAAACGGTTAAATTTCTTTGATTGCAGGAAATAACCATCTGTGTTTGGATACTCGATTCCGGGTGTTCGAAGCACATGACTGGAAATAAATCTTTGCTGAAGAATTTTGTTGAAAGATTCATGGGAACTGTTCGCTTTGGAAACAACAATTTCGCTCCTATCTTAGGTTATGGGGACATTGAACGAAATGGGATTATAATCAAGAAAGTTCACTATGTTGAAGGTTTAAGTCACAACTTGTTCAGTGTTGGACAATTCTGTGATAACAATCTTCAAGTTCTTTTTCGAAAATCTCTTTGCAAAGTCCAAACCTTAGATGGAGTTGATATTCTTTGTGGCGATCGTGACGATAACCTTTTTTACCGTCAATCTCGATGATAACCAACCAACCGATAATATCTGTCTCATTTCAAAGGCTACTTCAAAGAATTCTTGGTTATGGCATAGAAGGCTCTCTCATCTGAATTTCCAAACAATCAATACTTTAGTCAATAAGCATCTTGTTGAAGGCTTACCTGACTATAAGTATGAAAGTGAGCATGTCTGTCTTCTTGTGCTGTTGGGAAAATTAAGAGAGTTTCTCATAAACCGAAGAAATCTCCAAATTCTTTGGCACCTCTTCATTTGCTTCACATGGATCTTTGTGGGCCGATGAAAGTTCAAAGCCGAAATGGGAAGAAATACATCCTGGTTATTGTTGATGATTATTCAAGATATACTTGGGTTAAGTTCCTAGCATCCAAAGATGAAACAACTCAGATGTTGATAGATTTCATCACCATTACTCAAGTAAATCTTCAACTTCCAGTTCGTTACATCCGTTCGGATAACGGTACTGAATTCAAGAATGCTGTTTTGATGAATTCTGCAAATCCAAAGGTATTACTCATCAATTCTCAGCAGTTCGCACCCCACAACAAAACGGTGTTGTTGAAAGGAGAAATCGATCGCTGGTGGAAGCAGCAAGGACAATGCTTGCTTATTCCAAATTGCCATCCAATATGTGGGCTGAAGCTGTTGACACTGCTTGTCACACTCAGAATCGGTCCATCATCAATCAGCGTTTCGAAAAGACTCCTTATGAGGTTGTTAACAAACGGAAACCCAACATCAACTACTTCCATATATTTGGGTGTGTTTGTTACACATTGAATGATCGGGAGAATCTTGGAAAGTTCGAGAAGAAAGGTGATGAAGGATACTTTGTTGGTTATTCCAAAACATCAATTGCCTACCGAATTTATAATCGTCGAACAAACACAATTCAAGAGACGATGAATGTTTGGTTCGATGAGATGTCAGGTATGATTTTTGAGCAAGAAAGCTTGCTACCAACAAGTATGGATTCAAGTGCTTCAAGTCCTTCTACAAGGAATACCACCTTAGCTTCTAAATTCAAGAAATTTCCAACTCCAACCAGTGATGAATTAGATATTCTTTTTGAAGAATTCTATAATTCAAAACCGGTTCATGATCAAGAACCTCAGATCATCGTTGAACAAATTCCAAACAATGAACCTCTTCATAACCACGATCCAGTTCCTAACAACATTCATGAATCATCATCAAGTTCTTCTGAGCAAAGATCATCTTCAAATAATTCTATTCCACCATCCTCTCCTGAGAATCCTTCTCAAGTGAATGTTCAAGAACAACCTTCTCAATTCACTCAGACAACTAATCCCCTAAACACTCCGAATGTATATGTACCACTTGATTTTGATCATCCAGCATATGAGGAAAGAGTTATACCAAGTTATGACTCTATCTCTCAACAAAACTCAAGTTTCAATGATGATGATGTTGATCTTCATGAACAAGATCCACTTCCTCATGCTCACAAGTGGACACGTATGCAGAAAGACCATCCTACTGATCAGATAATTGGAGATCCACAAGCAGGAGTAACTACTCGTACTTCAGTGAATGAGTGTCTTGTTGCACTTTCTCTTAGCAATATCGAACCCAAAACGGTATCTGAAGCTCTTCAAGATCCAGAGTGGGTTAAGGCAATGCAAGATGAACTCGCTCAATTTGAAAGACTGAAGGTATGGAGGTTAGTTCCAAATCCTAGAAAAGCTGATCCAATCGGAACGAAGTGGATATTCAAAAACAAAAAGGATGAGAATGGAGTGGTAGTAAGGAATAAAGCTCGACTTGTTGCAAAGGGTTATTGCCAACAACCTGGTGTTGATTTCGACGAAACTTTTGCTCCAGTTGCAAGAATGGAGGCCATTCGAATCTTCTTAGCTTATGCCGCATTCCGAAACTTCACTGTGTTTCAAATGGATGTGAAGACTGCTTTTCTGAATGGTGACCTCAAAGAAGAAGTTTACGTTGATCAACCAGAAGGTTTTGTTGATCCTCAGAAGCCAAATCATGTCTACAGGTTAGACAAGGCTCTCTATGGTCTTAAGCAAGCACCCCGAGCATGGTATGATCCTTAACTACTTTCTTACTTAAAGGTGGATTTACCAAAGGCATAATTGACCCTACCTTGTTCATTCGCAAACAAGGTAAGCATGTTCTACTAGTTAAAATATATGTTGATGACATTATATTTGGGTCGACCAGTCAAACATTTTGCCGAAACTTTTCATCTCTAATGGTCAATCATTTTGAAATGAGCATGATTGGGGAAATGAATTACTTTTGGGTCTTCAAATCAAACAATTACCAACTGGTATTTTTATATCACAAGGTAAATACATAAATGACATGTTGAAAAAGTTTGATATGGCTTCATGTTCTTCTGAGTATCATTTGACACTCAGCACGTCCTCCCTCCAAAGAGCAAGAACATGCTTGCTTATTCCAAATTGCCATCCAATATGTGGGCTGAAGCTGTTGACACTGCTTGTCACACTCAGAATCGGTCCATCATCAATCAGCGTTTCGA
>CM067167.1:126644186-126678744 GCA_034093135.1 Erigeron breviscapus
CTTCATGAACGAGGTAATCTGTTAATGGTACAAATTTATGTTGATGATATTATTTTTGGGTCTACTGATGAAAACATGTGCAAGAAATTTTCGAAAATAATGTCCACTGAATATGAAATGAGTTTGATGGGTGAATTAACATATTTTCTTGGACTCCAGATTAAACAAAACAAAGATGGCATCTTTATTAATCAGGAAAAATATGTTAGAGATCTTTTAAAGAAATATGATATGAACTCTTCACCATCTAAACCAACTCCAATTTCTGCACCACTGACACTGGACTCTGATCCAGATGGTAAACCAGTGAACACCACTGTCTTTAGAGGCATGGTTGGTTCACTGATGTATTTAACTGCCAGTAGACCAGATATAATGTTTTCAACATGTTTATGTGCCAGATATCAGTCTAATCCAAAGGAATCTCATATGCTTGCTGTAAAGCGCATACTGAAGTACCTTAAAGGTGTCCCCAGTCTAGGTCTTTGGTATCCCAAAGGCTCAGGCATGGATCTAATGGGTTATTCAGATTCAGATCATGCAGGTTGTAAGATAGACAGGAAATCCACTACTGGTGGATGTCATTTCCTTGGTGGCAAACTGGTCAGTTGGACCAGTAAAAAGCAAACTTCAGTTTCATTGTCCACTGCTGAAGCTGAATACGTGTCTGCAGCCAGTTGTTGTGCTCAGATACTCTGGATGAAGAACCAGTTGCTTGATTATGGTATTAAGTATTCAAAGACTCCAATCTTTTGTGATAATACCAGTGCCATTGCTATCTCAAACAATCCAGTCATGCACTCCAAAACCAAGCACATTGATCTCAGGTATCACTTCATTCGTGATAATATTGTGAAAGGAAACATTGAACTCCATTTTATCCCCACTGACAAACAACTCGCTGACATTTTTACGAAACCACTGGATGTCAAAACATTTGAATATCTTGTTGGTGAGTTGGGAATGTTAAACCCTTAAATCTGGAACCTTAGTATTGAACGCCATTGTGTACTACTAAGGATCTTTGATTTAAAGATTCATAAATTTATTTCTGGATCAACATTCCAGGGGGAAGACTTTGAAAGATATATTTTTCTTAAAAATGTTTAAAGTTCAAAGGGAATTTATTAATTTATTTTCTCACTGGACAAAATTTTCTTACTGGACGAATTGTCCAGAAAATATTACTGGTGCTTTGTAAATATGTCCCTCTCACTGGTAACTGGACAGGTTGAAGTGCATGTTTGAGGAGACTTTTGTCTTCTTGTAAATGTGTCCCTCTCATTTGTCTGTATTAGTTGACGTGCATGTTTGAAGTTACCAGTCTTTCAAAATGGTTTTCACTGGTACTTTACTGGAGTGTCCCTCCAGTGTACCATCAGTACATGCTTCACTGGACTAATCCACCAGTGATACTGGAGTGTCTAGTCAACCTTCAGATGGACTGAATTGAGTCACAATATTTTTTAAATACTTGGTCATTGTGCGTGCCACGTAAGCAAACTTTTTCAAAGATATTTATCTTATAAATCCTACGTGGCATGTAAAATTTTTCAACGCAATGATGGTCTTTTTACCTTGGGAAAACAAAAAGTACAAGTTGTTACTGTTTTGTGGGCGGTGAACCATCACACATTAATGTGTGATGTGATGTACTTAATGCGGATCTCAAAACCCGATCAAAATTATATTTGATAATTTCAAATTAACCCGTTTGAGTTCCACATTATCTCTCCTATATATACCCACTTTCACTTTCAATTTCATTTACTTCGAACATTTACTCCCAAATCTTCAAATTCCTTCATTCAATTCTTCATTCTTTTCCAATCATTAAATCTTTCATATTAACTGCAAATTCATTAATTTCTTCATCATAAACCCTAAATTTATTCAATTTCATCTTCATCTTTCTATCATAAATGGCACCCAAAAACCTTTTATCTGCCGAATATGCTCCGGTTGATAATGTTGTTAAACCGAGACACATCACTCTTGAAGCAAAAGCTATTCGAATCAACATGAATAACTGGATGGCCAAACTTTCCAGTTCTCATCCTGCTCAATCTATCATTGGGAGATTGAATACTTTCTTTCTCTCATGCCCTTTGTATGGTGCATTAACCCTAAATCCAGGGAGAATGTACCATGACTATTTGTGTGAATTCTGGTACTCCGCATTTTATAATGAAGAAACCTCATCAATTTCTTATACTCTTAGGGGTGGTACCAGATCCTTAAGTTTCTCAGTAAATTTACTCAGGTCTGTGTTACAGTTGAATTATCTGGACCAGAATGAGTTGCCCATCGAACTTCCATCAGGCATAAATTACAGGGAAGTGTGCAGGTTGATGGGGCACACAGAAATTCTTGATGACCATGGCCAGTTATTAAGAAAGGGGACAATTTATATGAGTAGGCTGACAGACTCGTGGAGATTTTTCTTCACACATTTGGTTGAATGTCTGGGAGGTAGTTCTGGAGGACTTGATCAGATAAATCAAATGCAGCTCCAGATTGCCTATTGTTTGTGGTTCGGAATAAGAGTAGATTTTGCTCAGATCTTATTTAATGACTTGGTAGATCGACTGAAAGCAAAAGGGAGAAAACCCCATGTTCCATATATCCGTTTTCTTTCCCTTATGTTTAGAAGTGCTCTAGGAGATGAGTATGATTATGATACTACTCACTTTTCTGTGAGTGAGTTTATGAGGGACCTGACCAACCTTCAATCAAGAACTGGAGAGGTAGATATTCCTCCAGCCATGTTAACTTTTCAAAGGGAACAAGCAGAGGCACCAGGTAGAGTACAAGTTGTTGAAATACCTGGTGATGACCAAGATGTTCAGGTTGTAGAGATGGTACAACCATTAAGGCAAGTGGCTCCAGAAGATCAACAACAAATTGTTGAGTCTTCCAGACGACCTAGACCGAGTAGGCGTCTGATGAGAGGTGGAGTCCAGGTAAACCCAGCAAGACAGGCTGGTGATGTAATGGATGTGGATGGGTCTCCCATTTTTGAAGAGGAGAATGTTGAAAATATTGACCAGAGTGAGAATGTAGAAGTTGTTGGCCAGTTGGATGAGCAGATAGAAAATATGGCTCAGTTTGATGAACAGGTTGGTGAGCAGGTTGAGCAGATTGAACAAGTAGTCCAGACTGATGAGCACCACCACCACCACCACCACCACCACTACCACTAGCACCACCACCACCACCACCACCACCACCACCAGTACTAGCACCAACATCTTTCAATTGAGCTATACCACTAGCAGCACCACCACCACCACCACCACCACCACCACCACCACCACCACCACCACCACCACCACCACCACCACCACCACCACCACCACCACCACCACCACCACCACCACCACCACCACCACCACCACCACCACCACCACCACCACCACCACCACCACCACCACCACCACCACCACCACCACCACCACCACCACCACCACCACCACCACCACCACCACCACCACCACCACCACCACCACCACCACCACCACCACCACCACCACCACCACCACCACCACCACCACCACCACCACCACCACCACCACCACCACCACCACCACCACCACCACCACCACCACCACCACCACCACCACCACCACCACCACCACCACCACCACCACCACCACCACCACCACCACCACCACCACCACCACCACCACCACCACCACCACCACCACCACCACCACCACCACCACCACCACCACCACCACCACCACCACCACCACCACCACCACCACCACCACCACCACCACCACCACCACCACCACCACCACCACCACCACCACCACCACCACCACCACCACCACCACCACCACCACCACCACCACCACCACCACCACCACCACCACCACCACCACCACCACCACCACCACCACCACCACCACCACCACCACCACCACCACCACCACCACCACCACCACCACCACCACCACCACCACCACCACCACCACCACCACCACCACCACCACCACCACCACCACCACCACCACCACCACCACCACCACCACCACCACCACCACCACCACCACCACCACCACCACCACCACCACCACCACCACCACCACCACCACCACCACCACCACCACCACCACCACCACCACCACCACCACCACCACCACCACCACCACCACCACCACCACCACCACCACCACCACCACCACCACCACCACCACCACCACCACCACCACCACCACCACCACCACCACCACCACCACCACCACCACCACCACCACCACCACCACCACCACCACCACCACCACCACCACCACCACCACCACCACCACCACCACCACCACCACCACCACCACCACCACCACCACCACCACCACCACCACCACCACCACCACCACCACCACCACCACCACCACCACCACCACCACCACCACCACCACCACCACCACCACCACCACCACCACCACCACCACCACCACCACCACCACCACCACCACCACCACCACCACCACCACCACCACCACCACCACCACCACCACCACCACCACCACCACCACCACCACCACCTCCACCACCACCACCTCCACTGACCACCACCCCCACCAGAATCAAGCATGCCACCACCACCACCACCTTCAATTTCACAATCAACTCCTTACTTCACCCCATTCATTCAAACTTCACAAACTCAACAACCTATCGAAACCCCAGTCAACCCCTCTGAACAAGGTGTGCCAGACTCTACAGTTATAGATGCTGAAACTGTTGAAACTGAAGAGGTCTGGGCACAAGTGCCAGTAATGGAGAGAATGACCTCTCATCTGGAACCACCCAGTGGTCTCTCCACTTCATCTTCAACCGAGGTCCAAGGCCTTCTTAGTAAGGTGGCGGACCTGGAGAGATCACTCCAGAGCTCTTCCCAGGTTATTTCTGATTTCAAATCCCTATTATCAAATAATTTAGCATCAGAAATGAACTTGTTTGCTGGGAATGAGAAGATGGTGTTTGAAAAGTTAGAAGAACTGGTACTGGCCACCAATCGCAATTCTGAAAACATTAAAGTGGCAGTCCAGGGTTTGGAAACAAGACTGGTAAGTTCTGTTCAGACTGCAGTGAAAGATGAATTAGTTCAACCACTGGCAGGTCTGAAAGAAGAGGTTGAGAAGCTAGTTACAAGGGTTGGTGCACTGGAGAGCAGGCCAACATTAGATCAGAATGATATTGTCAGCACCCTTAGTGATGAAATTGTTAGAAAATTTAGGGGTGATATGCTGAAAACAATCACTGATGATATCTCGGCTTCTGTTCTAAGAACCATTCAAGATAGCTTGTTGCCTGAGGTTGTTCAGATGATAGACACTGAGTTGCCTAAGCACTTGCCAGAAGAAATTGAAAATATGAAGAAAGAAGTGCTGGCACTCAAGAAAGGTATGACTGATGCTATGCCAGAACAAGGAAGAACTTTTGGTTCTCTGGATAGGCATATGATGGAAGAAATATGGAATGATCTCAAGTCCAGGACTGATGATCATTCCAAGGGGGAAAATCATCTGTTCCATCATCTGGTGACCAAGAAGGGTTAATAAGAAAGAAGAAGGAAGTTGTAAGGGCTGTTGCCACTGAAAGTGTTGTGCAAAGAAAACAAGTGACTGGTACTGATGCCAGTGAGCCCAGGTTTGAATCTTTTCCAGATATCCCAACAACTTTGAAATCTGTTAAGAGAAAAGGAAAAGAACAGGTATATGATTCATTGATTTATGGTGTTACCATTCCAGAGTTAATAAGGCAGAGAAGGGAGGAACTGGTGAGCCTCCAGAGAAAAATAAGGAAAAATGCTGGTGCTCTGGAGTTGGAGTACAGAAAAAGATTGACTGGTCTGCCGAAGCTTACTGCCAAACAAATCAAGGCAATAAAGGATGCTGATGTGAGCACTTTCATTCCCCTGGATACTTCTCTAAGAATTAATCGCCAACAACTCCAGTCCACTGAAGGACAACAGAGTGGTGTATCCAAGGAAACTGAATATATGGTCCAGATGGCGAAGCAGAAGGCATCTTATGATCAAATGATGAATTTCAGGGCTAATACCAGAAGGATTGTTGATGCTGAAATTAAGTTGGCTGAAAATCATCAAGGGATGACCAGATTTAATGTAAAGTTGACCAGGGAGGGTAACTTTACAGATGAAAGGAAAGATACATCAGTCCAAGCTTTTGGATGGACTGAACTGAAGGAGATAGGATTGACTTTTAAAGGTAAAACTGATTTATCTCCAGATGTTAAGGCCTTTATGAAGAGAATTGAGAAGGTCTGGAGAAGAATACAACAAATGGAAGCTGTGTTGGGTTTGAGACCACCAGTGTCTGTTCCATCATCTGGTGACCAAGAAGGGTTAATAAGAAAGAAGAAGGAAGTTGTAAGGGCTGTTGCCACTGAAAGTGTTGTGCAAAGAAAACAAGTGACTGGTACTGATGCCAGTGAGCCCAGGTTTGAATCTTTTCCAGATATCCCAACAACTTTGAAATCTGTTAAGAGAAAAGGAAAAGAACAGGTATATGATTCATTGATTTATGGTGTTACCATTCCAGAGTTAATAAGGCAGAGAAGGGAGGAACTGGTGAGCCTCCAGAGAAAAATAAGGAAAAATGCTGGTGCTCTGGAGTTGGAGTACAGAAAAAGATTGACTGGTCTGCCGAAGCTTACTGCCAAACAAATCAAGGCAATAAAGGATGCTGATGTGAGCACTTTCATTCCCCTGGATACTTCTCTAAGAATTAATCGCCAACAACTCCAGTCCACTGAAGGACAACAGAGTGGTGTATCCAAGGAAACTGAATATATGGTCCAGATGGCGAAGCAGAAGGCATCTTATGATCAAATGATGAATTTCAGGGCTAATACCAGAAGGATTGTTGATGCTGAAATTAAGTTGGCTGAAAATCATCAAGGGATGACCAGATTTAATGTAAAGTTGACCAGGGAGGGTAACTTTACAGATGAAAGGAAAGATACATCAGTCCAAGCTTTTGGATGGACTGAACTGAAGGAGATAGGATTGACTTTTAAAGGTAAAACTGATTTATCTCCAGATGTTAAGGCCTTTATGAAGAGAATTGAGAAGGTCTGGAGAAGAATACAACAAATGGAAGCTGTGTTGGGTTTGAGACCACCAGTGTCTGTTCCATCATCTGGTGACCAAGAAGGGTTAATAAGAAAGAAGAAGGAAGTTGTAAGGGCTGTTGCCACTGAAAGTGTTGTGCAAAGAAAACAAGTGACTGGTACTGATGCCAGTGAGCCCAGGTTTGAATCTTTTCCAGATATCCCAACAACTTTGAAATCTGTTAAGAGAAAAGGAAAAGAACAGGTATATGATTCATTGATTTATGGTGTTACCATTCCAGAGTTAATAAGGCAGAGAAGGGAGGAACTGGTGAGCCTCCAGAGAAAAATAAGGAAAAATGCTGGTGCTCTGGAGTTGGAGTACAGAAAAAGATTGACTGGTCTGCCGAAGCTTACTGCCAAACAAATCAAGGCAATAAAGGATGCTGATGTGAGCACTTTCATTCCCCTGGATACTTCTCTAAGAATTAATCGCCAACAACTCCAGTCCACTGAAGGACAACAGAGTGGTGTATCCAAGGAAACTGAATATATGGTCCAGATGGCGAAGCAGAAGGCATCTTATGATCAAATGATGAATTTCAGGGCTAATACCAGAAGGATTGTTGATGCTGAAATTAAGTTGGCTGAAAATCATCAAGGGATGACCAGATTTAATGTAAAGTTGACCAGGGAGGGTAACTTTACAGATGAAAGGAAAGATACATCAGTCCAAGCTTTTGGATGGACTGAACTGAAGGAGATAGGATTGACTTTTAAAGGTAAAACTGATTTATCTCCAGATGTTAAGGCCTTTATGAAGAGAATTGAGAAGGTCTGGAGAAGAATACAACAAATGGAAGCTGTGTTGGGTTTGAGACCACCAGTGTCTGTTCCATCATCTCCATCACCAAAGAGGAAGGCTACTGAAGATGCACCAGGGCAGTCATCAAAAAGAAGGGCCTGAATCTTTTATCATGTACTTATTGTAATTAATCGTTTGATGAAAGTTGTAACTATTTTCCAGTTGATGATAGTAATATTAGTTGCAATTTTTAATTTCATATAAGTAAATGATCAGATTTAGTCTAAGTTAGAACTTAAAAGATGAAACTGAAAACACTCATGATCTATAAAGTGTTTTCCAGTAACTTAGATTTTTTAGACTTAAATCGACCAAGTGTTTTCCAGGCATACAAATTTGTATATCTATAAGCCTGAAAACACTTGCATTATTTCTAAACAAATAGGGGGAATTTGTTAGGTCCAGATTTACTGGAGCCTTACTGAAGATCTGTCCAAAAACGTGTTCTACTGGACCTACTCCAGACTTGGAATCTGGAGTCCCTCTGAAGATTTGTCCAGAAATAATGGAAGACCAGTGAGCAAATACTTGTATAGGAATCTGGAGTATTCTCCAGATTATCTCACTGGACTTCACCCCAGTCCAGATCTACTCTACTGAAGACATTCTCACTGAAGTCAAAGACTGAAGTAAGAATAAAGAAGACTGACAAATGGCGGAGTCCACTGGAAGTCTTACCAGATCTGAACACTGGAGGATTGTCAGTGTTCTAGACCTTACAAGTCTGGACACTGATATCAAGGATTTGACTTTAAGCCTTTACACACTTTCCAAAGAACAACCCACTTGTTCTTTACCAAAGTATACGTGTGTTAAGGTGGTTGGATAAAAGGATACACTTGCACTTGATGTGACTTTATCCTTATTCCTTATCCAATACATTTAATGTTCTTGTAGGATCATTAAATGTATGCAACCATATTTGTACGGCACAAAATTTACTAGTGAATTTTGTTGCCTATAAATACAAAGTCATTTCTTTGAGAAAATCACTTTTTAGCAAATTGGTGAACTTGTTTAAATACCCTCGATCTAAACAGTTATACTTCACAACTCTAAGTATATCGATCAAAGGAGTTTATTTAGCAAGTATAGATCACTTGTAATTCAAAGATTGTTTAGATACTTACATACGTGTAATATCTAGGTTCCGCAACGATCTTGTATTTTGTTTATACATCAATAAAGAAAATACACTTGAAAACTACATTTGTGTTCCACCATTTATTTACTTGTTTAAATATTGCTTAAGTCATTTATTACTTTGTTTATATTCTTGCATATTTATATTGAAGTAATACTAGTCCGATTCTAGTTCATACTTGTCTTGTATTTTACACTCGTGGGTTAAACCATCGTGTGAGGGACTTTACACTAGCTTTACAACTAGCACGGGTTAAGCTTAACACTTCCCACGTCATTTCTCACGTATTTAGCTATAGCATTTCCCACGTATTTATATCTTTCTTACTTTTTACGCACTAACACTAAGGCTAGAACGGTTTCCCACATCTCACATTACTTTTAGGTATATTCTTTACCTAATTAATCCCACTAACGTGCACAACTCATAGCAATTCCTACATGTATCTAGTGAACCAGACATATCATACTTAAGTCCCACATATAAGTCATCACACGTCAATCATTAAAGCAAATCAACATCATTATCAATATCACATCACATATCTTGAACTTAACATGGCAACATCATTATAATCATCATACTACATATGCACATATTTACTTCTACTTTAAACGTCATCATAACATAATTAACTACTTCAACATACATACATTCCCACATAACCTCCCGCATAACCCGGAAAACAAACACACATAAGATAATCCGATTAAGAGGATAATTATTGAAAACTACATTTTGTTGTGCCTCCAGCGTGAGAAAAGTCATGTATCTTACCTCAATGGAGTACTCAACAATCACAAATCTGTTTACCGTGCTTGACAAGTGTTCCCGACAACCTATGATACAAGAAGGATGGAAATATAAGTCAACTAGACACTTAAACGCGCTTAGAACCCTTCTGCCGCCTAATATCGCCGAGCCCATGAGTGGTCTCTTCGATATCAACTTCCAGACTCGCACCCTTCACTTGCAGGCGACTTTTCGACCTCAAGACGACCAAATGAGTCAAAAATTAGTTCTTAAGAAATGTAGGGACTTCAAAGAACTTTCCAGAAATATAAAGTTTGACTCTCGAAGTTCTATAACGAATGCTTTATGACGTTTACAAGATACGCCTGCAGAAATCGTCCGAAATTCGACCACTTTTGGAAATCGACACTTTTCGCCTATCTATGGGCAAAATCACCAGAAACGTTATTCATATAGATTTTAGAGGACACAAAGGCCTTTTCAAAAATATAAGATTCATCTCCTAACTCTTTGTATTGAGAGAGATATGATTTTTTCAATATTACCAGATTTTCAGATCTAATAAACCCTTGTTTTTCAAACTATTTCGACCATCAAATGACCATAGCAACCACCACGACCTATGGATCTCATATGCACCCAAAATATGACTCATATGATGATTTCACAAGATCACTTGTTCCAGGGACAAGAGGATACAATAACAATACATTAGATTACCCGAAAACCCAAGTAATCTATGACGAAACATAATCAAATCAACCCTAACCCTTAAGATCCGAATTTATTTGGTAAAAACCATTCAAATGACTCAAAAATCTATCAATAAATCATATCTTACCTGGAAAGAAGATTAAAGGATCGAAATCTATGCGAAATCACTCCCGAATCGACCTGAAATTGCTCTAAACTTGAAGGAGAGGCCTAGGGTTTTGTGCGAGAGATTTTTCTAGGGTTTGGATCTGATTAAAGGGTGTTTAGGTCGTGCATCATGCCCTATATATACTGAAACAACTTTCAAAACTTTACATCTAGGCCCTCGGACTTCCATACAACTCGTTTCGTCACTTAACTGCTCGTTTAACGCATACGGGAACACTTAACGACTTCATTAATCATTATTAAACCTTATTTTCATTACTTTAATCACTTTAACCCATATCTCACGTTAATCATTTAATTCACACAAACCCATATAAATCACATATTAACTAACGGCCACTAACGACAAGTTAACGGTCAACGTCATAAAGTTTTGGGATGTTACATAACCAATATTTGGTTTTCTATTTCTTAATATTTCATAGGATGTCTTCTTGTGTCGCTTCACATACACTGATCGATTCTGGGTGTGGCAAGCAGTTGCAATTGCTTCAGCCCAGAAACTGGTAGAAAGACCAGATTCAGCAAGCATACTTCTGGCAGCTTCTATCAGCGTTCGATTTTTCCTTTCTACTACTCAATTCTGCTCTGGAGTGTGTGCTGAAGAGAAGTTCTGAGAGATGCCAGTGTCAGTATAGAATTTCTCCAGAGTTGCATTTTGGAATTCTGTTCCATTGTCACTTCTTAACTGACACACTTTTTGCTTGTACTTGAGTTCAATCTGCTTGATAAGAGTGATGATTTCAGCAGCAGCTTCACTTTTAGACCTGAGAAAGATTACCCAACAAAATCTGGAGTATTCGTCAACAATCACCAGGGTAAATCTTTTACCAGCACGGGTCTGAACATTCACTGGACCAAAGAGATCCATATGAAGCATATGAAGTGGTTCAGATATGCTAAAATTCTGTTTGGTCTTGAAACTGGCACGTTTCTGCTTTCCCATCTCACATCCTGGACATGGCCTTTCATTTTTGAAGGAAACTGAAGGTATCCCATCTGCCAGTTGTTTTCTAGACAACTTATTAATATTTTTGAAATTTAAATGGGATAACCTTTTATGCCATAACCAGTTTGTGTCTTCATCAGCTTGAGTATAGAAATACTGCTCTGAAGGAGAGCTTTCCATATCCATCACATACACATTCCATCTTCTCGGAGCAATCAATACTACCTTCCAGTCCTTGTTGAATACGATGTCATGAACAATGTTGAACAGAACTTGATAGCCATCATCACACAGTTGACTGATACTGATCAGGTTATATTTCAAACCATTTACATATGCAACTCGTCTGAATTTGACTTGTCCATTGTTCAAAACACCATACCCCTCAGTCTTTCCACAACCATCATTTCCAAAAGTAATGGAGGGTCCATCAGAAATTATGAACTTCTTCAGCAGGGTCTTACGTCCGGTCATTGTCCTGCCAACTGCACTATCAAGATACCAGGTATGTTTCTTTTGATCGCCCTGCATATCCACCAGATATATCAGTTAGATTTGGGAACCCATCCACTGATGGGTTCACTGGATCCTCCCTTATGGATCCCTGGGGGTATCTGGTTAAGTTCACTTTCTTCAACAGTAGTTTTTGTAGAAAACACTACTGGAGTTGATAGTTTAGAAACCTTTTTCTTTTTCTCAATTGAAGGAATATTTTTATCTTTCTTAGAAAAAGGTTTGGGATTTTGTTTAGGGCCAGATGAAGTACCCTCAAAGTTGTTCAGTCTTGCATTACAGCTTTGAACTTGACGAGCCAGTAGTTGAAACTGTCTCTCCAACCTTAACAAAATAGTTTCTTCAGATGATACCTGAGCCTTTCCAGATGACTGGACCTTAGGCTTAGGAAGGGAACTGTTCTTTTTCTTTTGAACCTAGGGTTCTTTAGAAGCAGTCTGAGGCAAAGGTTTATTCTGATTGACCTTTTTAACTGGAGCAGTCATCTGGGATGCTCCAGTCTTAACCTCTGGAATTTGAGCTGGTATAATACAAGTTTTTGGGGTAGAAGGTTCATCATAAATGGTACTTGGTCTAACCTCCTCTGGTAACCGGTCAATAACTGGTATTAATGCTGCAATATGAGTATTTCCATCCAGATATGCACGTTTTTGGGATGGAAATTGGTTTATTCCAGCATCATATGGCTTTCTTGTTTCTAGCCATGATTTAATGACCTGTTTTTCTTTTTTCAAAATCATTTCTAGGTCATGTTTTTCTTGAACCAGTTGTTCAGTTACCAAAACTTGTGCTTGAAATGCCAGTTCAATATCTTGAAGTTCTTTTAATTTTGATTTTAAAGCAGCGATTTCAGAGGAATCTGTTTCTAAGCCATTAAGACTGTCAAATCTAACAGTTTCCACAAAAATTAAATCAGAATTTAGAGCTTCAGCAATGTCCAATTTTAATTCAGGATCGGTTTCATTATCATACTCACTAACCTTTTTTATAACAATGTCCACCCATCGACCAGATGTGACATCATCCTTCACCAGATGCTCTTGATCTGCCAGAGCCATAAAGCAACAATCTCTTTCCTCTTCCTCATCAACTGATGAATCATCTGAGGGAACCCATGCTTCTTCAGTGGTTGCTATCATGCATTTATTATTTTCTATTTGTTGAGACATGAGAGCAATTTGAGCCTTAAGCTTTTTGTACTTGGACTTATAGCTATCATCAGGCTTGTTATAAGAAGTAGATGGACCAGACTGAGAGACAAACTGACTGGACTTGCACTCCTTCATGAAATGACCTTTTCTGCCACACTTAAAGCATGTCAGATTGGTCTTGTCAGTAGAGGAACTGGGTGCATGTTGTCCAGTGGACCTATTTTCTCTTGCTTTAAAACGATTAAATGTTTTAGCAATCATTGCAACCAGGTCATCACTGTCAGTTTCATCACAGTCTGGAGAGATATCATTAGTGACTCCAGAATCCATTAGTTCAGACATCATCTTCTTCATAGAAAATACATTCTCGGAAGATATTAATGCAGCACAAGGTGGTTCAGTATTACTGACCAATGTGGAACTACTGGAAGCATGATTTAAAGCATCTTTTTCAGCCTCAATCCTCTGGGCTTGATTCTCTTCAGTGAATCTGAAGGCTCCATACAATGTTGACAAAGTATGGGAGTGCAAGGTTTTACCTTGTCTCAAGACCAGAATCATGTGAGACCATTTAGTGGGAAGAATATCACAAAATTTCTCCAAAAGTATATCCTTGTCTTTCTCAACCCCCAGTCCTCTTAACTGGTTTATAATGCTCAAAAATCTGGTGTAAGTACCAGTTAGAGACTCATTGGGGAGAGCAAAAAATGACTCAAACTTTTTGTTTAGGGAGACCTTTCTGGTAACAACAGTGTCATCACCTCCCTCATGCTGGTTCACTAGTTCATCCCACATGGTTTTAGCACTGGGATAGAGAACTAGTGTGGGAATTAGGGATTCTGGAACAGCCCCGAGGATCATGTTTTTAAGGATGGTATCAAGATTTACCAATCTCCTCTCCTTTTCGGGCCAGTGTTCCTCCCTCTTTTCCCTTCCACTTCTTGATCCAGTTGGGTCAAGGAGTGCATTGATAGGAAGTCTAGGCACATAGGGTCCTTCATTTAAAATTTTCATCATATTCCTTTCAATACCAGTAACATGTAATATCATCCTAGCTTTCCACGTACCAAATTCATCACTGCTCTCATTGAATTTAGGAACAGGATTATTCGAGTAGTGCACATGTAAATGTGGAGAAGCAGGAGGAGGAGGAGGAGGAGGAGGATTATTATTGACAACGGGTGGTGGTTCATTAAAATTAGTTTCATGAGTTTCTTGTGTATTTTCTGGGATTGCCATCGTGAAACAGATCTAGGCAAATATATTAGCCTTCTGCTCTGATACCAAATGTAAAGTCCCTCACACGATGGTTTAACCCATGAGTGTAAAATAACAAGTCAAGTATGAACTAGATTGGACTAGTATTACTTTAAATACAAATGCAAGAATATAAATAAAGTAATAAAGACTTAAAGCAATATTTAAACAAGTAAATAAATGGTGGAACACAAATGTAGTTTTCAAGTGTATTTTATTTATTGATGATAAACAAAATACAAGATTGTTGCAGGAACCTAGATATTACAAGTATGTAACTATCTAAACAATCTTTGAATTACAAGTGATCTATACTTGCTAAATAATCTCCTTGGATCGATATACTTAAAGTTGTGAAGTATAACTGTTTTGATCGAGAGTATTTTAGCAAGTTCACCAAATTGCAAAAAGTAATTTGTACGAGGTATGTGACTTGGTATTTATAGGCAAATAAATTCAACAGTGAATTTATTATGCCGTACAAATATGGTTGCATGCATTTAAGGCAACTACTTTAATTCCTTAAATGCATTGGTTAAAGTACAAGGATAGTGTCATGTTGATGTGACTTGTCATCCTTTTAACCAACCACCTTTACACTCGTATTGTACTTTTATCAATAGACAAATAGATTATCCGGGTAAAAGTGTGTAAAGGCATAAAGTCAATTCCTCGTAATCAGTGTTCAGACTTGTAAGGTCTAGAACACTGTTAAGGCTCCAGTCGGGAGATCTGGTAAGATTGTCAGTGGGCTCCACTGCTTGTCAGTCTTCTTTCTTCATACTTCAGTCTTTGACTTCAGTAAGAATGTCTTCAGTAGAAACGATCTTGACTGAAGTGAAGTCCAGTGAGCTAATCTGGAGGATTCCAGATTTCCTGTACAAGTAAATAGCTCACTGGTCTTCTATTATTTCTGGACAAATTTTCAGCGTCACTCCAGTCTTCAAGTCTGGAGCGAGTCCAGTAAAACTGGACCTAACATTATTAACTAAGCCCATTACAAATTTTAACAATTATCCAGAAATTAAACAATAGTTCAAGTCTGAGATGTTGAAGATCTGAGTTTTTTTTTCGATTTTGTGTTTTGATGATGATGATGATCATGATAATAATAACAGATATCATAAATATATATCTTTTTAAATATAAAAATATAATTAATTAAAAGGTTTATTATTATTTACACTTTTGGTCCCCTGGTAACAAAAAGACTAAAATACCCATCACGTGTAAGTCATGTGATGGGTAAATTAACATCCGTTTCGAATTTGGACCAAAACCGTTGATGAGACAAACTTATTTGGACTAAAACTGTAACATCCCAAGATTTTTTTAAAATAAATAAATTAACCTTTTTTTTGTAGTTTTGACATTAAAGTAATTTCCTAGTATTTTGTTTTTAGATACGGGGTTAATTTAGTTGCAACTTTATTGGATAACGGGTATTATACGCATTAAAAATCAAAAGGGGCGTGGCATCATAAGGAGATGCCAGCCATCTGTCTTCCCTTTTCTAGTTATTTCCATTTCTTGGAGAATCCATCTCCATCTCCATTTCCTCTTAATCTTCTTCTTCTCAATTCCTTCTTTGATAAATGAAATTACACTTCCAACTAAATCAAAGAAACCTTCCTAGTGATAATAATAATATTAATAATAACAACCATCAAGATTCGTAGTAAATTAGATTGGAGGATTTTGGTGTGAGTGTGGGGTGTGTGTGTTGACACACATAAGCAAGAAGGAAGGAAGGATTTGTGACTCCAATACTTAATTCAAACTCTTTTCTTCAAGGTAAGAAATCTTTAACCTAGTTTTGATTATCATAAGAAATTAGGGTTCATGCAATCTTTGGAATTGGGATTTTGAGGAAAAATGGTTGTTTTGCTTTAAAGTCCTTATTGTTGGAAAATTTGAAACCATGCTAGAATATTTATGATTTCCCCACTTGTTTTTGGATGATTTTATTTTATTAAGTTGAAGGATTGATTTGATATTACACCTTGTAATGATTTTTATAGCCAAGAATGAAGATGGTAATTTTTGATGATAAATTGGTTTGGTTAAGATTATTTTAGCTATGCTTGAATGAGGAGAATTCTCTTTGAACCAACTCCATAACATTTGGGGAAATTTGACAAATTGAAGACTTTGAGTAATAATGTAGTATGGTTAAATGGTGGAGATTATAAAAGATGAGATAATGAAATTATGTTTTTAGTATTAAAATGAGTTTCGGCCATATTGAGATGATTATGAAAATGTAGTTGACATGTCTAGTCAATTTTATGAAGAAAGATATGAAATTGGAAATTTTAGTGTGGCCATATTTGGTTTAATTGGGAAATGATATGAATAACGATATTTGAGAAACCCATAGAAACTCAATGTCATGTGAGTTATGTAAAAATTGGGTTGGGCATTGAGATGCTAGTAAAGCTAGTAATTTATGGCTTGATGGCCTTGTATTTGTGAGATTGTGTTAAAATGACCAAATATGCGTTTGTGAATTATTGCTAGGTGGAAAGCAATATGATTGTTATGTGGTTATCATGGATTTGGTTGTCGCGAAAGAGATGAATACTCTTGCATACAATTATATGTATGTTGGGTCGATTACCATATGATGGTGGATTCCGTGTGTGGTAATCGATTTGGTGTTAGGGCCTAATTTGAGGTCGGGACCTAAGAATCCCATAGTTGAATTGAGATGAGGCCCAAGAACCTCTTGTTGAATTGAGATAAGGCCTAAGAACCTCTTGAGTATATTGTTAGCGTATATGGATCCATGTATGTTTTGTTAGCGCAAAGGTGAGTATGCAAGTGATGGTATGACGATGCCATTGGCTACATGTGATAGTCCTTTGTGTTTTTGCCCTCCTTCGTGTGTATAAGCGTATGCAATGGTATTCACTAAGCTTTGACTTATTCTTTTAGTTGTTACCTTTTTTATAGGTTGTCCCGGAAGTGGAACAAGATTAAATGCTTGAAGATTCAAGTTGAATTGGAAACTGGAATGTTAACTTTGCGGTAAAAATGCTCTTATGACTAGAACCCGTAGTAGCTCCCTTTGAACTATTGGCTCATGGTGCATTTGATTGTTTTGGTAACGTTTGGTCATGTATATTTCTGCAAAAATTGGTTTGAGTCATGGTCTTTTGTACATAATGTATTTGGTCAACTTTGGTTAATGACATAATGGGTAAACGACCCGTTTGGTTGTAAAATGAACGTTTGATCAAATGGATACATTTGCTATGTTGCTACTGAGTTTATAGCTTGTTTGAATCATAAATTTGGTCATTTGAAACATGAGAATGAGTTTACCAAAGTTACAAGTTAAGTCAAGTGTCAAATTTGAGTTTTAATTCTGTCAGACCCAAATATGCGGCGCATATTTTGGTCCATGCGGCGCATTTTTGGAAGTCTGAAGTTTGGGTGCCTGAGCAAAAAAATGTGGCGCATGTGTTTATACATGCGGCGCATGTTTCATGTCTGAACAAAAATGCGACGCATGTATAAAAACATGCGGCGCATCTTAAAAAAAATAAATTCTTGTATTTTTGGTCGAGTCGAGTTGGGTCATTTCAAGTGGTATCAGAGCCGTGGTTTAAGGGATTTAGGTATTTTATGATTACAAGAATACCTAGACTTAAACCATAGACGTGACTTGGCCTTATGTGTATAGTTGGTTTCTAGTGACATATGAAAGTATTTAGCGAATTTCACTTGAGACGTATTATAATATGTAATCATAATAATGACTGCAGCATTATTATCATCACATATTATAATAGCTCAAGTTAAACCCGTTAAATATGGAAGTATGTTAGTATGAAGCCATAGGTTGGAGACCTTGCTTGACAATGTGATTTAAAATGTGTATTTGCTTGTTGAGATGTGAATATGATAGAATATAAGTTTTGCATGAATCTTTGAATTATTGGATAATAGAAATTAAAATTTTGAAGTTTGTTTATGAGTTTAATATGTCATTGATGATGCAAAGAAAGAGGTGTGATAAATAAACGATGAATGTTGAATGTATGCTATTGTGTTGTATTATTTGGTATAAGACCATTGGGTAGTGAGACACATGGCATCGTATTATTTGGTGTAAGACCATTGGGTAGTGAGACCCGTGGCATCATTATTGTGGCAAAAGACCATACGAGATATGGCAATGAGAACTAGTTGTGTAGTAACATGTTTAAAATGGTAGTTTAATGTGATGGATGCATGTCATGTGATAGTATAAAGTGGTGGAAATTGTGATGTCTTGGTTTGAAGATGATTATTTAAGTGTATGTTAAAAGACCATACGGAGTATGGCGAATGTGTTTTGATTTTGATTGACATGATTTTCTTGAATGGGTATGTGATTACTTAATGCCTGATGATAGATATTAAGATGAAATTGGAATAATGAGAACGTGAGGATAATATGGTAACAATGAACTTGTAAATGATAAGGATGGTAGTTATAAAAGTTAAAACCTAATCTAAAGTCTTTTGAGCCAATTTGTTTTCTTTTCCTTCGGGAGCGTGTGATATAATGTTTGAGAATAGATCAGCTAAGTGTGAAAGACGCCAAATTTCGTGGGAGGAGAAGGCGACCTAGTTGAATATCCCTATTTAAGAGTATACATTTGCCATTGGGCGATAGAAGGCAAGCGGTCGAAGTCTATTAGTGCTTCCGTTCATGCGTTTTGATAACCGTTGTATGATAGTCTAGTCTCATGTGTTTGAATCATCGACGCCGAAAGGAAGCCACGGTCTAGGGAGAATATTCTTGTTGTTCGTGATTTTCTCAATGTCTTTTTCGTGAATTTTATTCGTTCTAGTCGTTCCCGAGAGGTATAATTATCCTTTTCGATGAAATCAAAGATGGCATTATGTGCGTGTGTTGATCTATTCATGAGCTAAATGAAGTAATAACCGTTGTCAAGATTTGTGTTTTACTCGATCCAGTTGGAAACCATTTCTTATTATTCTAAGATAAATTTTCGTTTCTTTTATCATCAACTTGAGGCGCGCGATGAAGATGTTCTTAATAATGTTATTTAGAGTCGTTATGAGCACTTTGATTTCCTAGTTATGCTCTTCAATTATATTAAAGATTTTGAAACTTTCACAAATTTATAAACCGCAATTCTCACCGGTTATGTGATAAGTCCACTTTTTGTTTCATTGATAACGTTATGTTTACTCTAAAAGTCAACTCGGCCACAATGTTCTTTTACGAGAGAGGTATTGGAGATATTATAAACAAGGAAAAAGTTCATGTCAATTTGTTAGATGAGCAGTTGATTTGAAGGAGTGCGATTATCTCGATTATGTGATTACCAAAGGAGGGAATGTGGTTGACCCGACTTAGAATAGTGTGGTGACGAAATGGGGACAACATACATGATCAACATAGATTAGAAGTTTCGTGTTTGACAGGAGATGAATGTTGTTTTATTTTCGGCCTTTTGAATATAGTCTCCCGTTTGACCGAATTAATTAGAAAGAATGTGAGGTGAGCTTGGAGAAAAAGAATAAGAAGTTGAATGAAGCATTAATATGAAATCAAGAAGAATCATTCCATTCACGATTTGGAGTCCATTGG
Source organism: Erigeron breviscapus (assembly GCA_034093135.1). Taxonomy (NCBI): domain Eukaryota; kingdom Viridiplantae; phylum Streptophyta; class Magnoliopsida; order Asterales; family Asteraceae; genus Erigeron; species Erigeron breviscapus. Next base: position 126,664,392 of record CM067167.1, read on the forward strand.
AGTTGTTTTTAATTTAAATTTTTTGTCTTTTTACCTCTATAGTGTCAAGTTATAGCTTTTATTCAACCATATTAAGTATTTTCTTTTTCTTATCGATCAACGAAATCTCAACCACTGTCGAAGGAGTTGATTAACTCTTTTGAAAGATCACGTCTACGAAGTTTGGTGTCGCCCCGGTAAGCCAATGTAGTGGCGGATGTTGTTAGCCTAAAGAATTTTCACCTTTCTTTATGTTTCACCGGTGTTCATGCTAATCACAATTGATTTCTTCAATCATATAGAGGAGGCTCAAGAGAAAATTTTGCAACGGGAACCTAAGCAAACGAGAAGTCAGGGTCACATCACATATTTTGTAGAGAATTTTGCAATCGTACTTTATGTCATGATAGAACTTAGAATCCCTTTTCCTAGCGAATCAAAGTGATTTTGATCCATAAAGCTCATAAATATGAATACTTCTTTCCCCGGTACGACAAAGGATGTATCAAGATTTAAAGAGAGAATACTAGTGACCCCAAATGAAGCGGGATGTTGTGAGCATGAATAGTTGATCGTTGACGGAGCGTAGAATTTGCATTTGTCCTTAATAGAATTGCCGTATAGCAATAACTATTGCGTTAATATTCAGATTTGTCTTCGTATGAATGTTGTTGATAGGAAATGTCGATTTCTTATTCGTTTTAGAAAAGTGGTATTGTTAGGTCCAGTTTTACTGGTCCCACTCCAGACTTGAAGACTGGAGCGGTACTGAAGATTTGTCCAGAAATAATAGAAGACCAGTGAGCGCCTTACTTGTACAGGAAATCTGGAATGGACCAGATTTCAGCTAACTGGACTTCACTCCAGTCCAGATCAATTCCACTGAAGACATTCTCACTGAAGTCTGAAGAAAGAAAACTGACAAATGGCGGGGCCCACTGGCAGTCTTAACTGATCGATGACTGGAGCTTTGTTAGTTCTCTAGACCTTACAAGTCTGAACACTGATTACGAGGAATTGACTTTTTTGCCTTTACACGCTTTTATCCGGACAATCTATTTGTCTATTGTTAAAAGTACAACACGCGTGTAAAGGTGATTGGTTAAAAGGATGACAAGTCACATCAATGTGACTTTATCCTTGTACCCTAACCAATGCATTTAAGGAACTAAAGTTGTTTTCTTAAATGCATGCAACCATATTTGTACGGCATAATAAATTCACTGTTGAATTTATTTACCTATAAATACCAAGTCATTTCCTTGTACAAATCACTTTTGCAATTTTGGTGAACTTGTCTAAATACTCTCGATCACAACAAGGAATACTTCACAACTTTAAGTGTTTCGATCAAAGGAGATTATTTAGCAAGTATAGATCATTTGTAATTCATAGGTTGTTAGGATACTTACAATTCTTGTAATATCTTGGTTCCGCAATAACCTTGTATTTTATTTAACATCATAAATAAAATACACTTGAAAATTACATTGTGTTCCACCTTTACATTATTTATTGCTTTAAGTCTTGTATTACTTTATTTATATACTTGCATTTATATTAAGTAATACTAGTCCATTCTAGTGCATACTTGACTTGTTGTATTTTACACTAGTGGGTTAAACCATCAAGTGAGGGACTTACAGGTATGAAAGCATGGAAAGATGTCGAGGTGTTAACGGGAATTGAGAGAAATGTTTTTCTTTGTTGATGTCGCTGCTTGTGGCTTGGATCACGAGGTCGTGATCCGTTCTAAGTGGGGGAGAGTTGTAACATCCCAAGATTTTTTTTAGATAAATAAATTAACCTTTTTTTTGTAGTTTTGACATTAAAGTAATTTCCTAGTATTTTGTTTTTAGATACGGGGTTAATTTAGTTGCAACTTTATTGGATAACGGGTATTATACCCATTAAAAATCAAAAAGGGCGTGGCATCATAAGCAGATGCCAGCCATCTTTCTTCCCTTTTCTAGTAATCTCCATTTATTGGAGAATCCATCTCCATCTCCATTTCCTCTTAATCTTCTTCTTCTCAATTCCTTCTTTGATAAATGAAATTACACTTCCAACTAAATCAAAGAAACCTTCCTAGTGATAATAATAATATTAATAATAACAACCATCAAGATTCGTAGTAAATTAGATTGGAGGATTTTGGTGTGAGTGTGGGGTGTGTGTGTTGACACACATAAGCAAGAAGGAAGGAAGGATTTGTGACTCCAATACTTAATTCAAACTCTTTTCTTCAAGGTAAGAAATCTTTAACCTAGTTTTGATTATCATAAGAAATTAGGGTTCATGCAATCTTTGGAATTGGGATTTTGAGGAAAAATGGTTGTTTTGCTTTAAAGTCCTTATTGTTGGCAAATTTGAAACCATGCAAGAATATTTGTGATTTCCCCACTTGTTTTTAGATGATTTTATTTTATTAAGTTGAAGGATTGATTTGATATTACTCCTTGTAATGATTTTTATAGCCAAGAATGAAGATGGTAATTTTTGATGATAAATTGGTTTGGTTAAGATTATTTTAGCTATGCTTGAATGAGGAGAATTCTCTTTGAACCAACTCCATAACATTTGGGGAAATTTGACAAATTGAAGACTTTGAGTAATAATGTAGTATGGTTAAATGGTGGAGATTATAAAAGATGAGATAATGAAATTATGTTTTTAGTATTAAAATGAGTTTCGGCCATATTGAGATGATTATGAAAATGTAGTTGACATGTATAGTCAATCTTATGAAGAAAGATATGAAATTGGAAACTTTAGTGTGGCCATATTTGGTTTAATTGGAAAATGATATGAATAACGATATTTTAGATACCCATAGAAACTCAATGTCATGTGAGTTATGTAAAAATTGGGTTGGGCATTGAGATGCTAGTAAAGCTAGTAATTTATGGCTTGATGGCCTTGTATTTGTGAGATTGTGTTAAGATGACCAAATATGCGTTTGTGAATTATTGCTAGGTGGAAAGCAATATGATTGTTATGTGGTCATCATGGATTTGGTTGTCGCGAAGGAGGTGAGTACCCTTGCATACGATTATATGTACGTTGGGTCGATTACCATATGATGGTGGATTCCGTGTGTGGTAATTGATTTGGCGTTAGGGCTTAATTTGAGGTCGGGACCTAAGAATCCCATAGTTGAATTGAGATGAGGCCTAAGAACCTCTTGTTGAATTGAGATAAGGCCTAAGAACCTTTGAGGCCTAAGAACCTCTTGAGTATATTGTTAGCGTATATGGATCCATGTATGTTTTGTTTGCGCAAATGTGAGTATGCAAGTGATGGTATGACGATACCATTGGCTACATGTGATAGTACTTTATGTTTTTGCCCTCCTTCGTGTGTATAAGCGTATGCAATGGTATTCACTAAGCTTTGGCTTATTCTTTTAGTTGTTACTTTTTTTTATAGGTTGCCCCGGAAGTGGAACAAGATTAAATGCTTGAAGATTAAAGTTAAATTGGAAATTGGAATGTTAACTTTGCGGGAAAAATGCTCTTGTGACTAGAACCCGTAGTAGCTCCCTTGAACTATTGGCTCATGGTGCATTTGATTGTTTTGGTAACGTTTGGTCATGTATATTTCTGCAAAAATTGGTTTGAGTCATGGTCTTTTGTACATAATGTATTTGGTCAACTTTGGTTAATGACATAATGGGTAAACGACCGGTTTGGTTTTAAAATGAACGTTTGATTAAATGGATACATTTGCAATGTTGCTACTGAGTTTATAGCTTGTTTGAATCATAAATTTGGTCATTTGAAACATGAGAATGAGTTTACCAAAGTTACAAGTTAAGTCAAGTGTCAAATTTGAGTTTTAATTCTGTCAGACCCAAATATGCGGCGCATTTGGAAATCTGAAGTTTGGGTGCCTTCTGAGCAAAAAAATGATGCGCATGTGTTTATATATGCGGCGCATGTTTCATGTCTGAACAAAAATGCGGCGCATATATAAAAACATGCGGCGCATCTTTAAAAAAAAAAAAATTCTTGTATTTTTGGTCGAGTCGAGTTGGGTCATTTCAAAAACGGTAATTTATGAAACCTAGGGATGAAAACAGTAGTTTTTGACCCACGAAAGGGACGAAAATTGTAATTTACTCTTTAGGTTAATATATTTAAATTAGTGAACAAATAATAGGGACATTATAGGATTTTCAAAAACTTAGTTGAATGTTGAAAAGAAAAAAAAAGAGAACAAATGCTTTATAATGTAGTAGCGATAAATAAATATAGATATGAATATATAAAATATGGGAAATATAGATATGAATATATAAATACCCTGTGTTCTTGAGTTTTTTTTTGGAAAGAAAGGAAAAGATTGTAAATGATTTTAAAATTTGTTGTGTTCTTGAGTTTTATTTAAGAGAAGAAGAGAAAAGAAAGAGAAAGATTTAGAAGGAGAATCTAATACATTTTGTTTAAAATTCTTTCATTCCATTTTTGGGATGATTTGAAAGGAAGGAAAATCTACCATTTTCTTGCATTTATCTCTCTTCTCCTCTTTCCCTTTCCTTTAAGAAATATCTCGAGAACACACTGTTAGTGTCAAGATCATCGATTGAAGGTATATTTGGATATTCTCGCCAGCTTTATAAACACAAACAAATGGCGATTTAAAAGATTAAAAAGTACATATAGGATAAACGTGAAGATCCTAATTCCTAAATGATGCTTAATTGGCACACATTAAAAATTACAATTAGGTAAACGATACCTTTATTAAAATCAATTAACAGGTTCGATTCATCACAGATCAATCAATACAATAATCATAAAAGTCACCTGAGCAACATGCTAAGTTTTTTCCAAAATTTATGTGGAGCGGATTCGAGGCTTGCTTCGAGCCTTATACATGTGGTGTTTGATGGATAGGTGATTTAACAACATATGACGCACTACGGGGTGGTAGTATGGGTACCAATACGAATATACGATACCGGAGATCTAGGAGATTTTGCTACCATACTCTTTTCTGAAAATTTCAAAAATAGATCAACAGATAAAAAATACAACTTTATTCATATGAAGCAACTTAATCAGTATTTAAAATCAAATCGCTTATGCTTGGTTTCAACTTGATTACGTATTTACATCCTTGATTCATACGTTGTAATGACTAAAATACAACATCCAGCTTTCATTAAGATATACAAGTACACTTATTAGGGTAGTATCAACAAACATCATGCATTTGATTCTTTATATTCTAGCGAATCCTTTCTAGACTAATTCGTATGGTTGTTTAATTCTTCTCAATTTCATCTATTGCTGACAATGTCTTACATGACCTCAAAAGTAACCAGAAAATAACCCCAGGAACCATAAAATAACACAAAAGATAAAGGTTTGAGTGATGATATCTCAAACCGCATCCCCCCCCCCCCCCCCCCCCCCCCCCAAAAAAAAACATGAATATTATCTAAAACAATTCTTTGTAACTAAAAAAAACATTATCAAATAGTTTAAATTTGAAAATTTAACTTATAGGTTTAAACATTTTGACATCCCATCAAACCTAAACCAAACTCTTTGACCTAACTGATGCTTCAATGCTTACATCATTATATTTTTACAAGAGATCTTCGGTTAAACCCTGCTAGATAAAATAATCTTGAAAGTGGTACGAGAAGAATTCAAAAACAGTCACCGAATATTCTAATTGAACCGTGTAAATTTAAGCCCAAAAGACTCACCCTCGTCAAATTCTTCAACAAAAAAAAACCACACCCGTTACTCGTTATGTTTAATCATAATCGAAATTTTCTTTTATGGCATATATTCTATTCTATATTCTATATATATATATAAGGTTCATGTGAGAACTATTCACATATGAACATATGTGATACTAGATTAAACCCATGCGTTGCATGGTAAGAATTAGTTATGATAAAAATTTAATAAATTAATGACTCTGTAAAAAAATAAATCTAAATGCAACTTCAATTCTTTTATATTTTATTTTTGTAGATCTTACGTTTAGAGAAAAAATATATATATCAATAAAGTTATTTATTTATTATAAAGATATTCTAGTAAAATAATATTGGAGAATATTTAAATTATATAATAAATCATTTAAAATATTTGATTCTAAAATAATAGGATATACTTAAAAAAAATATTATAAAAGTCGTAATAGACCAAACGTAAAGATAAAATTTGATTATTATATTTGTATTAGTATTAATTAGTATTAATTTTACTGTTATTAGTATATAATTTGTATGTTAGTATAAATAATAATTTTGAAGATGTAAACTAAATAATTAAAGATTTAAAAATATTTGGTTGTACATAAAAAGATAAGATAAAATTAAAATATAATCAAATTAAAAAATATTTTATTAAACAATAACGTGCAACAAATATATATAAAAGAAATAAAGGCTATTAAAAAAGATTAGATTTAACCACAATTTTACACATAGGATAAATGCTTAGTTGTCATTACGAAAAATAGCCACATAAGCATTTATTATCCTCTCTTAGTTATATAGAGAGATAAGAAACTTGATATGTTCATATGTGAACAAATTTGTTCACATGTCTTATTCACATATGAACATCAAGTAATAATTAAAAGGTTCTTATGGTTCTTCCAATTCAAATGGTTCTCACTGAACCTTTTCCTATGTATATATGAATATATATAAAAATAGAGTGCGTGGATTTTCGTGCGGCCTCTTCTTTTGGAAATATTAGTCCCCGTCGTTTAATCGCTTGCAACAATAGTCCCCATCGTTAAAAAGTATTTAAAACTTCTAACAAGCACTAATGGTTGTTAACTTCTGTTTAGGTGTTTAACGGGAGTAACAATAACGACTGCAAATCAGGTCCTTTTCTCTAACAAGGAGTTAAGTTATTTTCTCAAACGGGGGTTAACGATCGTTAGATGCTATTTAATGTCTAACAAGAGTTACAAAAGCTGCTGCAAATCGGTTCTATTTATCTAACGGGCGTTGAAGTATGTAGTATTTGTGTCAAATTAGTATTGTCTATCGGTCGCTCAATTTAACAAAAAAGTGCGAGTTTGTTTTTATGTTTTTCGTTTTATTTTTGTCTTATACTTATAACTAAAATTGTTGTTCTTTCAGTTGTTTTCAAACTTAATATGGTATTCATGTTCATTTGTCTTTTTATTTTTTACAATGATTTATATGGTACTTTCCATTTCCTTTTGTATTTTACATATAATAGTATAGTTTTAGTGCGTTTTTTCCCCCTGTTTTGTCACATTTTTTCCAGTTAACTATACATAGTTCATACATGATTTTTTTTTAGAACGACATTCTAATCTACTCCTACTCCTAAATAACACGCATGCCTGAGATGAAACTCAGGACTCTCGAAAAATCCCTATTAATCCACCCCCACAAATGTGAGAAGTGAGACTCGAACCCAGGTGGATCCCCCCAAGGTCAAAGACCTTACTAATGGGCCACCAACCCCATTGGCATATAGTTGATACATGATTTAACATTTTTTCCCCCGACAATACATTTTGATACACACGTTTAAGTAAGAAAAAAATAAATGTATCTCCCGCTTATATAAGGTATCTGAAAGCAACGTTATGTCTCCCGGAGCAATGTCCGAGTAACATAACTAATTGCTACTAATTAAGGTGTTTGTGGTGGTGTGATATAACCCCTTATCTCTACTTATCCTTCTTCGAAATGCATCACACCTTCCACTGGTATAGTCCAAAAGTTGGCATAAGTTTAAATTTTTCTTTAAACAAATTCGACATGAGAAAATGACTTATATTCATAAAGCTTTAAGAAATTTCACACTTTATTTGTCTCAAAATCAAATGAATTGAATTGGTTGTATTTAGTTTTAGTCTTATTGTTTAACTGATCATAATACACATTTTTATATATTTTAGTTCAACGTCTAGCTATCTTAGACTTTCTTTTATTAAACGTATATAACATGGTACCCGCACATGCGACTGCGATGGTGGTGTTGTGATGGCGGCGACGGATGGTGATAGTGGTGGCGGCGTCAAATGATATATGTAATTGATGTAAATGTATTCGATTCAAAAGTGGTAGTAAAGATATTTAGAGTGTAAATTAATATTGACATTCGGGAGTAATTTTAATAAAAACATACGGATACAATAGGTATACCAGGATTCACATTTTGAACATTGTTTAGAACTAGAAAGATTCACCGCACTCCGTTGCGGTTGTATTAAAAGTAATAAGAAAACAAAATGTTACTACAAAATAATCAAATATTACAAATATATATATATATATATATATATATATATATATATATATATATATATATATATATATATATATATATATATATATATATATATATATATATATATATATATATATATATATATATATATATATATATATATATATATATATATATATATATATATATATATATATATATATATATATATATATATATATATATATATATATATATATATATATATATATATATATATATATATATATATATATATATATATATATATATATATATATATATATATATATATATATATATATATATATATATATATATATATATATATATATATATATATATATATATATATATATATATATATATATATATATATATATATATATATATATATATATATATATATATATATATATATATATATATATATATATATATATATATATATATATATATATATATATATATATATATATATATATATATATATATATATATATATATATATATATATATATATATATATATATATATATATATATATATATATATATATATATATATATATATATATATATATATATATATATATATATATATATATATATATATATATATATATATATATATATATATATATATATATATATATATATATATATATATATATATATATATATATATATATATATATATATATATATATATATATATATATATATATATATATATATATATATATATATATATATATATATATATATATATATATATATATATATATATATATATATATATATATATATATATATATATATATATATATATATATATATATATATATATATATATATATATATATATATATATATATATATATATATATATATATATATATATATATATATATATATATATATATATATATATATATATATATATATATATATATATATATATATATATATATATATATATATATATATATATATATATATATATATATATATATATATATATATATATATATATATATATATATATTAATCTTATAAAACATAAAACTTAAAGGTCACATACATAAATTTCAAAAATTAATAAAGATTTAAAAGTGAAAGGACCAAAATGTAAATTTGAAATTATCAATTTAAAGAAAGAAAAGGGGGGGGGGGGGGGGGGGGGGGGCTGATTCGAACATGCGACCTCCCAAAACTTAGAAAGTGTTTTATGTCACTCCTTCCAAACCCATATATGTTTCTAATTTTATATTTGATATATATATATATATATATAAGGTTCGCGTTTTTTGGAAAGGTGGCAAACATTGAATGGAGATGATACTATTCATTTCAATGAATATTATCAAAGGATTATAATAATTTGTTTCTACTATTAATGTTAATTCGTTGATAAATAAAAGTCATGCCCATATATCTATGGGCCCTGCTCCATTGCACTTGTTGCACGCCTTTTTCTCCAACCCTGCAAGGCAGGGATTGATCCTAGTTATTATTGTTGTTAGACTAATTGGAGTAGAGGGTTATGAGAATGCCCCTCCTCTACTCATGTGATGCCATGTGACATTCACTAATCATGAGGGACATTCCCATCATTGGAGGGCATTCCCTTGGAGTAGGGCATTCCCTTCGAGGGCATTCCTTTTTTTTTATTCTTATATTTAAATAATCTAAATAAACAAAAAAATAAATACAGAATTTGAATATTAACGGATATTTTTGATCAATAACGGCTAGTTTTCAAATTCTTTCTTTTCCCCCTATAAATACTTCCATTCTCTCATTCCAAAAACACTACAAAATTTATCAAAAAATCCAGAAAGCACACACACAACTTAAACAATGATCTCTGGACGAGGAAGAGCACGCAATCAACCAACCTGTCCTATCGGACAACCGCAACCCGCATGAGGCAGAGCACGAGGGCAAGCAAGACGTTCCCCAATTCAGTCGCAACCCGGGCGAGGCGAAGCAAATCGTCAGCCCCAACCTGAACCTCAACCATTGCATCCACGACGTCTCGAATTCACCCTGACAGCGGAATTTTCAGTCCGCCCACACTTTCAAGCAACAGACGACTTCACTGACGAAGAATTGAACGAGGTATGGGATTCTACCATGGCTCAAATCCAAAGCGGACAACTTAGGCCATGTGCTCTGTAAGGACCCTATTGCTTATAGATCGTAAATAAGACGTGATTCGTTATGTCAAGAGTGCGGAATCCTCCTGAGATAACTAGATTGCTATTGCCTTTTGTCAATTAATAAGTAATTAATTAACCTAAGGTTACACACGAAGTGCTAGTTCGCGTAGGAGGTCACACGAGCAACAATTCGACGTTAATTCACCAGTTCGTTACCATTTCGTGAATTAGGGTGTGTATTTATACTAATTATGTTGTAATTTGTGTGGGCTTGGGCTTCACACGAAGTGTATTAAGTCGATCCACCAAAACACTCATGTGGTCGTGCTGACGTCAGCACGAGGACCACTCAACGTGCTGCTGACGTCAGGACAAGGAGTGTAGTCTTGAACCTCTATTTCGCATTGTACATAACATTCAGCCATCGTTTAAGTATTCTATGACACTTATAACCTTGGCTCTACATCCTTGTACCTGCAAAACAATAATATAACACACAAACATAACAATAAACATAAATATATCTCAATTTGAAGTTCAAACGTAATCATTAAACACAAACATATGTCCTAAAGACTTATTGTTCAACAATTACATATAAATTCCTAAGAACAAAAACGTTAACCAAATCTACGTTGCTACTGTCACACAAATCTGCATCTACAGACTCCCCCTTGACATTAGCGACTAGATTTCTTTAACTTGAACTTCAAGCGTGATCATCAAATAGAAGTCTTATGCTATTCGCATGAATTCTCTCAGATAAACAAACTCCGAGAATCTTACGATAGCGTGTGACTTCAGTCTTCCAAAATCTAACAGCTGTACAAGATGTCTCAATCAATCTTCTTTGATCACCTCTTGACAAATTGACAACTTGCATTGGATCATACATGCGAAGCAACATCTTGCTCTTTGAATTATCAACAAACATTTGTGCTTCACCTGACTTGATATCTATCTGCCAATAAGTCATTGTAGTCAGCATATCTTGATCCCATTTGATAGCAGGAACCCTTTTAACACATTTGATCTTCCTTTGAACCAAATCAACTGTGCCATCTGGTCTTTTAATCTTCTTCATCGGTCTAGGTTTAATCAACCTATCTTCAGGTTTCAAACCTCTATCACCAAAATGCCAACTCCTTTCTCTTTGGAATCTCTGCCAAAAATAATCAGCATTTCCATCATTCTGAAGATTAACAAACCAACGCTTTCCCAAATCCATCAAATCTGATTCACTTAAACTTTGGAAATGTCTTAAACTGACTGACATATACTGGCAACCCCCTTTTCTCTTAATAACAAATAAATTAACTCTTCGATCATAGAACCAACTTTGTATCACTGAGAAATAAGTAAGTGCATCCTTGTCTGAGATAAACTCCCAAAACATTGATGGCTTAAAACATCCACCCATTGGCATACCAGTAGGACCTCTATATGCTGGAACCCAACGATCAATGCAAAAGTTAGGATCTTGCTCCGCCGGAGGTATATTATATTCTCTAATATCAAACTCTCGCGTAGCATTAATTTCCCAGCCAAGATAAAAAATAAAGTCCTTTTCTTCATGAACTATCTTTGCAAAAACTTTGAAATATAACTTTGCAGCATTCTTTGGCTCATCTGGACTATCTCTGATTGGATTAAGTCTGAAATGTTCCTCTTCACCTCTTGGTTCTGTAGGAATGTCTTGAACTTCTCCAAAGACACGATCAAAATCATAAGGTTTATCCAACAATTCTGTCCATGCTGGATTAGGAACTAATTCTCCTTCTTCCAAATCTTCATCAATGATATTGTCTAGATCATCACCAATATCATCAATATCATCCAAAGCACCTATCTTTTGAAGCTTATCTGCAATTTAAAATTTCAAACACACAAAGATAAAGAACATAAAATATATAAGTTAAGACATAAATAAAAACAAGGGGGGGGGGGGGGGGGGGGGGGGGGGGGGGGGGGGGGGGGGGGGGGGGGGGGGGGGGGGGGGGGGGGGGGGGGGGGGGGGGGGGGGGGGGGGGGGGGGGGGGGGGGGGGGGGGGGGGGGGGGGGGGGGGGGGGGGGGGGGGGGGGGGGGGGGGGGGGGGGGGGGGGGGGGGGGGGGGGGGGGGGGGGGGGGGGGGGGGGGGGGGGGGGGGGGGGGGGGGGGGGGGGGGGGGGGGGGGGGGGGGGGGGGGGGGGGGGGGGGGGGGGGGGGGGGGGGGGGGGGGGGGGGGGGGGGGGGGGGGGGGGGGGGGGGGGGGGGGGGGGGGGGGGGGGGGGGGGGGGGGGGGGGGGGGGGGGGGGGGGGGGGGGGGGGGGGGGGGGGGGGGGGGGGGGGGGGGGGGGGGGGGGGGGGGGGGGGGGGGGGGGGGGGGGGGGGGGGGGGGGGGGGGGGGGGGGGGGGGGGGGGGGGGGGGGGGGGGGGGGGGGGGGGGGGGGGGGGGGGGGGGGGGGGGGGGGGGGGGGGGGGGGGGGGGGGGGGGGGGGGGGGGGGGGGGGGGGGGGGGGGGGGGGGGGGGGGGGGGGGGGGGGGGGGGGGGGGGGGGGGGGGGGGGGGGGGGGGGGGGGGGGGGGGGGGGGGGGGGGGGGGGGGGGGGGGGGGGGGGGGGGGGGGGGGGGGGGGGGGGGGGGGGGGGGGGGGGGGGGGGGGGGGGGGGGGGGGGGGGGGGGGGGGGGGGGGGGGGGGGGGGGGGGGGGGGGGGGGGGGGGGGGGGGGGGGGGGGGGGGGGGGGGGGGGGGGGGGGGGGGGGGGGGGGGGGGGGGGGGGGGGGGGGGGGGGGGGGGGGGGGGGGGGGGGGGGGGGGGGGGGGGGGGGGGGGGGGGGGGGGGGGGGGGGGGGGGGGGGGGGGGGGGGGGGGGGGGGGGGGGGGGGGGGGGGGGGGGGGGGGGGGGGGGGGGGGGGGGGGGGGGGGGGGGGGGGGGGGGGGGGGGGGGGGGGGGGGGGGGGGGGGGGGGGGGGGGGGGGGGGGGGGGGGGGGGGGGGGGGGGGGGGGGGGGGGGGGGGGGGGGGGGGGGGGGGGGGGGGGGGGGGGGGGGGGGGGGGGGGGGGGGGGGGGGGGGGGGGGGGGGGGGGGGGGGGGGGGGGGGGGGGGGGGGGGGGGGGGGGGGGGGGGGGGGGGGGGGGGGGGGGGGGGGGGGGGGGGGGGGGGGGGGGGGGGGGGGGGGGGGGGGGGGGGGGGGGGGGGGGGGGGGGGGGGGGGGGGGGGGGGGGGGGGGGGGGGGGGGGGGGGGGGGGGGGGGGGGGGGGGGGGGGGGGGGGGGGGGGGGGGGGGGGGGGGGGGGGGGGGGGGGGGGGGGGGGGGGGGGGGGGGGGGGGGGGGGGGGGGGGGGGGGGGGGGGGGGGGGGGGGGGGGGGGGGGGGGGGGGGGGGGGGGGGGGGGGGGGGGGGGGGGGGGGGGGGGGGGGGGGGGGGGGGGGGGGGGGGGGGGGGGGGGGGGGGGGGGGGGGGGGGGGGGGGGGGGGGGGGGGGGGGGGGGGGGGGGGGGGGGGGGGGGGGGGGGGGGGGGGGGGGGGGGGGGGGGGGGGGGGGGGGGGGGGGGGGGGGGGGGGGGGGGGGGGGGGGGGGGGGGGGGGGGGGGGGGGGGGGGGGGGGGGGGGGGGGGGGGGGGGGGGGGGGGGGGGGGGGGGGGGGGGGGGGGGGGGGGGGGGGGGGGGGGGGGGGGGGGGGGGGGGGGGGGGGGGGGGGGGGGGGGGGGGGGGGGGGGGGGGGGGGGGGGGGGGGGGGGGGGGGGGGGGGGGGGGGGGGGGGGGGGGGGGGGGGGGGGGGGGGGGGGGGGGGGGGGGGGGGGGGGGGGGGGGGGGGGGGGGGGGGGGGGGGGGGGGGGGGGGGGGGGGGGGGGGGGGGGGGGGGGGGGGGGGGGGGGGGGGGGGGGGGGGTGAATACAACTTTCCTTAATCTTTACAAACTTTTAAATAAAAACGTTTTAAGATTCAGTTTATATATATTAAGCAA
>CM067167.1:126679744-126684744 GCA_034093135.1 Erigeron breviscapus
AATTATGATTTCGTTTATGAATACTTGCTGTACTTTGGATAGTTGTACATACATGGAAGACAATTATACTTTTTATGAGTAGTAGATGTGGTGGGAAGGCTGCGGGTGACCCTATATATAAGAATCGATGATTCTTTTAAAGTAGAATTGTAAGAAGTGTATGTGCATCGTATTGTTTGGTTGATTCACTTGTTATGATATGGACCGAGATGTTAATTGCTTATTTGTTGATTGTTGATGTGATTACTTGTGGTTTAATGGCGCATTGTTTATCATGTGAGTCGCAACGGGTTACGATATATGGCGCATTGTTTATCATGTGAGTCGCAACGGGTTACGATATATGGCGCATTGTTTATCATGTGAGTCGCAACGGGTTACGATATATGGCGCATTGTTTATCATGTGAGTCGCAACGGGTTACGATATATGGCGCATTGTTTATCATGTGAGTCGCAACGGGTTACGATATATGGCGCATTGTTTATCATGTGAGTCGCAACGGGTTACGATATATGGCGCATTGTTTATCATGTGAGTCGCAACGGGTTACGATATATGGCGCATTGTTTATCATGTGAGTCGCAACGGGTTACGATATATGACGCATTGTTTATCATGTAAGGCGTAACGGTTTATGCATAATGATATTGTTTGATAGTTGTACATACATGGAAGACAATTATACTTTTTATGAGTAGTAGATGTGGTGGGAAGGCTGCGGGTGACCCTATATATAAGAATCGATGATTCTTTTAAAGTAGAATTGTAAGAAGTGTATGTGCATCGTATTGTTTGGTTGATTCACTTGTTATGATATGGACCGAGATGTTAATTGCTTATTTGTTGATTGTTGATGTGATTACTTGTGGTTTAATGGCGCATTGTTTATCATGTGAGTCACAACGGGTTACGATATATGGCGCATTGTTTATCATGTGAGTCGCAACGGGTTACGATATATGGCGCATTGTTTATCATGTGAGTCGCAACGGGTTACGATATATGGCGCATTGTTTATCATGTAAGTCGTAACGGTTTAATGGCGCATTGTTTGACAAGTAAGGCGTAACGGTTTATGCATAATGATATTGTACTTGATATGTTGATTGTATTGATTTGTGCTAATGTGAAACCTTTTTAGGGTTTCTTTGGACATGATTAGATATTCTAATCCTCACTTATCGTTAACGGTTGTTATCCCGACATACTTGTTTCCTGTTACTTGTCCCTACGAACTCACCAACTTTATGTTGACGCATTTTAGTACACTTTTCAGGTAATCAAGTTAATCAGAGACAAAATGGATGATATTGTGTTTGCATTGCTAAGAATGGACTTGCTTTGGACTTTCTGGATCCGTGATCCTTATTTCCCTTTAATGGGTTATGCTTAGGATCAACTACTACCATTTAAACATTTCCATTTAATATTGATTGAGTGTGTATCTTTGATTGATGTTGATTATTGTATACATTTGAGTGAGTTTGTGGATTGTTTCAATCCTATGAATGCATATAGTTTGACTCTACATAATTTCCATGTCGTGCTGTGCTTTTCTAAGTGATACCCCATGATTCCGCCTTGTTGGGGTGTTACAGAATGGTATCAGAGCCGTGGTTGTAGAGAGCTAGGTGGATTGACCTAGTCTATAGCCATTGCACCCACATTTCATAATAGCATGCATGGTAGGAAATTTTGTGTGCAACGTGAACTGTATGATGCATAAAAATTGTTTAAACGGAGTTCGTAGGTTTATTATGATTTGATGACTTGATTGTTATGTGACAACTTGATGGACGTATATGATAGTGTCGGGATACACCGTGAATTGTGGAATTATTGTGATAAACGTTAATGTGTGGAATCTTGGAAGTATTTATTATTTGTCCCCCATCAAAGTGAAACGATGGCATTAACAGAGTATAACACTCGATAACCCTAGAGGCGCCTGATCAACAAATCTATGGTTATCCTATGTCATATAAAGTTAATGATCTCGTGGATTGCGCCTCGTGGATAAAGTATAGTAGGTAACCCGGTATGCTTAATGAGTGTTGGTTAAGTGGAGGGTTAGCCGCTGGTACACCCTGTATACATACCTGACCAATACTTAGAAAGCATAACGGAACTGAATCCCGACATCCATTCAATATATTAACGGTGTGGAGGGTTAGCCGCTGGTACACCCTGTATACAAACATCTTTAATGTATTGAATGTTGAGGTTAAGATTCGGACTATGCTTTACCCGCCTTGTTATGACTTGACCCCCTTTATATCGTGTTGAATGATTCGTGATTGTATTGTTGATGGTAAATTATATGATAGATGAAGCCTTAGATTATTGTCATGATAATATCCCCGTAGAGATAACCATATTCATGCAATGATTTAGAAGGACTTGATGTGGAAATTGTGTGTTACTTGAGGGTCAATTTTGATATTCGGGTGTGAATTGCGAGACCTAACTTGTTAAAATTTGTGTGGACTTGAAATCTATGTTAATTGAAATGGTAGTACAGACATAGGGTATTTTGGACGAGTTGGTAATGTGATGGGCTGGCCAATGGTATGCCCTATATTATAAGCATTACCGGATGACCCATGTCTAAATAATATTACTTATAATTGTCTGCAATTATCAGTCATTGTTGAAATAACAGTATGAGAATAAGATCTATAATACATATTATTAAGATCTTAGATACTTATAAACTATAATTTTAGACCAAGGATTTATTATGAACTATAGACTTAGTTCAAACTTATATATATATATATATATATATATATATATATATATATATATATATATATATATATATATATATATATATATATATATATATATATATATATATATATATATATATATATATATATATATATATATATATATATATATATATATATATATATATATATATATATATATATATATATATATATATATATATATATATATATATATATATATATATATATATATATATATATATATATATATATATATATATATATATATATATATATATATATATATATATATATATATATATATATATATATATATATATATATATATATATATATATATATATATATATATATATATATATATATATATATATATATATATATATATATATATATATATATATATATATATATATATATATATATATATATATATATATATATATATATATATATATATATATATATATATATATATATATATATATATATCTAAATAATATTACTTATAATTGTCTGCAATTATCAGTCATTGTTGAAATAACAGTATGAGAATAAGATCTATAATACATATTATTAAGATCTTAGATACTTATAAACTATAATTTTAGACCAAGGATTTATTATGAACTACAGACTTAGTTCAAACTTATAGTTACAATTGACTGATAGAATGAGCCAAGATTTTTGAAGACTATAATGTTTAAGTAAAGTGAGATATTATGAAATATTAACAGATCTAGTGTGTTAAGAAGCATTTTTATGAACATGGAGCTTAAGTTAGTAATTTGATGAATGTGTTCAAGAAAATGGCTGGAAAAGAGCAAACAGGATAGTAGTAGAAAGATTATGAACTTAAGTGGTTATATGCAGAAATCAAGTCCCGTAGATTTCATCTTATATTGGCCTTGTACCAAGAATAAGAATACATGATTTTACTGAGAGGTACTATTCGCTCATATAACGTAAGCAATGACGTCAAATGAAAATAATTTTTCAAAATGGCCGACAACAAATAAGATATCTGGATCTTGATGGAACAAGATAAAGTAGGATGGCTTTATCAGACTATTTTGATATAAGCAATAATAAAAGTGTTAACTACAAACAAATTATATATAAATTTCGCAATAAAGAAAAGAGGGAAATAGACATACGAAAATCACTAACTGTTTATGTAATCCTACTTTATAGTTTAAGTAGCCAAATTCCAGAATCTAAGAAGATCACACATTTATCTAATCACTGCATAATTGTTAGTCCCAAGTTTAACCCAATAATCCTTTAAGTCAATTGGATAATCGAGATCGTACCCTGCTAACAACAATTCCTCTATGACCTTTGTGAATGTACCACCACCCATTCTTCTCCCCGACAACCTTACAATACGATTTTTCCCGACATATGTTGGCAACGGATACATGGAAAGAGAAGCTGTACAACAAATGGAGGTCCATCCCTCTGTAGTCCACCCGTGACAGGCCCTAGGTATCCCTGTACATGAGCATATCGGTGTTGGCATCTCTAATATGTTCATTTCTTCTCCAAATACTACCAAAGTAGTATTACTTTTCACAAACTGGTAAGACCTTCTAGGCCTTACATTTCTTTGGGTTTTCAAGAATGATACTTCTGCGGACTTTTTCTTACGGCTATAAAGCTTGCAAATATAAGCCCATGAGTCTTCTACAAGCCTCTCAAACTCGGGTCCATGATTCATTATCGTATCAACCGGTTCCACCCTGTTCGAGGTTGAGACCTCATAATATGCGTCACCAATCGGATTGAGTGATAGTGTGGGTGAGTCTGACATTGGACGTTTGCCTGGTGCCCTGTTACCCTCCTCGGAAGATTCTGGTTGGTATAATGGTTCCGGTTGGAATGTTGATTTCAACTGGAATGTTGCTTCTGGTGTATCGAAAGAGAAGTTTTGATATAAAGGGTTCATTGGGATTGGAGATGAAACTCCATGATGTACTGCATCAACAAGAGTTGGGAACGATGCACTGACATTTTCTGTTGGGGATTCTAGCTGTGATGTTGGTACCGTATTTTGGAGAAGCCAGTCTTGGCAAAAATCATCGATTGATGTTCCCCATTCACTAGTACCAATCATCTGGTTTTGCCATGCGTCCATGATTATATTGAGTTCTTCTTATCTACAATAAGTTTTGGTCAGACAATTGACATAACAAATACATAAGAAACATTATCAACAATATTATTCTGATTAAAAACACA
>CM067167.1:126689744-126706354 GCA_034093135.1 Erigeron breviscapus
GGTTACGATATATGGCGCATTGTTTATCATGTGAGTCGCAACGGGTTACGATATATGGCGCATTGTTTATCATGTGAGTCGCAACGGGTTACGATATATGGCGCATTGTTTATCATGTGAGTCGCAACGGGTTACGATATATGGCGCATTGTTTATCATGTGAGTCGCAACGGGTTACGATATATGGCGCATTGTTTATCATGTGAGTCGCAACGGGTTACGATATATGGCGCATTGTTTATCATGTGAGTCGCAACGGGTTACGATATATGGCGCATTGTTTATCATGTGAGTCGCAACGGGTTACGATATATGGCGCATTGTTTATCATGTGAGTCGCAACGGGTTACGATATATGGCGCATTGTTTATCATGTGAGTCGCAACGGGTTACGATATATGGCGCATTGTTTATCATGTGAGTCGCAACGGGTTACGATATATGGCGCATTGTTTATCATGTGAGTCGCAACGGGTTACGATATATGGCGCATTGTTTATCATGTGAGTCGCAACGGGTTACGATATATGGCGCATTGTTTATCATGTGAGTCGCAACGGGTTACGATATATGGCGCATTGTTTATCATGTGAGTCGCAACGGGTTACGATATATGGCGCATTGTTTATCATGTGAGTCGCAACGGGTTACGATATATGGCGCATTGTTTATCATGTGAGTCGCAACGGGTTACGATATATGGCGCATTGTTTATCATGTGAGTCGCAACGGGTTACGATATATGGCGCATTGTTTATCATGTGAGTCGCAACGGGTTACGATATATGGCGCATTGTTTATCATGTGAGTCGCAACGGGTTACGATATATGGCGCATTGTTTATCATGTGAGTCGCAACGGGTTACGATATATGGCGCATTGTTTATCATGTGAGTCGCAACGGGTTACGATATATGGCGCATTGTTTATCATGTGAGTCGCAACGGGTTACGATATATGGCGCATTGTTTATCATGTGAGTCGCAACGGGTTACGATATATGGCGCATTGTTTATCATGTGAGTCGCAACGGGTTACGATATATGGCGCATTGTTTATCATGTGAGTCGCAACGGGTTACGATATATGGCGCATTGTTTATCATGTGAGTCGCAACGGGTTACGATATATGGCGCATTGTTTATCATGTGAGTCGCAACGGGTTACGATATATGGCGCATTGTTTATCATGTGAGTCGCAACGGGTTACGATATATGGCGCATTGTTTATCATGTGAGTCGCAACGGGTTACGATATATGGCGCATTGTTTATCATGTGAGTCGCAACGGGTTACGATATATGGCGCATTGTTTATCATGTGAGTCGCAACGGGTTACGATATATGGCGCATTGTTTATCATGTGAGTCGCAACGGGTTACGATATATGGCGCATTGTTTATCATGTGAGTCGCAACGGGTTACGATATATGGCGCATTGTTTATCATGTGAGTCGCAACGGGTTACGATATATGGCGCATTGTTTATCATGTGAGTCGCAACGGGTTACGATATATGGCGCATTGTTTATCATGTGAGTCGCAACGGGTTACGATATATGGCGCATTGTTTATCATGTGAGTCGCAACGGGTTACGATATATGGCGCATTGTTTATCATGTGAGTCGCAACGGGTTACGATATATGGCGCATTGTTTATCATGTGAGTCGCAACGGGTTACGATATATGGCGCATTGTTTATCATGTGAGTCGCAACGGGTTACGATATATGGCGCATTGTTTATCATGTGAGTCGCAACGGGTTACGATATATGGCGCATTGTTTATCATGTGAGTCGCAACGGGTTACGATATATGGCGCATTGTTTATCATGTGAGTCGCAACGGGTTACGATATATGGCGCATTGTTTATCATGTGAGTCGCAACGGGTTACGATATATGGCGCATTGTTTATCATGTGAGTCGCAACGGGTTACGATATATGGCGCATTGTTTATCATGTGAGTCGCAACGGGTTACGATATATGGCGCATTGTTTATCATGTGAGTCGCAACGGGTTACGATATATGGCGCATTGTTTATCATGTGAGTCGCAACGGGTTACGATATATGGCGCATTGTTTATCATGTGAGTCGCAACGGGTTACGATATATGGCGCATTGTTTATCATGTGAGTCGCAACGGGTTACGATATATGGCGCATTGTTTATCATGTGAGTCGCAACGGGTTACGATATATGGCGCATTGTTTATCATGTAAGTCGTAACGGTTTAATGGCGCATTGTTTGACAAGTATGGCGTAACGGTTTATGCATAATGATATTGTACTTGATATGTTGATTGTATTGATTTGTGCTAATGTGAAACCTTTTTAGGGTTTCTTTGGACATGATTAGATATTCTAATCCTCACTTATCGTTAACGGTTGTTATCCCGACATACTTGTTTCCTGTTACTTGTCCCTACGAACTCACCAACTTTATGTTGACGCATTTTAGTACACTTTTCAGGTAATCAAGTTAATCAGAGACAAAATGGATGATATTGTGTTTGCATTGCTAAGAATGGACTTGCTTTGGACTTTCTGGATCCGTGATCCTTATTTCCCTTTAATGGGTTATGCTTAGGATCAACTACTACCATTTAAACATTTCCATTTAATATTGATTGAGTGTGTATCTTTGATTGATGTTGATTATTGTATACATTTGAGTGAGTTTGTGGATTGTTTCAATCCTATGAATGCATATAGTTTGACTCTACATAATTTCCATGTTGTGCTGTGCTTTTCTAAGTGATACCCCATGATTCCGCCTTGTTGGGGTGTTACAAAATGAGTTTGATGGGTGAATTAACATATTTTCTTGGACTCCAGATTAAACAAAACAAAGATGGCATTTTATTAATCAGGAAAAATATGTTAGAGATCTTTTAAAGAAATATGATATGAACTCTTCACCATCTAAACCAACTCCAATTTCTGCACCACTGACACTGGACTCCGATCCAGATGGTAACCAGTGAACACCACTGTCTACAGAGGCATGGTTGGTTCACTGATGTATTTAACTGCCAGTAGACCAGATATTATGTTTTCAACATGTTTATGTGCCAGATATCAGTCTAATCCAAAGGAATCTCATATTCTTGCTGTAAAGCGCATACTGAAGTACCTTAAAGGTGTCCCAGTCTAGGTCTTTGGTATCCCAAAGGCTCAGGCATGGATCTAACGGGTTATTCAGATTCAGATCATGCAGGTTGTAAGATAGACAGGAAATCCACTACTGGTGGATGTCATTTCCTTGGTGGCAAACTGGTCAGCTGGACCAGTAAGAAGCAAACTTCAGTTTCATTGTCCACTGCTGAAGCTGAATACGTGTCTGCAGCCAGTTGTTGTGCTTAGATACTCTGGATGAAGAACCAGTTGCTTGATTATGGTATTAAGTACTCAAAGACTCCAATCTTTTGTGATAATACCAGTGCCATTGCTATCTCTAACAATCCAGTCATGCACTCCAAAACGAAGCACAGTGATCTCAGGTATCACTTCATTCGTGATCATATTATGAAAAACAACATTGAACTCCATTTTATTCCCACTGACAAACAACTCGCTGACATTTTTACTAAACCTCTGGATGTCAAAACTTTTGAATATCTTGTTGGTGAGTTGGGAATGTTAAACCCTTAAATCTGGGACTACTCAGATATTGAACGCCTTTGTGTACTATCTTTGCATAAATAGATTTCTGGATCAACATTCCAGGGGAAGACTTGAAAGATAATTTTGTTCTTAAAAATGCTTTAAGTTCCAGGGGAATTTATTAATTTATTTTCTCACTGGACAAATTCTTCAGAAAATATTACTGGTGCTTTGTAAATGTGTCCATCTCACTGGTAATTGGACAGATTGAAGTGCGTGTTTGAGGTGATTTTTGTCTCCTTGTAAATGTGTCCCTCTCATTTGTCTGTATTAGTTGACGTGCACGTTTGAGGTTACCAGTCTTTCAAAATGGTTTTCACTGGTACTTTACTGGAGTGTCCCTCCAGTGTACCATCAGTGCATACTTCACTGGACTAATCCACCAGTGATACTGGAGTGTCCAGTCAACCTCCAGATGCACTGAAATAAGTCATAATATTTTTTTTAATACTTGGTCATTGTGCGTGCCACGTAAGCAAACTTTTTAAAGATATTTATCTTATAATCGTACGTGGCATGTAAATTTTTCAACGTAATGATGGTATTTTTACCTTGGGAAGTCAAAAAGAGCAACTTGATACTGTTTGTGGGCTGTAAACCGTCACACATTTATGTGTGATGTGATGTAATTAATGCGGATCTCAGAACCCGATCAAAATTTTATTTGATAATTTCAAATTAAACCGTTTGAGTTCCACAATCTCTCTCCTATAAATACCCACTTTCAATTTCATTTGCATTTACTTCGAACATATTTACTCCCAAATCTTTCAAATTCCTTCATTTACTTCTTCATTCATTTTCCAATCATCATCATCTCTCATATTTACTCCATTTCCATTCATTCCTTCATCAAATCTTCATCTAAACCCTAAATACTCAATTTCATCTTCATCTATTCTTCATATAATGGCACCTAAACAATCTAAATCTCTTAAAAATCTGCTCGCTGCTGAATATGATCCAACTGAAAATGTTGACAAGGCACCCCATATCACTCTAGAGGCAAAAGCTATAAGAATAAACATGAACAACTGGATGGCCAGACTTTCACTTTCCAGTGTTCATGATGCCCAATCTGTTATTGGGAGATTAAACACATTTTTTCTCTCATGACCACTATATGGTGCGTTGACATTAAAGCCAGGGAGGATGTACCACGATTACCTCTGTGAATTCTGGTACACTGCACAATATGATGATGAAACTTCATCAATTACTTACTCTCTGAAGCAAGGTACCAGATCCTTGGGTTTCACTGCTAGTCTACTCAGGTCTGTTCTTCAATTGAATTATTTTGAACAGAATGAGTTGCCCATCGAACTTCCTTCTGGTATCAATACAAGGGAAGGGTGCAGACTGATTGGGCACACAGATATAATGGATGAGCATGGCCAGCTATCCAGGAAGGGAACTATCTACATGAGCAAACTATCAGACTAATGGAGATACTTCTTCACCCACATTGTTGAATGTCTGGGAGGCAGTTCTGGAGGGTTAGACCAGATAAATCAAACCCATCTCTAGATTGCCTACTGCCTCTGGTTTGGACTTAGAGTGGATTTTGCTCAGATTATTTTTGACGATCTGGTAGAGCGTCTTAGAGTGAAAGGTAGAAAAGCCTTTGTTCCTTATATCCGTTTTCTTTCACTCATATTTAAAAGAGCTCTTGGAGACCATTATGATTTTGAAACTACTCACTTTTCTGTGAGTGAGTATATGAGGGATCTGACCAACCTCAGATCTCCATTGAATGAGGTAGATATTCCTCAGTCCATGCTCTCCTTTCAAAGAGAAGAAGCTGAAGTGGCTCCAGGTAGAGGTCAAGTTGGTGAAGGACCCTCTGGTGACCAAGATGTACAGATAATAGAAGCTGTACAACCCATTAGACAAGTTGTTCCTGAAGGTCAAGGACCAGAAATTGTTGAACCTTCCAGACGACCTAGAACAAACAGACGTCTGATGAGAGCTGGAGTTCAGGTGAATCCTGAAAGACATCCTGGTGATGTAATGAATTTGGATGGGTCTCCGATTTTTGAACCTGAAGAGAATGTAGAGGTTGTTGGGAAGGTGACTGATGAACAGATAGAAAATGCGGCCCAGATTATTGAGCAGGTTGTTGAGCAAGTCGAACAAGATGTTCAGACTGATGAACATGTATCTGGTGAGCAAGAGGCTCAAATCGACTTGAATGTAGAGGCTGGTGAACAAGTTCATGAACAGGCTGGTGAACAGACTGGTGATCAGACAGTTGGGATGGCTCCAAATTGGGATGATGTAGATTCCCCAATGTCTGAAGGTTTTGATGTAAACATGAATTTCCTGGGTGATGAAGAAGAAAATATTGACACATCTGCTATTGCTTCAGTCATACAACCAATTATATCTGCTTTGTTAGGTCGGAAATCGACCAAGTATAATTTGTTCAGAAATAGCTTGAAGTTTAGTGAAAACGTTTGTACAGAATTCTGAGGTATCTCAGAATTCCTTCACTGAAGCTTCACTTCAGTTCAGATCAAGGCAAATCTGAAGCATTCATTCTGAAGTCAAAGACTGAAGTATGAAGAAGAGAATCATCTCAGAAGCGAGCAAAAAGTGATTCTACCAGATCGAAGACTGAAGCATCTCAGTATAAAGTATTAACAACACTTTACACTGATTACGAGGAAGACTTTTTACTTTACATACCTTTACCCAGTTAATAGATTTATCTATTAATAAAAGGTACAAGGTAAAAGTATGGGTTTGGAACATAGTACTATAAGTCACATCAACTGACTTATATACTCTTCCTAGTATGAGCATGCAAGGAATTAGGTTTAATTCCTTAAATGCTCACAACCACATTTGTACGATCTTGTCCACATCCACCACCACCACCACCACCACCACCACCACCACCACCACCACCACCACCACCACCACCACCACCACCACCACCACCACCACCACCACCACCACCACCACCACCACCACCACCACCACCACCACCACCACCACCACCACCACCACCACCACCACCACCACCACCACCACCACCACCACCACCACCACCACCACCACCACCACCACCACCACCACCACCACCACCACCACCACCACCACCACCACCACCACCACCACCACCACCACCACCACCACCACCACCACCACCACCACCACCACCACCACCACCACCACCACCACCACCACCACCACCACCACCACCACCACCACCACCACCACCACCACCACCACCACCACCACCACCACCACCACCACCACCACCACCACCACCACCACCACCACCACCACCACCACCACCACCACCACCACCACCACCACCACCACCACCACCACCACCACCACCACCACCACCACCACCACCACCACCACCACCACCACCACCACCACCACCACCACCACCACCACCACCACCACCACCACCACCACCACCACCACCACCACCACCACCACCACCACCACCACCACCACCACCACCACCACCACCACCACCACCACCACCACCACCACCACCACCACCACCACCACCACCACCACCACCACCACCACCACCACCACCACCACCACCACCACCACCACCACCACCACCACCACCACCACCACCACCACCACCACCACCACCACCACCACCACCACCACCACCACCACCACCACCACCACCACCACCACCACCACCACCACCACCACCACCACCACCACCACCACCACCACCACCACCACCACCACCACCACCACCACCACCACCACCACCACCACCACCACCACCACCACCACCACCACCACCACCACCACCACCACCACCACCACCACCACCACCACCACCACCACCACCACCACCACCACCACCACCACCACCACCACCACCACCACCACCACCACCACCACCACCACCACCACCACCACCACCACCACCACCACCACCACCACCACCACCACCACCACCACCACCACCACCACCACCACCACCACCACCACCACCACCACCACCACCACCACCACCACCACCACCACCACCACCACCACCACCACCACCACCACCACCACCACCACCACCACCACCACCACCACCACCACCACCACCACCACCACCACCACCACCACCACCACCACCACCACCACCACCACCACCACCACCACCACCACCACCACCACCACCACCACCACCACCACCACCACCACCACCACCACCACCACCACCACCACCACCACCACCACCACCACCACCACCACCACCACCACCACCACCACCACCACCACCACCACCACCACCACCACCACCACCACCACCACCACCACCACCACCACCACCACCACCACCACCACCACCACCACCACCACCACCACCACCACCACCACCACCACCACCACCACCACCACCACCACCACCACCACCACCACCACCACCACCACCACCACCACCACCACCTTTACCAATGCCACCACCACCACCACCACAAATATTCCACCACCACCACCACCACCACCACCACCACCACCACTGCCACCACCACCACCACCTTCAATTCCAAGAAATACTCAATACTTCACTCCTGCAACTACTCAAACTTCACAATCTCAACCTCCACCACTTCAAACTCCAGTCAACGTAACTGAACCTCGTGCGCTGGACTCAACAGTTGTAACATCTGAAGCTGCAACTGAAGAGGACTGGGCACAAGTACCTCTTATGACCAGATTGCCTTCCAATCTTGAACCTCCCAGTGGTCTCTCCACTTCATCCTCTGCCGAGGTCCAAGGCCTTTTAAGTAAGGTGGCGGACCTGGAGAGATCACTCCAGACTTCATCGCAGGGTATTTCAGACTTTAAATCTTTATTATCAAATAACCTTGCATCTGAGATGAATGTGTTTGCTAGGAATGAGAAGTTTGTTTATGAGAAGCTTGATGAACTGGTACTGGCCACAAACAACAATACTGAAAATTTCAAAGTTGGTTACCAGGATAAGTTCTCTGGAGAGTAGATCCACACTTGATCAGGATGCAGTTGTAAGTACGATTAGTGATGAATGTACAAAGAAGTTCAGAATCAGTATGCTGAAAGAATTATCTGAAGAAATTTCTGAGACTGTTCTTCGAACTCTTCAAGATGGGCTGTTACCCCAAGTGGAGAGGTTGATGGAAGAAAAATTGCCAAACCACTTGCCTAAAGAAGTTGAAACTGTTAAAAAGGAAGTGCAGGCACTTAAGAAAGTTGTGACTGATACAACTCCAGTGGCAGGAAGAACCTTTGGTGCACTGGACAGACATATGCTAGAACAGTTATGGAATGATCTCAAGTCCAGAACTGGTGATCATTCCAAGGGGGAAAAGTCGTCTGGTGACCAAAAACAAGTGACACTGAAGCATTTGGCACAAAGAGCATTTGGCACTGAAGCCACTATGCTGTCTGAAGAAGCTACTGGTACTGAAGCCAGTGAGCCCCAGTTTGAGTCTTTCCCAGATATACCAACTACACTGAAGTCTGTTAAAGGAAAAGCACAATTGGTATCTGGTGAAGAAGAACAAACTGCTAAAGAATCATCAGAGTATCCAACTGCTGATGATGAAACCTCCAAGAAGCTAGAACAAGAATGCATAATGATAGAGATCTTTAAGAGAAATCAAAAAGATGAACTGCTGGCCCATCAAAGGGAGATGGCAACTATGGGGACTCTGGACTCTTACAATGCTGGCAGGTTAGGCATAAATATTGATGTGTACAAAAAGATGAAGGAAGACCCTAGAGTTCATCAATGTCTGAATGCATTGAATGATGTTCATGTACGCTCCTTTTACGCCGAAGAAGAACAGGTTTATGATTCTATAATTTATGGCGTTAGTGTACCAGAACTCATCAGGCAGAGGAAGGAGGAACTGGTGATGCTCCAGAGGAAGATAAGGAAGAATGCTAATGCTCTGGAGTTAGAGTACAGAAAGAAACTGACTGGCTTACCAAAACTGACTGCCAAACAGATCAAAGCTATTGAAGATGCTGATGTAAGCAGATTCATTCCCCTGGACACTTCTCTGAAAATTAATCGTCAACTCCAGTCTGCTGTTGAGCAAAAGAGAGTGTCAAAGGAAACTGAAGCATTGATCCAGACAGCCAAATTGAAAGACAAGTATAATGAAATGTTAAACTTCAGGGCTGATGCTAGACGGATCACTGGTGCAGAAATCAAGCTTGCTGGTAATCATGAAGGTATGTCCAAGTTTGAAGTAAAGTTGACCAGGGAAGGTAACTTTACTGATGAAAGAAAGAGTACTTCAGTCCAAGCGTTTGGATGGAGTGAACTGAAAGAGATTGCTTTAACGTTCAGGGGGAAGACAAATGTGTCGACTGATGTTAAAGCATTTCTGAAGAGAATTGAGAAGGTATGGAGAAGAAAGCAACAGATGGAAGTTGCAATGGGCATGAAATCGCCAGAATCAGTACCATCTTCTCCATCACCAAAGAGAAAGGCTTATGTGTGATATGTAAGACGTGAGATGAAGTTGATTAAGCTGATTAAGTTGATAATAAGATATGTGTGAAAGAAATATATGTGCTTTACGTTGTGAGATCACGATGTGACGTGAGAATATGTGCTAATATGAATACGTGTGACAAGTTTATGTGTGAAATGCCAAGATATGATATGAAGTTATGTTTAAGTGGTAAGTCTATGTTGATATGAAATGAAATGTGATACAATGTGGGAAAAGGGATGTATGGGTTGATCTATGAGTGAGAGTGTAAGATTAAGGTATTATAAGTTATTTGTGGATTATGCATAAAGAAGGTTGATTTGCCTTAATTTCTTTACCTCTTGTTGAGCCCGTTGCTAAATATTGATGCTTAATGGTATGACGATATGTTATTAAAGAATTATGTGGAATATGCTTGTAGTATTATTAAATGTTGAAACTTGATGATGTCTTATGTGACAAAGAGCTCGGAGATACACGAATTTACGGATTGTCATGAACGAAGTGATATGCTATGTGGTATTACATCCTTACGTGATATATGTGATGCAAGTTGTAGTGGTTCAAGGTGAGAAGTGTTTGTTGAAGTAAATTATGTTGGTAGCCCATAATCCTCTATTTTTCTCGATTTATCCGTTGCAAGATTATGATGATAACGTGAGATCAATTAAGATTTGTTTATGATGGATGTTATGTACGTAAGGAAATGTACATTGATGGAATAGGTGGTCACCCATAGGAAGGGTGCAAGACATTGTGATACACGAATATGGTATGCGGCGTAAGTAGTACATATTGTTTCATTTTGTGTTATATGTGTATGTGCAATGTGTGATTATTGTGTGTTTTGTAGTTAGTATAATTATGCTATGATGGATTGAGATGGAGATGTTGGACATTAAGATGTGTGGATATAGTTAAAGGTACACGTGTGAGGAATGATATAGTTATAATTATGGTCCGGAACATAATTATAAATGTATCATGAGGCGGGCGTGTTCATTTGACGGTAATCACATTGACTAATGAAAGACATTAAAGGAAAGGGAGGAGGTGAAAAGAAAATGAGTGGAAATGTGCTTGAATTTTAAGTGGTAAAACGTTGACAAATGCGTGGAAAGTAGTGAGAAGATGAAATGAGGTGTTGATGTCGTGAGATGATTCTGAGGACAGAATCCTATTAAGGAGGGGAGAATTGTAACATCCCAAACTTATCAAGTTTGACTTTTGACGTTGACCGTCAACTTGTCGTTAGTGACCGTTAGTAACTATGTGTTGTATATGTGCTTATGTGAATTAAACGAATTACGTGAGTTATGTGTTAAAATGATTTAAAATAATGAAATTAAAGTAGATAATGATAAATGAAGTCATTTAATGTTCCCGATAAGATTTAAGGGTCGATAAGTGTTTCTGTGGGCGTTAAACGAGCCGTTAAGTGCCGAAACGAGTTATAACGAAGTGCGAGGGCCTAGATGTAAAATTGAAAGTTGTCTCCAGTATATAAGGCGCCCTATGGTCGACCAAGAACCCTTTTGATCAGTTACAAAACCCTAGAAACACCTGCAAACAAAAGCTTAGATCTAATCTTCAAGTTATAGTTGATTTCGGGAGATTTTGGAAGGGAATTCGAGTGCTTTTCGATCCGTTGATCAAGCCTACAGGTATAGCATCACCTACTGATTGTTAATCAGGTTTTCAATTAGGATTTACCCCTGTAGATTCGGCCTAAAGGGTTGGGGTTCCTTGATCATGATGTTTTAGGTCAAAAACGTTGTTTTCGTGATTATAATCGTTAATAGAGTTGATTAATTATGTCAAGATGCAAACTTTAATGTTGAATAATGTTGTTTATATGTAAATAAGTGAATCCCAGGTGTTTAATTAGATCCATGTGTGTTCAATTGTGTTTTTGAACCAAACGTTGCGGTTTCGAGTCGTTTTGATGATCAAAAAGAAGGATTCATTTATGCAATTGATTCAAGGATTAATTGATGTTTTCAAATGCTTAATTGTGACCTATTTGATGTCAATTTAATGGGTGTAAGTCGTGGTGGAGGTTTGGGATCCGTTTGGAAGGTGAATGAAGAGAAACTGAGTTGGTTTTGCTGGTCGGCACCCCAGGTGCGGCGCACCTATACCTGATCTGAGTTTTCTGTATGATTGGTGCGACGCACCACTTGGGAGGTGCGACGCACCACTTGGGAGGTGCGACGCACCACTTGGGAGGTGCGACGCACCACTTGGGAGGTGCGACGCACCACTTGGGAGGTGCGACGCACCACTTGGGAGGTGCGACGCACCACTTGGGAGGTGCGACGCACCACTTGGGAGGTGCGACGCACCACTTGGGAGGTGCGACGCACCACTTGGGAGGTGCGACGCACCACTTGGGAGGTGCGACGCACCACTTGGGAGGTGCGACGCACCATTGGAGGTGCGACGCACCACTTGGGAGGTGCGACGCACCACTTGGGAGGTGCGACGCACCACTTGGGAGGTGCGACGCACCACTTGGGAGGTGCGACGCACCACTTGGGAGGTGCGACGCACCACTTGGGAGGTGCGACGCACCACTTGGGAGGTGCGACGCACCACTTGGGAGGTGCGACGCACCACTTGGGAGGTGCGACGCACCACTTGGGAGGTGCGACGCACCACTTGGGAGGTGCGACGCACCACTTGGGAGGTGCGACGCACCACTTGGGAGGTGCGACGCACCATTGGAGGTGCGACGCACCACTTGGGAGGTGCGACGCACCACTTGGGAGGTGCGACGCACCACTTGGGAGGTGCGACGCACCACTTGGTTGGTGCGACGCACCACTTGGGAGGTGCGACGCACCACTTGGGAGGTGCGACGCACCTGATGCCCAGTTTGCACAAAACATTTCGTTTAGCTTATAGATCGATCTTATACTCGTTCTAGGTTGTCGGGAGCACTTAGCAAGCACTGTAAGGCATACGTAACTCATTGCTAAGCAGTACCAAGGTAAGATACATGACTTTTCTCACGCTGGAGGCACAACAAAAAGTGGTTTTCTATAATTAACCTCTTAATTGGATTATCTTATGTGTGTTGGTTTTCCGGGTTATGCGGGAGGTTATGTGGGAATGTATGCATGCTGAAGTGGTTTATTATGTTATGAAGACGCTTAAATATGAAGTAGATGTGGGATTTAAGTGTGTTACACGTAGGAATGCTATGATCTGTATACGTTAGTGGGATTAAACGTAAAGTAGATGTGGGATTAGTTAGGTAATGAATATACCTAATGTTAAAGTAAAGTGTGAAATGTTGGAAATCGTTCTAGCCTTAGTGTTAGTGCGTAAAAGTAAGAAAGATATAAATACGTGGGAAATGCTATAGCTAAATACGTGAGATTGATGTGGGAAGTGTTAAGCTTAACCCGTGCTAGTTTATGCCAAGCTAGTGCGTAATATGTAAACTGATTAAAGATGTAAGATGTGGGAATAAGTTGATTAAGATAATTATAAGAATACGTGAGAAAGATGTACATGTAATTTAAGACGTGGGATTACAATGTGATGTGGGATTTAATTGTGTTACACGTAGGAATGTTATGATTTGTTCACGTTAGTGGGATTAAACGTTAAAGTAGATGTGGGATTAGTTAGGTAATGAATATACCTAATGTTAAAGTAAAGTGTGAAATGTTGGAAATCGTTCTAGCCTTAGTGTTAGTGCGTAAAAGTAAGAAAGATATAAATACGTGGGAAATGCTATAGCTAAATACGTGAGATTGATGTGGGAAGTGTTAAGCTTAACCCGTGCTAGTTTATGCCAAGCTAGTGCGTAATATGTAAATTGATTAAAGATGTAAGATGTGGGAATAAGTTGATTAAGATAATTATAAGAATACGTGAGAAAGATGTACATGTAATTTAAGACGTGGGAAATCGTGCTAGTTGTAAAGCTAGTGCGTAATATGTAAATTGATTAAAGATGTAAGATGTGGGAATAAGTTGATTAAGATAATTATAAGAATACGTGAGAAAGATGTACATGTAATTTAAGACGTGGGATTACAATGTGATGTGGGATTTAATAAGATGTGTTGAGACGTGTGATAAGAACGATGCATAGGCACAATTAGGAGTATATATCCTACATGTGCTATACATATATGTGCGATATGTTTATGTGTGATATGTAAGACGTGAGATGAATTTGATTAAGCTGATTAAGTTGATAATAAGATATGTGTGAAAGAAGTATATGTGCTTTACGTTGTGAGATCACAATGTGACGTGAGAATATGTACTAATATGAATACGTGTGACAAGTTTATGTGTGATATGCCAAGATATGATATGAAGTTACGTTTAGTGGTAAGTCTATGTTGATATGATATAAGATATTGATTAAGATGTGGGTATATGATGATAAGATGTATATGTTGATATGAAATGAAATGTGATGCAATGTGGGAAAAGGGGAGTATGAGTTGATCTATGATTGTTGTGGATGATATGTAATGTGGTTACGTTTTGATAAGTAAAATATGACGAAGTTTTATGAAAGTAAAATGAAGAACGTTTTATCAAAATGTGTGTATCTTACTTAGCTAATTTTATTAGCTAACACTTGCTTTTATGAAAATGTTGTGTCCTTCAGGATAAGCAGGTATAAGATAGTGAAGTGTGTGGATCGTGAAGATGTATATGTTGATATGATATAAGGTATTGATTAAGATGTGGGTATATGATGATAAGATGTATATGTTGATATGATATAAGGTATTGATTAAGATGTGGGTATATGATGATAAGATGTATATGTTGATATGATATAAGGTATTGATTAAGATGTGGGTATATGATGATAAGATGTATATGTTGATATGATATAAGGTATTGATTAAGATGTGGGTATATGATGATAAGATGTATATGTTGATATGATATAAGGTATTGATTAAGATGTGGGTATATGATGATAAGATGTATATGTTGATATGATATAAGGTATTGATTAAGATGTGGGTATATGATGATAAGATGTATATGTTGATATGATATAAGGTATTGATTAAGATGTGGGTATATGATGATAAGATGTATATGTTGATATGATATAAGGTATTGATTAAGATGTGGGTATATGATGATAAGATGTATATGTTGATATGATATAAGGTATTGATTAAGATGTGGGTATATGATGATAAGATGTATATGTTGATATGATATAAGGTATTGATTAAGATGTGGGTATATGATGATAAGATGTATATGTTGATATGATATAAGGTATTGATTAAGATGTGGGTATATGATGATAAGATGTATATGTTGATATGATATAAGGTATTGATTAAGATGTGGGTATATGATGATAAGATGTATATGTTGATATGAATATAATATTGATTAAGATGTGGGTATATGATGATAAGATGTATATGTTGATATGATATAAGGTATTGATTAAGATGTGGGTATATGATGATAAGATGTATATGTTGATATGAATATAAGGTATTGATTAAGATGTGGGTATATGATGATAAGATGTATATGTTGATATGATATAAGGTATTGATTAAGATGTGGGTATATGATGATAAGATGTATATGTTGATATGATATAAGGTATTGATTAAGATGTGGGTATATGATGATAAGATGTATATGTTGATATGATATAAGTTATTGATTAAGATGTGGGTATATGATGATAAGATGTATATGTTGATATGAAATGAAATGTGATGCAATGTGGGAAAAGGGGAGTATGAGTTGATCTATGATTGTTGTGGATGATATGTAATGTGGTTACGTTTGATAAGTAAAATATGACGAAGTTTTATGAAAGTAAAATGAAGAACGTTTTATCAAAATGTGTGTATCTTACTTAGCTAATTTTATTAGCTAACACTTGCTTTTATGAAAATGTTGTGTCCTTCAGGATAAGCAGGTATAGCTAGAGGTGAAGATAATCAGTCAATCAAAACTAAAATTTAACCTTATATTCGTGTTAATACCTCTAAAACCGTTCTATAATTCCACATGTCCTACAGCTCAATCTTACTTCCTTCTGCTGACTAGTTAAGCACTTAATTAAAGTTTGTATAGCAATCAGATCTACTAGCTACTAGCAAGGCATTTATATTTTATCGTTTGTGTACTTGTGAGTCACTACTTAGACATACTCTCACACTAAAGTCATGCTCGCTAGCTAAGTACTAAAGCAGTTATATGATATTATCATCTTTAATAGTTGAGACAGCGGTGACAGGTCGGTGGTTCCCCGCTCGCAGAGCGACATAACCCAACTAATGGTTAGAGTTTATACCGTACATCAAGACAGCGGTGACAGGTCGATGGTTCCCCACGCGCAAAGCGATATAACTTGATGCGTATAGATTTTACTCGTTATTAGTTCTTTGAACTCTTTTAATTAATCTACTGATTGCCTTTTCTTAAGATTACTACATTATTCATG
>CM067167.1:126707354-126738629 GCA_034093135.1 Erigeron breviscapus
CTGGACCAAGACTGCCAGGTCCAGTTAGTGCAAGATAACTGGTAGAAAGGACTGTTGTTGGGTCAGATGAAGGTGATGACCAGCAGCAGGTTATTGAACAGTTTGAAGATGTTGTTGATAGGGGGAATAAAGGTAAAGGAAAGGAAGTTGTGCCGGCCACTGGTGAACAAGCAAAAACAACTGGTACTGAAGCCAGTGTGTTAGAAACTGGCAACATTGATCAGCTTCCTCCAGTTTCAGAAGATGTTAGTAGGCAACTGGCAAGGCTTGGAGATGCAATCAAGGAGAGAAAGAAACAAATGAGGGTTAATCAAGCAAAAGATAGAAATACTTTAGCCCCAACTCTTCTTGATATAAGTGATGGTCGTCTCCTGGGCATGACACTTGCAGAATATGCCAAAGTCAAGGCTGATCCCAGAATTATTAATGCACTGAAAGAACAACTGGAGATTGAGCTTGACAAACACTATAGGGAGGATGAAGCTGAATATGATGCCAGGTGTTTAAATATCACAGTGGATAAGGCAAAAGAAGTAAGAACTGAAGGAATTCTCAAGAGGGTTGAACATGTTAAGAAAGTGGTCAAGCAAGTGTTGAATCCACCCAAGTCCAAAGGTAAACCTAAGATGTTGCCAAGAGATGCTGACCTTAGAACCTGGGTGGAAACAACTGAACCTTCAGGTGAAGATATCAAAGCTGCAGTGCATAGTATGAGCACTGGCCAGATCAAACTGGCCAATGAATCTGAAGCTAGAGAGTACTTATCTGAAGTGAAACAGCGGAGATATCACCCTGGTAAGATTGTTGATATGAAAGTTTTTATCAAACCAGGTACCAAACACTTCACAGTTGGGGTTCAACATCTTGATGGACCCTTAAGGCAAACTGAGAATCCTGACGTACTTTCCTATGGGTATTCGGAACTGGTGGAAATGGCAAAACTGTTGGAGGCCAAGCAACAGAAGAATAAGGTCGAAAGAGGATGGATGTTTGTTCTTCAAAGTCTGCTCAAATTTAAGGAAAATATTGAAGAGAGACTGAATGTTGATCCTGAAGACAAACAGCCCATTTCTACAGTTGCCAAAAGAAGAAGAACTGGCGAAGGGCCATCTGTTTAAGTTCTTTCTTCATTTTATCTTCTTGTAATTTGTTTTACATTCTGTAACTTGTGTAAATTTCATTCCTTGTATAAATGAAGTTACCAGTTTGTAACCACAAGGTAGATAAAAGATTAAAATCTAACAAACATAAAAGAAAAACCTAAGGCATTTATTGATCTATAAAAATGCCTTAGATAACTTAAATAGATTTAAATCAAACAAGTCTCTATAGTTCACACTTGTATAGATACAAAACTAGAAAAGACTTAGACTATATTTCTAGACAAATAGGGGGAATTTGTTAGGACCAGTTCACCTGGAACTGGCCAGTCACCAGATCACACTGACCAGTTCACCAGTTGCATCTGGTGACCAGTAAACTGGTGACCAAGAAGATTTGTCGAGAAATATATTGAAGTCCAGTTGCACCGTACAGTTAACGCAACTGAAGACTTCCTCCAGTTGAGAACTGACCAAGTTGAAGAAACCTTCCAGTTGAAGTCGAAGACAACAAATGGAAGAAAGAGAATGACAATGGCATCGAAGCCCAGTTGACATTCTAGTCAGTTACAAACTGGAGACCTTCAGTGGAAAGCCCTTACAAAGCTTTACACTGATTACGAGGAATTGACTTGTATACTTTATGTACCTTTGCCCGGATAATAAGCCTTATCTTATTATTTAAGTATTAAAAGGTACATAAAGGTGGTTATGTAAAGTCACTTTAACATGCGACTTTACAAAGCTTTTTAAGGAATTGAATGCTATTCCTTAAATGCTCCCAACCACATTTGTACGGCTAAAGTTAAACATCCCAATGTTAACTTTGCCTATAAATACAAGTCATTGCACAACCAAGAATTAAGTTACTTCACACACAAACGAATAACTTCATACTTTGCAAACCTGCATATTCTTGGTGAACTTGTGCAATATTCTCTCAATCGCTAAAAGGAACATTTCACTACTTTAAGTGTTTCGATTGTTGAAGAGAAATTCCGATTATAGATCAATTGTATTTCATAGGTTGTTAGGATATTTACATTCGTGTATTATCTTGGTTCCGCATCAACCTTGTAATTTGTTTAATATCAATAAATAAATTACACGTTGAAAACTACATATTGTCTCATCAAGATTGTTTACAAGTTATTTGTATTATTGCATTGTTCTTTACTTATTGTCTTTTATATAAGTAATCTATCTAGAACTTGGTATATACCACTGCACTGGTCGTCTCCAGTTCAGTAAGTATATTGCAAAGTAACTCCACCATCGACATAGAGGTGTCTTCAGTAGTACCAATCTAACAAGTTGGGACTTACAGTCACTTAATTGCAATTAGTCACATATTCCTAAAAAGATAAAAATAAAAATATGGCTTGGGTTGCCTCCCAAGAAGCGCTAAGTTTAACGAGTCTTCAGCCGGACTCGGCCTAGGAACTAGGTTGAGGAAGAATACGGGGTGGCCGGGGGCCGGTTCCCGTTGGGTTGTATCGAATATAAATGTGTGTCCTATCTTCCAAATATGACTCGATATTGATCCTTTCTCCTTGTCCTTGGCAAACCTTAGTCTTACAGTCAAAACCATAGGGATTATCCTCGCTTATGTCCTTCTTACTAACCTTTAATATATTAATCCCAGACTGTAGTATCAACTCTCCTAACTCGACATTAATGTCGGCACATGCGGTCTTTAAAAAGGGTTGCCCTAAAATCACATTGTTTCTAGTGACCACATTTTCCTTTACGATAAAGAACTCTGTCGAGAATTTCAGCCCATCTATGTAAAACACTACATCTTTAACGAATCCTCGAACTCTAATCTTGACATTTCTAAAAAGGTAGACCATTTTATCCTCCCAGACTATCTTGCCTAATTCCTTATTAACATACCCAAAATGATGATCTAAGGGAAGAATATTCATTGTTGCTCTAGCGTCTATAAAGGCTTCACATCCTAGATATGCTTGTATTCCTCCACGAACCTTAAAAATGGTCGGGTCTCCTAGGGCAGAGGTAGACAAATAAGGGTTATACTTAATTAAATCTTGGTCTTTTATGTCATTCCATCCTAAACTTGTTTACCCTAATGTAACACCCCAACATGGCGGAATCATGGGGTATCACTTAGAAAAGCACAGCACGACATGAAATTATGTAGAGTCAAACTATATGAAAACATGGGATTGAAACAATCCTTAAACTTGTACAAACATATACAATCATCAACACTCATCGAAATACATGTTCAATCAATAATAAAAGGCAATTCAATCGATAGTAGTTGATCCTAAAAGTAACCCATAAAAGGGAAGTAAGGATCATGGATCTAGAAAGTCCAAAGCTAGTCCAATCCTAGCAATTAAGCATGCAATCATCCATTTTGTCTCTGATTAACTTGATTACCTGAAAAAGTGTACTAAAGAGCGTCAACATAAAGTTGGTGAGTTCGTAGGGACAAGTAACAGGAAACAAGTAGTATGTCGGATACAACCGTTAACAATAAGTGAGGATTAGTGGAACTAATCACATCTAAGGAAAACCTATAAGGTTTCACATTATCACAATTCAATACAAGTCAACGTTCAATAATAACGATTCCATATAACGTTCAACAACGTTCCATAACAATCAAATAACGATCAACAACGATGCGGCTTACATAGTTAATAATTAACAATGCGCTAACGGTGCGACTTACATCGTAAACAATGCGCTAACGGTGCGACTTATATAATGAATAATGCGCTAACATGTCCATCAACAATTCAATCATACAATCAATCAAATCAACAATCAACAGTTAAACAAACATGTACACTTTTCAGCCCGAATCTCAATTGAGTAGGGAAGGTTTACGAAACTCACCTGAAACGCCTGTTAGACAGTATGAGGTATGTAACAGTCTGAAATGTACCCGAATAGCCCAAACGTATTAGCCTTCGGTAAAGGAACTGTATATAATAACCCATTTTAATAAAGTCATCAGTTTAGTAAGAAACTAACGGACGAAGGACTAAAACTGTAAACAGTTTAACGGTTCAGGACTGAAACTGTCAGAAAATCTAACGGTTTAGGACTGAAACTGTCAGAAAATCTAACGATGTTAACGGTCAGATTATAGCTTATAATTCTTGTTTTGAATTTGTTATGTAGAACTTATAAGTAAATAAATAATCTGTTTTAACGATGCCATAATGTATTGTTTTTGTTTCTTGATCATCGAACAACAACAACCACGAAGATGATGATGAATAATAGTAATAATGGTGGTTCGATGGTGATAATATCAAAAGAAAGAAACAAGAGTTTGTGAATTGGTTAACCTGATGATGTAGTCGATCAGCATGTATATGTTATATATATACATATTCAGAAAGGTGATGGAGTTTCTTGACAACAAGTCTAGCCGTAGCAACTTTTGATGGTGGCTTACGTGCACTTCGAGTGACTCTCCTGGTCAGTCTGAATGTCAAGTGGTGGTGAGGAGATGATGGTGCGTGACTTTACTGCGTGCCAAGGAGTCAACTGGTGGAGAATGGAAGAAAGATGAATAGTAGCAGCCGAGTGGAGAAGATGATGAATAGTGGTATTTCGGTGGTTTGATAATATTAAACAGCAGCAGTCTGGTGGTTGGGTGGTAACAAGCAGCAGCCATGGTTGAGTAGCAGTTGGTGGTTTCTAACCATAGTAGCAGCAGCTGGACCCAACAAAAGTAGTATAAAGGTGGTCTGGTGGTCGTGATCTGTAACACCCGTGAATTTTGACCCGTTGACTTTTTGTGTAATTTGACTAACAATCTAGTTGAATGAAATAATTGGGTCGTTTGGTGAATTAAATGACAATGTGTGTTATTTGAGTCGATATTATGTTTTGATGGGTGTTTAAATGTGTAACGATTGTTTTATGGCTTGTGGGAGAAGCGGGTCGGCCCGTGGGTAGCCCATGACCCACCAGCCCCAAGGCCTACTTTCCCCCCCCTTATCCTTTCCTTCCTTTTCTTTCTTATCTATCTATCTATACTTCCCTTATTTCTTCCAAGTAAAAGCAAATCTTCTCCCATCCTTAGTTCATCATCTCACTTGCATCTAAATTGTGTTTTGGACTTGCTTTAATACAAGAATCATCATCATTGTCATAACTTAATCCCATTGAAATCATAACCTTGGAGTTCGTAGTTCAAGCATTATCCTTTTTGACCTAAATTCGGGTTCAAGCTCGTGAAAGGAGTTTTGGTAAGTCTAATTTAACCCATTTACTTCTATTTATGTTTAGTAATGCATTTCTGGTCATTTTGAGTATTGACATGTCCTAAATCGGCTTAAATCTTGATTTGGGTCAAACTAGGGTTTAATTAGGGTTTGAAGGGTTTGGATGTGATTATGATGTTTTGAATCGAAACTAAGATAGGGGTTATGTTTATTTATGTTGAAATATGTTTGTATAAGCTTCAAAATGAGTCTTGAAACATCACTAGTCGATTTGGTGACTAAAAATGGAGTTTGGGTTAAGTTTGGTTCGTGTTTGATGTGTTTTGGAACTGATCTGGGCGCAGGTGCGCCGCACCTCCTCTTTGGTGCGCCGCACCAAAGCTTGGACTGGGTTCCCTGGTTGATTTGTGCGCCGCACCTCCTCTTTGGTGCGCCGCACCAGGGCTTGGACTGGGTTCCCTGGTTGATTTGTGCGCCGCACCTCCTCTTTGGTGCGCCGCACCTGGCTTGGTGCGCCGCACCTTTCCTCCAGTGCAGCAAAAACTGTTTTAGTTTGAAAGGTCGTAACTTTTGATCCGTAAGTCCAAACAAGTCGTATGACCTATCGTTGGAATCGTAAGAGAGTCTAGTTTCTAGTGGTAACCCTCTTTTTGTATGAATCCTTTCTCATTTCTAAAAAGGTCGAGTCGAATGTGTCTTGTTTCCTACTCGTTTAAGTTGGAAAGGCGTTTAGGGTTTGTGACTTGACCTAATTGTGCTAAACTAACTTGTTTGAGATTGTTGAGTTGACCTTATGTTATTATGATGAATATATATATAGGTTGTGGACGTGTGGATCCCATTACTCGTTTGTAATCCTTTACTAGCTTCTTTGCCAATCAAGGTGAGTTTCGTATCTCCCTACTCGCTTGAGATTCGGGCTGAAAAGTGTAAACCTGGCGTGTTTATTTGCATTATTGTTTTGTTGACTGTTTGACTGGATTGTTGGATTGATGTGACAGTTCGTTTTGTTTGATTGACTTGAGTTATGTTTTAGTTAAGTATTACAGGCATATTAGGATAGACGTACATACATGGAAGTCGGTTATGCCTTCTTTGGGTTTTAGATGTGGTGGGAAGGCTGCGGGTGACCCTATATATAAGCATCTGGGACTCGAAGAAAGTAGAATCCTCTGAAGTATATGTACGTATAGTTGGCTTAAATTACGGTTGTTGGCTTATGACTGATGAATGTTGATAAATTGGCTTATGTCGGATGAATATTGATTGGTGGCACAGGTTCATTGTACATTGATTGTTGGTTCATGAGCATGCATTTACATTTGATTGTAAGCATTGCATACATTGTTGATGAGCCCTCGGCAGGGGATTGCCGACATCCTGGTGCATAGATGTATGCACCCGTTAGGGATGTAGATCCTGACCCCGAGTATATAGACATATATATCTCGATGATTTTGAGATACAGCCTTGTTCATTGTTATGACAGAAGGGTATCGTTGCATTGGTGACTGCGTTCACGCATAGGATAGGCATGTTGGCTTATTCATGCATTTGGCACTTACATTGATTCATACATCATTTGTGCATTCCCATTACACTCTTATTGTCTTGTGTAATCCTGTTGCTGGACGATATTGTGTTGCTTAGAGGCTTGCTGCAAGTCATGCCTAGCCTCTATTCGTATATTGTGATTATTGTTGATGGTTCTTTATGGACCATTACTACGAACTCACCAACCTTGTGTTGACTATGCTTAGTACACTTTTCAGGTAATCAGATTCTCCCCGGACGTGGTGTTTAGTTGCTTGCTTGCTGTCTAACCCGGACTTGGACCTCATGGATCAAGGATTCATTGACCTTCCTTTTGCATTATACTTAGGATCATTTGCCATCTTTGGATGTATTATGTTAACTTTGATGGCTATTTGCTCCTGTTGTATTTTGTTACTTGTTTTGCTATGTTTTGGATTCACCGAATCGTTAATTGCATTTAGTTTGTTCTATTGTAATTCCACCGGGTGCTGTATGATTTCCGTGACATTTCGAGCTCCGGCTTGGGGTGTTACATGATCAGCAACATCAACAAAACAGCGGCAGCTTAGCAATGGTAACAACCGAGCAGGAGTAGTAAACAGCGGCCATGGTGATTCCTGGTGATGGTCGTGATTGAGAAAGGTGGTGATGGTTCGAGGAGGTTAGCCATGGGGTTTGCTTGGGAAGATGGTAACCAGCAGCGAGCAGCTTGCTAGTTGTGGTGGTTGTTCTAAAAACGAGTAGTAGCAGTAGCATTTAGTAGTAGCAATAGTTTGGCGATGGTGACTTCCAAACAGTAGCAGTAAACAGCGGCCATGATGATGGTGAGCTGTTCGATGGTTTGGTGGTGAAGCAGCCATGGTGATAATTCAGAGGTGGTAGCTTCTTGATGGTGACTATCATCCGAGCAGTAGCAGTTGCAAGCAACCAACAAAATGATGGCAGCAGTAGCATCACACAGCAGCAGTAACAAGCACGGTGGAGGTTGCAGGTGGTGGTGTGAAACCGTGGGGTTACCATTTATATCTATATCGGTCTGTTTGATATATCTATATATATATATATACTATATATATATATATATATACCTGTATGTATATATATATCAA
This sequence comes from Erigeron breviscapus, assembly GCA_034093135.1. Taxonomy (NCBI): domain Eukaryota; kingdom Viridiplantae; phylum Streptophyta; class Magnoliopsida; order Asterales; family Asteraceae; genus Erigeron; species Erigeron breviscapus. Next base: position 126,715,314 of record CM067167.1, read on the forward strand.
GATGGTGCTGGCGGTGATGTTAAAGGGTGTTGGGTCGTTCATGGTGGGTGTATGGGCCATGAGGTGGGAGCCGAGAGAGATGGAGAAGAAGGAACCCGAGATGGTTCATATCTATATCTATATTCTATCTTTATATATATATATATATTATATATCTATATCTATATATATATATATATATATCTATATATATATATCTATCTTTATATATATATATATAATAGAGGGAAAGGGGGCGGCAGGAAGCAAACAGAAACATCTATATTCTATATAAGTATATAATAAGAGAAAAAAGATGTTTACAGGAAGTCATCAACGTGGGAGGGGCCGAGGGCTGAATTAAAAAGGAAAAGCATATAAGATTTTTGTCTAAAGAATCATTTTGAATGATTGCTTATTTATGTCGGTATAGAGCATTAATAATCATTGTTCGCTAAATGTTTAACCCGTGATTTAATCTAAAAAGTTGACGTCATTTTGTCAAACTTTAAATTTGATCTTATTAAAGCTTTAGACATAATACCTTATAATTTTTATATCCTTCACTAGCTATCTTTTATCAGATTTGTAAATTCAAAAAGTTTGTTTTCATTATTTCTAATAATTAGTGGGCCAAAAATGACAATTGTTACATTATTCCCCAGTTAAAAGGATTTCGACCTCGAAATCTAGACCGTATCGAGTAATTTAAAAATATATACTTATACTCATATAGTATAGACCACTTATACACTTATAGTATAGCATAACCGATTCGTCTAGACATAGGTAAGTCTGACTAAAACACTATACAAAATTCAAATTCACTTTATCTTCTATATTTGACCGTTAGAAACGGCTCCTTTTTAGACTATATAATAATACCTTAGCATACTTTTCTCCATGCCATATCAACTTAACATTTTCCTTTCTTCAGAATCTAACCAAAACCCAAAACCTAATATCGAAAATGTTGAATCTTTCCTAATCGTAATCTACATTATTATCATAGTGTGGTTAATTACTGTGGCTTAACTTCCATTGGATGAGGCTATTCAGTGGTTAGTCGCGTTCGTTCTTGGCGTGGTTCCCTTACTGTTTGTCACCACCTGGGTTTCTTTGTATGGTTTTTAAATATGGTGTATCCCTAATTGTTGTATTTCCGCTTAAATAATGTAACAAGTTTCACTTGTATTGTACGAATAATGAAATACAACTTTCTTTGATCTCTTTTGGGGATTGTTGTCGATTAGGGAAATTCCCCAGTTAAAAGAATTTCCCATATTTGTCTTGATAGATTTTTATACCAAGTTCATTTGTCTATTTTAATCGTTGATCGCCCATCATAATTTTAGCCTTTCAAATAATTCTTATTTTCAAATTTGAAGTTCTTTTACCAAGACACTACTGTTATCCAGTTGGAAAAGTCGACATATTTTTGTTGATAACATTTGTCTTATTTTCTTAAATTCAATCATTAAAGGCGATCCATGGGTCAAAGAAATAAATATTACCTAGATCACTCCTGAAACAATAGTTTGGATCAAAAATTCATCTAGGGTTCAAAAAGATGAATTAGCAATTGATATGGTTCTTGAAAAAGAAGCAGTGAAGAAAAATAGTGATGTGTGGAAGACGGTCTATTCATTAAGCTATTAATTAAGTTGAGGATTTTCTCAACATAGTATACGTTTTTGAGTAAACTGTTCAGCTCTTTTCAACCTTGGTTAAAGGGATGATAAAGTTTAGAAATTTTATCTTTAGAAAAAAAAATAATTCAGTAATTACTAATTACTGTAACAATGATTAAAATTACTGTAGTTTATGCACACCTGTCCGTTCTTCCAGGTCACATTTCCCTTTTCATCCTCTATAATAGAAACGCGTTTTCTTAAGGAAGAATGCACACTAAATCTTCTTTCTCTATCTCTTTTATTTACTTAGTTCTTCATCTGCTAATTTGTTTTTAGCTATTCCGTTCACAGCCAGCTTGTGTTCTAACAGATCTCCGACTTTCTCTTTGGTAAGCTACATTTTTGTGCTCTTTCTTTCTCATCTTGGATAATATACTATCTATTTATATGTTTATATAACACTTTTATCTTTTAATTCATGTTTGCTTAATTAACAATATTGTTCCACCGATTTATCATAAGATAATGAAAAATTTCGGTGCCTCTTCGAGCGATCCAAAAGGCAAAAGGCCAATGACTCAAGAGGATCTTGAAGATCTTGAAACAAATAGGGTAAAAAGGATTAAGCAGGAGGCCGTGATGTTAGGTATTTCACTACTAGAAACAGGGCTATCCTTGACCCGCTTTTTATGACCCACGCTAGTAGATGACGCGCAAAGTGAGAAGTCATAAAATAAGGGTCATTACGAGTAAATGGATGACGCGTTTTCAGAAGCGTCATAACATATGAGTCATAATCTATTAAATTTTAAGTTTCCAATTTTTTCCCCTCCCCTGACCTTTTAACTTTTCATTATATCCCGCCCAAAATCAAAAGAGTTGTATATCCCTCTTTCTTTTACCCCTTTCTCTCATTCCCCTTTTTCTCTTTCTGCTTCTCATTCTTTCACCTCTTTATCTCATTCTGTTCACCTCCACCATCGCCACCAAATCCGACCACCACAAGGTATTTGCTCCTCTCCCTCTATTTACTAATGAATACTTCTTATTATCACTAATTAGTAATTGATCAATATGTTTCTCCAAAACCCTAATATTCTCACCATCCCCACATTATTCTTCTGACCCTAATCACATCTCCCCCATCACAAATTTTATCCTCCTCCACCGCCACAATAGCCGCCACGCCTCTCCCGTCACTAGCTGAAGAATTCGAAAAGGCACAGCTCTCCCAAACCTTTTCCAATCCGCTCACCACCACCGGTCCACCACCACTGCGTTTGCCGCCTCCCCTGTTATTCGCCGCCAACCATCACCAGAGTTCTGTTTGCCGCCGCCAACGACCACCACATCTCCGTTTTCTGCCGCCAATCGCTACCACTCTTTTAAATCGGTAATATTCATCGCTCTTTAAATTAAAGTATGTGTATTGTTTATTTTGCTGGAACAATTATTTTTGGAGCTGTTAAAAAATTGTCCAGGATTTGAATTGAATTCAGTTATTTTTGCTGGAACAATTAAACCCTTGTTTGAATTGAATTCAAGATTTGGTTTGTAGACTCATATGTTAGTGTTTATGTCGGTTCTGGAAATAATGGAATTGAATAATGAATTTGAATTGATTGTAAAGTTTTATTGGAGATACATATGTTTGAATAATGAAATTGAATAATGAAGTTTATCATCTCTCTGTATTTCATGGTCTGGTTGTTTGCAGCTAATTATAAAGCAATTAGATGCCTTAATCTAACTACATTTCATGGAGACTAGCCAAGGTGAGGTAAACATCTGTTGGTTTTTACAACATATTATATTTCAGTTTCCTGGATATCGATGATACTGGTCCAGATGCATAATAGCTTAAACTCACCTGTCTGTTAATATGCAGTTCTCTCCCCGAAAGAGGCTTTCTTTGAAATTATTTCCAATTTTTGGCAGTTTTTTCCAATTTTACCGACGTGGTTAGTAAATACAGAACAATTAATTTTGGATTGTGAGTTTATCTACATAGATTTTTTTATCAGATATATTCAGTAGCTCATGGTTGTATTACTTGTATAGTATTATTATTATCAGATATATTTGTATTTGTATCTTAAACAATGTTTTTGCAGGCTGTCACATGGACTGATGAAGGCATGGTAAAAAGGATCAGGGGAATTAGTTTCTGTCACATTTGTGATTGGCTGTATGCTTCTTTCTATATGTCATATTCTGTAGTTCAAGATTCTGAGTTTCCATTGCTAGTTTTTTTTGTCTAACACGTTTTCTATCTATTGCTAGGAACCGGGTGTGTATGGGCAGCCTTTGCCCTCACCTTCCGCTTCTGATCGTGCTATGAGTGCCACCACCGAACCTTCATTGACCACCAAAGATGCAGTGGATAAATTCCAGTCCATCTTAGAGAAGGTTCTTATTGTTCTTAATATATCTTGTTCCCACCATTTATAGATTGTTTTGCCCAACATTCTGATAGCTTTATGTGTCAGTTACTCACTGTATGGAAGTTTTGTATTTGCTTTCATGATTGCTTAGCTTTATGTGTCGAATGCTTTTACCAAAAATATTTAGAATGAGATTTTTGCCTACCTGTCTGCTTGCTTTCTTTTTGCTTGTAGTTTTGATTATTGAAAACATAATGCTAGAGCATTACAAGATTTATCATTTTTTTTCTCAGCTGGAATTTATGATAGCCAATGATGCCAAGGAAGCTGAAAATTCAGGTAATGTATCCTAATGTTCATCTCTAGAATATCAGTTTTGGTGAACTTCATTATGTGGCTTCCCAATTAGACAACTTTCTCCATTCATGGAACTTAATAGATAACATTTGAATTATTGAATTTTTTTATAAGTTGAGGTTGTTTTCAGTCTGTTATTGGTGAAGTTCCTGGGGTCATTCTTAGATGCATTAGCCGAGATGAGGCTGCATCAGCTGTGGCTCAGAAGGTAAGCTCATTACGAGTATTTTGATGTTCATCTATAGTTACTAAGCAGCTTTGACATGGCATCCAACCTTGTCACAGGTCTTCAAAAGTCTGTATGAGAATGCAGCAAACACCGCTCATGTCAGTGCTTATATTGCTATGCTAGCTGCAATTCGTGATGTTAGCAAGCTTGTGGGTAAAGAATTGACTACATGGGTGTGTGTATATTGTTTTCCTACTTTGAGGTCCTCAATGTTCATCATTAACATTATTTTGCTTCAACAACTTTCTATTTCAGTGGATTTCTGTATTCTTTGCTCACTTTAATATAATGTAGGTAATATATTCTGATGAAGATAGGAAGTTCAACAGAGATATCACCGTTGGCTTAATCCGTAGGGAGCTGCTGAATCTTGACGAGTATAATGTTCATATGGCAAAGCTTGTGAATTACTATCGATATGTAATTTTTGTCGTTAATTAACTTGTGACTTATCGTGAATTAGTACTTGAATTAAACGCGTTGTTTTGATATAAATATATATATATGAAATGCGTTATTTTGATATTTGTGTTTTTAATTTTGTATTATCAGGTTTTTAATTCTCATTTAATAAAAAATTAGGAACTGAAAAAAATTATTTTTAAAAAAAAAAAAATAGGTTATGACGCGCAAAAACGCACGTCATAAAAAAGGGTCATAAATGCGTGTCATAAGTGCGCGTCATAAGTGCGCGTCATAGACGGATGACGCCCAAATGCGGGTCATGAAAATTTATGACCCCGTCCTTCCTTGACGCGCATTTGCGCGTCATCTGAGCCATTTATGACGCGCATTGCGGGTCATAAATAGCTGTTTTTCTAGTAGTGTATTTCCTTTGAAGATTACAAGGCGATGGTAGACGAAGATGTCCACCTTTTTGAGAAACAAACTTCTGAAGATGAAAAGTTAGCAAAACTTTTATCTAAATTTTTAGAAGAGGAGGAATCTATCCTTGTGAATCGTCAAATAAAAGAAGATGAAAAGTTAGCAAAACTTTTATCTAAATTTTTAGAAGAGGAGGAATCTATCCTTGTGAATCGTCAAATAAAAGAAGATGAAAAGTTAGCAAAACTTTTATCTAAATTTTTAGAAGAGGAGGAATCTATCCTTGTGAATCGTCAAATAAAAGAAGATGAAAAGTTAGCAAAACTTTTATCTAAATTTTTAGAAGAGGAGGAATCTATCCTTGTGAATCGTCAAATAAAAGAAGATGAAAAGTTAGCAAAACTTTTATCTAAATTTTTAGAAGAGGAGGAATCTATCCTTGTGAATCGTCAAATAAAAGAAGATGAAAAGTTAGCAAAACTTTTATCTAAATTTTTAGAAGAGGAGGAATCTATCCTTGTGAATCGTCAAATAAAAGAAGATGAAAAGTTAGCAAAACTTTTATCTAAATTTTTAGAAGAGGAGGAATCTATCCTTGTGAATCGTCAAATAAAAGAAGATGAAAAGTTAGCAAAACTTTTATCTAAATTTTTAGAAGAGGAGGAATCTATCCTTGTGAATCGTCAAATAAAAGAAGATGAAAAGTTAGCAAAACTTTTATCTAAATTTTTAGAAGAGGAGGAATCTATCCTTGTGAATCGTCAAATAAAAGAAGATGAAAAGTTAGCAAAACTTTTATCTAAATTTTTAGAAGAGGAGGAATCTATCCTTGTGAATCGTCAAATAAAAGAAGATGAAAAGTTAGCAAAACTTTTATCTAAATTTTTAGAAGAGGAGGAATCTATCCTTGTGAATCGTCAAATAAAAGAAGATGAAAAGTTAGCAAAACTTTTATCTAAATTTTTAGAAGAGGAGGAATCTATCCTTGTGAATCGTCAAATAAAAGAAGATGAAAAGTTAGCAAAACTTTTATCTAAATTTTTAGAAGAGGAGGAATCTATCCTTGTGAATCGTCAAATAAAAGAAGATGAAAAGTTAGCAAAACTTTTATCTAAATTTTTAGAAGAGGAGGAATCTATCCTTGTGAATCGTCAAATAAAAGAAGATGAAAAGTTAGCAAAACTTTTATCTAAATTTTTAGAAGAGGAGGAATCTATCCTTGTGAATCGTCAAATAAAAGAAGATGAAAAGTTAGCAAAACTTTTATCTAAATTTTTAGAAGAGGAGGAATCTATCCTTGTGAATCGTCAAATAAAAGAAGATGAAAAGTTAGCAAAACTTTTATCTAAATTTTTAGAAGAGGAGGAATCTATCCTTGTGAATCGTCAAATAAAAGAAGATGAAAAGTTAGCAAAACTTTTATCTAAATTTTTAGAAGAGGAGGAATCTATCCTTGTGAATCGTCAAATAAAAGAAGATGAAAAGTTAGCAAAACTTTTATCTAAATTTTTAGAAGAGGAGGAATCTATCCTTGTGAATCGTCAAATAAAAGAAGATGAAAAGTTAGCAAAACTTTTATCTAAATTTTTAGAAGAGGAGGAATCTATCCTTGTGAATCGTCAAATAAAAGAAGATGAAAAGTTAGCAAAACTTTTATCTAAATTTTTAGAAGAGGAGGAATCTATCCTTGTGAATCGTCAAATAAAAGAAGATGAAAAGTTAGCAAAACTTTTATCTAAATTTTTAGAAGAGGAGGAATCTATCCTTGTGAATCGTCAAATAAAAGAAGATGAAAAGTTAGCAAAACTTTTATCTAAATTTTTAGAAGAGGAGGAATCTATCCTTGTGAATCGTCAAATAAAAGAAGATGAAAAGTTAGCAAAACTTTTATCTAAATTTTTAGAAGAGGAGGAATCTATCCTTGTGAATCGTCAAATAAAAGAAGATGAAAAGTTAGCAAAACTTTTATCTAAATTTTTAGAAGAGGAGGAATCTATCCTTGTGAATCGTCAAATAAAAGAAGATGAAAAGTTTGCAAAACTTCTCTCTCGATACACCAGAAGCAACATTCCAGTTGAAATCAACATTCCAACCGGAACCATCATTCCAACCAAAATCTTCCGAGGAGGGTAACAGGGCACCAGGCAAACGTCCAATGTCAGACTCGCCCACACTATACCCCAATCCAATTAGTGACACATATTATGGGGTCTCAACCTCGAACAGGGTGGAACCGGTTGATACGATAATGAATCATGGACCCGAGTTTGAGAAGCACGTAGAAGACTCATGGGCTTATATTTGCAAGCTTTATAGTCGTAAGAAAAAGTCCGCAAAAGTATCGTCCTCGAAAGCCCAAAGAAATGTAAGGTCGAAAAGGTCTTACCAGTTTGTGAAACCTAATACTACTTTGGTAGTATTTGGAGAAGAAATGAACATATCAGAGATGCCAACACCTATATGCTCATGCACAGGGATACCTAGGGCTTGTCGCGGTTGGACTACAGAGGGATGGACCTCCATTTGTTGTACAGCTTCTCTTTCCATGTATCCGTTGCCAACATATGTCGGGCCAAGTCGTATTGTAAGGTTGTCGGGGAGAAGAATGGGTTGTAGTACATTCTCAAAGGTCATAGAGAAATTATTGTTAGAAGGGTATGATCTCGATTGTCCAATTGACTTGAAAGATCATTGGGTTAATCATGGGACTAACAAGTATGCATTGAATAGATAATCGTGTGATCTTCTTAGATTCAGGAATTTGGCTACTTAAACTATAAAGTAGGATTACATAAACACTTAGTGCTTTTCGTATGTCTATTTCCCTCTTTTCTTTATTGCGAAATTTATATATAATTTGTTTGTAGTTAACACTTTTATTATTGCTTATATCAAAATAGTCTGATAAAGCCATCCTACTTTATCTTGTTTCATCAAGATCCAGATATCTTATTTGTTGTCGGCCATTTTGAAAAATTATTTTCATTTGACGTCATTGCTTACGTTATATGAGCGAATAGTACCTCTCAGTAAAATCATGTATTCTTATTCTAGGTACAAGGCCAATATAAGGTGAAATCTACGGGATTTGATTCCTGCATATAATCACTTAAGTTCATAATCTTCTACTACTATCCTGTTTGCTCTTTTCCAGCCATTTTCTTGAACACATTCATCAAATTACTAACTTAAGCTCCATGTTCGTAAAAAATGCCTCTTAACACACTAGGTCTCCTAATATTTCATAGTATCTCACTTTAATTGAACATTATAGTCTCCAAAAATCTTAGCTCATTCTATCAGTCAATCGTAACTATAAGTTTGAACTTAGTCTATAGTTCATAATAAATCATTGGTCTACAATTATAGATTATAAGTATCTAAGAGCTTAATAAGCATGTATTCTAGATCTTATTCTCATACTGTTATTCCAACAATGACTAATAATTGTAGACAATTATAAGTAATATAGCTTAGACATGGGTCATCCGGTAATGCTTATAATATAAGGCATACCATTGGCCAGCCCATCGCATTACCAACCCATTCAAAATACCCTATGCCTGTACTACCATTTCTATTAACATAAAATTCAAGTCCACACAATTCACACTTGAATATCAAAATTGACCTTCAAGTAATACACAATTTCCACATCTAGTCCTTATAAATCATTGCATGAATATAGTTATCTCTACAGGGATATTATCATGGCAATAATCTAAGGCTTCAGCAATCGTACAATTTACAATCAACTATACAATCACGAAAACATTCAACACTATATAAATAAAAGGGTCAAGTCATAACAAGGTGGGTAAAGCATAGTCCGAATTTTAACTTCAACATTTGACACATTAAAAGTGTTTGTATACAGGGTGTACCATCGGCTAACCCTCCACACCGTTAATATATAGAATGGATGTCCAAAACTCGGTTCCGATATGTTCTCTAAGTGTTGACCGGGTATGTATACAGGGTGTACCATCGGCTAACCCTCCACCTAACCAACACTCATTAAACATACCGGGTTAGCTACTATACTTTATCCACGAGGCGCAATCCATGAGATCATTAACTTTATATGACATAGGATAACCATAGATTTGTTGATCAGGCGCCTCTAGGGTTATCGAATGTTATACTCCATTAATGCCATCATTTCATTTTGCTGGGGGACAAATAATAAATGCATCCAAGATTCCACACACATCGACGTTTATCACAATAATTCCACAATTCACGGTGTATCCCGACACTATCATATACATCCATCAAGTTGTCATATAACAATCAAGTCATCAAATCATAATTAACCTACGAACTCCGTTTAAACCATTTTTATGCATCATACAGTTCACGTTGCACACAAAATTTCCTATCATGCATGCTAATATGAAATGTGGGTGCAATGGCTATAGACTAGGTCAATCCACCTAATTCTCTACAACCACGGCTCTGATACCATTCTGTAACACCCCAACATGGCGGAATCATGGGGTATCACTTAGAAAAGCATAGCACGACATGGAAATTATGTAGAGTCAAACTATATGAAAACATGGGATTGAAACAATCCTTAAACTTGTACAAACATATACAATCATCAACACTCATCGAAATACATGTTCAATCAATAATAAAAGGCAATTCAATCGATAGTAGTTGATCCTAAAAGTAACCCATAAAAGGGAAGTAAGGATCATGGATCTAGAAAGTCCAAAGCTAGTCCAATCCTAGCAATTAAGCATGCAATCATCCATTTTGTCTCTGATTAACTTGATTACCTGAAAAGTGTACTAAAGAGTGTCAACATAAAGTTGGTGAGTTCGTAGGGACAAGTAACAGGAAACAAGTAGTATGTCGGATACAACCGTTAACAATAAGTGAGGATTAGTGGAACTAATCACATCTAAGGAAAACCTATAAGGTTTCACATTATCACAATTCAATACAAGTCAACGTTCAATAATAACGATTCCATATAACGTTCAACAACGTTCCATAACAATCAATAACGATCAACAACGATGCGGCTTACATAGTTAATAATTAACAATGTGCTAACGGTGCGACTTACATCGTAAACAATGCGCTAACGGTGCGACTTACATCGTAAACAATGCGCTAACGGTGCGACTTACATCGTAAACAATGCGCTAACGGTGCGACTTACATCGTAAACAATGCGCTAACGGTGCGACTTACATCGTAAACAATGCGCTAACGGTGCGACTTACATCGTAAACAATGCGCTAACGGTGCGACTTACATCGTAAACAATGCGCTAACGGTGCGACTTACATCGTAAACAATGCGCTAACGGTGCGACTTACATCGTAAACAATGCGCTAACGGTGCGACTTACATCGTAAACAATGCGCTAACGGTGCGACTTACATCGTAAACAATGCGCTAACGGTGCGACTTACATCGTAAACAATGCGCTAACGGTGCGACTTACATCGTAAACAATGCGCTAACGGTGCGACTTACATCGTAAACAATGCGCTAACGGTGCGACTTACATCGTAAACAATGCGCTAACGGTGCGACTTACATCGTAAACAATGCGCTAACGGTGCGACTTACATCGTAAACAATGCGCTAACGGTGCGACTTACATCGTAAACAATGCGCTAACGGTGCGACTTACATCGTAAACAATGCGCTAACGGTGCGACTTACATCGTAAACAATGCGCTAACGGTGCGACTTACATCGTAAACAATGCGCTAACGGTGCGACTTACATCGTAAACAATGCGCTAACGGTGCGACTTACATCGTAAACAATGCGCTAACGGTGCGACTTACATCGTAAACAATGCGCTAACGGTGCGACTTACATCGTAAACAATGCGCTAACGGTGCGACTTACATCGTAAACAATGCGCTAACGGTGCGACTTACATCGTAAACAATGCGCTAACGGTGCGACTTACATCGTAAACAATGCGCTAACGGTGCGACTTACATCGTAAACAATGCGCTAACGGTGCGACTTACATCGTAAACAATGCGCTAACGGTGCGACTTACATCGTAAACAATGCGCTAACGGTGCGACTTACATCGTAAACAATGCGCTAACGGTGCGACTTACATCGTAAACAATGCGCTAACGGTGCGACTTACATCGTAAACAATGCGCTAACGGTGCGACTTACATCGTAAACAATGCGCTAACGGTGCGACTTACATCGTAAACAATGCGCTAACGGTGCGACTTACATCGTAAACAATGCGCTAACGGTGCGACTTACATCGTAAACAATGCGCTAACGGTGCGACTTACATCGTAAACAATGCGCTAACGGTGCGACTTACATCGTAAACAATGCGCTAACGGTGCGACTTACATCGTAAACAATGCGCTAACGGTGCGACTTACATCGTAAACAATGCGCTAACGGTGCGACTTACATCGTAAACAATGCGCTAACGGTGCGACTTACATCGTAAACAATGCGCTAACGGTGCGACTTACATCGTAAACAATGCGCTAACGGTGCGACTTACATCGTAAACAATGCGCTAACGGTGCGACTTACATCGTAAACAATGCGCTAACGGTGCGACTTACATCGTAAACAATGCGCTAACGGTGCGACTTACATCGTAAACAATGCGCTAACGGTGCGACTTACATCGTAAACAATGCGCTAACGGTGCGACTTACATCGTAAACAATGCGCTAACGGTGCGACTTACATCGTAAACAATGCGCTAACGGTGCGACTTACATCGTAAACAATGCGCTAACGGTGCGACTTACATCGTAAACAATGCGCTAACGGTGCGACTTACATCGTAAACAATGCGCTAACGGTGCGACTTACATCGTAAACAATGCGCTAACGGTGCGACTTACATCGTAAACAATGCGCTAACGGTGCGACTTACATCGTAAACAATGCGCTAACGGTGCGACTTACATCGTAAACAATGCGCTAACGGTGCGACTTACATCGTAAACAATGCGCTAACGGTGCGACTTACATCGTAAACAATGCGCTAACGGTGCGACTTACATCGTAAACAATGCGCTAACGGTGCGACTTACATCGTAAACAATGCGCTAACGGTGCGACTTACATCGTAAACAATGCGCTAACGGTGCGACTTACATCGTAAACAATGCGCTAACGGTGCGACTTACATCGTAAACAATGCGCTAACGGTGCGACTTACATCGTAAACAATGCGCTAACGGTGCGACTTACATCGTAAACAATGCGCTAACGGTGCGACTTACATCGTAAACAATGCGCTAACGGTGCGACTTACATCGTAAACAATGCGCTAACGGTGCGACTTACATCGTAAACAATGCGCTAACGGTGCGACTTACATCGTAAACAATGCGCTAACGGTGCGACTTACATCGTAAACAATGCGCTAACGGTGCGACTTACATCGTAAACAATGCGCTAACGGTGCGACTTACATCGTAAACAATGCGCTAACGGTGCGACTTACATCGTAAACAATGCGCTAACGGTGCGACTTACATCGTAAACAATGCGCTAACGGTGCGACTTACATCGTAAACAATGCGCTAACGGTGCGACTTACATCGTAAACAATGCGCTAACGGTGCGACTTACATCGTAAACAATGCGCTAACGGTGCGACTTACATCGTAAACAATGCGCTAACGGTGCGACTTACATCGTAAACAATGCGCTAACGGTGCGACTTACATCGTAAACAATGCGCTAACGGTGCGACTTACATCGTAAACAATGCGCTAACGGTGCGACTTACATCGTAAACAATGCGCTAACGGTGCGACTTACATCGTAAACAATGCGCTAACGGTGCGACTTACATCGTAAACAATGCGCTAACGGTGCGACTTACATCGTAAACAATGCGCTAACGGTGCGACTTACATCGTAAACAATGCGCTAACGGTGCGACTTACATCGTAAACAATGCGCTAACGGTGCGACTTACATCGTAAACAATGCGCTAACGGTGCGACTTACATCGTAAACAATGCGCTAACGGTGCGACTTACATCGTAAACAATGCGCTAACGGTGCGACTTACATCGTAAACAATGCGCTAACGGTGCGACTTACATCGTAAACAATGCGCTAACGGTGCGACTTACATCGTAAACAATGCGCTAACGGTGCGACTTACATCGTAAACAATGCGCTAACGGTGCGACTTACATCGTAAACAATGCGCTAACGGTGCGACTTACATCGTAAACAATGCGCTAACGGTGCGACTTACATCGTAAACAATGCGCTAACGGTGCGACTTACATCGTAAACAATGCGCTAACGGTGCGACTTACATCGTAAACAATGCGCTAACGGTGCGACTTACATCGTAAACAATGCGCTAACGGTGCGACTTACATCGTAAACAATGCGCTAACGGTGCGACTTACATCGTAAACAATGCGCTAACGGTGCGACTTACATCGTAAACAATGCGCTAACGGTGCGACTTACATCGTAAACAATGCGCTAACGGTGCGACTTACATCGTAAACAATGCGCTAACGGTGCGACTTACATCGTAAACAATGCGCTAACGGTGCGACTTACATCGTAAACAATGCGCTAACGGTGCGACTTACATCGTAAACAATGCGCTAACGGTGCGACTTACATCGTAAACAATGCGCTAACGGTGCGACTTACATCGTAAACAATGCGCTAACGGTGCGACTTACATCGTAAACAATGCGCTAACGGTGCGACTTACATCGTAAACAATGCGCTAACGGTGCGACTTACATCGTAAACAATGCGCTAACGGTGCGACTTACATCGTAAACAATGCGCTAACGGTGCGACTTACATCGTAAACAATGCGCTAACGGTGCGACTTACATCGAAAAGATGATGAATAGTGGTATTTCGGTGGTTTGATAATATTAAACAGCAGCAGTCTGGTGGTTGGGTGGTAACAAGCAGCAGCCATGGTTGAGTAGCAGTTGGTGGTTTCTAACCATAGTAGCAGCAGCTGGACCCAACAAAAGTAGTATAAAGGTGGTCTGGTGGTCGTGATCAGCAACATCAACAAAACAGCGGCAGCTTAGCAATGGTAACAACCGAGCAGGAGTAGTAAACAGCGGCCATGGTGATTCCTGGTGATGGTCGTGATTGAGAAAGGTGGTGATGGTTCGAGGAGGTTAGCCATGGGGTTTGCTTGGGAAGATGGTAACCAGCAGCGAGCAGCTTGCTAGTTGTGGTGGTTGTTCTAAAAACGAGTAGTAGCAGTAGCATTTAGTAGTAGCAATAGTTTGGCGATGGTGACTTCCAAACAGTAGCAGTAAACAGCGGCCATGATGATGGTGAGCTGTTCGATGGTTTGGTGGTGAAGCAGCCATGGTGATAATTCAGAGGTGGTAGCTTCTTGATGGTGACTATCATCCGAGCAGTAGCAGTTGCAAGCAACCAACAAAATGATGGCAGCAGTAGCATCACACAGCAGCAGTAACAAGCACGGTGGAGGTTGCAGGTGGTGGTGTGAAACCGTGGGTTTACCATTTATATCTATATCGGTCTGTTTGATATATCTATATATATATACCTGTATGTATATATATCTATCTTTATATATATATATATAATAGAGGGAAAGGGGGCGGCAGGAAGCAAACAGAAACATCTATATTCTATATAAGTATATAATAAGAGAAAAAAGATGTTTACAGGAAGTCATCAACGTGGGAGGGGTCGAAACATCTATATTCTATCTTTATATATATATATCTATATATATATATTATATATATATATATGTTCATATCTATATCTATATTCTATCTTTATATATATATATATAATAGAGGGAAAGGGGGCGGCAGGAAGCAAACAGAAACATCTATATTCTATATAAGTATATAATAAGAGAAAAAGGATGTTTACAGGAAGTCATCAACGTGGGAGGGGCCGAGGGCTGAATTAAAAAGGAAAAGCATATAAGATTTTTGTCTAAAGAATCATTTTGAATGATTGCTTATTTATGTCGGTATAGAGCATTAATAATCATTGTTCGCTAAATGTTTAACCCGTGATTTAATCTAAAAAGTTGACGTCATTTTGTCAAACTTTAAATTTGATCTTATTAAAGCTTTAGACATAATACCTTATAATTTTTATATCCTTCACTAGCTATCTTTTATCAGATTTGTAAATTCAAAAAGTTTGTTTTCATTATTTCTAATAATTAGTGGGCCAAAAATGACAATTGTTACACCTAACTAGTATCTTGTCGCCTTTTTCTATTCCTCTCTCGGTCTCTTCTAGGATCTTCTCAAGTTTCTCAAGATTAGTTTCCCTATGCAAGTCACTTAAACCTTTTCCATACCTAGCCCTCATATCTACGCCTTCATTATACCAAAAACGACTTAAACTCCTAAGGCAATAGTAGGCATCTAGGGGCTCCTCATCGTGCTCACTTTCAACATTAAAGCATACTTCATCATATTCGACATCCCTAAAGTCTAAAACAGGCAACTTGACTCTTACTTGACCATTTGACAAAGAAATTTCACGTTTAATGTAACACCCGTCATTTAAAAACCTGGATTTTCAAAAACTTTGCCAAACGACGTTTAAAATGTAGCGGAAAAGATCACTTTAAAAACTGCCCCATCCGTAACCGGATGGTACCTTTCATTAAGTGGTGTTACTAACGTGCATCATCAAAACAATATAAATGAAATCCAAGTTATGGCACCAACATAAATGCCATCATTATTACATGTTCATAAATCATTAATGAAAGTAGCCAAGACATAAGGCTAAAAGGTGAAGTCTAAGCATTCAACGTCTAATGCTAATCTTCTTTATTACTTCTACCCATCTCACCGAGCTAATCCTTTCCTAGCTCAAGCTTGCTTATCCTGAAGGCACAACATTTTCAAAAGAACAAGTGTTAGCTAATAAGTTAGCTAAGTAAGATAACACATATTTGAAAACATTTGCCATTTCATAATATATTAACAAAATCATTTCATATCTGTTAATATCACATAATCATCATAACATATGTCATATCACAATAGAGATATCACCTACACAACATAAACATAACACATTAGGATTCATCATACTCCTAATTTTTTTTTTTGATAAAAGGAATACGTGCATTAAAACAAAAAAGAAAGTACAAAGAAATGCCCTCACAGGCCCCCCATAGTAAATAAAGGAGACCCGTGATGCAGGAAATGAACCAACTGAATGATTGGACAGGCCCAGATCACCCAAAGTATATCAATAAATACATGAATCTATCAAATGAAACTATGACTAGCAATCTAAATCACAAGAATGCATAACAATGCTAGTCTATCCATCTAACTTCATGAACTGGGCAGTCTCTCCTGTATCTGACTCTACATCCTCCTCATCTCCTGGATTTGTATGAACTGGGTCCTGCTGTGATGTACTAGGAGCTGATGGGATGCTGACATCATCGGTGTTTAACCCACATAATGCATCATATGGGTTAACTGTAGTGATACCTGGTGCTGGAGTAGAAGGAATATCCTGCTGAGGAGCAGCACATGTACCTGAATGTGTATCTGGAGTGGCCCTGAGAGGCTGAGATGAATCTGTAGATGCTGAAGTGTCTAGAGCAGTCATTTGGGCCTTGCCTTTTGGATTAACTGGTTTTTCTGGTTTCTTTGGGATGTATTGAAACTTGGGCTTAGGAATCTGAATGCCCCCTGCTACCTGGGCCTTTTTGGTCCTTCTTCTTCTCCTCTTGGGCTGCTGGAAGCCCTATTCACCCTGTGAATCCTGTGTCTTAGTGCCAGATGGGCCTGCCTCAGTAGATGGGGTTCCATTTCCTCAGCAGACTTAGGCCTGTCAACACAATCAAGAAACTTGTGCCCAAAAACAGCACAATGAGAACATCTATCCGGCTTCCAGAGATACTGTAACCTGAATTTCTGCATTTTACCCAACACAAGTGCCTCAACAAAAGCTGGAATATCATGATCTGCACTAATTTTAATCAATACCCTAGCAAAAAGAGCCCTGCCTGACTTTTTCTCAATCATTTCCTCAGTAAACCTATCCAAGGCAACGGGGACCCCAATGACACTAGTAATGTGACTCAAGATCTCATAATCCCACATAGTAGACTCCAAATCATATATATTGACCCACATATGAACTGAGTTAGGTCTAATCTTATCATTCTCAATACCAACTTCCCATTTTTTCAACAAAACAGGAACATCATTAAACAACCAAGGACGATTATTAATCACAAATTCTAAGCCCTCATTATCAAACTTAAAATAGAAATGACCCTGATTGTTCAAAACTACATCAACCAAACCATACTTTTTCCACAATCTAGATGCATGAAAGCGAACAAAAGGAAAAGCAGGTCTTTTGCCAACAAAACTACCAACCAAAGTCAACAACCATTTCTCACTTTGTTTAACAATGAGATCATCAGGAATAACAGCATGTCTAGAACCTATCTCAGTGTAAACAGGCAGAATAAATCGAAGCTTACCAGTCCTATGAATGTTTGCCGCTTCTGTAAAAAGATTAGCAAAAGTATTAGGTGTTTGATTACCTTTTGGACTAGAATGTGCAAAGTGTTGATCAGTAATGATTGGCTCCCTGTTTTCATCCAAAATCTTAGTTTCAACTACACTATCCGTAGTGCCATTAATATCTATTAATGACCATGCCATGCACTTTCTTTCACATTGCCATGATCATCTAACATCTCCACGGGTCCCACAGCTTTAATATTTATGCAATTATGCACTTGAGGTTCATTTTGTGAATCGGCTGCATGAGTTAATTTCTCCAAAAACGCTTCAACAATAACATTAGGACTAGTGTTGACATTTGAATTTGAAGGATTCAAAGTGTCATTTTCACCATGTAAGCCCACGTTCAAAGTTTCATCATTTTGCACCAAAGTAGAACTAGTACGAGCAAGTGATACCCCACTGTTTGTCGAGCCTAAAAATGGGTTTGGTTGACCCGAAATTGGTGACCCACCACCTTTTGTTACGGCTGCTTCAAGTTGTTTTTGTAAGAAATCGCTCATTCGATCAAGTGAAACTTTTGAAATATTATTAACTCCATCCGAATGCGAAATTGGATTGATGATTGGAACTGAATGTCCAGATGGTGGAGTCTCAACACCATGCACATGAGAGGGTGGTGGTGGCATCGGATTATCAAAACAAAAACTAAGGTTTTCGTTGTTTATTCGAATTTGAGACATTCGCAGCACCATTGCCCGGCCCAACAAACTCCTGGGCCACATCATTTGCACCACCATGAGCCTCCTGGTGGCTGATCGGTTGTTGTACAGTGGCTGACGACGGCGAAGGAGAGGTGGGATTAGGGTTTTTATTAGGCTTTTCTCGGTTTGGTGACAAAACATGAGCCGCCCCCTTCAAATCTTTTTTCTGGTTATCATCGGTCAGAGGGACCCCCACCCCCATGTTTTCCGCTGCCATGGCCACCTCAGGCCGGCCGGCAGCCACCCCAGCAGTGGTGGATTGCGGCGGCGCTGTGGTGGTTTTAGGGTTTTCAAACGAATTCAAGGGAAAAAGGGGGGCAACCGAATCTGGAACAGAATCAATTGAACATGATGATGATCTTAGGTTGTATTTGGATTGATTAATCGATTGAAAAGAAACAGGAATGGAGGCCGATTGAGAAGATTCATCAATTAGGTTTAGGGCCGATTTTTTGACAGGGTTTTTGGAAGCTTTTCCACGATCACTAGGTGATTTTCTTGGCATGATAATACTCGAAATTGAACAAGGAATTGAATGGGATTAACAGATAATGATTTCAGTTGTGTTTAGGTCGAATTTTGAAGATTTTGCAAGAAAAAATTCGGTTTTCCCTAGGTGAAAAAAATCGCCATTTTTGAGAGAAAAAACACACACTTACACCTTATCATATTCCTAATTGTGCCTAACTTTTCTTTCTTTCTTTCTTTCTTTCTTTACTTTGTATCTTTGCCTAGACATAGGCTAAGTGACTTATGCCACTTACATAGGGATGTGGGGTTGTGTGTAGGCGGTCTTAGACCATACATGGAGTCCTCACACCCGACTTGATGGGTAAACCATAAGGTGGTCCATCGGCGTCGTTAAGGAATTGACAAAGTCATTTCCAACTGAATAAACCGTTTATGCCTTTATGCAATGGTGGTTAGTTACTCCACCCGGAATACTCAAACGTAACTATGCCACGGGAGGTATCATGATTCCCAAACCACGTGACCACGTACGCACTAGCTCCTTAGAGCTAACACGGGTTAAGCTTAACACAAGACTTTACATATGCTCGAGACTTCTTAATCATATTAGCTTAGGCTACACTTTCACCTAAACTAATCACATAATTCATCTTTTACTTTAGGGCCCTTAACGTGCACGTGAACATGGCAATCCTAATCATAAGTCTAGTGACTAGGTGTTCAATCCATGCATACAACATATAACATAAGCACATCATCATTTCATAATCGTATAACAATATCATGCCAACATTTCATTTCATAAAAACTTACATCTTACCTTCGCAACCTGCAAATGCATATCATACATCATAAATGATAAGCCACATATCCCGTAACCACCTCCCATAAGCACCCTTTAACTTACTTTTAAGCATCATAAACATTTGGAAGGTTTAACTTATGAAAACGGGTTTTGTTGTACCATCAGGTGACAAAAGATGTTATCTTACCTCGCTGAAGAGCACAACAAGTGATAACGTAAGTTACCGAGCTTTGCAAGTATTTCCGACTACCTATAATCATTAAACGACCAATAAATGAGCTAAACAAATACCCACTTACTTATGGTCATGAATCATGTCTAAATATCTATAAATATGACCCACGATAATGCTTGATGCATCGGAGGTTAGTTTAATACTTTAGAGCTTACATAACTCGACGGAACTCGGCATTCACTCACTAAATTAACCTTTCAGGAAACTTGACATCATAATCATCTTTTGAAAGCATTACCATTAGAAAGTATACTCTCTCACGATTCCGTGGATAGCTTATTTGTCAAAAACGGAGTTACGATTCAAAAGTTATGGCCATTTAAAATTCTGTCGCTATTGCGTCGCAACAGGCAAATTGCGTCGCAACTTAAGTCACTGCATTCTAGTTGCATCGCAACTTAGGTGTTGCGCCGCAACTACCCCGAATCTGCACAAACCTCATTGTTTAACCTCCAAAACTTAACCAAACACAACCCAAACGATCCCAAACCTTATGAACGACTTTTGTACCTCAAAATTCATCATTTTAAGACCATAATGATGCAATGAAATCATTGATTAATCCCTACTTGATTTGCATCACAATAACAAACGTTTTAGGTTACCGAATCGATTAAAACACACGATTATGACTCCAATCAACCCTCTAAAGACCTAGATCAGTTATGAAATGAATCAAGGGATTGAAGGGACATGAAATCAATGTAATAATACCTCAAATACCTGGAGATTACACAAAGGATGCAAACTATGGATCAAAGCCTCTTCAAATCACCAAGAAATGATCGTAACACGCAAGAATTGATCAAGGGAAGGGAGGGGGCGGCCTAGGGCTTGGAAAGTGAGTTTAGGAACTGAGATATGAAAGGGATTAGGGTCTAATTACCCCCTAATCAGCTGGACACATTTTCTAAAGCTCACACTAAGGCCCCTCAACTTTACAACTTTACATCTAAGGCTTAAAATGTAACACCCCAACATGGCGGAATCATGGGGTATCACTTAGAAAAGCACAGCACGACATGGGAATTATGTAGAGTCAAACTATATGCATTCATAGGATTGAAACAATCCATAAACTCACTCAAATGTATACAATAATCAATATCTATCAAAGATACACACTCAATCAATATTAAATGAAAATGTTTAAATGATAGTAGTTGATCCTAAGCATAACCCATTAAAGGGAAATAAGGATCACGGATCCAGAAAGTCCAAAGCAAGTCCAATCTTAGCAATGCAAGCACATAATCATCCATTTTGTCTCTGATTAACCTGATTACTTGAAAAGTGTACTAAAATACGTCAACATAAAGTTGGTGAGTTCGTAGGGACAAGTAACAAGGAATAACCGTGTCGGATACAACCGTTAATAATAAGTGAGGATTAGGAGAACTAATCACATCCAAGGAAAACCTATAAGGTTTCACATTATCACAATTTAATACAAGTCAACGTTCAATAATAACGATTCCATATAACGTTCAACAACGTTCCATAACAATCAATAACGATCAACAACGATGCGGCTTACATAGTTAATAATTAACAATGCGCTAACGGTGCGACTTATATAATGAATAATGCGCTAACGGTGCGACTTATATAATGAATAATGCGCTAACGGTGCGACTTATATAATGAATAATGCGCTAACGGTGCGACTTATATAATGAATAATGTGCTAACATGTCCATATCAACAATTCAATCATACAATCAATCAAATCAACAATCAACAGTTAAACAAACATGTACACTTTTCAACCCGAATCTCAATTGAGTAGGGAGGGTTTACGAAACTCACCTTAGTTGTAGTGGCAAATCAGAACAGCAGATAATCCTCGTGACAAGTTAATCTTAGTACAGCTCAAAACACTTTGCAAAGTACTTTACTATGCTCAAAATGTACTACCGGGTACCTAGAACAAGTATAAGATCAACTTTTAAGCTACCACAAAGCCTAAGTGCAAAATAGGGAAATTTTAGCATGTTCCCAGCTTTGCGCTATCTACTTGACAACGACTTTGGGAAGTCAGGAAGACCAGATACAACAAAACTTAGTTCTAGACATTTGTTGGGCACTCAAAGGCCTTTTCAAAAATGTAAGGTTTGACTCTTGAAGAGCTTTAATAAAAGAGTTATGATTTTTACAAAAACAAACTTGTAGCCTCGTCAGAAATTAGACCAGTTCTGAAAATTGTCGTTTTTGGCACTCTTCTGAGCAAAACCAGAAGAAACTTCGTTCTTATCAAATTTTACTGACACTTGGACCTTTCCAAAAATATAAGATTCGTCTCCTAATTCGTCTAGATGAATCTTCTATGATGTTTGCAAGATGACTGAAAATTTCAGTCCTATAGAGTCTTTAAATTCAACTTGAAACTTCAAGTGATGAACCCAAGACTTTATGGACTTGATTGTTTTGTGTTATGAATGTGAAAGAGAGAAAAGAGCAGAGATGGATGATAGAATGATCATCAAATGCTTGCTTATATAGCCCAAGAGTTGCAACTAAGTGCCAAGAACACACACCTTGGCCATGAGGTGTTCATCATGTGTTTACAACTCATCCTTGAGTGTAATGGCTGAAACTTTGGCCTTAAAACAAACTAGAATTCAGTAGGAACATGTTCATTGCATGATTACAAGCTATAATCCAAGTCTTGGTTAGTTTGTGTGGTTTTGATGTGCTAAATCGAGTTTAAAATTTATAAACAAGAAATACCTAAAAACTCACTACTACACACTATCGGGCAGTGGACCCGATCGTATGCAATATAGTTAAGAGGTAAGTCCAGGTTCGTTCGCGGGGATTGGTTTGAATTAATTGTTTAGTAAAGGGGTTTGGAAAAAGGGTGTTACTTTTATTCTCACTCTGACAATAACTTTAAAGGACAAATGCGTATAAAGTAAAGGTAAGTCTCAAACAATAATGGTAAATATCATCCACCTTGACTCCGCTAGACTTCAGACATGATTGCTTTCAGTTAAGACCAAATTCATAAGAGTTGACACGATAAACGTGAGAGAATGAAATGCTCGCGTGGTACCACCAACCGCTCACAAGTCACCCAACACCTAACTGCTAGTTTAATTACCCAAGCCGGTACCACCAACGCCTAGACAATCTTACCAAC
>CM067167.1:126739629-126854629 GCA_034093135.1 Erigeron breviscapus
TACAATGAAAGTTCTAATTGCAAAGCATAAAGAGTATCAACTGTAGAGTCCCTCACTTGATGGTTTAACCCAATAGTGTAAAATACAACAAGTCTAATAAGCACTAGATTTGGACTAGTATTACTTGAATATAAATGCAAGTATATAAACAAAGTAATACAAGACTTAAAGCAATAAAGTAAAGGTGGAACACAATGTAATTTGTTCAAGTGTATTTTATTTATGATGTTAAATAAAATACAAGGTTGTGCGGAATCAAGATAATACAAATATGTAAGTATCCTAACAACCTATTAATTACAAATGATCTATATTTGCCAAATAAACTCTTTGGATCGAGATACTTAAAGTTGTGAAGTATCCCTGTTACGATCGAGAGTATTTAGACAAATTCACCTAATTGCTAAAAAGTAATTTAACAAGGAAATGACTTGTATTTATAGGCAAACAAATTCACCAGTGAATTTGTGCCGTACAAATATGGTTGCATGCATTTAATGAACCGACAAGATCATTAAATGCATTGGTTAAGGTACAAGGATAAAGTCACAACAAATGACTTATTATCCTTTTAACCAACCACCTTTACACACGTATATACTTTAGTAAAGAACAAGTGGAATGTTCTTTGAAAAGTGTGTAAAGGCAAAAAGTCAATTCCTCGTAATCAGTGTTCAGACTTGTAAGGTCTAGAACACTGACAAAACTCCAGTCGTAGATCTGGTAAGACTTCCAGTGGACTCCGCCATTTGTCAGTCTTCTTTATTCTAACTTCAGTCTTTGACTTCAGTGAGAATGTCTTCAGTAGAATAGATCTGGACTGGGGTGAAGTCCAGTGAGATGAAATCTGGAAGACTCCAGATTTCCTATACAAGTATTTTGCTCACTGGTCTTCCATTATTTTTGGACAAATCTTCAGTAGGAGTCAGCGAGTCCAGTAAATCTGGACCTAACAAATTCCCCCCATTTGTTTAGAAATAATGCAAGGTTTTTCAAGCTTCTATCTATACAAATTTGTATGCTTGAAAAAACACTTGTTTTGATTTAGTCTAAAAAATTTTAAGTTACTGGAAAACACTTTATAGATCATCAGTGTTCCAGTTTCATCTTTTAATTCTAACTTAGACTAAATCTAATTTACTTTGTGAATCAAAAATTGCAACATTATTTACATACATCAACTGATAAACAGTTACAATTTTGATAGATAAATACAAGTACAAGTAAATGATAAAAGAGTCAGGCCCTTCTCTTTGACGTCTGTCCTTGAGCATCTTCAGTGGCCTTCCTCTTGGGTGATGGTGAGGATGGTACAGAAACTGGTGGTCGCATACCCAGAGCAGCTTCCATCTGTTGTATTCTCTTCCAGACCTTCTCAATCCTCTTCATAAATGCTTTGACATCAGGAGTTAAATCAGTTTTCCCCCTGAAAGTCAAGCCTATCTCCTTCAGTTCAGTCCATCCAAACGACTGGACTGAAGCATTCTCCTTTCATCAGTAAAGTTACCTCTCTGGTCAACTTTACTAAACCTGGTCATGCCTTCATGGTTTTCAGCTAATTTAATCTCTGCACCTATGATCCTTCTGGCATCCGCCCTGAACGTCATCAGTTCATTATACTTATCTTTCAATTTGGCAGCCTGGATCAATGCTTCAGTTTCCCTGGATACCTTTTCTTGTTCCAAGGCAGTCTGGATTTCTTCACGATTTATTCTTTGTGAAGTATCCAAGGGAATGAAAGTGCTCAGATCTGCATCCCTGATTGCCTTTAGCTGTTTGGCAGTGAGTTTAGGCAAGCCTTTTATCTTCTCTGTACTCTATCTCCAGAGCACCAGCATTCTTTCTGATCTTTTTCTGGAGAATTACCAGTTCATCCTTCCTTTGTATGATCAGTTCAACCACCCTGACACCATAAGTTACTGCATCATAAGTTTGTTCTTCTAAAGAGTACCTGGAGCGAATATAGACGTCATCCAAAGCATCCATACATTGATGAACTCTGGGGTCTTCCTTCATCTTTTTGTACACATCAATATGAATGCCCAACCTGCCAGCATTATATTCATCAAAGGTCCCCATTTTTACCATTTCCATCTTGTGGGCCTGAAGTTCATCCTTTTGTCTTTTCTTAAAAATTTCTATCATTATGCACTCTTGCTCCAGTCTCTTTGAAGTGTCATCATCAGCAGTAGGAAATTCTGATGAACTTCCAGCAATTTCAATTTCTTCTCCAGATACCACATGTTGCTTTCTTTTTACTGACTTTAGAGTGGTTGTGATATCTGGGAATGCTTCAAACTGGGGCTCACTGGCATCAGTACCAGCAGCCTCTTTTTCCTGTACATTGGCTTCAGTACCAACTACTTCTTGTGCACTGGCATCAGTACCAGTCACTTTTTCTTGTTGCACGATGGCTTCAGTGCCAAAGGCCTTTCAATTGCACTAGCCATCACTTCTTTCTTTTTCAACACCAACCCTTCTGGAACAGACTCAGTGGCAGCAGACTTTTCCCCCTTGGAATGTCCACCAGTTTGAGACTTGTGGGCATTCCATAACTGTTCAAGCATGTATCTGTCTGAAGCACCAAATGTTCTTCCTGCCACTGGAGTTGTGAGATTCACAGTGTTTCTGAGAGTCATCACTTCCTTCTTAACAATTTCAAGTTCTTGAGGAAAGTGACTGGGCAGCTCAGTATTAATCATCTTCACCACCTGGGGCAATAAACCATCTTGAATGGTTCTAAGAACTGACCCAGAAATTTCCGAAGTAATTTCTTTCAGCATTTCACCTCTAAATTTGCGTACAACTTCATCACTGAGGGTGCTTACAACAGAATTCTGGTCAAGGACTGGCCTACTTTCCTGACTCAGTCAATTTCTGGACTTCTCCTTTCAGACCTGCCAGTGGTTGTACAATTTCTGTCTTGACTGCAGTCTGAACAGAAGTTACCAGTTTCTTCTCCAATCCCTGGACTGCCACTTTAAAATTTTCAGAGTTTTTGTTTGTGGCCAGTACCAGTTCATTCAACTTCTCAAAAACAAGTTTTTCATTACTAGCAAAGAGGTTCATTTCTGATGAAAGATTATTGGATAAAAGAGATTTAAAGTCAGAAACAACCTGAGAAGATGACTGGAGTGATCTCTCCAGGTCCGCCACCTTACTTAAAAGGCCTTGGACCTCGGTGGAAGAAGAAGCGGAGAGACCACCAGGAGGAGTAAGTTCAGATTCCCTTCTAAGTACCAATGGAACTTGTGTCTGGACTGCTTCAGTAGATGTTTCAGTTGTTGTAACAGTCGAGTCCAGCACACGAGGAAAGTCTAGTGGTGTTTCAAGTGGTGGGGGTTGATTTTGTGAAATTTGAAGTGAGGGTGGATTGAAATAAGGAGTGTTTAGTGGAATTGAAAATGGTGGTGGTGGTGCAATAATGGATTCTGGTGGTGGTGGCATTTCTGTAGAGTCAAGTGGTGGGGTGACCGAAGCAATAACAGAAGTAACAACATTTTCTACTTCATCACCCAGAAAATTCATATTAATATCAAACATATTACCTTCAGACATTGGGGAATCTACCTCATCCCAATCTGGAGCCGTCCCAACTGTCTGATCAACCACTTCTCTATTTAAATCTAACTGAGCATCTTGCTCACCAGTCACCTGCTCCTCAACCTCCTCAACCTGGAACATTTTCTACTTGCTCAACAATCAGAGATCCATCTTCATTTATAATATCACCAGGATGGCTCGATTCGGCTCTATTAGGATTGACCTGAACTCCATCCTTCCTAAGACGTCTGGAAGTTCTTGGTCGAGTAACAGTAGGAGCCACCTGGGTTACTGGTTGTACAATTTCAGCACTGAGGACTCCAGAGGGTCCTTCACCAATCTGGTTCCCTCCTGGAGCCTCTTCCTGCTCATCTGATGATGATGCATCAAGTGCATCATTTCTAAAATGGTTCAGCATATTTACAGGAATTTCAACCTCACCAGCTCTTGATTTTAATGAACTCAACTCCCTCAGATAGTCACACACAGAAAAATGATTTGTGTCGTAATCATACTCATCACCTAGAGCTCTTAAAAAAACAAGTGACAGAAAACGAATATATGGAATATGAGGTTTTCTACCTTTCACCTTTAGACGCTCAACCAGATCATCAAAGAAAATCTGAGCAAAATCTACTCTGTATCCGAACCATAGGCAGTAAGCAATCTGGAGTTGCATTTGATTTATCTGGTCCAACCCTCCAGAACTGCCACCCAAACACTCAACAAGATGAGTGAAGAAGTATCTCCATGAGTCTGAAAGCTTGCTCATGTAGATGGTGCCTTTTCTTGATAACTGGCCATGCTCATCCAGTATATCAGTGTGTCCCATCAGTCTACACACATCCCTGTAATTAAGACCAGTAGGGAGAGTAATTGCCATCTCATTTTCAGCCAAATAATTCAAATGAAGAATATCTCTAAGAGAGTCAGCAGTGAGAGTAAAGGCCCTGGTGCCTTGTTGAAATGTGTAGTTGATGGATTGAGTATTTTCAACATACACAGCAGTGTACCAGAATTCACATAAGTAATCATGATACATTTTTCCGGGATTGAGAGTAAGAGCACCATAGAGAGGACAACTGAGGAAAAAGGCATTCAGTCGTCCAATGAGAGAAGTTGGAGCATGAGTGGTGCTAGTGAGTCTAGCCATCCAATTATTCATGTTTATTCTGATCGCCTTTGCCTCTAAAGTAATATGAGGTGCTTTTACTACATTGGCAACGGGAGCATATTCAGCAGCGAGCAGATTTTTGGGTGAGTTTGATTGTCTTGGTGCCATTGTATTTGGTAGATTGATGATATGAAACTGAAAATTAGGGGTTTTGATAAAGATATGATGAATTAAATATGAGAGAGATTGATGATTGGAAATTGAATGAAAAATGGAGTAAATGAAGGAATTTGAAGAGTAAATATGTTCGAAGTAAATGCAAATGAAAGTGAAGTGGGTATATATATAGGAGAGAGAGTGTGGAACTCAAACGGTTATTTTTGAATTTATCAAATATAATTTTGATCGGGTTTTGAGATCCGCATTAAGTACATCACATCACACATAAATGTGTGACGGTTTACAGCCCACAAACAGTAACCAACTTGCATTTTTTGTCTTCCCAAGGTAAAAAATACCATCATTAGGTTTGAAAAATTACATGCCACGTAGGATAATAAGATAAATATCTTTTCAAAAAGTTTGCATACGTGGCACGCACAAAGACCAAGTATTAAAATATTATGACTGACATACCATGACTCATTTCAGTGCATCTGGAGGTTGACTGGACACTCCAGTATCACTGGTGGATTATGCCAGTGAAGTATGCACTGATGGTACACTGGAGAGACACTCCAGTAAAGTACCAGTGATAACCATTTGAAAGAGACTGGTAACCTCAAACATGCACATCAACTAATACAGACAAGTGAGAGGGACACATTTACAAGGAGACAAAAGTTACCTCAAACATGCACTTCAACCTATCTAATTACCAGTGAGAGGGACACATTTACAAGGTACCAGTGATATTTTCCAGAAAATTTTTCCAGTGAGAAAATAAATTAATAAATTCCCCCTGAAATTAAAACATTTTAAGGACAAAAATATATCTTTCAGTCTTCCCCCTGGAATGTTGATCCAGAAATCTATTTATGCAGAGATAGTACACAAAGGCGTTCAATATCTAAGCAGTTATAGATTTATAAATCTTTAAATCAAGGATCCCTGATAGTACACAAAGGCGTTCAATACCAAGGTTCCAGATTTAAGGGTTTAACATTCCCAACTCACCAACAAGATATTCAAAAGTTTTTACATCCAGTGGTTTAGTAAAAATGCCAGCGAGTTGTTTGTCAGTGGGAATAAAATGGAGTTCAATATTTTTCATAATATGATCACGAATAAAATGATACCTGAGATCAATGTGCTTCGTCTTTGAGTGCATGACTGGATTGTTCGAGATAGCAATGGCACTGGTATTATCACAAAAGATTGGGGTCTTTGAATACTTAATACCATAATCAAGCAACTGGTTCTTCATCCAGAGTATCTAAGCACAACAACTGGCTGCAGATACGTATTCAGCTTCAGCAGTGGACAATGAAACTGAAGTTTGCTTCTTACTGGTCCAGCTGACCAGTTTGCCACCAAGGAAATGACATCCACCAGTAGTGGATTTCCTGTCTATCTTACAAACTGCATGATCTGAATCTGAATAACCCATTAGATCCATGCCTGAGCCTTTGGGATACCAAAGACCCAAACTGGGGACACCCTTAAGGTATTTCAGTATGCGCTTTACAGCAAGTATATGAGATTCTTTTGGATTAGACTGATATCTGGCACATAAACATGTTGAGAACATAATATATGGTCTACTGGCAGTTAAATACATCAGTGAACCAACCATGCCTCTATAGACAGTGGTGTTCACTGGTTTACCATCTGGATCAGAGTCCAGTGTCAGTGGTGCAGAAATTGGAGTGGGTTTTGATGGTGAAGAGTTCATATCATATTTCTTTAAAAGATCTCTAACATATTTTTCCTGATTAATAAAAATACCATCTTTGTTTTGTTTAATCTGGAGTCTTAGAAAATATGTTAATTCACCCATCAAACTCATTTCATATTCAGAGGACATGATTTTAGAAAATTTCTTGCACATGTTTTCATCAGTAGACCCAAAAATAATATCATCAACATAAATTTGTACCATCAGAAGATTACCTTTTTCATGAAGAATAAATAAGGTATTGTCAATTGCACCTCTTTTAAAACCATTTTTCAATAAATGTTTAGTCAGAGTATCATACCAGGCACGTGGAGCTTGTCTGAGACCATAAAGTGCTTTGTCCAGACGATATACCCAGTGGGGATGTTTTTCATCAATGAAACCTGGTGGTTGTCTGACATAAACTTCTTCTTCAAGTTTTCCATTCAAAAATGCACTTTTAACCTCCATCTGGTAGACCTTGAATTTATGATGAGCAGCGAATGCTAAGAATATTCTGATCGCTTCAAGTCTAGCCACTTGAGCAAATGATTCATCAAAATCGATATCTGACTGGCAGTACCCTTGTGCTACCAGTCTGGCCTTGTTTTTGATGACATGGCCATCTTCATCTACCTTATTCCTAAAGACCCATCTGGTTCCAATTGGTTCTTTCTTTCCAACTGGGAAAGGAACCAGGTACCAGACCTAGTTCCTTTCAAACTGGTGAAGGTCTTCTTGCATAGCTATCACCCAGATTGGATCTTCCATAGCCTCGTCAATCTTCTTTGGTTCTATCAGTGATAAGAAACTGACATATAAGCATTGATTACTAGAGGCTCTTCTGGTCAGAACCCCTCTACTGGAGTCACCTATGATCTGATCGATAGGATGGGCTTTTGTCCATCTGGAGTATTGACCAGGATTGTTACAAACAACAATATCAGTGCAAGAGTTCAGTTGAGTCTCCCCTGGTGTTGCTTCAGGAGGAGGATCTTGCCAGACTACTTCAACATCTTCATCTCAATCATTTAAGTCACGATTTGCATCATGAAATTCTTCGTTTGAAGGCATTTCTTGAAGTATTGGTTCAGTCTCGACTGGGACTGATACTGGGGGAGTAGTACGAACATCTGATCCAATAATAATTTCAGAGGGTAGCTTGAAAATAATTGAAGGATAGAATGGAGTACTACTGGAGGGTTTCTTAGTCTGAACAGGTTCCAGATCAGGATGACTGGAAACTTCTTCTGAAGAATCTTTATTGTAGTTGATAGGATCAGATTCACAGAAGACAATTGGAGTTACTGGGGGAGTATCAAGGGTTGGCTTTTTATTGATTGCGGCATTTGATTCATCAAATGTGACATGTATTGACTCATGGACCTTCTCCAGTCTCTTGTTATAGACTCTGAAGGCCTTGCGAATGGCTGAATAACCTAAGAAATATCCTTCATCAGCTTTGGCATCAATTTGCCTAACTGACTGGAGTCGTTCAGGATGTACACTGGACATCCAAAAACGTGAAAATAACCAATATTTGTTTTTCTATTTCTTAATACTTCATAGGCTGTCTTTTTGTGTCTTTTGATGTACACAGACCGGTTCTGGGTGTGACAAGCAGTAGCAATTGCTTCAGCCCAGAAACTGGTAGAAAGACCAGATTCAGCAAGCATACTCCTGGCAGCTTCTATCAGCATTCGATTCTTCCTTTCCACCACTCCATTCTGTTCTGGAGAGCGAGCTGATGAGAAATTCTGGGAGATGCCAGTGTCAGTACAGAATGACTCTAGAGTTGCATTCTGGAATTCTGTTCCATTGTCACTTCTTAACTGACACACCTTTCGCTTATGCTTGAGTTTAATCTGCTTGATAAGAGTGATGATTTCAGCAGCAGCTTCACTTTTAGACCTGAGAAAGATCACCCAACAATATCTGGAGAATTCATCTACGATCACCAGGGTGTATCTTTTACCAGCACGAGTCTGAACAATCACTGGACCAAAGAGATCCATATGAAGCATGTGAAGTGGTTCAGTTATGCTAAAGTTCTGTCTGGTCTTGAAACTGACACGTTTCTGCTTACCCATCTCACATCCTGGACATGGCCTTTCCTTTTTGAAGGAAACTGAAGGTATCCCATCTGCCAGTTGTTTTCTAGACAACTTATTTATATTTTTGAAATTTAAATAGGATAACCTTTTATGCCATAACCAGTTTGTCTTCATCAGCTTGAGTATAGAAACACTGCTCTGAAGGAGAGCTTTCCATATCCATCACATACACATTCCCTCTTCTGGGAGCAATCAATACTACCTTCCAGTCTTTGTTAATACAATGCCCTGAGCAATATTGAACAGAACTTGATAGCCATCATCACACAGTTGACTGACACTGATTAGGTTATATTTCAAACCATTCACAAATGCAACTCGTCTGAATTTGACTTGTCCATTGTTCAGAACACCATACCCCTCAGTTTTTCCACAACCATCATTTCCAAAAGTAATGGAGGGTCCATCAGAAATTATGAACTCCTCCAGCAGGGTCTTACATCCGGTCATTGTCCTGCCAGCAGCACTGTCAAGATACCAGATATACTTCTTTCGATCGCCATGCACATCCACCAGATATATCAGTTAGATTTGGGAACCCATCTACTGATGGGTTCACTGGACCCTCCCTTATAGGTCCCTGGAGGTATCAGGTTGAGTTCACTTTCTTCAACAGTAATCTTAGTTGAAAAGACCACTGGGGTTGATAGTTTTGAAACCTTTTTCTTTTTCTCAACTGGAGAAATATATTTATCTTTCTTTGAAAAAGGTTTGGTATTTTGTCTAGGGCCAGATGAAGTACCCTCAAATTTGTTTAATCTTGCATTACAACTTTGAAATTGACGAGTCAGTAATTGAAACTGGCTCTCTAACCTTAACAAAATACTTTCTTCAGATGACACCTGAGCCTTTCCAGTTAATTGGACTTTAGGCTTAGGAAGGGAACTGGTCTTCTTCTTTTGAACCTGGGTTCTTTAGAAGCAGTCTGAGGCAAAGGTTTATTCCGATTGACCTTTTTAACTGGAGCAGTCATCTGGAATGTTCCAGTCTTAACCTCTGGGGATTGAACTGGGAAAATATTGGCCTTAGGAGTTACAGGCTCATCATAAATGGTAATGGGCCTGAATCCCTTCAATTTTGATTTTAAAACTGTAATTTCAGAAAAATCTGTTTCTAGACCATTTACACAGTCAGATCTAACAGTTTCAACAAAGATTAAATCAGAATTAAGAGCTTCATCAATGTCCAATTTTAGTTCAGTGTCAGTTTCCACATCATAATCACTGACCTTTTTGATAACAATGTCCACCCATCTTCCAGATGTGACATCTTCCTTCACCAGATGCTCTTCGTCTGCCAGAGTCATGTAACAACAATCTCTTTCCTCTTCTTAATCAACAGATGAATCATCAGAAGGAACCCATTTCTCTTCAGTTGTTGCAATCATGCATTTATTATTTTCCATTTGTTGTGCCATGAGAGCAATTTGAGCCTTAAGCTTTTTATATTTAGATTTATAGCTATCATCAGACTTTTTATTAGAAGAAAATGGACCAGGCTGGGATACAAACTGACTGGACTTGCAATCTTTCATGAAATGACCTTTTCTGCCACACTTAAAGCATGTCAGATTGGTCTTATCAGTAGAAGTACTGGATGCAAATTGTCCAGATGGCCTATTTGCTCTTGCTTTAAAACGGTTAAACGTTTTAGCAATCATTGCAACCAGGTCATCATTTTCAGATTCATCACAGTTTGGAGAGATAAGACTAGATTCTCCAGATTCCATGAATTCAGACACCATCTTCTTCATAGAAAATACATTCTCAGAAGATATTAGTGTTATTGTACCTTGTGGTTCAGTATGACTAACCACACTGGAACTACTTGAGGCATGGTTATAGGCATCTTGTTCTGCCACAACTCTCTGAGCCTGATTTTCTTCAGTGTATCTGAAGGCTCCATATAAAGTTAAAAGAGTGTGAGTGTGCAGAGTTTTACCTTGTCTTAAGACCAGGATCATGTGAGACCATTTGGTGGGTAAAATATCACAAAATTTCTCCAGAAGTATATCCTTGTCTTTCTCAACCCCCAGTCCTCTCAACTAGTTAATAATGCTCATAAATCTGGTGCAAGTACCAGTGAGAGATTCATTGGGCTGAGCAAAAAATGACTCATACCTCTTGTTTAAGGAGACCTTTCTGGTGACAATGGTGTCATCTCTCCTTCATACTGGTTCACTAGTTCATCCCACATGGTTTTAGCACTGGGAAAAAGAACTAGTGTGGGAATTAGGGTTTCTGGAACAGCCCCGAGGATCATGTTTTTGAGAAGGGTATCTAAATTTACCAATCTCCTCTCCTCTTCAGACCAATGTTCCTCCCTCTTTTCCCTTCCTCTTCTAGATCCAGTTGGATCAAGAAGAGCATTGAGAGGTGATGTGGGGACATAAGGTCCTTCATTTAAGATTTTCATCATATTTCTCTCAATTAATATTATTATCATTTTTTTTTTTTTTTTTTTTTTTTTTTGTTTTTTTTTTTTTTTTTTTTTTTTTTTTTTTTTTTTTTTTTTTTTTTTTTTTTTTTTTTTGTTTTTTTTTTTTTTTTTTTTTTTTTTTTTTTTTTGTTTTATTTCTCTCAATTCTAGTGATATGCAATATCATCCTAGCTTTCCACGTACCAAATTCATCACTATTTCCACTGAATTTAGGAACAGGATTGTTTGAGTAGTGCACATGCACATGTGGAGAAGCAGGAGTAGGAGGAGGAGGAGGATTAGCGTTAATAACAAGTGGTGGTTCATTATTTTGATCATTAATATTAGGATCAGGACCAAAATTAAAACTTCCTTGTGTATTTTCTGGGTGGCCATCAAAGAAGCAGATCTAGGCAAGTTTGTTTAGCCTTCTGCTCTGATACCAATTATAGAGTCCCTCACTTGATGGTTTAACCCAATAGTGTAAAATACAACAAGTCTAATAAGCACTAGATTTGGACCAGTATTACTTGAATATAAATGCAAGTATATAAACAAAGTAATACAAGACTTAAAGCAATAAAGTAAAGGTGGAACACAATGTAATTTGTTCAAGTGTATTTTATTTATGATGTTAAATAAAATACAAGGTTGTGCGGAATCAAGATAATACAAATATGTAAGTATCCTAACAACCTATGAATTACAAATGATCTATATTTGCTAAATAAACTCTTTCGATCGAAATACTTAAAGTTGTGAAGTATCCCTGTTACGATCGAGAGTATTTAGACAAATTCACCTAATTGCTAAAAAATAATTTTAACAAGGAAATGACTTTGTATTTATAGGCAAACAAATTCACCAGTGAATTTGTGCCGTACAAATATGGTTGCATGCATTTAATGAACCGACAAGGTCATTAAATGCATTGGTTAAGGTACAAGGATAAAGTCACATTAATATGTCTTTATCCTTTTAACCAACCACATTTACACACGTAAGTACTTTTGTAAAGACAAGTGAATGTTCTTTGAAAAGTGTGTAAAGGCAAAAAGTCAATTCCTCGTAATCAGTGTTCAGACTTGTAAGGTCTAGAACACTGACAAAACTCCAGTCGTAGATCTGGTAAGACTTCCAGTGGACTCCGCCATTTGTCAGTCTTCTTATTCTAACTTCAGTCTTTGACTTCAGTGAGAATGTCTTCAGTAGAATAGATCTGGACTGGGGTGAAGTCCAGTGAGCTGAAATCTGGAAGACTCCAGATTTCCTATACAAGTATTTTGCTCACTGGTCTTCCATTATTTCTGAACAAATCTTCAGTAGGACTCCAGAGACTCTCCAGTCTTCAAGTCTGGAGCAAGTCGAGTAATCTGGACCTAACATCAACCCCATTCCCTCAAATCATACATTCATCCCCATGAACCAAACACCCATCAAACGCATATCATGAAACCAAACACCTCTAAAACTGTAAAATAAGAAAGCTTTTTAAGCAAGCATGATCTTGAAGTTAAGTTACCTACCTGGAAACTTCAGTAGCCTTAGTTGCGTCAACAACCGTAGATGCAACTTGAGACGCAACCAGAACTGCGGCTTCTTCATCATTTGTCCTTTTAGATTCCTAAACATATAACACATTAGCGAGCAAATATGTAGAGAAAAAGGATAAATGAATGTCAAATACACAGCTCCATTTTTGCAGTTTTAACAAGTTTAGTGACTGTGGAAAGCATGTAGTGCATTAACTACAAAAATTGTAAGATCATATTAGTTCCATAAGTATAATTATATTAGTTCCAATTTCAACCCATTTACTTGTGAAAGGGTCAATTTGGCAATGTGTTATTTGGAACCCAACCCACTCATTTTGCCACCTCCACTAAAAAGTATCAAACCTGGTATCTCTTTCATACATGGCGTTCTCCCCATCAATCAATTTAAAAAGAGCTTCTCCAATATCTAGAGGTAACTCCTGAGATGGATGTTATTGCAACTACAGTAAACCAAAAGCCTTGAAGGAGTTCTGTAGCAGGTCAAATGTGGGTTCAGGTCACGGCATGCAGTTATTTAAAATGAGTTCAAATGAGTCGGGTCAGCTTCGACCAACCCTTTAGCCACTATTTTAGTATTTCATTAATAAGCTAACTCTTACAAATACACCATGTAAGAGATTTAGCGCATTTGAGTATTACTATCGAACACTTTCACCTCGTTCTTCCCATAACAAAAAAGTTGGTGTTAATTCATAAGACATAAAACAGATCCATAATCAACCCATTTTTCTAGTAAATGGGTTGAAATTGGCAAGTCTTCCGCCAATTTAAGAGGTGGAAAAATGGGTAGATTCGGACAGTGACATGTCAAAACGGGTCATTTTTTGGAAAAGAAGTGAGCAGGTCACGTGGAGTGTTCAGGTCGGGCTGGGTCAACTCGTGAGTTTTCATCATTTTAGATTGGGCCAAAAGACCCATTTATTGAAGTTTTTTAATTTATGTTTGTAACACTTATAAAAGACCACACCTTTTCCATATTGGAAAATAAAAAAATTATTTTGAAAAACTTTCTGTAGTTCATTACGTTTTTTAAAGAAAGAATATACTTAAACTTTAAAGGGAACTGGAGATAAGAAAGTAGAAAAATATTTCCAACTAAGCACACCTTAAGTCCTTATTCGGATATAGGTGCATTCAATGAGTTCAAATAAGCTTAGATACAAAGCAGATGTACGGAATATTGAACAGTTAGTTTCTAAATTATGGAATGCATAGAGTGAAACAAACCTCATCCTTCATTGGTTGTGGGTCACTTCCATGAACGAAGCTCTTGTTGGGTGTTGTGCTCTTAAGTTCCTCACTAAGAGCATCAGAATAAGAGGCCATGAAAGCAGTTTGTTCATCTCCATGATCATCAGCCAGTTTTTCATCATCACTATCTCCGAGTACTCTGCAATCAAATGATATTATAGACAAATCAAGTAATAGAAACGGCGAAAACAGATAAAAAACCAAAATCAACTCGTATGCATCCTACAATGTCCAGCTACTCTATATTGATACTTTTAATCAAAGCTTCATAAATGTGTTAGAAAATGTATCGGGTGAACAATCTGATCACATGATATATGTCCATATTCTATCAGAAGATGGGAATAAACATCATTCCAAACCAGGATACTAACCGCACAAAAAAAAACCCCACAAAAATATTATGTTATCTGAAGCTATACGCTAGTGAATCCTATAGCTAAATACACCAGTTTCCATAAAACAGGGCACCCAGAAACCAAATTTGCAAACGACGCATCACACGAAAAACCAATACTTTCAAGACTCGGTTTTATTAGACACTACATCTAACACAAACCCGCCTCTTGATGTCAAGCCAACGAGTGTATTACGAGTCAAATTCAAAACCAGCTTTCTAAAATCGAAAAACCAAATACAAAACGCCAAAATTCAGTCTACTCGGTAGTGACCAATATTAAAGCCAACGATTAGCATTTCAAACACATAAACAAATATACGAAGATGCTTCATCAAAAAGTGACACTCATTTAGGAATTTCATCAAACAGTTAGAGGACACAAAATTTAAACATCTAACCAAGCTAAAAAATAAACATCTAAATTACCTTGTTCCTCATCTCATTGACATAGGTTTCAGCAACATTCTTTTTGTCCTTGGTTTCTTCCATAACCCGGTCTTTCAAGGCCATTTCAAGCAAAAAAAATGTATCAGATTATAAAACTAAAGTGGAAGAAAGAAGATGAGGATAAACATTTTACGATGCAAAATAAAATGCTTTAATATTACATTTTGTGCCACATTAACAATATGAACTAGCAATTACACATTTTTACATTAAGTTAGTGTCAATCGTAAAATGCTACACAAAATTAAAATTAATAATTTGCATATAACTATAGTTAATAATAATTTGGATATAATTAGAATTAATCAAATTATATAAACATAAAAAATTAAAACTACTTAATTAAGAAATCATCAAAATTAGGTTAAACTTACAAATAATTGGTAGAATAGTGTCAGAATTGTGATTCTTCATATATTAATGGAAATGAAGAGTGAAGAAGTAGGTCCAGAAATTCCTTATAATGGTGGAACTGATGGTGGCAGTGTGGCGGTTTTAATGGCGGTGAACGACGGTCACGTTTCTATGGTGGTGAAGTTGGGGAAGCGTGGAAGCGTGTCTGTACAATTGGAGGATAGGTTATTTATAATGTTCATGTAAATTGACCTTATTACCCCTCCGTGTTTTTGATCTCATCTGGAAAACGGACGGTCCAGATCTGGACCCCTGGACTTTTTTTAGGAGGTGGACTCATTTTATCCCACCCCTATATATATATATATTTCCTTATTTTGAGAATCATTTTTTTTGTAAGAACCATTAGAACTCTTAAATTATATATTTGTTCACATGTGAATGAACAAAAAAAACATGTGTTCCAATATAAAATTTAAGAGTTCTTACGGTTCTTACAAAAAAATGGGTTCTCAAAATAAGGGTCCCCTATATAGATATATATATATATATAATATATAAATATAAAATATATATATATTATATTATATATATATATATATATATAGTTTCCTTATTTTGAGAACATTTTTTTTGTAAGAACCATTAGAACTCTTAAATTATATATTTGTTCACATGTTTTTTTTGTTCATTCACATGTGAAATGATATAAAAATATATGTTGTAGAAGAAACTTTTTCAAGAGACCTTCAAATTAGCCTTTTATGAACTTGTGAATGAATTTGTTCACGTTTTTTGTTCACATGTGACAAACGGCTATATATAAGGTTTTGGAAAAAAATTTCTTCTACAACATATGTTTTTATAACGTTTCACATGTGAATGGAAAAAAAAAAACATGTGTTCCAATATAAAATTTAAGAGTTCTCACGGTTCTTACAAAAAAATGGGTTCTCAAAATAAGGGTCCCCTATATATATATATATATATATGCACACACACTAAGGAGGTGATGAATCATCTATGTGTTTTATGGTTTCCGCATCAAAACATGGTACTTGACAATTTGACATAATGGTATGGGATCCAAGAATTACTTAAAGCATACTTTGAAGCCACACTTTGAGGACAAGGTATTTTTAAGGGCAAGAGTAATAAAATGAATCTGCTTGAATAACATCTAATAAAAGTTCAAAGGTGTTAAGTGTATTTTTTTTAATAGTAGTTTCTTATTTTTTAACTACTTGTTCACCAAATTAGGTTAATGTTAGATTAATTCTATTAATATGGCTTCGCAGCCGTTATATTTAGGTAGGAAATTCTTTGGTCATTCCTGAGAACTTTTAAGAGTTGCTGGACTCAAACCAGATGTTGAGCTGCCGAGACTCGAACTCAATATATATCTATCTAAAATAACAGTCCCCTATATATATATATATATATGCACACACACTAAGGAGGTGATGAATCATCTATGTGTTTTATGGTTTCCGCATCAAAACATGGTACTTGACAATTTGACATAATGGTATGGGATCCAAGAATTACTTAAAGCATACTTTGAAGCCACACTTTGAGGACAAGGTATTTTTAAGGGCAAGAGTAATAAAATGAATCTGCTTGAATAACATCTAATAAAAGTTCAAAGGTGTTAAGTGTATTTTTTTTAATATTTGTTGAATTTTAATTAAAACACATGGCCCCCTGATTTTTATGGATTAAAAAAAAAATATGTGAGTGTTCCACACCTAAGCTTAGGTGTGGAACCCCTCACATACCAATTTTTTAATATTTGTTGAATTTTAATTAAAACACATGGCCCCCCTGATTTTTATGGATTAAAAAAACAATATGTGAGTGTTCCACACCTAAGCTTAGCTACCTAACAGCCTTATATTCTCATCCCCCATATACACATATATATATATATAAATATATATAAGAGCACTACTAGAAAAATAGCCTTTAATGACACCAAAATTATGACACACGTATCTACGATGACAAGCAAAAATGTGTGTCATAAAAAAACTGTCATAACTTGTAAAATCTGAAGGGTTATGACACGCAATTTTTGGTGTCATAAAAAAACTGTCATAACTTTTAAAATCTGAAGGGTTATGACACGCAATTTTTGGTGTCATAAAAAAATGTAGTGTAACGCGGAGTACACCCATATTTTCGTGTCATCCCCGAGTAGTTTTATAATTTTGTTCCCCATATATAAAAAGCTTATATTCCCGTAGTTAAAAAAAAAACCCAAAAAAAAAACCTAAGTGTAACTGGCAACGAAGAATCAGCAACGATCCAATCATCCACCGGTAAATTCGATGAAAATTACTTCGACAACAGCAGCACCGCCGCTGATACGACGCCGTATCAGTTCCCCGTCGACGGTGAATCTGTAGACAGTCCAGATCCGTACGACTTCGTTTCGCATACGGATCCGGATCCTTATTCTCAACCGCCTCAGTCATCTTCACCGTTTGATTCATCAACATCGGTCCCGATCTCTAACGGTGTGAATCAGGATTACGATGACGGTTCAGATGGACCTGTCCTTCGTGAATGGCGTCGGTGAGCTTTCTATCCACTAATCTGATCCACACAAATATATATATCTATATATATATATAGTGAAGGGATCAAGTGAGAACCAACATATATGGTGAGAACCGTGAGAACCACTAAAAAACCATCTCTAAGGGCTTTGCCCTTAGAGTTAAGGGCTACGCCCGTACCGTATACAACCGTCACCATCTCTTGGATCGCCGCCCATCAAATCCATACGATTCCCATATGCGTCCCTTGACGGTCAGTTTAGAACGGATAAGGGCCTCTGGCCCGTACCGTATACATACGTTTTCTTAACGCGTAACCCATATGATTTTTTACAAAAAAAAAAAAAATTATTTTTTTTTTGGAATGGGTTTTTGTTAAAAGAAAATAAAAAACAAAAAAAAGTTTCAAAAAATGAAAAATTAAAATTAAAAAAATAAAAAACCACACAAAAAATAAGAAAAAGGGAGGAAAACTAGTGGTTCTCACGGTTCTCTCCATATTTGTGGTTCTCACGTTAACCCTACCCTATATATATATATATATATATATATATATATATATATTAAATATATTATATATAATTATATATATATATATATATACTCCTTATTAAAAATTATCCACCCCCCTCAAAATTGAAAGTGTTACAAGAAAGTTACATACAAAATTACTAAACTGCCCTTAATAAACACCCGGAAGGGTTTTTATAAATTACCAAATTTGCCCTTAATGAATTAATTTACACCCTAAACCCTTATCTTGCTAATTTACATTCTAAGTCCTTATCTTATAAAATATTTCTATTATCTTAACATCAACTTACACCACTCGACACCAATTGTCGATGTCATCACCACGCGTCACCAACACCACTATACCGCCGTCGCCGTTACCGCCGCCGCATTGCGCGGGCACCATGCTCGTATATATATATATGTAATATACTTTCTATATCACGATTAATGCTTTATTATACATAGATTATGATATATTTTGTGCTAATTAGTTGATTAGTTATCAGTGAAGTTTTTTTTTGTGTGTGTTTGTAAGAAATTCATTAACTTTAATTAGACAGGTAGTATCACAATACTAGGAGTTGGTGATCTTTTGTTGTTTGTGCTTTAGATTGGATACTTGGAGAAATCTTTTTATCGCAAAGTGGAAGTAAAACTGTTATTACTGAGAATGATCTTTTATACTTATTTTGGTTAACTTTGCTCTGTGATTGTAAGTTTTGGATTTGTCAGAGAACAAGAGACTAGATTAAAAGTATTGGTAATGTCTTGTAAAAAGTGTTGTCCTACTTGTGTGAAACATGATCCAAAGTGTTACTTCTGCTGGAAAAGATGATATATATTATTTATTAGTTAAGAGTCATATTTTGGTATTAGTGATGCTTGCAGAAGTTTTCACAAGTATTGTAGCTTGTAGGGGGCTTTCACAAGTCAAAAATATATTGAATAATGAATAACATTAGAGAAGCCTAACATTCATCACTTTCCAAGTGCAGTCTTAATGCACTCCGTCTTGAGGAGAAGGAGAACAAAGAGAGGGAATTACGGAGCCAGATCATCCAGGAAGGTGAAGATTATATTAGAGCTTTTCATGAAAAGAGACTGAAAAACATTGAGACCAACAAACTCACCAAATAGAGAGGGCGAGAAGGTAAATCCTTTAAACCACATCATTATCCATTTCATCTTTAAGAAGACTTGTTTACCACAGCCACATAAGTTCATTAGTGGCAAAATGGATGGGTAGTGTCTTAATATGAGTTGGTTGATCTAACAACTTTTTTTTTCATTACTTAAACAAATAGCTAGTATTATAAACAGGATTAAGCTAGTTTTTTGGTAATATATTATCCAAAATTTATCGATACAGCAGCCAGGTGGTTGTCAACACACAAGGCATGTTACTCTGTTTGCCAGTGATATCTTTGTTGCTGAATTCCTTTATATTTGGCAAAGAGTGATATCTTTCTTGAAACCCGACTATTATTGGATTAATATGGTTATTCTACTTATATTTGGCAAAGAGTGTATCCCAGAATCCCAGCCATTTCTTAGGTATTATTTACTGTTCTCTAGAAATCCTTCAAACAATTCGATTTTTCTATCTAAGATGGGTCACTCTTGTAGGTTACTGTTATGATCATGTCTTTGAAAGCTGCTAGTCTTGGGTTGAACATGGTTGCTGCTTGTCACGTTCTTCTTCTGGACCTGTGGTGGAACCCCACAACCGAAGATCAAGCAATTGATAGAGCTCATAGCATTGGGCAGACTCGTCCTGTTTCGGTTTTGCGGTTTACTGTTAAAGATACTGTTGAAGATCGTATTTTGGCACTCCAGGTATCATTTTGTTCCTTGAGTCTATGATCCTTTGTTTCACGTTTTGAAAGTTCTATAACTCCTGGAATTGGAGATTTGGCTCCCGGGGAAGTAGTTGATAAGAGGAATGCAGATTCATCTTTCAAGTTTCATTTGGACTCTCAAAATGGGTGAGAATACGTATTGTATAATGCAAGTAATGTTCGGAATTTGAACTTGACTTTAGTGGTTAGTACTT
Organism: Erigeron breviscapus; assembly: GCA_034093135.1. Lineage (NCBI taxonomy): Eukaryota > Viridiplantae > Streptophyta > Magnoliopsida > Asterales > Asteraceae > Erigeron > Erigeron breviscapus. Next base: position 126,759,833 of record CM067167.1, read on the forward strand.
TTGGCAGAGTCACACTTTAACTATTAGACATTTAGATGCGTTTGACCATTACTAGTAATTAGTTGGAACTGGAATATGTGCTGATTATGGTACACACTTTTAGTGCATCAAATTTAGGGGTTTTAGGAATCTGCTTGAACTTATATATGTCTCTTTATTAATGAATGGAATAAGTAAAAGCTGTCAAGAGCAAATATTTATTGGTTCTAAGCTTTTTTCGTGATTCATGTTTATCATGTATATGGGGGCTAGTTTATAAATTTTACCTTTTCAACTTTTACTGTGTAAGTTGATTTGTATATTGTTGGTTTAGATACTGTAAGGCCTAGAAAGCTTCATAATCCCCCATATTTTCTTAGTATAATTTCATTCTTTGTAAGATTTTTTTTTTAATATTTTTTTTGGTATATTAATACTTTATTTTGTATGTCTTCGATTGCAACAGATTACAGCCGAATACAAGCTCAAGCTCGCCTCTGAAAACACGGCTGATGATTTGGCATGATTGTAAAACTCGGCCGATACAGCCGAGTCTTGAGAATCGGCTCGTGTATCGGCCCTCTGGCGATACGAGTTTGTGAGACTCGGTCCGAAAATCGGCCAAGGTGTAAGACTCGGGTCAACTTTGTCAAGACTCGGCCGGATCGGTCAAGAATCGGCTGGATCGGTCAAGACTCGGCCGGATCGGATCGGTCAACCAAAGTCAAACCTTTTTTTTTTTTTAAAGCTTTTATTAACTATCTTATTGTTTCTAGACAATTATGTTTAAGTTGAAAAATCATGTTATGTTTAAGTTTGAAGTTTTATATATATTTTTAATTTTTTCTTACATATAATTTCAAAAACTATTATTTTATACATAAAAAACCCACTATTCACCGATCCGATTCCGATCCGATTTTTAAAAAATCCTGTCTCCCCCCTCGCCGATCCGATCCCGGTTCCCGAGTTTTACAACCTTGTGATTTGGATGAAATTCGTGAAGAATGGGCAAATTATGTGGCAAACTTCATTTACCGGTCTTGAATTCTATATAATTTAGCGGATTGTAAACTTTTATGGTTAATTTTAGAATTTTAAAATAACTTGTAGTTGTATGAAACACATTGTTTTGATATATATGAAATGCGCTCTTTTGCTATTTGTGTATTTATTTGTATTGTGAGATTAACTGTTATTTAATGTTTGGATATTAGTAATTTTATAAAAAAAAAAAATTTTTAAAAAAATTTGAACCATGACACGCAAAAAAGGGGTCATAAAATAGTGTCATTAAAGTTTGTCGTAAAAGGTGTCATAAATTCATGACGCGCGAAATGCGTGTCATAAAGCTTTATGACGTCTCGATTTATGACACCAAAAAGCATCTGACCCCTTTTATGACACCAAATCGGTGTCATTAAACGTATTTTTTCTAGTAGTGGAGAAGAGTTATCTGTGGATGTTAGGGGCAAGGGTGCAGAGCCAATGCTTGGCTCTTTGGCTAGTTTTTGGCTCTTTTTGAGCCAATAAGAAGCCGCCACGTGTTTTTGCCAAAAACTAGCCAAATATGATGGTGTAGTGCAAAAAAAGTAGCCAAAACTTACCAAAAAGCCAATGTCGGAAAATATATAAAAGTGACCGGAAAATATATAAAAGTGACAAGGTTGCCGGAAAATATATAAAAGTGACCGGAAAATATATAAAAGTGACAAGGTTGCCGGAAAATATATAAAAGTGACCGTTTTTTTATAAAATATATACTTGGGCTCAGAATTTGGGGGTCGGGAATTCGGAAGTTGAAGACGCCATGGCTGCCAACCCGAAGGTTTACCCCGCCAAGATACGCCCCGGATCATCCGAGTCCTATTTTTACGAACATTTTGTATCATCATCGCCCATATAAACGTAACACCGGCAACCTAATTGTTCAACGATATCATCATCGGCATAATACTACTTTTCCGGCTACCTATTACTTTAATGGAACAAAAGACGGCAACACTACCAAGGAAAAAAATCCGGCAACGCTACCGCTAAGTTAACACTACCAAGCTAATCACAAACATGCAATTAACGGCAATGTAATAAGATAAAGACTAAACGACACAAATCGTCCCTGTGGTTTGTCTAAAAGATCACGTTTCGTCCTTTCTTTATCAAAACCTCAGTGGCAGTCCTTTATAGGTGGATAAGGTTCACGAATGGTCCTTTGACCGGTCAACCGTTAACCCTCTCTCCGTTAACCCCCCACGTGATACCCACGTGAGGGGTAATCTTGGCATTTCTTCCCCTTTGACTCCTTTTTCTGTAATCACTATATTCTTTTTTTTTATTACATATATATGCACACTCAATCATTCATATTCATATATATATATATATATATAATATATATTATATATATATACACAATATTTATATACATACATTCTAAAAATCAAAATAACCCTATATATATCTCCCCACCACCGTTGGACCTTCCCCCAACCGAGCACCACCATGACCCCACCGCAACCACCGCCTTCATCATCGCAACCACCGCTGGCTTCACACTCTCTCTGTATTTATATATATACATACACATATATAGATCGAGCACCACCGCCGGACCTTCCCCCAACCGAGTGCCACCATGACCCCACTTCAACCACCGCCTTCATCATCGCAACCACTTCTGGCTTCACACTTTCTCTCTCTATATATATATATACACATATATATATATAGATATATATATATAGATCTATATATACATATATATATATATGTGTGTGTGTGTGTGTGTGTATAGATCTACAAATCCAAATCCTCCTATGCTTTCGGAATTTTTATTTTGGATCCAAAATGTAGTTGTGTATATACATCTCCAAATCTAAATACGAAATATCACCATGTGTTTCGATTCCGCCCATTTGGGTCGGGTCGGGAAAAGAGATAAGAGATATGGTGGTGGTGATGGATCGATATAGAGATATTGAGAAGATGTGATGGTAGTGGTGGGACTGTGTATAAGGTGATGGCAACTATGGTATTTATATGTATAGATATGTATATATAGATAGATACAGGTTTTGTGTTGTATAGTCTTTTTGGAAAAAAAGATGTAATCTTTCAAAGTCTAGTTTTGATGAATTTAAGAGGGTTTTCTCTTCTAAGAAATGTTGGATTTTTTTTTTTTTAATGAGTTTGATTTTTGGTACAAGTGTTTTGAATGAAGGTAATTTGATTTCATATAGATATGTATGGAAATGTGAATGTATATGTCTGCATCTTCGTGTGTGTAGATATATAAATTTGTCGAAGAATAAAAAATGAATAGAATATCATTATTGGTTAGTTAGATATGGGAAATGCCAAGATTACCCCTCACGTGGGTATCACGTGGGGGGTTAACGGAGAGAGGGTTAACGGTTGACCGGTCAAAGGACCATTCGTGAACCTTATCCACCTATAAAGGACTGCCACTGAGGTTTTGATAAAGAAAGGACGAAACGTGATCTTTTAGACAAACCACAGGGACGATCTGTGTCGTTTAGTCTAAGATAAATATACATATAATCAAGCATAAGCAACATGTAACACCCCAACAAGGCGGAATTATGAGGCATTAAGAAAAGCTCAGCGTGACATGGAAATTAAGTAGAGACAACTAAATGCATTCAAGGATTAGAGCAATCCATACAAAATTCAAGTACAAATACAAGTATCGGATCAAAATAATTTACAAGGAGCACAACACCATCAATAGTTTACAAAAAATAGATCAAATGATGGCTAACGATCCTAGGCATAACCCATATACGGGAGCAATGAATCACGGATCCACAAAAGTCCAAGCTCAATCCTATCACATGCAATGCAATCATCCATCACGTCTTTGATTCACTTGATTACCTGAAAAGTGTACTAAAATGCGTCAACATAAAGTTGGTGAGTTCGTAGGTTTTGACAATAAGAAACAAGTGTCGGGATAACAACCGTTTAACCTTGATCAGATCATAAAATGATCACGTAGCCTTGATACAACATAAAACTAACATATAACCTTGATTGGATCAATAAATGATCACATAACCTTGATTTGATCAATAAATGATCATATAACCTTGATACGAACATTTAAACGAACATACAACCTTGATTGGATCAATAAATGATCACATAACCTTGATTTGATCAATAAATGATCATATAACCTTGATACGAACATAAAACGATCATACAACCTTGATACAATAGACAAACGATTATCTAACCTTGATTAATTAAATAAACGCCCATATAACGATCAAACAAACCAAGAAACACAATGTACACTTTTCACCCCAAAAGCATGTAATCTAAAGGGGCTACGAACTCACCTTAGCCGGGTATTGACGGGTTTTGATGAGTAGTTAGCGTCGAATGATCGCCTCGTGTTCAACACCTATCATATTTACTTAATGTATTAATATATATGTATAGTATATATATATATAATTATATATATATATATTATATATATATATAATATATATATATATATAGTGAAGGGATCAAGTGAGAACAACATATATGGTGAGAACCGTGAGAACCACTAAAAATCCATCTCTAAGGGCTTTGCCCTTAGAGTTAAGGGCTACGCCCGTACCGTATACAACCGCCACCATCTCTTGGATCGCCACCCATCAAATCCATACCATTTCCATATGCGTCCGGTGACAACCCCTTTAGAACGGATGAGGGCAACGCCCGTACCGTATCCATACGTTTTTAACACGTAACCATATGATTTTTTACCAAAAAAAAAAAATTAATTTTTTTTGGAATGGGTTTTGTTAAAAGAAAATAAAAAACAAAAACAAAATTCAAAAAATTAAAAATAAAAATTAAAAAAATAAAAAACCACACAAAAAAGGAGAAAGAGTGAGGAAACTAGTAGTTCTCACAGTTCTCTCCATATTTGTTGTTCTCATATAACCCTATATATATATATATATATTTATACTTTCATTTTCCTTTTTGTCTTTAGTAAACAACTACTTGGACCCTTGACCATAAACGACCCCGTTTGAGTTCGACCAAGATATTAGGAATGCAAGGAAAGGTTCATTAGAAAGCCTACTCGATACAAGGAGAAATGGGAAAGAAGTTTGAAGACAAACAAGAAAGTGAAGAATCCGGTGGACCGTCCAAGACGGTGCCAACCACCGTCTGTTACGGTGGTACAATTCTGGGCGAGCGTATGAAAAGGTAGATAGGGGCGTAATAGACGGTGTGGGTGGACTACAAATACAAATTTCGACTTTTGAAACATGACCTACTGGTTTACGCTAGGAAGACGCTTGCAGACGCCAAACGTGCACTTTGTGGGGAACCGTCTGAGATGGTGGAGCCCACCGTGCGAGACGCTAGGCCAACCCTAGCAACGTGCTAGACGCTAGCCTGGGCGTGCCAGACGCTAGATCCTGAATCAAAGGAGCAGCAGCAGCAGGTCGATGAAGAACACGATCCAATCAAAGGAGCATCGCACTTGGGTAGACGTAAACAACATGAACAAACATAATCAAAATCTATTTCAATACAACAATCTTGTTAAAAATTTGCTTTTGACCCATTCAAAGCTCAAAAACCCTAATTCGACTAAAAATCCGATTATGGAACTTCTAAACTAGTTTTGAACATAAATAATCATTGTTAATCATGACTCATTCCATATTTCGATCCATAGCACTTGAATAAACATGAAATTTGGCCAAGAACACATTCTAGACCCAAGAACCCTAATTTTTGACTAAAAATGGGTTTTGACTCGAATTTGACCAAGTATTCTTATAGGTTGACTTGCAAACAGGTTAATTAACAATAAATGGTGAATTTAAGACGAGTTTATCTTACCAAATCTTCCACCAAAGGGTTGGACCCGAACTTGACCCAAACTTTTGATATAATGTTTGTATGCTGAAGAAGATGATAAGCCCTAACTTAATCTTGCTTGAAACACAAATTTCGTGTAATAATTTTTAGTGAGAGAGTGCAAGAACTCTTGCAATGAATGTAGAGAGAGAGAGACAAGAGAAATGAATGAAGAAAAGGGGGTGGATGGGAAGGGATAAGGTTGGGTGTGGGATATGGGTATGGGTCAACTAGATGGGTCATGGGTCAAGATTTATACCCATGGATAGTCCATCACCACTAGATTACTTACACATTGCCTAGCATCGACAATTAAACATAACGATCAATCGACCTCGACTAGCACCTTGAACATAGAATAATTCACAAACAACTCGATCATTCATTAATAATCAATGTAACTACTCAAAACGTACATACAACTAATGTGTCAAATTAAGTCAAAATTCACGAATGTTACACAACAGTGTAACACCCAACATTTAAAAATACGGATTTCCAAAAACTTTTCACCTAACGGTGTTAAAGAATGCGGAATAACGTTTTAAAAGTCCAAACCATAAAATCCAGTTTGGTTTGTTCATAAAATAGAAGGTGTTACTCGTCACATCATCAAAATAGTATAAATGGAAATCCTACGGTTGCCCAACATAAAACAACCGTATACAAGTCATATCAAAACATAATAGTCATAACGAAATCAAATGTCTAAAAGGAGCAGCAACTATGGGTAACTAATAGCATCTTCAAGTATTCTACCCATGCCTCGCTCAATATCCATCAACACACTTCTAGCTTGCTAAACCTGAGGGGACAACACATTTCAAGAAACAAGTGTTAGCTAACGAATTAGCTAAGTAAGATAGCACTAAGTTAAATAAAAGTTTGTCCAATTAAAACTTGGTAAAGCAGCTTTTCATATTAAAGACACATTTCGCATATCATCACATACATATCATAGCATCAACATCTTTCATGGTAGGATTAACCATCCTAAATGTGCCTAATCATCATTTTCATCATCACATATCATCACATTAGGTGTGACATAAGTCACGCATATCATATAAGGTGTAAGTTTGTGTGTAGGCGGTCATAAGACCTAACGGGAACCTCACACCCGACTAGATGGATGAGCCATACGGAGGTCCATCAAGTGTCGTTAAGGAATGGCAAGCCACTCCAGGAGTAGTCCGTATGTACAAGACATTGGTGGGTAATCACTCCACCCGGAGATACTCAAACCACGTAATTACGTTGCAAGGAGCCACCCAAGCAACAACATATACGCACCCACCCGGCTAAGGTGAATACGGGTTAAGCTTAACACTTCATCATATATACGAGCTCGATTTCATCACATATAGTTTAGGTAACAAAGTTACCTAAACATAACATATAATCATCTTTTACGTTTGGGCCCTTAAACGTGCACGTGACATGGCAACCTATAAGGTCTAGTGAACTAGATGTCCAAGCCACGCATACATGCACAACATAATCAACATATACTTGCATCACATTTCACTACATTGCGTATCATTTCATAACATAACTTTGCATTGCATATAAAGGGAAATGCTTTTCAGGTCTCATAAGTCAAATACATATCCCATATAACCTCCCATACAACCCGAATACCCTCAAGTATACAAGATGAGATTAGAGAAGTTATATTCTGAAAACCATGCTTTTGTTGAATCCCTCAGCGTGTCAAAGTAGTGTATCTTACCTCGAAGTAGAGCGCAATAAAGGATTGCTAAGTTACCGAACAAAGCAACAACTCTCGTCTACCTATGATTAGTAAACAGCCATTAATACACTAGACATTAAGACCATAAGCTGGAATTACATATCTAAGGACATACTCTAGGTTTCAGGAGTAAGCTAGGTGTCAAAACGAGGTTACGGTTCAAAACTATAACATTTGCTGAAAACAGATGAGTTGCGCCGCAACATAGAGTTGCGCCGCAACTCAAGCAGTTCGTTGCGCCGCAACTTAACCTTTTGGAATTCCATTGCGCCGCAACGTGGTGTTGCGCCGCAATGGCCAGCGACCTGCACTTTAGAAATTCGATTATGCCTTCAATTCGAACCCAACCCTCTCCAGATCGAAAACTCAGTTTCAAATCATCAAAATCCTTCATATTAAGGCCTTAACAACGCATTTCAACCTTTAGGAAAATCATACATGCCTTATTTCATCAAAACCATCACTAATTACACATTAATTGATTCCCCAATTCCCAATTATAATTCCTAATGACTCTTATAATCAAAAGGATCAGAAATCAATAAAATTATACCTTCTATACCTGCAACTCACAATGGGAATGAGAAAGGCTAGATTAAACACTTCCGCAACGCACTTTTGATAGCCTTATTGCTCCAGAATTGATTAGGGATAAAAGGGGGTGGTTAGGGCTTGAGAGGAAGTTAATAAATCTGCTAATGACACTCAAATGACTCCTCATGTGACCCTAAACCCGTTTTTGAGTTTCACCATATGTAAAATTTGGTCCCTAGGCTTCCATATAGCTCATTACTAGTCAAAAACTCCTCTAAGGACCATATACTACCTAAATACTTCGTTAATCACTCCTAATAGGCATATAATTACTTCATAAACATATTTTCGTATCATGTATTAAGACTTTCAAGTCTCACATATATAACACATAAATCACGTATAAGCATTAAATCTAGCAATAGACTTAACGGACACATAATATTGACTTAACGACTTTAGTCAAACGTTAATAAATCTGCTAATGACACTCAAATGACTCCTCATGTGACCCTAAACCCGTTTTTGAGTTTCACCATATGTAAAATTTGGTCCCTAGGCTTCCATATAGCTCATTACTAGTCAAAAACTCCTCTAAGGACCATATACTACCTAAATACTTCGTTAATCACTCCTAATAGGCATATAATTACTTCATAAACATATTTTCGTATCATGTATTAAGACTTTCAAGTCTCACATATATAACACATAAATCACGTATAAGCATTAAATCTAGCAATAGACTTAACGGACACATAATATTGACTTAACGACTTTAGTCAAACGTTAATAAAAGTTTGGGATGTTACAAATACCTCCCCCTTAAGAGTAATCCGTATATGGAGGCGGGTCAGACCCCTCGTATTACTCAAACTGCGTTTCAATGACCATGTTGCAAGGATCCACCCAAGCAACCTCACGTTCACGCACCCGCCGGGCTAGGGCAAGTACGGGTTAAGCTTAACACGCATTTCAACCTTTAGGAAAATCATACATGCCTTATTTCATCAAAACCATCACTAATTACACATTAATTGATTCCCCAATTCCCAATTATAATTCCTAATGACTCTTATAATCAAAAGGATCAGAAATCAATAAAATTATACCTCCTAATGACTCTTATAATCAAAAGGATCAGAAATCCAATTATACTTCCTAATGACTCTTATAATCAAAAGGATCAGAAATCAATAAAATTATACCTTCTATACCTGCAACTCACAATGGGAATGAGAAAGGCTAGATTAAACACTTCCGCAACGCACTTTTGATAGCCTTATTGCTCAAGAATTGATTAGGGATAAAAGGGGGTGGTTAGGGCTTGAGAGGAAGTTAATAAATCTGCTAATGACACTCAAATGACTCCTCATGTGACCCTAAACCCGTTTTTGAGTTTCACCATATGTAAAATTTGGTCCCTAGGCTTCCATATAGCTCATTACTAGTCAAAAACTCCTCTAAGGACCATATACTACCTAAATACTTCGTTAATCACTCCTAATAGGCATATAATTACTTCATAAACATATTTTCGTATCATGTATTAAGACTTTCAAGTCTCACATATATAACACATAAATCACGTATAAGCATTAAATCTAGCAATAGACTTAACGGACACATAATATTGACTTAACGACTTTAGTCAAACGTTAATAAAAGTTTGGGATGTTACAAATACCTCCCCCTTAAGAGGATTCCGTCCCCGGAATCTCATCAGTAAGAAACAACTCGGGATACTTCTCTTTCATTACCGCTTCGGTTTCCCATGTAAGGCTTTCACCATGATTATGTCTCCATTTAACCAAGACTAGGTCAATCATCTTTCAGCGTAGCTTCTTTTGTTTCCTTCCAAGAATAGCTATCGGTTCCTCTATCATTCTTTTCGTCGGATCCACACTCACATCTTCAATAGGTATGACACTAGATTCCTCCGCCAAGCACTTCCTCAAATATGAGACATGAAATGTGTTATGGATTCCATCCAATTCCGGAGGCAATTCAAGTTGATAAGCCACATCCTTAATACGTTTTAACACTTTCTGCATATCAATTTACGAGCTCGGTTTCACACATTACTAGTTTAGGCATCACACAACCTAAACATTACACACATAATCTTCATTACGTTTGGGCCCTTAAACGTGCAAGTGACATGGCAACCTAGTAAGTCTAGTGAGCTAGGTGAACAAGCCACATAAGCATGCACACATCAAGAATCAATGTCATTTCTACATTTCAACATTTCTAGATACTACATAACTTCGCATAACAAATCACTACAGTATACCATACTTCATTTCATAACATTTGGGACTGCATTTCAGGTCTCATGGCCAAGTACATAACCCACAATACCTCCCGTGTAACCCCATATGCCCACATGCAATATAAAGATACCAAAGGGGAAGTTATCATTCGAAACCAGCTTTTGTTGGATCCCTCAGCATGTCAAAGTAGTGTATCTTACCTCAAAGAAGTGCACGACAGTGAATAACCACGTTACCGTGCAAAGCAACTAGCCTCGTCTACCTAAAATTAGTAAACGATCATTAAACAACCTATTACCCACAATTATTAAGGTCATATCTCAGGCCTACACACCTACAAACATGACCCAAGACACGACATACTCATTGGAGGTTTAAAGGTTACTTTATTTCAAAACTGACCCGGTTGCGCCGCAACACACCACGTTGCGCCGCAACTCCAGCCCTCAGTTGCGCCGCAACTTATCTGTCTGGAAACTAGTTGCGCCGCAACTCGTCACGATTCTGCACCACTTCGACCAATTGAACCCCAAACCAACACCAAACGATTCCAAATCAAATATCAGACCTTTATACATCAAAATCCTTCATTTTATGACCACTCAAATGCAATAAACTTCCCCATTAAACAACATATGATTTACATCATAAAAACAAACGTTATTACGACATCGATTGATCCTCCAATGACCTAAACCACTTCTTAAGAATCCATACAATTGAAAAGATAATAAATCCACATTACAATACCTTTTCTACCTGTAGATCACAATGAGGATGCAAAACTCTTGACAAAACACTCTCAAATCACACGTAAGGAAGCTTTTCGGTTAGCAAATCAATGGAAGAACTATGTGGGGCGGTTAGGCTTGTTTAGGAGGAATGAAATCTGCAAATAATGACCTAAAGACACTCCCTAAACTCCTTAACCCGTTTTTAACTTTGCCTTTATGTCAAAACTAGTCCCTAAGCTTCCTAATCCTTCATTATTAGTCACAAACTACTCTATGGACCATATACAACATAATTACTTCATTAAAGACCACTACATAGGCATTTATCTACATTTTACACACATTTATACTACTTTAAACATTTAGGCTTTCAAGCCTCACACGTTACGCACATCAACTACTGATGTGACCAATTTATATAGATCGTCCACATCATTATTGGCCTTTTTCGTATGTGTTTTGAGTCAATTTTGTACGCATTTGGCACGTTTATGGTGTTTGTTAGTGCTTTCAGGTTCTTAGCAGGTTGCGCGTCCAATTGGTGCATTTTCCGACGATTTTAGGCCAAGATGTTGAACCGAGTGTTCGAGAGCTGTTAATAAAGAAATGAGTTGATTTCAGCAAGATTTGACTGCGCCGCAGTGGGAGGGATGTTGCCCCACTGCGCCGTAGTCACCAGTGAGAAGAACCAAAGAATCCAGACGATTTTCCATGCGCCACAGTGGGAGTGCACGAGCCCCACTGCGCCGCAGTCAAGGTCGAGAAAAAAAGAAATGATTTCCAGATAATTTTCCATGCGCCGCAGTGGGAGTGCATTAGCCCCACTGCGCCGCAGCCACTAGAGAACAAGAATTCTAGGGATCTTTCGCTGCGCCGCAGTGAGTGCACGGGGGAATCAGGGTTTCAGCCTTTTGCAGCAGATTTTGGGAGAAAAATAAACCCTATTTCCCAGGTTATCAAATTTTCTTTCTAGGAGCTGTTCTACCGCGAATTCTTTCAAGGATCATCTCAGATTTCGTCATTGGATTCATTGAAGATTCAAGAACACCCATCTAGATCGTATCTAATTTTCTGCCTTGCAATTTAAATTCAACAAATATTGGTACAATATGTTCTCTTTCTATTTCGTTTGTTATTTTCAATTTAGCATGAGTGGCTAGATTTATAATCATCCACTTTGATGAAACTTGACGAATGATATGATTGCAATATTTTAATTCAAGAGTTGATTCAATTATCGTTGTGTCATGATCTTTATCAATTAATTCCTTGTGATTTATTCTTTTGATGTTGATGGTTTATGTGTTCATCGTTAGTGGTACTAGGTGAATATGTTTATCGTTGCAATTCGATTGTCTATGGTCGGTTGTCACTGGTTCATGGTATGACGGTGAATGTCAAATCTATAATAGGAATTAATCGATAAACGTGTTTAGAAACAGTTGGTGGTACCACGTTTTCATTCACATAGGCATAATTGGTAATTGGATAATCAAGCAAACTAATTGTTGGGGAGATTTTCTAGGCATTGGTGGTACCGGCTTGGGTAATTAAACTAGCAACTTAGGTGTTTGGGTGATTTGTGAGCGGTTGGTGGTACCACGCGAGCATTTTTATCCTTTCACAATTATCTTGTCAACTCTATTGAATTTGTTCTTTAACGTGTGCAATCATAGCTTAAGTCAAGTGGATTCGAAGTGGATGATCTTTATTTATATTGTCTGAACTTTCTTTACTTTCAATTGTCTTGTTATTTCAATTTCTTTAATTTCAAATTGTCAGAGTGAGGTAGCAATTCGGCTACGGTTCCATCCTTATTCTAAAACTACTTTAGCAAACAATTATTTCACAACCAATCCCCGCGAACGATCTCGGACTTACTACTTACTATACTATATGCGATCAGGTCCACTGCCTGAAAGTGTGTAGTAGTCGGTTTTTAGTGGGAACTTATTTATAAATTTTACAAACTCGATTTTGCACATCAAGTTTTTGGCGCCGCTGCCGGGGATTGTGTGCCGATTTAGTTGTTAATTTAGTAGTTTGATCATTTCTCACGCGTGAGGAAGTTACTTGTTTATTAGTTTAGTTTTCTTTTCTTATCACCGGTGCATTTGACGTGTTTGTGTTAGTTGTGTGTTTGCAGGTATTGTTTTAGTTGATGAACTTACGTTCTTCGGGTCTCCTTTTGAATAGTCCTTTGTCTACTCCGAGAAGACCAAGAGGGCGTCGGTTTAACTTCACTGAACCCACAACACCAATACCAACACCATTTTCACCTATAGCTAAACCCACTCCTGATTCGGACGAGGAAAGGTTTTATTTAGACGAATTCTTCAATTTAGAAGTTAAGCAAGAGGAGATGGGTGACGAACAACCAAGGGGTCCAAATGACACTCGCTATGGCGAGAGGGTTCGAACTATTCCAGCTAGCCGTGGCTCTGCCATTAGACCTCCGGCCATTGATCACACCTTCAATTTAAAAGGAAATCATCTCAAGAGCATAGAAGAGCAACAATTTGATGGAAAAAGGAAATGGGATCCTTACCAACACTTGGATAGGTTTGAAAAGTTGGCTCGGCTTTATCAATATGGTCAAAATTAAATGAATGCTGTGAAACTTGAGACATTTCCCATCTCAATCACCGGAGAAGCACTTGATTGGTTCAATGATCTTCCAGAAAATTCAATCACTACTTGGGACCAACTTAAGGAGGCTTTCATTGGTGAGTTTTATTCACTCAGAACTCAAAGAAGGTTGGAAAATATGATTAGGTCTTTTGAACAAGATGATGGAGAAGATGTTGTTGATGCTTGGGTTCGTTTCAAGGAAATGTTGAGAAATTGTCCAGGTCACAATTTGACTAGGGAACAATATGTGGAGCTATTCTTTGATGGGTTAGATAAGAAGTCTAAACGAGAATTGGGATATGCTTTTGGGGGTAGTTTCAATAACATTACACCCAATGAAGGTTATCAGATCTTGGAAGACATGGCAAAGGATAACTCAACTATGGATGATGAAAGGTTCTTGAAGAATGAAAGAAAGATGAAAAAGGGCACTAACCAAGGGAGAGTTGCTAAGGCGGAAGCTAGTAACGATTCAGTGGTTATTGGAGAGATTAAGGCGCTATCTGAGCGCATGGATAGGAGCTTTACTGCTCAAGAGACTAGGTTTAGTACACTTGAGAGGGATGTTAAGGTCGTAGCCGATGGGTGTGATCATTGTGGTGATATGCACTATTCTGATGAGTGTCCAAATCGGGCACCCGAGGATGTGAACTATGTTCAGAATCAACCCCAAGGGAATTTCCACCGCAACACCGGTTTCTAGAACCGGCCTTCAGGTAATCCTTATTATAACTCTTCTTTTCAGGCTAATGCTCCTCGTTTTTCAGGTAACAGGTGGCAAAGAGATAATTATCAGAATCAGCCACAACAGCAGACTCAGCAAGGACAAGGGTCAGGTTCTTCTTCTTCTAATGCTGATCCTAATGCCGAGTTGAGAGAGATGATGAAGCAGTTGGCTAGTAAGCAAGTTGAAACAAACACTAGCATTCAAATGATCAGGGATGATACTAAGGCTTTGAGTGAGAGGTTGGATCAGATAAGCGGGAAGGTGGAGATCAACATGAAAAATCAGGGTGTTAATTTCAAGGATCTCGAAAGTAGGATGACAGCTCTTGCTAGGCCCACGGGGACTCTTCCTAGCAACACACAGCAGAATCCTAGGCCTCACTTTAGTCAGGGACAGAAATACACTCCACCTCTAGTCCGTAATGAGCAAGCCAAAGCCATCACCACTCGTACTGGTAGGTCTTATGACCCACCTCCTATTCCTAATGTTGTTGTTTCAGATATGCAGGATAACGGGAGTGATGATGCTGATATTGATGAAGAAATAGAGATGGAGGAAGATTCGACCGTGAAGACTCCGGTTACTCCACCAAAACCGGTTGTGGTTCCAGAGGTTAAACCATACAAGCCAAAGATACCATTTCCACAGAGGTTCGGGAAAGCAAAGCTGAAGGAGCAATATAACAAGTTTGTGGACATGATCAAAAATGTTCATATTAATGTTCCTTTAGTTGATCTTATTCAGGGGATGCCCAATTATGACAAGTTCATTAAGGAGCTTGTGACAGACAAAGGGAAGTTTGAAGAGGCAAAGGCTACATTTATTAATGCCGAGTGTTCTGCTATCTTGCAGAACCGCATTCCACCAAAGCTTGAAGACCCAGGGAGTTTTCTTATCACTTGCTCTATTAGAACTATTATTTGTAAGGCCTTAGCTGATTTAGGGGCTAGCATCAATTTGATGCCTTACTCGGTTTATGCCAAGTTGTCATTGGGAGTCCTTCGCCCTACTCGCATGAGTATAAGACTTGCTGACCATTCATTTCAGTATCCCATCGGGATTGCTGAAAACATTAGTGTCAGAGTTGGCCACATTGTTTTTCTTGTTGACTTTGTTATCCTCGAGATGGAGGAAGATACGAAGGTCCCTCTTATTCTTGGACGCCCATTCCTTAATACCGCGGATGCTATCATCCGTGTGAAGGATAAGGAGATTTCCTTAGGCGTAGGCACTGATAGGATTGTGTTTAATGTTGAAAAGTCTATCAAGCATTTATATTCTAATGATGAGACTTGTTTCAGGATTAACGTCATTGATGATGCATTGGATCAAGAATTTCAGGAATTCATGGAGACAGATATTGGAGAGGAAGAGATCGCTAATTTAGGATCTGGAGAAATTACTGATGAAGCCTTGTTTGCAGAGGTCATGGCACTGAGCTTGGATGAATCACCTCCCGAGGACGAGACTTTTGAGGAGGTAGTTACTGACGGGAGTTCAAGGGTACCTAACTCTGTTGAGGTACCACCTACTGACTTGGAGCTTAAGCCGCTTCCAGACCATCTAGAGTATGCATATCTGTCAGGTGAGTCTTCTCTTCCAGTGGTTATCTCGTCCTCACTCTCGAGTGACGAGAAAGACCGTCTCATGTCTGTTCTTAAAGCCCACAAGCGGGCTTTTGCTTGGAAGACCACAGATATCCCAGGTATTAGTCCTAATTTCTGCCAGCATAAAATTGATTTTCTTGATGATGTTAAGCCCGTTGTCCAGAGACAAAGGTGGCTGAATCCTAATATGAAGGAGGTTGTTAAGAAAGAGGTAATTAAGCTTCTTGATGCAGGAATCATTTTTCCTATTGCCGATAGTTCATGGGTAAGTCCTGTCCACTGTGTGCCCAAAAAGGGGGGCATGACAGTCATTGAAAATGATAATAAGGACCTTTTGGCCACTAGGACTATCACGGGTTGGTGGGTTTGTATAGACTACCATAAGCTTAATGATGCCACCCGTAAGGATCACTTTCCCCTTCCTTTTATTGATCAAATGTTGGAACGTCTTGCAGGGAATGAATATTTTTGTTTCTTGGATGGGTTTTCCGGGTACTTTCAAATACCCATTGATGCCAAGGACCAAGAGAAAACTACTTTCACTTGTCCATTTGGCACTTTTGCTTATCGGCGTATGCCGTTTGGTTTGTGTAATGCCCCTGGCACCTTTCAAAGGTGCATGATTGCTATTTTCCAGGACATGCTTGAAACTTCCATGGAAGTTTTCATGGATGATTTTTCAGTTTTTGGGGATTCTTTTCATTCATGTTTGAGTAATTTGGATAAGATGTTAGAACGGTGTGAGAGGGCACACCTTATTTTGAATTGAGAAAAGTGCCATTTTATGGTGACTGAGGGTATTGTGTTAGGGCATAAAGTGTCTAAGGCCGGGATTGAGGTTGATCGGGCTAAGATAGATGTAATTGCCAAATTACCCCCGCCTTCCAATGTGAAAGGGGTAATGAGTTTTCTTGGACATGCAGGTTTTTATCGTCGATTTATTAAGGATTTCTCTAAGATTACTCGTCCTATGACCCACTTGTTGGAGAAGGACGTTCCTTTTGTTTTTGATGATGCTTGTTTGAGTGCTTTCAGGTATTGAAGGAGAAGTTGACTGATTCTCCTATCATGGTAGCTCCAGATTGGGAATTGCCTTTCGAGTTGATGTGTGATGCAAGTGACTATGTTGTGGGAGCTGTGCTAGGGCAAAGGGTTGAGAAACATTTCAAACCCATTTACTTTGCTAGTAAGACTTTGAACCCCGCCCAGCAAAATTACACCACTACAGAAAAGGAGTTGCTTGCAGTAGTCTTTGCATTTGATAAGTTTAGATCATATCTTGTTTTGAGTAAGACCATAGTTTTCACTGACCATTCAGCCCTTAAATACCTGTTCTCGAAACAGGATGCTAAACCCAGGCTTATCCGTTGGATTCTTTTGTTGCAAGAATTTGACATTGAGATAAAGGATAAGAAAGGGGCTGAAAATTTGGCTGCCGACCATTTGAGTCGTTTGGAAGATCCTCACCGGGAGGAACTTCGTGATGGGGAGATCAATGATCACTTCCCCAATGAATCTTTAATGTTCATTTCTAACTCTGATGAAGCTCCTTGGTTTGCAGATATAGCTAATTATTTGGTTGCAGGTGAGATACCCAATGATTTCACGTACCAGCAGAAGAAGAAGCTCATATCGGATGTTAAGTATTATTTTTGGGACCATCCATACTTGTTTCGTGTTTGTGCAGATGGTATGGTTAGGAGATGTGTTGCTGGAAGTGAGACTAGAGAAATTTTGGATGCATGTCACTACGGGCCAACCGGGGGTCATTATGGTCCTTCAGTGACGGGTAAGAAAGTTTTTGATGCAGGTTTCTATTGGCCAACAATTTTCAAGGAGGCCCAGACTTTGGTTGAGACTTGTGACATCTGTCAGCGACAGGGGAACATCACTAAACGGGATGAGATGCCTCAACAGAGCATTCAGGTATGTGAGGTATTTGATGTCTGGGGTATAGACTTTATGGGACCATTCCCACCGTCTAATAAGTTTCAGTACATTCTTGTCACCGTTGACTACGTGTCTAAATGGGCCGAAGCCAAGGCTTTGCCCACGAATGATGCGCGTGTAGTCATTGATTTCTTGAAACAGTTGTTTTGTCATTTTGGTTGCCCTAGAGCCTTGATTAGTGACCGTGGAACCCATTTTGCAAACCATCAGTTAGCCAAAGTGATGAAGAGGTACGGTGTTGTCCACTATTTTTCTACCTCGTACCATCCACAGACCAGTGGTCAAGTGGAAAGCACAAATAGGGCCTTGAAGAGGATTTTGGAGAAAACTGTTGGAGATAACCCCAAGGTGTGGTCAAAGAAGTTAGATGACGCCTTGTGGGCGTTTAGGACGGCTTATAAGACGCCGATTGGCACCACGCCATACCGGTTGCTCTATGGCAAAACTTGCCATCTTCCTATTGAGATAGAGCATAAGGCGTATTGGGCTTTAAGGAATTTGAATTTGGATTTGATGGAAGCGAGTGAACTTAGAATGTTGCAACTTCACGAGCTTGATGAGCTTAGGTTAGGTGCTTATGAGAATTCGAGGCTATATAAGGAGAGGACCAAGATTTGGCATGATAAGAGGATTCGTAGGAAGGAGTTTAAGGTTGGAGCTAAAGTGTTGTTATTTTTGTCAAAATTTAAGATTAAGCAACCTAAACTAACTTCTAGATGGATTGGACCGTTTAAGATTAAGCACGTATACCCATCGGGTTATGTTGAGTTGTTTAAGCGAAATGGTGAAGGTTCGTTCATTGTAAATGGTCATCGACTTAAGCTATATGTGGAAGAAGAGCAGGTTGAGGGGATATTTGATGAGATCCCCGTGTTTGAATTGGAAACTTGAATGTTGGTCGAGTCAAGCTATCGACTCGTTAATAACTTAAGCGCTTCTCGGGAGGCAACCCGTGTTATTTTATTGCATTTTACTTTCCTTGAATTAGTCATTTTTAATCTTGTTTTAGTTAGTAAGTGCAGGTGTGGTTTAGATTTGATGCGGTTCCGGGCATGATATGATTTGAGATTTTGACATAATATTTGTGAAGGAAAATTTCCAGACAATCCCCATTGCGCCGCAGTGGGGTGGGTTACTCCTGAGTTCGCCGCATCCAAAATCCTCTGCCCAAGGTGGGAAATACTTCCCAGGTGCAGTGGGAGTGACGCGTCCTCACTGCGCCGCAGTGGAAGGACGGGTGAGTCAAAGTACAAGCCAGGTAAGTTGGAGTTTTCTTTTACTTTTTCACTTTCACTCTTCTTCTTCTTTTCTCTCATCTAAAAAACCAAAATACCCATTATTTACCATCAAGATTCTTCCATTCTCTTCCATCTTTAATCTTTTCTCCAGATTTTCATCTTCATACATTGCATAATGGGACGAAGTGTAAGTTTTTCTCTTTTGTTTCTTTGTACTTTTCTTTTATTTTGAGCTTTCAATTTCTAGGGTTTATGCTAGTTTAATCTTTCGAATTAATTTAGGGGTTTTGATGTTTGTGGGCAATAGAAGCTAATTGGGTGTTAAATCTTCCATCTTGTTCATCCATTTTTGATTTTAATTTTGAAATTGGGGTTTTGGAAAAATTGGGGATTTTGTTATGAACAAGTTTGGGGGACGTATATGTCGATTTACGAGGAGGACTGGACGTAACATTCCCATCCCTCGCTCGTTTGATTAAACACTTTTGGGGACCACTGTTTAGAATATCTATGAGTCTCAGCAGAAGAGTAGGCAGGAGTTTGATGCATACCAGAGGAGGATGGACCAGGATTTCAGTTGGATTGGATCACAACAGGCCCACACTAACTACACACTTGATTATTATCAGCCGATGTGGGATGCTCTGTAACATCCCAAACTTTTCTTTACTAGTTGACTAATGTCGTTAAGTCAATATTGTGTGTGTGTTAAGTCTATTGTAGATTTAACACTTATACGTAGTTAATGTGTGTTATGTGTGAGGCTTGAAAGCCTAAATGTTAATGTAGTATAAATGTGTGTAATATGAAGGTTTATGTCCATGTAGTGACATTTAAAGAAGGATTAATGATGTATATGGTCATTAAAGTAGTTTGTGACCAAAAATGAAGCATTAGGAAGCCTAGGGGTTAGTTTTGACATAGGGGAAAAGTCAAAAACGGGATTAGGGAATGAGATGGTGTCATTAGATCAGAATTTGCAGCCATTACACTCTCTAGACAAGCCCTAAGCCTTCCCATAGTTCTTCCATCAAATTACAAGCCGAAAAGCTTCCTTTCGTGTGATTCGAGTGTGTATTGTCAAGGGTTTTGCATCCTATTTGTTATCTACAGGTATAGCAGGTATTAAATCATTGATTTTTGGTCCTTTTGATTATATGAGTCATTAGGATTAATTATAGGGTTGTGGTGAGATCGTTTAATGAAGATTAATGGTGGTTTTGATGGATTTAAGTTATGTAGGATGTAATTGATGGTTGTAATGCTTTGTAATGATTTGAATATGAAGGATTTTGATGTACAAAGGTCTGAGAATTGATTTGGAATGGTTTGGATCTGGTTTGGGGTAAAATCGTTTGATGTTGTGCAGAATCGCAACGAGTTGCGGCGCAACTCAATTCCAGAAAGATAGGTTGCGGCGCAACTGATTCCAGAAAGATAGGTTGCGGCGCAACATAAAGTGTTGCGGCGCAACTAGGTTGCGGCGCAACTGGAGGTTGCGGCGCAACATAAAGTGTTGCGGCGCAACTCCTCAGTTTTCAGAAAATGTTATATTTTGAACCGTAACGTCGTTTGACACGTAGATTAGACCTGAAACTAAAGTCAGTCTTTAAAGTGTGTGGGGTCTAGTTTATGACCTTAGTAACGTGAGAATGTAGTTGTCTAATGCTTGTTCATTAATTATAGGTAGACGAGCATAGTTACTTGCATTGTAACTAGTTGTTGATTGTTGTGGACTACGCCGAGGTAAGATACACTACTTTGACACGCTGGGGATTCAACGAAAAGCTGGTTTCAAATCATAAATACTTCCATTTGGTATCTTTATATTGCATGTGGGCATATGGGGTTACATGTGAGGTATTATGGGTTATGTAGTTGACCATGAGACCTGAAATGCAGTCCCTAATGTAGTGAAATGAAGTATTGCTTAATGTAGTGTATTGTTATGCAGTTTATGTTGTATTACGAAGTATCTCTTTATGCATGAAATGTAGAAATGAAGTTGATGTGTGATATATGCATGCTTACATGGCTTGTACACCTAGCTCACTAGACTTAGTAGGTTGTCATGTCACTTGCACATTTAAGGATCCAAACGTAATGAAGATAAAGTGTGTGAATGTCTAGGAATGTGTGTTACCTAGACTATATGTGTGTGACGGTTTAGGAATGTGTGTTACCTAAACCATATGTGTGAAACCGAGCTCGTAAATATAATGCAGGGAAAGTGTTAAGCTTAACCCGTACTTGCCCTAGCCCGGCTAAGTGCGTTGACGTAGTTGTTGCTTGGGTGGCTCCTTGCAACATGGTCTTTATAATGCAGGGCGAGTAATACGAGGGGTTTGACCAACCTCCACATACGGATTACTCTTGGATTGGCTTGCCATTCCTTAACGACGAAGTATGACTAGCCTTTTGGTGAAGCATCTAGTCGGGTGTGACTTATGTTACACTTATATGCAGTTAACGAAGATATGTGTGATAATGTGTGAATAAAATGAAGGATAGGCACATTTAGGGGATTCACCCTAATTGATATGAAGTTGATATGCAGTTATGTGTGAACGTGTGATGTGTGTTGTGCCTAAATAAACTTGTCTAATAATGAAGGGATGTTTTAATTGGGCAAATGCTTTAAATACATAGTGTTATCTTACTTAGCTAATTCGTTAGCTAACACTTGTTTCTTAAATGTGGTTGTTCCCTCAGGTTTAGCTTGAAGGACTAGTTGATGCAGGAATAAGAGTGAGAGTTGGGTAGATGCATGCAGAAGGACTTAGCTACCCATAGACGATTATCTCTTTAGACATTTATTTACATTTCGTACTTGATGTCGAATTTATGTAGTATTGTTGAACGGTTGTTTTGTGTTGGGCAACCGTTGGGTTTTCATTTTAAACTATTTGATGGTATTGCATGTAACACCAACTAAACGTAGAAACCGAACAGTTTTTATCGGTTTTGACTTTTAAAGTCTTTTCTTCCGCAATTTGACACCGTTAGGTGAAAGTTTTTGAAAACCCATATTTTTAAACGTCGGGTGTTACATGCTCAGTATCACGGTCGGGATTTTGTTCGACCTGACCCGATTCCTCAGTTCTCTCCACCGCCTATTTATGTCCCCGATTATCGTCAGGGGGTCAGTCCTTTTTCTCTCGTACGACTGCCCCGGGGAACATGTCACCACCACCCCACGATTTAGGAGGTTCTCCTCGAGGTCCAGTGCAGTTTGGGGTCTTCCAGGGTGGACATGTTGGCGGTGATTCTTCATCTTTTGCAGGTTTGGATGCAGGTGCTCATTCAGGATTTGATGCTGGTCAGTCAGGAGGAGATGCAGGTGGTTCGGGTGCAGCTCAGGAGGAGGCGTCCGATTGGGTGACGAGTATTTTTGGACAACCTGGACTACCTTATGGCTACCATGGACAGCAGCAGTAGTGGAGATGATTCCCATCCGGTACCGTGGGATGGAATCATATGATGTTTGGTTATGTTGGTATTCTCATGTCATTACTTTAGTTATCATTGTCTGGTATCCACCCTACGGGGTGATGAAACATTTGTATTTTCCTTTGTTTCTTTTATTTTCTACATGATACTCTTTTTAGTTTGCACTTTGTATGGATATTTGGGATGTGTTCTTGTGATGTGTAATTGAGCAGGTTTGATCCGAATTGATGGAAATACTTAGTGGAACCCAAGTGTGGGGGAGTACCCGTTGGATTCTCATTCTCACCTACATTCGTTGGCATTGATTTGTTTGATTGTGTGATCGTGTTAGTAGCTCACTATGATGTCACATGCATATGCTGGCAGTAAGTTCAGCGCAACATTTTTAATTGGCATCTTTACTGACATTGTTTCGCACACAGCTCTCGCACATTCCGTTTTGGACTAGTTTGTTTCTTCCGTCACGCAAATTGGACTTCCTTGTTAGGAAGAGCAATTTGTGGTGCGGGGTCGACTTACTTGTTTTGAAACGGAATGTGTCCTTAATCCGGTATGTGTTCTCATTCTTTCTGTCTATTTTGCTTACCCCTATTTACCCTTGTTTTGACCGAGTGTTGGACATTGAGGGCATTGTCCATCTTAAGTGTGGGGGGTGGCAAATTGGTTTAAGCAACCGGATATATCTCTTTTGTTGTTTTGCCATTGAAATTCAACCGTTCTTGTAGATGTGTCCCTCTCGTAGGCTTTTGGATTTTATCCAAGAGTAAGGGTTCTACCTTGAACTCTGAACTATGATGTGCATGTTTGAGATTGGTGGCTTCGATTTGGTAGGATGACGGAAGATGATATGATTTGAAACTTGTGTTGAGCTTGTCCTTGTGGTAAATTGCTTTTGTCATTTAATTCATAATACCTGAATGAGCAATTTTACTACAAAATTTTTTCCTTGGTACAAATTTAATCGGCGAAATGTATTCTGAACGGTTATTGGGCTAATCCTTGTGGATTGATAACATTACTTGCATACTCAAAATTCCCAAACACCTAAAAGTTGTGAGATTCATCATTCATTTATAGATGTGCTAGGTGTTGACGGTTTTGGTTTGATTGCCTTGTAAATTTGTCCCTCTCTTAGGCTCTTGGATTTATTCGGGAGTAAGGGTTCAATTTCGAACTCTGCACTAAGATGTGCGAATTTGAGGTTAATTTATTCCATTTCCGGGTTCCTTTCTTTGATATGAGTGTGCCGGTGATGTGTTGAGCTAGAACTTGGCCTGGTGATCGTTACCAGACCGCAGTGAGATCACTTTTGTGATAGAAGTACATTGGATGACGAATTAGCATACTAGGTTTGACCCGTATTTTCTTTCTATTCACCCCTTGCTTATGTATATTTTTACCTTTAGCATACATACTTTTATACATGTACATACATGTTTTGTGTTGCTGGCTACTCTGGTCAGTGATTTTCCTTTCTTTGTAAACCTTTGTTGCACTCATCTTTAGTGCAAGATACATTTAGACACCCTTTTTGAACTTAGCCTTTTCCTTTGTATTAATCCACTAAAATATGTAAACTTTACCTCGCCATACCGATAGTCTAATTTTGGGGGGCCATTGATTGTCATTGGTTTGTTTGGAAGGTTTGGGAGAGCTTCAGTGGGTTATCAGTTGGAATATTCTTGGTCTATGGGAATACGCCGATTAGTCAAGTTATTGGGGAATGTATTGGATTGTTCAAAGGAAGTATATTGTTTTAGACATTGTTCATCATTGTAAGAGGGTGCCTACTAGTAGAGTAAAAATGGTTCAAAATAAGAATAAAGAAGAAAAAAGTGAAAAACAGAAAAGAAAAAAAAAAAAAGAAAGAAAGAAAAGAACTTGGGCTACTAGTAGGTGCTCCTCATCTTTATATGTCAAAAGAATTGTTGTATCATTTGGTTCGTGAATAGAATGGAAGATTTGGTTGTTCTTAAGTTGTTTGAAGTTGATACACCACAATGGTGTCGGGTTTGCTTGTTACTTTTGAGGTGTGTTCAAGGGATAGCATCTTATGGGTTGGTGGCAATCAATGGTAAGGGTTTGATTAGACTATTTTGTACATAACTTATACTTTTGTTATTTCCTATCACTAACCTAAATATCCCAAATCCCATTGTAAATACCCTTAGCCTAACTTTACAACCGACTTATATGCCATATTTTTATGATGTACTTGGTGCTCACGCCATGTCGGTGAAGCTATGATCCTAGTTCAAGCCTATGGTAAGATATGCATCACGTCCGAGCAATGAGTGATTATTCATATGTATTCTACCCCAATAGTAAGTTCGTTGGAGTAGGATGATTTTGATAGGCTCATTTGTTTCACTTTTGCTTAGTCGTGTTATTGAGGCTTGTGGATTGTTCAGATATTGTCAAACATTTCGGATTTTCATTTAAGATTAAAACTGCTTCACCAAAAGTCCTTGTCATCGACATACTTGGTTTGGCTTCTTTTTGATAATCGTAATGTGTTTATATAGCTTCGTGCCAAGGAATGTTTTTGCTTAATTTCCAAATTTGCTTGAGGACAAGCAACGCTCAAGTGTGGGGGGATTTGATGTGACCAATTTATATAGATCGCCCACATCATTATTGGCCTTTTTCGTATGTGTTTTGAGTCAATTTTGTATGCATTTGGCACGTTTATGGTGTTTGTTAGTGCTTTCAGGTTCTTAGCAGGTTGCGCGTCCAATTGGTGCATTTTCCGACGATTTTAGGCCAAGATGTTGATCCGAGTGTTCGAGAGCTGTTAATAAAGAAGTGAGTTGATTTCAGCAAGATTTGACTGCGCCGCAGTGGGAGGGGTGTTGCCCCACTGCGCCGCAGTCACCAGTGAGAAGAACCAAAGAGTCCAGACGATTTTCCATGCGCCGCAGTGGGAGTGCACGAGCCCCACTGCGCCGCAGTCAAGGTCGAGAAAAAAAGAAATGATTTCCAGATAATTTTCCATGCGCCGCAGTGGGAGTGCATTAGCCCCACTGCGCCGCAGCCACTAGAGAACAAGAATTCCAGGGATCCTTCACTGCGCCGCAGTGGGGGTGCACAAGGCCCACTGCGCCGCAGTGAGTGCACGGGGGAATCAGGGTTTCAGCCTTTTGCAGCAGATTTTGGGGGGAGGTATAAATAGAAAAATAAACCCTATTTCCCAGGTTATCAAATTTCTTTCTAGGAGCTGTTCTACCGCGAATTCTTTCAAGGATCATCTCAGATTTCGTCATTGGATTCATTGAAGATTCAAGAACACCCACCTAGATCGTATCTAATTTTCTGCCTTGCAATTTAAATTCAACAAATATTGGTACAATATGTTCTCTTTCTATTTCGTTTGTTATTTTCAATTTAGCATGAGTGGCTAGATTTATAATCATCCACTTTAATGAAACTTGACGAATGATATGATTGCAATATTTTAATTTAAGAGTTGATTCAATTATCGTTGTGTCGTGATCTTTATCAATTAATTCCTTGTGATTTATTCTTTTGATGTTGATGGTTTATGTGTTCATCGTTAGTGGTACTAGGTGAATATGTTTATCGTTGCAATTCGATTGTCTATGGTCGGTTGTCACTGGTTCATGGTATGACGGTGAATGTCAAATCTATAATAGGAATTAATCGGTAAACGTGTTTAGAAACGGTTGGTGGTACCACGTTTTCATTCACATAGGCATAATTGGTAATTGGATAATCAAGCAAACTAATTGTTGGGGAGATTTTCTAGGCATTGGTGGTACCGGCTTGGGTAATTAAACTAGCAACTTAGGTGTTTGGGTGATTTGCGAGCGGTTGGTGGTACCACGCGAGCATTTTTATCCTTTCACGATTATCTTGTCAACTCTATTGAATTTGTTCTTTAACGTGTGCAATCATAGCTTAAGTCAAGTGGATTCGAAGTGGATGATCTTTATTTATATTGTCTGAACTTTCTTTACTTTCAATTGTCTTGTTATTTCAATTTCTTTAATTTCAAATTGTCAGAGTGAGGTAGCAATTCGGCTACGGTTCCATCCTTATTCTAAAACTACTTTAGCAAACAATTATTTCACAACCAATCCTCGCGAACGATCTCGGACTTACTACTTAACATACTATATGCGATCAGGTCCACTGCCTGAAAGTGTGTAGTAGTCGGTTTTTAGTGGGAACTTATTTATAAATTTTACAAACTCGATTTTGCACATCAACTACATATAAGCATTATATCTAAATAGACTTAACAAC
Organism: Erigeron breviscapus; assembly: GCA_034093135.1. Taxonomy (NCBI): domain Eukaryota; kingdom Viridiplantae; phylum Streptophyta; class Magnoliopsida; order Asterales; family Asteraceae; genus Erigeron; species Erigeron breviscapus. The sequence continues at coordinate 126,786,876 of CM067167.1, forward strand.
ACACTATGTTGACTTAACGACACTAGTCAACTGTTAATTAAAAAGTTTAGGATGTTACAATTACCTCCCCCTTAAAAGGATTCCGTCCCCGGAATCTCATTAGAAAGGAATAACTCCGAATACTTTTCCTTCATTACTGCTTCAGTTTCCCACGTTAAGCTTTCTCCATGATTATGCTTCCACTTAACCAACACTAAATCAATCACTTTCCGGCATAGCTTCTTTTGCTTCCTTCCAAGTATCGCCACTGGTTCATCTACCATTCTCTTCATTGGGTCAATACTCACATCTTCAATAGGAATCACACTTGACTCCTCGGCTAAGCATTTCCTCAAGTAGGATACATGAAAGGTGTTGTGAATTCCATCCAATTCTGGAGGCAATTCCAACTGATATGCTAGATCCTTAATGCGTTTCAAGACTTTAAAGGGTCCAATGAAACGTGGACTCAACTTTCCCTTCTTTCCAAATCGAATGACTCCTTTCCATGGTGAGACTTTCAGCATTACTAACTCCCCAACATTGAACTCAATCGGTCTCCTTTTCCTATCTGCATATGTTTTCTATCTTTCTCTAGCCACACGTAAAGCTTCTTTAGCCACATTAACTTTTTCAAAGGTGATTTCAATGATTTCGGGACCGGTTAATTGCTTCTCACCGGGCTCCATCCAACAACTTGGAGTCCTACATCTTCTTCCATATAGCATCTCAAATGGTGGCATTCCAATACTTGCATGGTGACTATTGTTGTAAGCAAACTCAATCAACTTCAAATGATCATCCCATGCTCCACCATACTCTAGTACACACGTCCTCAACATATCCTCCAATGTTTGAATAGTTCTCTCACTTTGCCCATCGGTTTGAGGATGATAGGCAGTACTCAAATTTATTCTACTACCCAACTCCCGTTGAAGACCCTTCCAAAAGTTTGACACAAATCTCGAGTCTCGATCCGAAACAATAGATAGAGGAACTCCATGTTTCGAAACTACTTCATCAATGTATATCTTTGCCATCTTCGTTAAAGGCACATCTTGTCGGGTAGCTAGAAAATGGGCACTCTTCGTCAATCTATCTACAATCACCCATATCATATCATTTCCTTTCAGCGTTTTAGGTAGCTTCGTTACAAAGTCCATGGTGATATGATCCAATTTCCACTCCGGGACCTCTAGTTGATGTAACAATCCATACGGCTTTTTATGGTCGGTTTTCACACGTGCACAAGTCAAACATTTTGCTACAAAATGAGCTACTTCTCCTTTGATATCCGGCCACCAATAAATCGGTTTCAAATCTGCATACATCTTGGTAACACCGGGATGAACTGAGTATCTACTTCTATGAGCTTCTTCAAGGATCAATTCTCGATTACCACCAAGCAATGGTACCCAAATTCGACCCTTGTATGTTTTGAAACCACGGCTATTTGTCTCCATCACAAGGCGTTTCTTCTTTCCAATACCCTCTTTATCAATATTATCCTTCATTAACGCCTTGACTTGAGCTTCTCTAATATGGTCATGTAGTCCCGACTTCGCTTGAACTTGCATACTCATCAATTTACAAGAAGAATTCTGCACCTTCCTACTTAATGCATCCGCCACTACATTGGCTTTACCCGGATGGTACTTGATCTCGCAATCATAATCCTTAAGTAGTTCCATCCATCTTCTTTGTCTCACATTCATCTCCTTCTGATTGAACACATACTGTAGGCTCTTATGGTCGGTATACAAGGTACACTTAGTGCCATAAAGATAATGTCTCCACAACTTCAAAGCAAATACTACCGCCGCTAATTCAAGATCATAGGTCGGGTAATTCTTCTCATGCGGCTTCAACTGGCGTGAAGCATAAGCAATCACTTTGTCCCTCTGCATAAGGACACAACCCAAACCCGTAATCTATGCATCACTATACACAACCAAATCATCAGTACCTTTAGGCAAGGCAAGTATAGGAGCTTCACACAACTTTGCCTTCAATGTTTGGAAAACCTTCTCTTGAGCTTTCGACCACACAAACTTCACTCCTTTATTTGTCAATTCGGTCATTGGCTTTGCTATACGAGAAAAATCTTGTATAAACCTTCGATAATAACCTGCTAAACCAAGGAAACTCTTGATCTCCGTGGGAGTCTTTGGCTGCTCCCACTTAGAAACAGCTTCAATCTTTGAGGGATCAACTTTAATTCCTTCGGAAGAGATGACATGTCCAAGAAATTGAACTTCTCTAAGCCAAAACTCACATTTAGAGAACTTTGCATATAACTTCTTTTCTCTAAGGACTTCAAGGACAGCCCTTAAGTGCTCACGGTGCTCGGCTTCAGACTTAGAGTAAATCAAAATATCATCAATAAAAACAATCACAAAGTGATCTAGAAAAGGACGGCATACCCGATTCATTAAGTCCATAAACGCGGCTGGGGCATTAGTCAACCCAAAAGGCATGACAAGGAACTCATAATGTCCATATCGAGTCCGGAAAGCTGTCTTTGCTACATCTTCCTTCTTAACCTTCAGTTGATGATAACCGGACCGCAAATCTATCTTAGAAAAATAGGAGGCACCATGAAGTTGATCGAAAAGATCATCAATACGTGGGAGAGGATATTTATTCTTAACCGTTCGCTTATTCAGCTCACGGTAGTCTATGCACATGCGCATAGATCCATCCTTCTTCTTAACAAAAAGAACCGGAGCTCCCCAAGGCGAGGAACTAGGTTGTATGAACCCTTTGTCAAGTAACTCCTGAAGTTGGGACATTAACTCTTTCATTTCTGTAGGAGCTAATCGGTATGGTGCTTTTGCAACGGGTGTAGCACCGGGTATAAGATCAATCTGAAAAGTAACTTCACGATCGGGAGGAATACCGGGAAGATCATCGGGGAACACGTCAGGAAAATCAGAAACTACATCCACACTAGCAATAGAAGACTTCTCCTTTCTTGCATCAATGACATAAGCAAGGAAATGGCTCTTATTCTTTCGTATGCACTTAAGAGCCTTCATCATGTTGATAATCTTTATCCCCCCTCTCTTCTTATCTCCATAAACTGTAACAACCTTACCATCGGGTGTAGAAAATCGAATAATCTTTTGTGAACACAAAATGTTAGCTTCATTCCGAGACAACCAATCCATACCTATCACTACATCGAAACCGGCTAAAGTAGTAGGCAATAGCTGGACCGGAAACGAACGACCTTCAATCTCAATATCACAATCATCATAACCCACACGTATATCACTAATCGTACCATTAGCAATTTCTACTTCTATCGAGCAATCTAAAGGGGTAGTAACTCTTTCTAGCTTAGGAGCAAATAAAGTAGACACAAATGACCTATTTGCACCAGAATCAAATAGAACAGAGGCAGGTTTCGAATTAACAAGAAAAGTACCACTTACTACCTCATCGCTGCTCTTTGCATCATCCACTGTCATCTGTAGGGCTCGAACCTTAGTTGCGGTGGTGGCTGTCTTCTTTCCATCATTCTTCATTTGAGTACAATCAGCAATAAGATGACCCGTTTCTTGACACTTGTAACAACGAGTCTTGTCCCTGCATTCACTTGCCAGATGTCCCGACCTAGCACATTTGTGACACCTCCTTGTCTTTTCAGAACACTGACCATCATGAAAAGTCTTACAAGATGCACACCACGTACCACTCTTCTTCTTATCCTTGTCCCCACCTGAATTAGAATGTCCCCTGAACTTCTTATTATTATTATTAGAATTAGAAGACCAATTAGGTCTCCTCTTAAATCCCGACTTCTTGTCATCAACTTTCTCAACTACTTTTTCAGTTTTGAAGTCATCATCCAACCTCTTTGACTCCTTAATTGCCGCCGACAATGTCACATGTTGCCTACACAAACCTCAATAGTTAGCTGGGAGGCCATCACAATATGCCTCAACCTGATCTTCATCCCTCCGAACCAAATGTCCTACAAACTTCAACTTCTCCATAAAAGAATGTGCATATTCCGTAATTGCACCGGGTTTTGCAACCAAAGATCTAAACTCTTTCTCAATAAGCCTCAACTCTCGAGTTCCCACATACTCCTCCAAAAACTTCTCCTTAAATGTACCCCAAGGCATCACAGCAAGTACCTCGGGGGCCATGGAAACTGTGGTAGCCCTCCACCAGTTACAGGCATTCTTCTTCAACATCCTACTAGCACACAAAACCTTCATATCATCCGGACAGTAACAAGATGCAAATACTACCTCAATATCTTCAATCCACTCCATAGCACCCACTGCATTTTGGGTACCATCAAACTCCTTGGCACCACATTTCTGAAAGCTTTCATATTTAAAGTTGCTAATGCGAGGTGCATTCACAACTCTAGGTCCACCATCATTCACCCCATTAACACCTACTGCTGCAACAACATTCTCATGAACATGTTGTGATCTCGCCATTGATGGTTCAGCACTTTGGGAGGGATTAGAGTAATTCCCCTCCGAATGCTCACCCCTTTGTTCACTCCCATTCCTTTCAGCACCTCTTTCTGCCCTCAACTGTGCTAACTCCTCTTCATTTCTCATCAAAAGAGCTCGGATAGCTCTCAACTCTTCATGTAATTCTGCTTGATTGGGAACCTGTTCAACCACCGGGTTTGCCCTATCAATTTCCGACCTTGTGGGCTGTGCACCCGGGAGTGGCCTTCGCGGAGGCCTTTGGTTAACTCCATCTCCAGCCCCATTCCCATTAGGCGGAGCACCACTAGCATTAGTTCCATCTCGTTGACTGTTAGCACGAGTAATTGCCATCTTTCTACAAGGCAATGACGACGGTTAGCAAGAATCAAAGTGAGAACAAGGCTATTAAGGCTACACGACATCTACATAAGCTGCATATAAACCACACACAAGCCTCAACCTACACTCTCACTCAATCCCAACCCGTCCTAAAGCACTTCATCTCAAGCTAGGCACACCTACGTAGTCCTAACCTATCCTTCATCGGTTTAAGTCCAAAATCCTACGGTCATGGTCGAACTTTGGTTCACTTAAACCATTTCTCTGATACCAACTTGTAACACCCGACATTTAAAAACATGGGTTTTCAAAATTTTCCACCTAACGGTGTTAAAAGATGCGGAAGAAAACTTTAAAAGTTTAAAACCGGTAAAAACAGTTCGGTTCCTGCATTTATTGGTGTTACATGCAATACCATTAAAATGTCTAAATGAAAACCCAACGGTTGACCAACACAAAACAACCGTCTAGAAAGTACTTCATAAATTCAGTAACATAACAAAATGTAAATAAGGTCCAATGAGGTGTAGCATCTATGGGTAGCTAAAGTTATCAGCAAGCTATCTACCCACTCCTCGCTCTTCCTGCCTCATCTATCCTTCAAGCTAAACTTGAGGGAACCACATTTCAAGAAACAAGTGTTAGCTAACGAATTAGCTAAGTAAGATAACACTAAAGTTATAAAGCTTTGTCCATTTAAAACACTCCTACTTTATTGACAAAACATTAAGGCACAACTCACATTATAAACTCACATATAAACTGCATATCAACTTAGGATGAATCACCCTAAATGTGCCTATTCTTCTTTTATTCCACACATAAACACACGTATCTTCGTTAACTGCATATAAGTGTAACATACGTCACACCCGACTAGATGAATCACCCTAAATGTGCCTATTCTTCTTTTATTCCACACATAAACACACGTATCTTCGTTAACTGCATATAAGTGTAACATACGTCACACCCGACTAGATGATCAACCAAAAAGGCTACTCATCAAATATCGTTAGGGAATGGCAAGCCAATCCCGGAGTAATCCGTATATGGAGGCGGGTCAGACCCCTCGTATTACTCAAACTGCGTTTCAATGACCATGTTATAAGGAGACACCCAAGCAACCCCACGTTCACGCACCCGCCGGGCTAGGGCAAGTACGGGTTAAGCTTAACACTTTCTACATATCAATTTACGAGCTCGGTTTCACACATTACTAGTTTAGGCATCACACAACCTAAACATTACACACATAATCTTCATTACGTTTGGGCCCTTAAACGTGCAAGTGACATGGCAACCTAGTAAGTCTAGTGAGCTAGGTGAACAAGCCACATAAGCATGCACACATCAAGAATCAACGTCATTTCTACATTTCAACATTTCTAGATACTACATAACTTCGCATAACAAATCACTACAGTATACCATACTTCATTTCATAACATTTGGGACTGCATTTCAGGTCTCATGGCCAAGTACATAACCCACAATACCTCCCGCGTAACCCCATATGCCCACATGCAATATAAAGATACCAAAGGGGAAGTTATCATTCGAAACCAGCTTGTGTTGGATCCCTCAGCGTGTCAAAGTAGTGTATCTTACCTCAAAGAAGTGCACGACAGTGAATAACCACGTTATCGTGCAAAGTAACTAGCCTCGTCTACCTAAAATTAGTAAATGATCATTAAACAACCTATTACCCACAATTATTAAGGTCATATCTCAGGCCTACACACCTACAAACATGACCCAAGACACGACATACTCATTGGAGGTTCAAAGGTTACTTTATTTCAAAACTGACCCCGTTGCGCCGCAACACACCACGTTGCGCCGCAACCACCACGTTGCGCCGCAACTCCAGCCCTCAGTTGCGCCGCAACTAACATGTTGCGCCGCAACTTATCTGTCTGGAAACTAGTTGCGCCGCAACTAGGGTTGCGCCGCAACTTATCTGTCTGGAAACTAGTTGCGCCGCAACTCGTCACGATTCTGCACCACTTCGACCAATTGAACCCCAAACCAACACCAAACGATTCCAAATCAAATATCAGACCTTTATACATCAAAATCCTTCATTTTATGACCACTCAAATGCAATAAACTTCCCCATTAAACAACATATGATTTACATCATAAAAACAAACGTTATTACGACATCGATTGATCCTCCAATGACCTAAACCACTTCTTAATAATCCATACAATTGAAAAGATAATAAATCCACATTACAATACCTTTTCTACCTGTAGATCACAATGAGGATGCAAAACTCTTGACAAAACACTCTCAAATCACACGTAAGGAAGCTTTTCGGTTAGCAAATCAATGGAAGAACTATGTGGGGCGGTTAGGGCTTGTTTAGGAGGAATGAAATCTGCAAATAATGACCTAAAGACACTCCCTAAACTCAACCCGTTTTTGACTTTGCCTTTATGTCAAAACTAGTCCCTAAGCTTCCTAATCCTTCATTATTAGTCACAAACTACTCTATGGACCATATACAACATAATTACTTCATTAAATACCACTACATAGGCATTTATCTACATTTTACACACATTTATACTACTTTAAACATTTAGGCTTTCAAGCCTCACACGTTACGCACATCAACTACATATAAGCATTATATCTAAAATAGACTTAACAACACACTATGTTGACTTAACGACACTAGTCAACTGTTAATTAAAAAGTTTGGGATGTTACAACTTTAAACAGTCCAATGAATCTTAGACTCAACTTTCCTTTCTTACCAAACCGAATCACTCATTTCCATGGAGAAACTTTCAGCATCACTAAGTCACCAACTTCAAACACAACCGGTCTCCTTTTCTTATCTGCATAGGTTTTCTGTCTTTCTCTAGCTACACGAAGTGCTTCCTTTGCAATATTCACTTTCTCGGCTGTGACTTCTACAATTTCAGGACCTGTTATTTGCTTTTCACCGAGCTCCATCCAACAACTTGGAGTCCTACACTTTCTACCATAAAGCATTTCAAAAGGTGGCATTCCAATACTTGAATGGTAGCTGTTGTTATACGAAAACTCTATCAACCTCAGGTGATCATCCCAAGCTCCACCATACTCTAAGACACAAGTCCTTAACATATCTTCCAATGTTTGAATGGTTCTTTCACTTTGACCATCGGTTTGAGGATGATAAGCCGTGCTCAAATTCACCCTAGTACCTAACTCTCGTTGGAGACCTTTCCAAAAGCTAGATACAAATCTCGTGTCTCGATCCGAAACTATAGACAATGGAACCCCATGCTTCGAGACAACTTCATCTATATACATCTTAGCCATCTTAGTCAAAGGTACATCTTGACGAGTTGCTAAGAAATGAGCACTCTTAGTCAACCTATCAACAATTACCCATACCATGTCATTTCCTTTCGGTGTTCTAGGTAACTTAGTAACAAAATCCATAGTGATGTGATCCCATTTCCATTCCGGAATCTCTAACTGTTGCAACATTCAATATGGCTTTTTATGGTCCGTTTTCACACCAGCACAAGTCAAGCATCTTTCAACGAAATGTGCTACTTCACCTTTGATATCCGGCCACCAATAAATAGGCTTTAAATCTGCATACATTTTAGTGACACCAGGATGAACCGAATATCTACTTCTATGGGCTTCTTCAAGGATCAATTCACGATTACCACCAAGCAATGGTACCCATATTCGACCCTTGTAAGTCTTAAACCCACGACTATTTGTCTCCATCACAAGACGTTTCTTCTTCCCAATGCTCTCCTTATCAATGTTATCTTTCATTAAAGCCCTTACTTGAGCTTCTTTAATACGATCAAGTAGTCCAGACTTAGCTTGCACAACCATGCTCATCAACTGATAAGAAAAATTCTGCACTTTTCAACTTAAGGCGTCCGCCACCATATTGGCTTTACTTGGATGATACTTAATTTCACAATCATAATCCTTTAATAATTCCATCCACCTTCTCTGCCTCACATTCATTTCCTTTTGATTGAACACATACTGTAAGCTTTTATGGTCGGTGTACAAGGTACACTTAGTGCTATAAAGCTAGTGTCTCCACAACTTTAATGCAAATACAACAGCAGCCAACTCTAGATCATGTGTCGGATAATTCTTTTCATGAGGTTTCAGTTGTCGTGAAGCATAGGCAATCACCTTGTCCCTCTGCATAAGGACACAACCCAAACCTGTAATAGAAGCATCATTGTACACTACTAAATCATCCGTACCTTCGGTAATGCAAGAATAGGAGCTTCACATAACTTGGTCTTTAACGTTTGAAAAGTTGTCTCTTGTGCTTCAGCCCACACATATTTCACTCCTTTCCTGGTCAGTTCGGTCATTGGTTTGGCTATTCGAGAGAAATCTTGTATAAATCTTCTATAGTAGACAGCTAGACCAAGAAAGCTCTTAATCTCTGTAGGAGTCTTTGGCTGTTCCCACTTAGATACAACTTCAATCTTGGCGGGATCGACTTTAATACCCTCCGAAGAGATGACATGCCCGAGAAACTGAACTTCTCAAAGCCAAAACTCACATTTTGAAAACTTGGCATATAATTTCTTTTCCCTAAGAACTTCAAGGACAGCTCTTAGGTGATCACGGTGCTCAGCTTCAGACTTGGAGTAAATCAAGATATCATCAATGAATACAATAACAAAATGATCTAAGAATGGGCGACATACCTGATTCATTAAATCCATGAAAGCGGCAGGAGCATTTGTCAACCCAAATGGCATGACAAGAAACTCATAGTGCCCATATCGAGTGCGAAAAGCTGTTTTAGCTACATCTTCCTTTTTGACCTTTAATTGATGATAGCCGGAACGTAAGTCAATCTTGGAGAAGAATGAAGCACCATGAAGTTGATCAAAAAGATCATCTATTCGGGGAAGAGGATACTTGTTCTTGACCGTTCGCTTGTTCAGCTCACGGTAGTCTATGCACATGCGCATAGAACCATCTTTCTTTTTGACAAAGAGGACCGGAGCTCCCCAAGGCGCGGAACTTGGTTGAATGAAACCTTTGTCAAGTAGTTCCTGAAGTTGAGACATAAGTTCTTTCATTTCGGTAGGAGCCAAACGATACGGTGCTTTAGCAACAGGAGTAGCACCGGGTACAAGATCAATTTGGAAGGTGACCTCACGGTCAGGAGGAATACCGGGAAGATCATCCGGGAAAACATCAGGAAATTCAGAAACTATATCAACATTAGAAATGGGAGCCTTCTCCTTTCGTGCATCGATAACATAGGCAAGAAAATGAATCTTATTATGCCGAATACAATTTAGAGCCTTCATCAAACTAATGATTTTTATGCCCCCTCTTTTCTTATCTCCATGGACCGAAATAGTTTTACCATCAGGGGTCGAAATCCTTACAATCTTTTGAGAGCATACTATGGTGGCATCATTTTGAGCTAACCAATCCATTCCTATGACTATATCAAAACCAGCTAAAGTAGTAGGCAACAACTGGACTGGAAAAGAACGACTCTCAATCTCTATAGCACAATCATCATATCCTTCACGTATATCACTAATAATACCATCAGCTATTTCAACCTCTATGGAACAATCAAGGGGGGTAGTGACCCTTTCAAGTTTAGGGGCAAACAAAGTAGACACAAAGGACCTATTTGCACCCGAATCAAAAAGTACAGAAGCAGGTTTAGAATTAACAAGAAAGATACCGCTTACCACCTCATCGTTGTCTTTAGCAGCTTCTGCAGTCATCTGAAGTGCACGAACCTTAGGCTTTGGTGCAGCCGCCTTCTTCCCATCATCCTTCATCTGTGGGCAATTAGCAATCATATGACCCGTTTCCTTACACTTGTAACAACGAGTCTTGTCTTTGCACACTTCAGCAGAATGCCCCGGATGGCCACACTTATCACACCTCTTGGTCTTATCAGAACAAGGACCACTATGATGAGACTTGCAAGATGAACACCATGAACTACTCTTCTTATCCTTGTCTCCATTTGAAGAAGAGTTACCTTTAAACTTCTTATTTGAGCTCGAAGATCCATTGAATCTCCTTTTGAAACTGGCTTTCTTGTCATCATCTTTAGCCACCACTTTCTCAGTCTTAAAATCATCATCCAATCTCTTGGACTCCTTGATAGCAGCAGATAAAGTAGTATGCTGTCTACATAGGCCCCGATAGCTAGCAGGGAGCCCATCACAATACGCTTCCACCTGATCAACATCTCTCCTAACCAAATGTCCAACAAATTTCAGCTTTTCCATAAATGAGTGTGCATACTCAATTATGGCACCCGGCTTAGCTGTCAATGCTCTAAATTCCTTCTCAATCAATCTTAGCTCACGGGTTCCCACATACTCTTCTAGGAACTTCTCCCTGAATGTACCCCAAGGCATAGCAGCAAGCTCCTCGGGAGTCAAGGAGATAGTAGCAGCCCTCCACCAATTCCTAGCGTTCTTCTTCAACATTCGGGTTGCACATAACACCTTCATATCGTCCGGGCAATAACAAGAAGCAAACACAACCTCAATATCATCTAACCATTCCATAGCACCAACAGCATCCTGGGTACCATCGAATGCCTTAGCTCCACACTTTTGAAAGCTCTCGTACTTAAAGTTATGAGCACGAGGAGCTACCACTACACGAGGCTCCACTATGTTTCCAACACCATTTCCATTTACAACAACCTCTTCTGGAGCAATCAAAGACCTTTCATTCGATGGCTCAGCACGGTTTGAGCGGTTGGAATAATTCTCATCCGTATGCTCATTCCTTTGCATGCTTGCATCTCTTTCGGCCCTAAGTTGAATCAACTCCTCTTCATTTCTCAACAAGAGAGCTCGGATAGCTCTCAATTCCTCATGCATTTCGGCTCGGGTAGGAATCTGTTCGAGAACCGGGTTTGCCCGATCAATCTCGGACCTGGTGAGGTTAATTCCCGGAAGTGTCCTTCGAGGAGGCCTTTGATTAACACCGTTTCCTGCCCCATTAGGTTCGGATGGAGCATTGCTTGGAGCAGCTCTCTCACGATGGCTGTTATTTCGTGTGTTAACCATGATGTCTACAATGCAATGACGATGGTTAGCAAGGTTTCAATGAGAATAGCTAGATAAGGCTACTTAACCTTAAAAATTCAGCATCAAACATAACTAATCATGCCTCATCTACACTCTCACTCATTCCCAAACCCGTCTTAAGCATTTCATTTCTAAGGCTAAGCATTCATACTTAAGCCCTACATAACCTATATCGGTTTAAGTCCAAAAACTAAGGTAATACCTATGGTTCATGGTTCACTTAAACCATTTCTCTGATACCAACTTGTAACACCCAACATTTAAAAATACGGATTTCCAAAAACTTTTCACCTAACGGTGTTAAAGAATGCGGAATAACGTTTTAAAAGTCCAAACCATAAAATCCAGTTTGGTTTGTTCATAAAATAGAAGGTGTTACTCGTCACATCATCAAAATAGTATAAATGGAAATCCTACGGTTGCCCAACATAAAACAACTGTATACAAGTCATATCAAAACATAATAGTCATAACGAAATCAAATGTCTAAAAGGAGCAGCAACTATGGGTAACTAATAGCATCTTCAAGTATTCTACCCATGCCTCGCTCAATATCTATCAACACACTTCTAGCTTGCTAAACCTGAGGGGACAACACATTTCAAGAAACAAGTGTTAACTAACGAATTAGCTAAGTAAGATAGCACTAAGTTAAATAAACGTTTGTCCAATTAAAACTTGGTAAAGCAGCTTTTCATATTAAAGACACATTTCGCATATCATCACATACATATCATAGCATCAACATCTTTCATGGTAGGATTAACCATCCTAAATGTGCCTAATCATCATTTTCATCATCACATATCATCACATTAGGTGTGACATAAGTCACGCATATCATATAAGGTGTAAGTTTGTGTGTAGGCGGTCATAAGACCTAACGGGAACCTCACACCCGACTAGATGGATGAGCCATACGGCGGTCCATCAAGTGTCGTTAAGGAATGGCAAGCCACTCCAGGAGTAGTCCGTATGTACAAGACATTGGTGGGTAATCACTCCACCCGGAGATACTCAAACCACGTAATTACGTTGCAAGGAGCCACCCAAGCAACAACATATACGCACCCACCCGGCTAAGGTGAATACGGGTTAAGCTTAACACTTCATCATATATACGAGCTCGATTTCATCACATATAGTTTAGGTAACAAAGTTACCTAAACATAACATATAATCATCTTTTACGTTTGGGCCCTTAAATGTGCACGTGACATGGCAACCTATAAGGTCTAGTGAACTAGATGTCCAAGACACACATACATGCACAACATAATCAACATATACTTGCATCACATTTCACTACATTGCGTATCATTTCATAACATAACTTTGCATTGCGTATAAAGGGAAATGCTTTTCAGGTCTCATAAGTCAAATACATATCCCATATAACCTCCCATACAACCCGAATACCCTCAAGTATACAAGATGAGATTAGAGAAGTTATATTCTGAAAACCATGCTTTTGTTGAATCCCTCAGCGTGTCAAAGTAGTGTATCTTACCTCGAAGTAGCACGCAATAAAGGATAGCTAAGTTATCGAACAAAGCAACAACTCTCGTCTACCTATGATTAGTAAACGGCCATTAATACACTAGACATTAAGACCATAAGCTGGAATTACATATCTAAGGACATACTCTAGGTTTCAGGAGTAAGCTAGGTGTCAAAACGAGGTTACGGTTCAAAACTATAACATTTGCTGAAAACAGATGAGTTGCGCCGCAACATAGAGTTGCGCCACAGCTCAAGCAGTTCGTTGCGCTGCAATAAAGGTAGTTGCGCCGCAACTTAACCTTCTGGAATTCCATTGCGCCGCAACGTGGTGTTGCGCCGCAATGGCCAGCGACCTGCACTTTAGAAATTCGATTATGCCTTCAATTCGAACCCAACCCTCTCCAGATCAAAAACTCAGATTCAAATCATCAAAATCCTTCATATTAAGGTCTTAACAACGCATTTCAACCTTTAGGAAAATCATACATGCCTTATTTCATCAAAACCATCACTAATTACACATTAATTGATTCCCTAATGCCCAATTATAATTCCTAATGACTCTTATAATCAAAAGGATCGGAAATCAACAAAATTATACCTTCTATACCTGCAACTCACAATGGAAACGAGAAAGGCTAGATTAAACACTTCCGCAACGCACTTTTGATAACCTTATTGCTCCAGAATTGATTAGGGATAAAAGGGGGTGGTTAGGGCTTGAGAGGAAGTTAATAAATCTGCTAATGACACTCAAATGACTCTTCATGTGACCCTAAACCCGTTTTTGAGTTTCACCATATGTAAAATTTGGTCCCTAGGCTTCCATATAGCTCATTACTAGTCAAAAACTCCTCTAAGGACCATATACTACCTAAATACTTCGTTAATCACTCCTAATAGGCATATAATTACTTCATAAACATATTCCTCTCGGTCTCATTAGCATCGGCTTCCCAAAAGCCATCATTTTAAGCTTATGACATTGATGAGTGATCCAACAGTCTTGAGTGGCAGTTCTCCAAGGAGAAGGGATCCCAGGTAGGAGAGCCAGCCGGGCCGGGGGAAAGAGGTAGTCAAAGACTACCCGGGAGTAGGTTCTGGAATTGATTCAGAGTTGCCACTCCTCAATCTTCGAAATATAGTCTAGTCCGGCGATAGAGGACTTGATACTGATCTTCGACAAGCCTTGATCTGTGCTGAAGACAGATTCTCTTATCGGCTGAGGAAATAGGTAGCCTTTTTCGTATCATGTATTAGGACTTTCAAGTCTCACATATATAACACATAAATATGGTATAAGCATTAAATCTAGCAATATACTTAACGGACACATATTATTGACTTAACGACTTTAGTCAAACGTTAATAAAAGTTTGGGATGTTACAAGCCGCTAATCGGAAAACCCAAAAAGGGCTCGCTGGAAAACCGATTAAACCAGAAACCCCAAAAAGGAGTCACCGGAAAACCGAAGCAACACCACCAGAAACCCCAAAAAGGAGTCACCGGACACATGCAACAACCGATTAAACCAAAACCCTAAAAAGGAGTCACCGGAAAACCGAACAACACAACCAGAAACCCCAAAAAAAGGGTCACCGGAAAATTAGCCATACAAAGAGCCGATGAAGAGCCAATGAAAAGTGATAACTGCACCCTTGCCTAACAACTATTTGGCCGTAAAAAGTGAACGTTTTTGGCCGGCGACCACTGGAAACCCCAAAAAGCGGTTTCAGATCTCACCGGAAAAGGGTATTGTACGTTAGGAGCATCGGCAAGTCGTTTCCGACATGGATTCCGGCAATAGAAGCCAAGAAAACCATAGTATTTGCCTCAAAATCGAAAACCCCCAAATAATAAAATTAGGTGATTTTGGCACAAGAATAAAAACAAAACGGTCACATAGCACCAGTGGCGGATCCAGACATTTATAAGACGGGGGCATAATTTTTTTTTTCTCTTTATCATTGAATTCCTTCAAAACTTACATAATCTACAAATTAAATACATATACTTTTAAACAGGACTGGTCATGAGTTTTTTTATGTCCAAAACAAGACATAAAAAGTATGCACTATTAAGGACATAAAGAATATTTATTGGCCATATATTTTTAATGTAAAGAATATTTGTTATGCACTATTATAACACACTAGTTTTAAAAGTGTTATAATCTAGTCAAATTGGCCGATACATTCCTACGATAATTGTATTATATTAGTATATTGTAATTGTAAGTATATTTATTGGCCATATATTTTTAATGTAACATAATAAAGTATAATACTTTGCCAAAATAAAATAACTAGTTCACTGTGTACATTTATCAATAGGTTACATTAGGTAGTGTTCACGACATAGAGATAATTCGGTATACACAAAATAAGAAAGGAGTTAATATGATAATCTATATATTAACTAGGGGCAAAAAGAATAAAACTAAAAAGGATGTTGTACATTTTTGATAAACTCAAAATAAGAAGGGTTAAACTTGTATGTCTATACATTTACTGGGGGCTAATACAAAAACAAAGGCTGTAACTTTTCAGATCCACTATTTATCATCTTCTTCATTCAAACACAACCCCATAACCCCCGGTAAATTTTCCGATCCACCATTAGTCCACAGAAACGAAGCCGTTATCTCACCTTTCTTCTCCGGTGTTCACCATCTAATCCTTTATGACTGTGTAACTCCGGGGGCATAATGGATTTTAAAGAAAAAAATACTAACAAAATTGGGTTGAGGGTGGGGCGGTGACCACCCTCATTCTACATTGGATCCGTCACTGCATAGCACGCTCCCAACGTTCACAAGGATCGGCCAAATATGGCCGATTTATATAGCCGATGGAATGTGCCGATGCTTGCCGATACAAAGGGTACAATGAAGCCAAAGAGCCGATGCAAGCCAAAGAAAAGAGCCGATGTTTTTTGCCGACTGCACCCTTGCCCCTTAGAAACCTAAGCTTAGGTTTGGTCCATGTTTTTCATGGATTAAAATATTAAGATGTGAGGGGTTTTATACGCAAACTTAGGTATCCAACATATTTCCATTCCTTTTATATACTTTAATATATAAATAGGGGTTGATTATTGTAAAACAAGTATTAAAGTAAAACAAATAAGACAAGATCTTGACCCTTAGATCATGATAAAATTGATGCACGAAGATTTACGACAATATATATTGATGCACGATGATTTTCATGATGCACTGTGATTTTTAGTAAAGAGAAACCTATATTTATATGAGAGATATGGAGGACCTCTGGACATGGTCATAGTCATCTACGTACATTAGTAATGGCAAAACACAATTCTTGATTGTATAATGCATATATAGTACGTACTTTTTGAGAGATCTGTATCAATTTCAATTTCAAGTTAACCCCATACACTATTTACATGTTAACTTGATATCCTAAGACAAAAGCTAGATCAATATTAGAGGTAAGACGCTATAATCTCAAACTCACACTCGATATATATAGGTTTGACATGATCAAACATATATAGAGTTTGAGCTCAGATAGTACAACTAAAACTCTAGTCTGTTTTAGACTTATGGACCTTGGCACTTATTTGCTCATTCATCAGGCCAAATATCGTAAAGGATTTCGGGGTAGGTCCATGGAACTGTATACCAGGTCATTTCGATCTCATTCCATCTCTTTCTCGGCATCCTTTCTTGCAGCTTCATCCTTTCTACGATTCTCCTCATCACAATTTTTAAAGAGCCTCACAAATTGTAAAAGTGTTGAAGTAGCTGTCCAACCAATAAAGGAAGCAATCAAATTTAGAGGTGGAAATTTCGGCTCTTTTACTTATTGAAAAGATATAGCAATCTACTTGCTGTGAATGGGTCCAAACTTGTGATGTTTCTATCTCTAATCAACCAAGCAAGTAAAATTTGAATTAAGATGCATTGATAACCAAAATGTACGCGGCCTAACAGGGCATACTTACCCTTCCCTAGCCACCCCTAAGTTGTTACCTAGCTAGCTAGGCTCGAACATGAGACTTCTTGTGAGGATATCAAGTTGCTAACCATAGGACACATTGAAGGTGGTTATGTGGACTCCTAAATCCTTGTATTTATAAATAGATGACTCGTAAACTTTGAAATCCTGTTTGACACACACCGATTAAGAAAGTTTAAATGTCAGGTAGGGGTGTTCGGATCTTTGGATCAACTTGACCCTACTTGTTTTGACCCGTAAAAAAAAGTTTGCCATTGTGATCCGGATCGAAATACTTCAACTTACCTTGTAAGAAAGGGCAACGAACTGGGTCTTCACCAAAATATCGGATCAAGCTCTCGGAATTTCTAACCTGTATCAGAAGTTATTTAATGAAATAACCCAAAAGGCAACTTCATTGAGCGAATAAAAGGCAGGTGAGAAAATATTGAATGTACGAGTAAATTTCACGTAAAAGATTGTATTTTCAATTCAGGAAACATACTTTCAAAAATTAACATATATGGGCCCGTGTTATACATTGTTCATTTGATTATAAACTTGTAACATAGGCCCTTACACATTGCTTTTATAAGTGGATTCACTGATATAAATTTTGACTCGAAATACACTCCTTTTACGTGCAATTCTACCTAAAGTTATAGTGAAACTTATCAGGATTTACCGTATCCGCATATAACTTTGTTACAGTCTTCACCTCCTCCTCAGCATAGGCAGTGAACTCCTTCAATCTCTAATAATGTGAGAAAAGTTAATCACAGTTTATAGTCCCAAACATTAAATCAGTGTTGTACAAAAAGTAAGATGGACCTTTTGAAAGTGACCCAAAGTCTAATATCAATGCATGTAACCTCCTAAATCGATTTATTCAAAGACAATGATTATAAACTTCTAACAATAATAAACTCGTATTTGTTTAAAAAAGGAATCATGGTTTATGTCCGGCCTGTTTGACCCGTTCCTAAAAGTTACCCGCTTCAACATGAATCAGTTTCGACCATCTAGCCACCTCTAAGTTTAGGTGATAGATAATCCATAGATTATATAATGTTAACGTACCTCATGAAAACCTTTAGATATTGGGCCATCGTCGGCGGATGCATCTAGTTCCAGCTTGACTTTACGCAGTCCAGTGATACAGTATTGCAATTCTTTTGCTAGAAATTTCAAGTGTACCTGCAAGTTAAACTAGTGATTCCATAATCTTCTAACTGTATCATTGGTAAACCTATGCATAAAAATTAAATCCAAACCTTGGTTGCACTTTCTAGGCTAACAAGATCCTTGTGGAAATCTAAAAGGGTGGGATAATCGGAGGCAAGAACCTGCAGACATAAAAAGCAGGTGTTAATGGGAAAGTGGAATTTGAATCCATTGAGTATACACATGCTCACACACATACACATATATGTCGTAAGTATGATAGTATTAGGAGAACCCGTTACAAAACTACGTTCATAACGAGCTATTCATTGTTTGAAAATAATATAGGGAAAATCTCACTTGGAGAGCATGCACTCTAGATCAATTTCTAGTTTATGATTCATACACTCCCCAAATTTCAAAGTACAGATTTTTGTAGCGGCAGAACCACACTCCCCAATTCAAATCTTGTGTAAAAAAAAAATCTATATATATGTATATATAATTTGACCCCGTAAAACATTGTATTTCTGGTAATTTTTTAATTTTCTGTCCTGTGGACTTTAGGATCATTTTCATTTTACAAGAGTTTATTGTTCATTTTTTAATTTATGGCCTATATTGATTCAATAGCAAATCATCAGTTCAGGTACGGTTGGACTTAACAACTGTTCTCGAAAGGAATACTTTCAAATTGCAATATAAGCAGGGGCGGCCCTGGTACCGGGCGACAGCCCTTAGCATCAAATAAGTAAGGGGCAACGATTTTCTGATCTATCTTATATATATATATATATACTAATAATATATAATAAGTTGTAAGCCTGTATAAACAAATGAGAAATACACTTGCTTGCGGGTTGGTAATTAATCACTAAAATTATGTTTGTGTTTTAACGGAGCAATCGGAGGGAGGAAGATGATGACTGATGAGTCTGCCATCACTTTTTATTATGTGGCTACTTTACCACTAGATATCATGGCCAATTGGCCATATACTTTTGTTTTAATTTTTTCATTAAAACCCCTGTTTGTTAGTACAGACTAAAGTTTTACCCTTTAACTTTGTAATTCTTTTAATTTGTTGATATAAAATAAATATCCTAGTTATCGATCAAAGTAAAAAGGTTATACCTTTATCATATTCATATATGAAAAAAAATATTAGATCCATTAATGAAATACAATAATAGCAAGAAGAGTATATTATTATGTTACTAGATACAATGTGTTAAAAGGGCTCTTTGTAGTATGGCAACAACTAAAACTCATTAAAATTATATATAATATAATAAAAACTTTGAAAGTATAAAATTTATTATAGATTTTAATATATTTTTTGATGGTGATGCAAATAGAAAAAATATGTGCATGTTTAAGATGATGAAAATATGAAAGTCTTGAAATTTTTTAGATGTTATATATATTCGATGTCACAATTTTAGATTGGAAAATGAAAGACATACCTTTACCAAGAAGAGATATTAGAAATTTAATTTCAGGAAAAATAATCATTCAATACATAAATTAGGTGGACATGTTTCTTACATATATATTATGTATGCATGCTACTAAATGGTAATTGATTTGACAAAGTATTGTTATTACTTGAAAGATTTCAATTAAATATTTTCAGTCATTTAAATTTAATATACATTGGGACAAATTGTTTAATTTGACTAGGTTTAATTTTCAAAAATAATAATGTGTTTGGTTATTTAAGGAAATTTAGTATGAGCATATTTTGATCGTCTCACCCAGCATTTAATTACTCAGGACCAGCCCTGAATATAAGCATAATGGGTTTAAGGCTTCTTGTGTGGTGTACCTTGCAGAGATAATGCATTGAAGTCACTCCGTTGCTTGTTGAAGATCGCAATTCAGTCAGTTTCAAAATGCTATCCAACGTAAAACCAACTGCAGCACCTGCAAATTTTCGATAGCATGAAGGTCTCCTTATAGGTGATGAACTAAACCAAAGGGGAAATCCAGATACTCAACCCGACTCCAATTTGACATGTAAATGAATGTGCCCGTAACCTCTATTTTGTTTAATACATGTATAATGCGTCTAGTGATGTTCTTACCTCTGGCAGTTCCTTGATTTACTATGTTCCCCAAATATAAAATTATCTTCATGACTTCCTTCAACTTGACAGACTTCCGTAACTAAGCAACCAGCAACAATACATATTTTCTAATGATAAAAATAATATTTAGAAACAACGTAATGTAAAGAATGTATAATAATGAATTAAGCACCTCGTCACATGTGGAGTTTACTATGTTTAGGCTCTTCCTAAACTCTGCAAGCTGAAAGATTAGCCGAAGTAAGATGAAGAAATAAACAGAACTCAGAACATGTACTAAAACTATAACCACGAACCTGATTGCTAAATCCAGTTTTGAACAGGAAAACCGACATTTTTGATTCTATACGTGGCACCTTCATTAGCTCCAGGAAATGCTGCAAGATAGTTAGAATTTTGAGAATTAATAGGTAATTAATACTATGAATAACTTTATAAGATGAAACTAGACTAGTTGATTTTTACTATCAATCTAAAGAAGTAACAAAAATAATACTACTGAGATGACTTGAACAATCGATAAGTTGTTCATACATGAAAAAGAAAAATACAGTATGTATTATGTTCTTGATAGTGACCTGTTCACATTTGCCCAGTAGTTTCTTGTCACCTTTATAATTCTGAACAGACACAATGCAGAAAATCAATACACAAACAGAGAGAATTACCAACAAAAACATTTCTAAATTAATACTGTATCATCCAATAATTAAACTATGACTTCACCTTAAGTTTCTCCATCTCTTCACTAGTAGGACTAAATCTGCAAATATTTTCTGCTTGATAATTGTATAGTTGTCTCTCATCCAAAGCTAAAATTGCATCCTGCACATATATGAAAGAAATATATCGAAATATATATGATACATCTACAACAAGTATCAATATCAAATATATCACTGGCTAATAGATGAATCTAAGCGTGTAATGTAAATGCATAGTTTAGAAGCCAACTATTACATGAAATACTTGCACTTACCACTATCTCAGGCGAAGTCATGGGAACCTTTGTAAGCATGATATCCATGTTATAGGCCCTCTTGAAGTCAATCTAAAATTAACAACATTGGGACTATGGTTAACACGCATAATATTATTGTACATAAAAGGTATCGCCCCCCTAAATATAATTAAGGATTAACAGCAATGAACAGTACTTTTATGCATTACCAAGTGCACAATTTTAGGCTTTTTGGTATGATCAGCTCTCTTTGCAGAGAAAAGTGTCTCAATTTCTGATATATCGAAGCCTGGCAAACTATAATTCAATCATACAACACGAGTCATTTTATAATGTACATGTACTCCTATATATA
Organism: Erigeron breviscapus; assembly: GCA_034093135.1. Taxonomy (NCBI): domain Eukaryota; kingdom Viridiplantae; phylum Streptophyta; class Magnoliopsida; order Asterales; family Asteraceae; genus Erigeron; species Erigeron breviscapus. The sequence continues at coordinate 126,808,776 of CM067167.1, forward strand.
TACAATTAAGTATGCACGTACGATAATTCAGTTATAATTAAGCATATCCAACATTTGTACAAAAGAAAAATGATAGCAGAATTAGAAACTACAGTGATGGGGATGAAAGTTCAGATTACCTTTGGGCTTCATTAGTTTGAAATTCCGTCCACAAGCTTCCTGCCAATGCCTTACTTATTTTGTTCCAATGCAATGCCCTTAATTTGAGTTTCTTTCCTTCACATCCTCTCTCTCTATCCCGGCCACCAACTAGACTACGTGGCAGAGGTGAAGGACCACCTGGCAGTCCATGGAGGGATCCAGGTGGTGGAGGAGGTGTAGGTACTCCACAGGGTGCGGTAATATCCTGTTCTTGGACCCTAGAATTTGATCGTATATATATATAAGATCATTAGTTAGAAAATTCATGAAAATTGTTAGAACAAGAAGTACTAAAATTAGTGAAATGCAAGGTGGAAATGATATGAAGAGAATGTTTATATACATGTATTGAACTCATATATATGCATGTATCATTAACTCTATAGAAAAAGATTTAAAGATATGGCGCGGAAGTACAATATATATATATATATACCTTTCCGTATCTGGATGTCTTCGGATTTCCTCTGAGGTAGATGAAAGCGGTGCAGGTGCTATAGCTGGTGGTAAAGGGTTGTCATCCACTGATTTCATTGAGTAATCATATCAAATTGACTATACATTATGGACGATCACATATAATCAAGTTTGTACATGCATTTGTTGATAATCAAATCAAAAATATAATGAGATAAAATTGACAATTCAAAAGGCAAATGGTAAAATACTTACCAAGAACCCAGTCGGCGGTGTTCTTCATGAACGATACAATCATGGAGGTGATCAGATGGCTTACGATAAAGGAAGCGTCTCAACATTATCCGGTTTTTTGTTACCAAACTACACAAACCAGCTGTATCAATATGGAGAAAATGTCCAATATTATGATTATGATGTATAATGCAATTCAATTGAAAAAACAATCTTGAAATATTAATATTGACAACAAGCTAGATCGATTTATAAAGTTTTTATGGATAAGCTAGAAAACGGCATTAGGACGTTTTAAGTTGTTCATGATGAATTCCATTATTTATGAAATCATTAGATTGGATAAAAAAAAACTTTGAATTTGATTATTTGAATTTGTTACATATATTTTTGTTCCTAATATAGAGGCATTAGTGGCTTCAAATTCGTTTCCTAGAAAAATGTTAGGCTGATAATATTGCAAAATTTTCATGCATAATTTAAGGAAGTCATCCAACTGATATGATCAAAACTTATATATCTTGTGATTTATACAGCAAAGTTATTAAAGTTAAAATAGAATAAAAATAAAAACAAATAAACAATAAACATAAACAATGTATTATATAGCTATTCTTTTTCTGGATAGCCGGACTTTATTCATTTGGCAGTAGATTTGCAATTCATTGGCATATCAATCCACTCTAACCAGTTACACTTAATTACGCCTATTAGTAATCCAGTTATTGTCCTTGAGCATTAGCTCATTGGTTGAAAGGGGTTCAAGGCTTGGGGTGGACATAGGAAGTCCCTCTATGAGGGTTTGGCTTGGGTATACCAAGTTCAAGTCTGAGAGGACAGAGTTTACCCCCATTAACCGTCGTACCTTCGGGCGGATTAGTAGGGGTTTTCCCCCATCGGGTATTTAAAATATGCATTTCTAGTTCGAGTGAGCTCTCTAGTGCGGACCCGGTTAAGACAATGTATGTTAGACCTCCCGCTATCGAATCACGACAAGAAATTTCAAGCGAAATTCACCTTTTAAAAAAAAAGTAATCCAGTTATTATGGGAGAGTAACTTGTGTCAGTCCACAAATTGATCCGGGTCAAGGGCGTCTGGGTTTTCTCTTGCAATGGAGACAGGCTAACTAGCATCATTATCAGAGGAAGAAAGTTAAGTTCCATCAATGCCCAAACATCCCCATCCAAGTTCAAAATTGAAAGTCTTCATTTACAGAAAGAATCTGACACCCAGCCATCTGACACCCAGCCTCCTCCAAATGAAACGTGACCAGCCTCTGAGTTATCGGAACTGGAGGGTGATTTAAAATTTGATAAACAAATTAAAGAGTCAAAGCCGTCGACTACTTCTTTGACCGATATAGAAGTTTCAATGTCATCAATGATAACCGGCAAGGATAAATTAAAGTACGAGACACAAGAGATCTATTATGAAAGTTGCCTAGAGTTCTGAAAGAAATAACTTCACATGAATCGTCAACTTTGGGTTCATAAGTAAAAAAATCAATCACTTACATGACACGACACGTTTTCAGGTCAAAATGTCTTGGTCATGTAAGTCATCCTTGTAACTTATGGTTGTTGACTAGTAGTTATACACTCGAGCTCACTCAACAAAACTAATGCTCAAAATGGCAAATTGGATTGTTGAATATATCCAAAACTATAAACATTCATGCAAGTTTTCTATAGCTGTACAGTCATATTCAGTCACCTCTACTTGATGACAGATAAATTAGAATTGCACTAACTAATCAATGCAGGTCAAGCAGTTGGGAAGATGATGATCAAAAAAACCATAGGACCATCATGTTCGTTTAGTTATAAACGAACAAGTCTGGTCTGTTAGAAACATTTCTCAAAATGTATGTGGTTTATAAGATTTCATTGATCTTCAAGTGACCGGATTCAAGAAATATTCAGTTCATTAGCCATTCTTCCTACCTGCAAAAAAAGAGATGTTCAAGAATCATGGTGTTTAACAAATCTTTTCTTGATGATAGTTTAACAGTTCATCACCTTTTTGGAGCCATGATCTTCGAACAGCCTGGCGAACCTGGCGTTCATGCCTCTCTAAAAGTTCATCTATTTGATGGGATTGAGATACTATAGGGCCCGAAAAGTCAATCTTGTCTTCTTGATTGTGATAAATCTGTGTCAAAGTTCAAAACCATTAAAACTTGAATGTGTATACATATTGCTTATATGTGACCTCTTTTTTCCTCCCAATAGTGACCGACTCATAAATAAATGATGCCACCTCTAGATTTTGTAGAAAGAATTATGAACTTACTAAATCGATTTTCTTGAAAAGTGCCATAGATAGATCTCGAGAGGGGTAATCATCACAATCACCATTAAAGGCCTTGGGCAGATCTAACTGGCTCCAGTTTTCAACTTTTGAATCCTGACGCCTAGACCTGTTCCGTTCAATCTTTTCAAAGCATATTGGCTCTCTTGAATGTGTAACCCAAGGCTCGGATATAAGACTTTTTGAACTCGACCTACTGCGTGATCTTAAAGATGAAGAATCATCTAATCGCCTTCTTGCCCACGCAAAACCACTTGAACCTGAAACTTGTAGAGGACCCGAAAACAAAATGTCTCCTTGAGACTCATGGTCTATTGCATTTACCGGGGGCTTTATCGGCTCAAAGCCTATGATTATATCGCTTTCTTTCTGATTATATAAACTATTTCCACTGATTTTGTGCCTAACTTTAGATCTGGCTGGCAAATTCTGTAGAAATAGTCATTCATCAACAAGAATATCAACCAATAAACACACACACACACACACACACACACACACATATATATATATATATAGTGTGTGTGTGTGTGTGTCTGTGTCTGTGTTTGTCTATACACACACACACACACACACACACACACAGAGAGAGAGAGAGAGAGAGAGAGGGAAAGAGACCTCTTCAGGCGCCAATTTACTCGCGCCATTTGGTTTTCGATTTACTCTTCGAGACATTTCAGGCCCTCGTGTTCTTCCGACAAGTTTCTTCCTGAAAAATAGATAAATTATGTTTAGATGTGCTTCTGCTGTTGAAGTAAACAGATAATCAGATGGAGTGTCTTACAATTTCTGATTATTTAAGCAATCAGTAGATCAAATGGCCAAATATCATGTTTGTGAAATAAAAGGGTAGTCATTCTATGTAATGGGTGTAAACCTAAATTAGGTTAGGTAAATCTATTTGACCCGTCGATATTGTTGCCTATGAGATATCTCATCAGCATAATCGGTTTATTGAAACACTGAAATGTGACATGATTAGATTCAAGTTTGATGTGGTCAACTTTTGACAAACTTGATACTGTATGAAACAAATCAACAATGTATCCAGAAAAACATTTACCTTCTTGAGTCTTCACGATGCATTGCATCAATCTCTTTGTTTGGAGGATATTTTGGTAAACTCGATGGCTCACATGCATACGGCTTCTCTCTGAAATACTGTAATAGCATATTGAAGTGTAAGCGTTTAAGTTTCAACATCCATGCATGCAAGGGGATGCTTGAAAAACAATATGATTTAGAACCCAATAAATCAAAGGTCTCAATGGTTCAAAGTCTTGGTACTGAATGAAAAATTACTATTTGATAAGTGTTCTGATTTTCATAAGCAAATTCGTGAACTTAATGAGCAGGGTGAATATTACCTCTGATGCCAGAGCAGAAGAGGCAGTCCCACGCTTGTATGGTTCGATTGATAACAAAGTTTCTATAAGATCCACGGCGTTCTTTGGCAGATCTTTAAAGGTTTCCCACAGACAACTTTCGTATGGACGTTGTGGTTTAAATAATGCAGCATGCGGTAGTTTTGACTTTTTCCAGTAATCTTCACACGGCGATCCACAAAGCTTAAAGATTTTGTGCATTTGCTCAACCTGAAGTTAGAGTAACAACATAATCAGTTTAATAACATTCTACAATGCAAAACCTTCCTCGTCGCATTGCTGGAAATGAGATCCTACTTTTTTATATAAAAAAAAAAGCTCTATCTTTGGCTTTTCAAAGTCATGCATGGTACTTATCAAATATTGGACTGCAAGTCAAAGATACTCATTTTTAAATCTAAAGAGTTTAATTTAACAGAGATTCTGCAACTTATGAAACCGAATGCAAGTTGGTAGCTTTGATTTCAGAATTCAACATCAGTATCGAATTTAACTTTTCAGTAAAAAATGCTTGAAGAGTCGGCCAACTTTTAATTATTTTAGAAAATCTTAAAACTCAAATCCTACTAATTTAGAGACCTTAAGTCAATAGCATAACACTGATTGTATCAATGAACAAGGCTATTGATTCTTCTCTTTATAAATCAAAGATTGCTAGTAAATTTGCATGAAAAGCTATACATTTGATCAAAATTCAAACTACTTTTACCTCAGTTCTACCTTGCAGAAGAGGTACACCAAGAAGAAACTCTGCAAATACACACCCGATACTCCATAGATCCACTGAAGCTTCATAATCCGTGGACCCCAATAAAAGTTCAGGAGGTCGGTACCATAAGGTGACGACTTTACTAGTCAATGGCCGCCTGGCACGAGCCACATTACAGAAATTTGCTAACCCAAAATCACCTATTTTCATAACCCCTTCATTATTTACCAAAAGATTAGCTCCTTTTATGTCCCGATGCATTACTCCACGTGAATGACAATGCTCGAGCCCTGACAATAACTGCTTCATGTAGCATTTAATCTGTTTCATTGAAATATGCAGAGGTATTCTTCAGATAATCTTAAACTACCCATAAAATTTGAAGGCAGCAATATAACATATTTCATATTTGCATGGAAACAAGTCAGATCGGGCTCAAAAACAGAAAACTAGCTTAAAATAACTGCAGGTCAAGTCAAATGCTTACAGTGTCCAAATTGCCACAAACAAGATCATACTAATATTTGGGTCGTCTTACTATTCCGGTGTAACCCAATATATACTTAGGTGCATATAAATATAATACAATCTCTTATTAAATAGATAATTTCTACAATCATGTTTAATACATTAAATAACTAACAAAAATAACAAAAAAAGGAAGAAAAAAAGTGTTAGTGAATCTATCAGGTTCAAATAAATTATACCATTCAGTGTACTTATAAGTCAAACCTGGGATTCAGTGAATTTGATGTCGGGGCATGATAAGAGACCTGAAATATCATGTTCCATGTACTCAAAGACAAGGTATATGCTACATGATAACTGTGAGGTTATTATCCCGTCTAGTTTCATAACATTTGGATGATTAAGTCTACGAAGAATCACTATTTCACGAGCCATAAACCGGACACTTTCAGGTTCAAAATTGTCAAACCGCACCTTCTTTAAAGCAACTATCCTCCCAGATTCTTGGTCACGAGCACGGAAAACGCTGCTATATGTACCTTGTCCAACCTATACACGCAAATTTGATACCACATCCATTAGCTAACAAATACCTAGCAAGCAACACAAATTTTCTATTCATCTTTGCTCAAGTTACAAAAGGAAAGCCATGATGCGCATTCAAATTAACAAGATAATGGGGATGTGCCCCACAAAACCAAAATGAACATATATTATGGCAAATCACATAAAATGAGAAAATTTGGTGTTGTTCTCACCCTGGTTTAACGTTGCGCAATTTGAGTATTAGATGGTGGTGAATCTGATTATTGAAGCTTATTTTTCCATTGTATACCAAATCTTATTCTGTTTTTTTTAATCATCTATATTAAATGAATCAGATTTTGAGATGCAAGATAGGCCACAGGTTCAGATTCATACTCACTCCCATGCCGGTCAACAACGCCAGTTATTCATCGCCTTAGGCATGGTCCTTGGGGAAGGGTCACACTGGGTTCCGACATGGAAATCTGAATTAAGCTTACCCTTTGAACCAACCTTATGCAAGATTTTTAGAAGCAAGCAAGGGTTCTACCAAAAAATATAGAATTATCAACCAAACTATCTCTAAATTCAATATAAAAGTATAAAGAAGAAGAAAAAAAAATTGGAATACTAACATTCTATTGGTTTGAATGCAACAACAAAAACAAAGCCCACTCCTGCCAGGGCAGGTATGGGAGAGCCGAGACGTAGATGGTCATACCTCCACGTGAATCGACTTAAATCAACATTACATATAAACCCTAAACCACATTATACCTTATACCATGATACTAAATGAAATCAAAATTTAAAAGATTTTCACATCAATGAACAGTAGAAAAGTACTAAAAACGCACAGTGAATGGGTGTGTAAAATGAATGGCTTAGAAAAAACCAACAAAGTGACAAACCTTCTCTAACTTCTCAAAAGATTCAGCTTTTAAAGGCACCCAACCATGAATAGCTTCACCAGCAACTGCACTAAGCCAAGCTGGCCAACCAGCTGCCACTTGTTCAACTTCAACATATCTATTCAAACTAAACCTCATATTACTCCTTCCTGACTCACCCAACTCGCTCCCACTGAGTCCTGACTCACTCCTTGTATTCTTCTTCTTCTTATTCTTCCATATATTTTCTAACTGAGCAACCACCACATCACCTCTGCCATTCCCATCCATGCTCCGGCAAGAGGCCCCCGCCGCCGCCGCCGCATTGTCATGGAAACCACCGGAATGGTCCACCGCCGGCGTTACTGATACTGTCTGTTTTGATGACACACAGCCCATTTGTTGAAATGGGTCAGGAACATGAATCCATTAATAAAGCTTTGATTTTTACTCAAGTTTAAGAAAATCTGGATCAAACCCAGATCAAGAATCAGCAAAATGTTAAGTGGGTCGGGTTCAGTTTTTCAATCTGGGTTGTAAAGCCCACTGGTAACTTTTTGGAGCGACTCTGTATTTTGTTTCTCTCTCTAGAAATGTTGGCCAAAAATGAGTAAAGAGTGGAGATCAACAAACATTGAAATCCAGTAGCGCTACTGTCTGGCCTAAAGACATTTTTAAACATTGGTGTTATAAATATAAAGGAAAATGATAAATCTTCTTAAAAATTAGCCCTAAAAATCTTCCTAAAATATTAAGAAGGTGACATGTGTCATCCACTAATTTTCTTTCCTAATCTTACCCTGATTTTTCCACATGTCATTATCTCATGACTAGAAAGATTATTAGGCTATTTAGTATTTAGTTAGGAGAATTAATCATTTCCCAAATATAAATTTCTTCCAGGTAGGTTAAAACTTTCTACGTCATACCACCTCATATCTCATTAAAACTGTCTGCGTCATACCACCTCATACCTCATTTGCAGGTTATGGGTTTTGTTGTTGTTGTTATAAATATAAACTAAATTTAGGTCCCGCATAAAACGCGAGTCTATAGAATAAATTTGTTTTCATTATAATCGATAAGTGAAATAATTAATATTTGAGTAATGTATTTTTCTTAACTGAATATGTTCTTTTTATTTGGGTCATTGTACTTCGTCGGAAAAATTCAAGTTTCCAGTGAGTTTTATATTTTTCTATTTTGGTATTTTTTTTCTCTTTAAGGCAAATATATATAACACATATATATATATATATATATATATATATATATATATATATATACTATATTATAAAGCAAATAGTTTGTCTAAAATTTTAAGTTTCAACATTTACTTCCCTAAAATGTCCCTCCTATCTATTCTATATTTACTTAAAATAACTATAATACCCTTTCTCTCTCCTCAAATCTCAACCACTCGTTTTTTTTTCTCTCCTCCATAAATCATTTTATTCCTCTAATTCATTCAAAATCTTTTATCTCAAAAACCGTACATCGATAAATTATAAAAATTATATGGGTGTTCTTAAAATTTCATACTCTTTCATTAGAGAGGTCATTCGATATACTTTCGACGAATTTTTAAATCTGAGGGCGGAGCCCGTCAGGTAGATCACCCATCACCGCCACCACCGCCACCGCCATTACATCACCACCCCGCCATCACCTCCATCACCACCGCAACGCGCGGGTATCTTTCTCTCGTAATATATAAACACACATAAATATTACTAAAACAATAAAAATCAAAAAAAAAAGAAATTAATTAGTGAATCATGACATCAACATGACATAAGAAAAACAATGTTGGCTACCATAAGTGACTAACACATTAGTTTATCTTATGTCATGGGTAATCTTCCTTTAATAGTATAGAGATTATTTTTATAAAATATCTTTCTATTTTATCCATAATATCGATTTTCAAAAATAATATATTAACTTTATCATTTTGTAGTTTTACCATTTACAATTTTTCATATACTACTCTAGCGTTATGTTGATCCAAAATATTTTGTCTGTCGGAGGACATGACCAATGAGAGATTATTTAGAGGACTAGGATTAGTTTAGTGGATTGAGAGTTATGTGAGAGAACTAGGATTAGTTTAGCTAGGCGGCTAAGTTACTTTGTTTCATAGGTTGTTTAGCACCATTATCTTTCTTGAGCCCATCAGGCCCCAAAAATTCTTAGTTAATTCTTTTTTTATATGTATGTATGCATGGTTGTTTTCATATCACATGTTGGGTTTCCTGCAGGAGGTTATGTTTATTATGTTCAAACACTTTTATGTTGTTTAATATGTTCAATATGGTTGCTGCTGTATTTGTATTGTCGAACCTGTGCTAAAGTATTTTTAGGTTGCTTGTTTGCTACTCTTCTCTACTCTTAGTGTTGTCGGGTGATACTCAACAGACAGATATACCTTCGTATGTTATTTTTGACCGACATGTATGGTAACTAAACTCTTTACATTTTTCGTCTTTTATCTCTTTGTGACTGGAGGTTCTTATGGAAGCAGTCTCTCTACCTTTAGGTAGAGTTAAAACTGTCTACAACTTACCTCCTCCATACCTTGCTCAAGGATTGAGTTCTATTGTTGTTGTAATTTTTCATATAATCGATCTATTTTATATGAGCCTATATACAAAAATTAAAAGTAATGTAATTATCTTGCTATCAAACAATAGTATTTCACTTTAATGTGATATATAATTAGGGGTGTAAACGAGCCGAGCCGAGCCCGATCTTGGCAGTGCTCGAGCTCGAGATCGTTTTAGAAGGTCGAGCTCGAGCTCGGGCTCGTTCGAACCTTAATGTTTAAACTCGAGCTCGGCTCGTGATGTATTAAGAAAGCTCGAGCTCGACTCGTTTGTCAAAAAAAACTAAACGAATTCGAGCTTGGCTCGAGCTCGAGCTCGGTAAGTGATCAAAATTAAGATCGATTAGTTGAAACTCGTGAAAAAAGCTCGTTTAGGCTCGACTCGATAGATATTTTAAAACTCGTTTAATATAATATGTATGTATATATATAAATAATTATATTATTTTATTATATATGAAAGCTCGTTTAGGCTCGCGAGCTTAATCGAGTTATGTATTCGAAGTTCGAGCTCGAGCTCGATTACTAAACGAGTCAATAGTTAAGCTCGAACTCGACTCGAGCTTGTTTAGGCTCGGCTCGAAACGAGCTTTTTACGAATCGAATTCAAATAAGTATCGAGCAGACTTGACTCATTTACACCCCTATATATAATTCACTTTCTTGTGAATTCTAGTAGTAATTCGTTAAACACATAATTTCTTTGTAGTTAGAGGCTTTTATTTATGTTTAACCATATAAGATTTTCAAAACGTAATTATAAATACAAATCATCTTATTTATCTAATTTTTAATTAAATAATGTGATCCATTTACAAGCACCACGTTGTTTTATAAAATTCTTTTATTTATACGAGTAATTTTATTATTCAGTGTAGCTGACTAGCTTCTCTCTTCTATCAATACAAACAAAAGAATTTTTCCTATGTAGATGGTTTTGACTTAATTGACGTCATCCAACTGATCAACCACTATCTTGTTTTATTTTGCTTTCTTTGATTAAGCGGTTTAGATAGATTATTATTTTCGGATAAAAAACGATGTGTGGAATTTAAAAAATGATTGAAATGGTGTATTTTATATTTTAAGGTTTGATATCTATCATCTCACTTTAATTTGGAAGTTGGACCAAGCGAAAGAAATCGGTCGATCCTTATCTCTTACAAGTGATATTGATTAGAATAGATGTTCATATAACATTATCGGTCGATGTATTCATAAAAAATGTCACTACAAATAAAGTTACATAATTTTTTCCCCTATTGTCATTACTTTACATGAATGATACAATTCAACCAATTAGATTGTTATACATCTTTTTTTATTCTTTTAATTGTGTTGTTTGACAATATCAAGCAATTCACACTATCTATGGTATTTAACTTGCTCCACTCATCGAGCACTCAATGAAATTATAAGGTTGCATATCAAGTGTCAATCTTGAGAAGTACTCCGTATCTACCAATAAAATAAAACAGGATTGAGATGTTCTTGAAACGACACGTGATGTAATCCTTGATCGACACGTGTCCTTTTAATTTATTTATTTTATTAAATTAGTTTTTTTAATTGTATATAGATTCAATTTTCTTATTAGACTTAGAATTAAACTCTAACTTTTGGCTTATTAATACAAAAGACATTATAACTTATTTGATTGATCGTTTTCTCATTAATAAATTGTCTTTTTTTCTTTCTCAATTCTTCAACTTCTATTACTTATATTACGTATAATAAGTTATTAACATGAACACTTCAAAAATTTGAGTTTACGATCCGAAATCACAAGGCTATTTGCCGTCATCCACTATGCTTACAAGTTCCGATTTTATGTGATTCTAAAAATTTAAGGTAAATCCAAAACTCTAACTAAACATATATTATATTTATCATTACTGTTTATTATAATTTAGTTTCGATCATTGGTTTACTTTAACCACAATTTATTTCATACTCACGAATCATGTATGAGACATATTCGAATTTCTTTATGATACAATCTATATAGCTACCGTATATCGTATAGGTATTAGGACTAGTTTGGATTAAGTATATAATGACACGCATAACACTAATCGAAAATACGGAGTAATAATATTGTTGGGAACCAATCTTGATAGACTAAGAATTTAAATTAAATGTATAATATAATTTAGTATGAATTTAATATAAAAAATAAGTTATCAATATAATTTAGGTGATAATTATTAGTAATTATGTAGCTTGTTGGGGAATGGGGACCAATGCTTCTATCTAAATACTATTATGTAGCAATGGATGAATTGCATATGCTTACTATCAATACCAGTATAATATAGCCATTGGGGTGTTAGCCCAGTGGTCAGGGGGTTTTTCACAATGTGGCTTTTTCCTGGGGGGCTCAGGTTCAAATTCTGCCATATACAAATGTGGTGAGTGGGCCTTAGCAATGCTATACACATCTAACACATGGGAAGCAAACCCTTTAGGGCATTGCCAGGAGACGAACCGGCGTGGACTCATCCGCGTGGGGTTGTTAGCCATTTATCCGTTGCTGCCTTTAAAAAAAGAAAAATACCAGTATAATATAATTGGATCAAAACTTAAAGTAACGGTATTGAACTCATACTTTTATGTAGTCACATTATAAAACATCATACTTTTAAAGGTATTTTATATGGAGACAATCTTCTTCTTATTATAATTAATTAGCATTATCATGCTTTTGCCTTGTGTATCATGCAAAGGAACCAATATCAAAATGAAATTGGCACAATAAAGATTTTGGAATCCGTATATCTACTTCTGTCTACGTCTCACATCCCCATACTCCACATACATATATTGGGTCTTGTTGATGTTGTTGTAAATATAATAAAGACTTCGCTTTTTGTCATGTTATTAGTATGAGCTAATAATAATGGTTATAAGGACCGATTATCAATGTCACAAATCAACAAAGAGAATAGGGGAAAAAAAGTGGATGGGGTGTACAATATGAAATATTCTATAGTCATAGTCGGATATTATTCTTTTTATTATTTTAATTTAGCCAAACGATTATCGGAAATAATAATCTGTTTTTTGAAATATTTTCTTTTTTTTTGAAAGGTGAATTTCGCTTGAAACTTCGTGTCGCGATTCGACAGCGAGAGGTTTAGCATACGTTGTCTTAACCGGGTCCGCGCTAGAGAGCTCACTCGAAGTAGAAATGCCTATTTCAAATACCCAATGGGGGGAAACCCCCTACTAATCCGCCCGAAGGGCACGACGATTAATAGGGGTAAACCCTGCCCCCTCAGACTTGAACCTGGGTATACCCAAGCCAAGCCCTCATAGAAGGACTACCTATATCTCAAAGTTGGTGGAATGGAGATTCGAACCTGAGACCTATAGGTCATCAGGGGAACTCCAAACCACTCCATCAACTCATCATTGATTTTTTTTGAAATATTTTCTGAGAGATACTACCTACTTGTAGAGTTGTAGTTACTTGCCTAGCATGAATGAACGAAAGAAACAAGTAGTGTTGGAAAAGTAATCAAATATCGATTTCTTCAAGTTAACAAAACCTCTATGATGAATTTCTTAACTAAGTTTTGTTATTCTCATCCAACAAAGCAAAAATTGTTACAACTACCTAGGACATAACTGTAACTTATTACTTGTTTTGTGACCAACACTTATAGTATTAGTATAATTTGGTCACTAATGCACAATATTAGTATTATTTAGTCATTAATGCACATAATAAGACTTCTCTGCATTGGTCATCACCATAGTCCATAGGACTTATCTTGTTTTTAGTTTGTGGTTCTTGGGTCATGTGAGTTTGGGTAGTTAGTTGCCATTTACATTATGGTATTGGTAGCTAGTATATGTGGTCCTTGGGTTTGTGGTTTGTGTTGGCAGATCATTTCTATTTGTATTTGTTGAGTTAACTAGTTTTTGTTCCCGGACATTGCCCCGGGAGACATTACGTAACATCTACACATGTGGCAAAAATTATATAAAATGAAACTTTCGTGGCAAAAAGTTCAAAAGTGAAAAGTTATGTGGTAAAAAGTAAAGAAAACGAAACTTTGGTGGCTGAAGTTGAAGAATTTAAAGTTATGTGGTAAAAAGTTAAGAATATGAAACCTTGTTGACAAAAGGAAAAAAATCCAAAAGTTATGTGGTGAAAAGTAAGGAAAATGAAACTTTCGTGAAAAGTTACAAAATTGAAAGTTATGTGGCGAAAACTCAAAGTTTTATGGTAAAAAGTAAAGAAAATAAAACTTTGGTGACTGAACTTGAAATACTTAAAGCTATGTGGTAAAAAGTTAAGAAAATAAAACTTCGTTGACAAAAGTTAAAAAATCCAAAAGTTATGTGGTAAAAAGTAAAGAAAATGAAACATTCGTGTCAAAAGTTAGGAAAAAAAAAGTATAAAGAATTGAAAGTTATGTGGCGTAAACTCAAAGTATGTGCAAAATAAAATAATAAGAGTTTAGTGTTAAAATAGAATAACATTAAAGTCCCCTGATACAGATTTTAAAATCTTAATTTAGCTTATAACAAATATAATCAGAACATTTAGCAAAAATGTTATAACAAAAACTAATTGGAACATTTAGCAAAAAGGTTATACAACATTTCAGGTAGAAAGTTTGTGGCAAGACAAAAAATAAATGAAACTTGTGTAGCCAAATTGAAAAAAAATAGATAATTTAGATTAGACTTAAGCAATTTCAACATTTCATGGCGAAAATAAAAATACTAAAAGTTTAGTGGAAAAAGTAAAACAACATTAAAGATTAGGTTAAAACACTTTTATGGCAAAAATAGAAAAACTTAAGAGTTTAGTGGTTAAAATAGAATAACATTAAAGTCCCCTGATACAGATTTTAAAATCTTAATTTAGCTTATAACAAATATAATCAGAACATTTAGCAAAAATGTTATACAACATTTTAGGTAGAAAGTTTGTGGCAAGACAAAAAAGAAATGGAACTTGTGTGACCAAAGTGGAAAAAAAAAATTAGTTTCAACATTTTGTGGCGAAAATAGAAATACTAAAAGTTTAGTGGCGAAAACAAAACAACATTAAAATAAAATAGCATTAAAGTGAAAATAGAAATACTAAAAGTTTAGTGGCGAAAATATAAAAACATTAAAGATTAGATTAAAACATTTTTGTGGCAAAAATAGAATAACTAAAAGTTTAGTGTTTTGTGGCAAAAATAGAAAAACTAAAAGTTTAGTGGTTTTGTAGAAAAACTAAAAGTTTAGTGGTTTTGTGGCCAAAATAGAAAAACTAAAAGTAGTAGTTTTGTGGCAAAATTATAAAAACTAAAAGTTTAGTGGTCAAAATATAAAAACATTAAAGATTAGATTAAAACATTTTTGTGGCAAAAATAGAATAACTAAAAGTTTAGTGTTTTGTGGCAAAAATAAAAAAACTAAAAGTTTAGTGGTTTTGTAGAAAAACTAAAAGTTTAGTGGTTTTGTGGCCAAAATAAAAAAAACTAAAAGTAGTAGTTTTATGGCAAAATTATAAAAAGTAAAAGTTTAGTGGTCAAAATAAAAAAAACATTAAAGTCTCATGTAGCTAAGGAGACTTTAATTGTTATATATATATAATGAAACCTGTTTCTAATGTTGATTTGTTATGGAGTAATCCTTATTTGTATATAAAAAAATATTTTTAGCATAAAAAATTAATTATTAAAGTAGGAAAAAGGAAAAAGGTAAAGTGGGAAAACACTTGGTTTGAACACAATGAAAAAATGTATGCCAACATTTCCCTTTTTCACTTTGGCCACGGAAACCAAAATTTTTCACAATTTGGCCCCACATGTTATGGTGAAAGTTATCTAAGGATTAAGATGCTACATATATCATAAAAAGCAGCTCCACACAACGATAAATTTATGTTTATGCTGGTGGGTATCTACATTTTTGATGAATGGGAAAACAAAGTGCTAGGGGTGAGCAAAAACCGAACCGGAAAACCGAAAACCGAAAAAACCAAAAACCGAACCAAACCGATCGGTTTGGTTTTTATTTTTTAAAAACCGAACGGATCGGTTCGGGTTTCGGTTTCACGTTCAAAAACCGATCATCAAAACCGAACCGAATCGAAAGTCTTAATCACCATGTTTATGTTTTTAACAGTAACAATAGTTGCTATCATATAATCTAAGACCTTAATAATTTTTGAGAAAATACTATTAGTTTTAAACAAAAAAAATATAAATTCTTTTAACCAGTAAAGTAAGAATGCAACTTGTCAAACAAAAGGGTTAAAGTTGTAATACTTAAATAAATATAAGGTTTAAACTATAAAAGACTATAAAAGATTCCATCTTCTTCGTTGAAACTGAAAAAAGTCTGCAACTTTTGCAACAACTCCATATTATCTTCATTATTAGAGTATGGATATGAGCATTGTCTTTTATTGTTTTTTCTCATTACAAGTTCGTAAATGATTGAATGAGCTTCATATATTATAAAACCGAATCCAAACCGAAACCGACCCAAATCGAAGCAAAAACCGAAAAACCGAACCGTTGAAAAGCCGAAGTAATCGGTTTCGAAAAGTGAAAAACCGAATTAATTGGTTTGAGTTTCGGTTTTGGGTCAAAACTGTAACATCCCAAACTTTTCTTTACTAGTTGACTAATGTCGTTAAGTCAATATTGTGTGTGTCGTTAAGTCTATTTTAGATTTAATGCTTATATGTAGTTAATGTGTGTTATGTGTGAGGCTTGTAAGCCTAAGTGTTAATGTAGTATAAATGTGTGTAATATGAAGGTTAATGTCTATGTAGTGACATTTAATGAAGGATTAATGATGTATATGGTCAATAAAGTAGTTTGTGACCAATAATGAAGGATTAGGAAGCTTAGGGGCTATTTTTGACATAGAAGGAAAGTTAAAAACGGGTTTAGGGAGTTAAGGGGTGTCATTAGGTTGGCATTTGCAGATTTTATTCCCCTAAACAAAGCCCTAGCCGATCCCCTTCCTTCCCTCTCAAGTTTCTCTCTAGATCTTTTCGTTTTGGAGCCAAATCGATCGTGTATTGCTTAGATCTTGGATCTTTGTCACCTAATACAGGTAATATAGGTATTCCTCTTTTGAAATATGATTGTGTGAGTCTTATATTAGTCTTAATCCAGGCCATAAGGGTTTGGGTTGGGTTATTTGATTAAACGTTCACCGATTTCATGTTATTCGGGTGATTAAATGATTGATTCATGATGTAAAGGATTAAAGGATTAATAGGATGGTTAAAGTTGATGAAAGTGCAATTAAAAGGATTAATTTTAAGTCCCCAGGTTGGATTTGGGGTATGGGTTAGTATGGAATTCGTTTGATCAAGAACAAAAATTAGTTTGCTGGTCGGCACCCCAGGTGCGGCGCACCAAAGGAGTGGTGCGGCGCACCACAGCCAGTTTGGGTTTTTGGTGGACCCCGATATGCGACGCACCAAGGGCTGGTGCGGCGCACCTAGTGTTGATCTGAATTCTCTGGAGAGTTTGGTGCGACGCACCACTTGGAAGGGTGCGGCGCACCAAAGGAGTGGTGCGGCGCACCACAGCCAGTTTAGGTTTTTGGTGGACCCCGATATGCGACGCACCAAGGGCTGGTGCGGCGCACCTAGTGTTGATCTGAATTCTCTGGAGGTTTGGTGCGACGCACCACTTGGTCAGATTTTACAAAATGTGTCGTTTAGCTTATATTTTGATCTTATACTTGTTCTAGGATATTGGAGACACCTAGTCATCGTTGTATTGTGCTTGTAGCTTGTTGTTAAGCTGTATCAAGGTAAGATACACTACTTTTGTCACGCTGAGGGTTCAACAAACAAAGGTTTCATACTTATAACTTCCTTAACGGTAACTTATGATATATGTGGGTATCTCGGGTTACACGGGAGGTATTATGGGATATGTAGTTGACCATGAGACCTGAAATGCAGACCCTAATGTAGTGAAATGAAGTGTTGTTTAATGTCGTGTATTGATATGTAGTTTATGTAGAATTACGAAGTATCTTATTATGTGTGAAATGTAGAAATGGAGTTAATGTGTGACATATGCATACTACATGGCTTGTACACCTAGCTCACTAGACTTGGTAGGTTTCCATGTCACTTGTACGTTTAAGGGCCCAAACGAAATGAAGGTAATGTGTGATTATGTTTAGGTTATGTGTGTTGCCTAAACTATTATGTGTGAAATCGAGCTCGTAAATATAATGCAGGGAAAGTGTTAAGCTTAACCCGTACAAGTCTTAGCCGGACGAGTACGTTGACGTAGTTGTTGCTTGGGTGGCTCCTTGCAACATGGTCTTTATAATGCAGGGCGAGTAATACGAGGGGTTTGACCAACCTCCACATACGGATTACTCATGGATTGGCTTGCCATTCCTTAACGACATACGATGATTAGCCTTTGGTTGATCGTCCAGTCGGGTGTGATGCAGGGCACACTTATATGCAGTAAACGAAGATATGTGTGACAATGTGTGAACTAATGCAGGATAGGCACATTTAGGATGATTATCCTAATTGATATGAAGTTGTTATGCAGTTATGTGTGTTGTGTGTTGTGCCTAATGAGTTTGTCTATTAACGAAGAAATGTTTTAATTGGACAAATGCTTTTAAATTAAGTGTGGTCTTACTTAGATATTCTTATAGCTAACACTTGTTTCTTTAATGTGGTTGTTCCCTCAGGTTTAGCTTGAAGGACTTGTAGGTGCAGGACGTGAGAGCGTGGGTAGAAAGCATGCAGAGTCCTTAGCTACCCCTAGTTGCTTATTATGGAGACTTTTGATTACATTTCATTTTGATGTCGAATATATGTAATAATGTGTGAACGGTTGTTTAATGTTGGGCAACCGTTGGGTTTTCATTTGAACTATTGTTTGATATGGCATGTAACACCAACTAAATGCAGAAACCGAAATGTTTTTATCGGTTTTAACTTTTACGGTCTTTACTTTCGCAATTTAACACCGTTAGGTGAAAGATTTTTGAAAACCCATATTTTAAAACGTCGGGTGTTACAAGTTGGTATCAAAGCATTGGTTTAAGTGAACCAAAATTCGACTTATGCCGTAGGATTTTGGACTTAGACCGATGTGAAGTAGGTTAGGCTTAAGTAGGATGCCTAGCTAATGAAGTGGAATGCTCTAGGACGGGTTGGGGAGTGAGTGAGAGTGTGATTTAAGGCTTGTTTATTGTGTGTGATAATGTAGTTATATGTAGTAGAGCCTTAACATATGTAGTCACTCTTTAACTCTTGCTAACCGTCGTCGTTGCTTTGTAGAGTTAATGGCAAACACTAGAGCTAGTAACCAGAGAGCAGGAGGAAATGGTGGTGGTATTCCTCCTAACGGAAACGGGGCTGGAAATGAAGTAGAACAAAGGCCACCCCGTGTACAAAATCGCCGTCTTGGTGATCCACCAACCGCCTCTGAATTAGATAGAGCAAACCCGGTAATAGAGCAGGTTCCCAATCAAGCCCAATTACATGAAGAATTGAGAGCTATCCGAGCTCTCTTAATGAGAAATGAAGAGGAATTAGCTCAATTGAGGGCTGAAAGAAATGCAGAAAGGATTGGGAGTGAACAAAGGGGTGAGCGTTCGGAAGGGAATTACTCTAATCCCTCCCAAAGTGTTGAACCATCCATGGCAGTCGTGGGTGTTAATGAAGTTAATGGTGGAGGACTTGGAGTTGTTAATGCACCTCGTGTTAATAACTTCAAATATGAAAGTTTTCAGAAATGTGGTGCCAAGGAGTTTGATGGTACCCAAAATGCAGTGGGTGCTATGGAGTGGATCGAGGACATGAGGTAGTTTTTGCATCTTGCTATTGTCCGGATGATATGAAGGTTTTGTGTGCTAGTAGGATGTTGAAGAAGAATGCCCGTAATTGGTGGAGGGCTACTACAGTGTCTATGGCTCCTGAGGTACTTGCAGTTATGCCTTGGGGAATATTTAAGGAGAAGTTTCTAGAGGAGTATGTGGGAACGCGTGAGTTAAGGTTGATTGAAAAGGAGTTTAGATCGTTGGTTGCTAAACCCGGTGCAATTTCTGATTATGCACACTCGTTTATGGAGAAGTTGAAGTTTGTTGGACACTTGGTTCGAAGGCAGGAGGACCAAATTGAGGCTTATTGTGATGGTCTTCCCGTTAGTTATCGTGGATTATGTAGACAACATGTGACTTTATCGGCGGCTATTAAGGAGTCAAAGAGGTTGGATGATGACTTCAAAAGTGAGAAAGTTGTGGTGAAGGTTGATGACAAGAAAGCAGGGTTCAAAAGAGGGTCAAATTGGTCATCTAATAACAATAATAAGAAGTTTCGTGGGAATTCTAGCTCAAGTGGTGACAAAGATAAAAAGAAGAATGGGTCTTGGTGTACTTTTTGCAACAATGTTCATGAAGGTCAATGTTCCGACAAGACAAGAAGGTGTCATAAGTGCGGGAAGTCGGGACATCTTGCAACGGAATGTAGGGACAAGACTCGTTGTTACAAGTGTCAGGAAACGGGTCATCTTATTGCCGATTGCCCACAAATGAAGAATGACGGGAAGAAAGCAGCCACTTCAGCAATAAAAGTGAGAGCCTTGCAGATGACCGTGGATGATGCTAAGAACAACGACGAGGTGGTAAGTGGTACTTTCCTTGTTAATTCAAAACCTGCTTCTGTTTTATTTGATTCGGGTGCAAATAGGTCGTTTGTGTCTACTTTATTTGCTCCTAAGCTAGGAAGAGTCACTACCCCTTTAGATTGCTCGATAGAGGTGGAAATTGCTAATGGTACGGTTAGTGATATACGTGTGGGTTATGATGATTGTGACATTGAGATTGAAGGTCGTTTGTTTCCGGTCCAGTTATTGCCTACTACTTTAGCCGGTTTTGATGTAGTGATTGGTATGGATTGGTTGTCTAGAAATGAAGCTAATATTTTGTGTTCCCAAAAGATTATTCGGTTTCCTACATCCGATGGTAATGTGGTAACGGTTTATGGAGATAAGAAGAGAGGGGGGATAAAGATCATTAGTATGATGAAGGCTATTAAATGTATAAGGAAGAATAAGAGTCATTTCTTGGCCTATGTTATTGATGTGAGAAAGGAGAAGCCTTCTATTGCTTGTGTTGATGTAGTATCCGATTTTCCCGATGTGTTTCCCGAAGATCTTCCCGGTATCCCTCCTGACCGTGAAGTTACTTTTCAGATAGATCTTATTCCCGGTGCTACACCTGTTGCTAAAGCACCTTACCGATTAGCTCCTACAGAAATGAAAGAGTTAATGTCCCAACTTCAGGAGTTACTTGACAAAGGTTTCATTCAACCTAGTTCCTCGCCTTGGGGAGCTCCGGTTCTCTTTGTTAAAAAGAAGGATGGATCTATGCGCATGTGCATAGACTACCGTGAGTTGAATAAGCGAACGGTTAAGAATAAATATCCTCTCCCGCGAATTGATGATCTCTTTGATCAACTACATGGTGCTTCATATTTTTCAAAGATAGATTTACGGTCCGGTTATCATCAATTGAAGGTTAAGAAGGAGGATGTAGCAAAGACAGCCTTCCGGACTAGATATGGTCATTATGAGTTCTTGGTCATGCCATTTGGGTTGACTAATGCTCCAGCCGCGTTTATGGATTTAATGAATCGGGTATGCCGTCCCTTTCTAGATCATTTTGTTATTGTGTTTATTGACGATATTTTGATCTATTCTAAGTCAGAAGATGAGCATCGTGAGCACTTGAAAGCAGTTTTGGAGGTGTTGAAGGAGAAGAAGTTGTATGCCAAGTTTTCTAAATGCGAGTTTTGGCTTTGAGAGGTGCAGTTTCTTGGTCATGTTATTTCATTCGAAGGTATTAAAGTAGATCCTTCAAAGATTGAAGCTGTTTCAAAGTGGGAGCAGCCAAAGACTCCTACTGAGATTAAAAGTTTTCTTGGCTTGGCTGGATATTATAGAAGGTTCATTCAGGATTTCTCCCGAATAGCCAAGCCTATGACCGAACTAACGAAGAAAGGAGTAAAGTTTGAGTGGACCGATAAGCAGGAGAATGCATTTCAAACGTTGAAGAAGAAGTTGTGTGAAGCTCCTATACTTGCCTTACCTGAAGGTACCGATGATTTGGTTGTGTATAGTGATGCATCTATCACGGGTTTGGGTTGTGTACTGATGCAGAGGGACAAGGTGATCGCCTATGCTTCCCGCCAGTTGAAACCACATGAGAAGAATTACCCTACCCATGATCTTGAATTAGCCGCAGTTGTTTTTGCATTGAAATTGTGGAGACATTACCTTTATGGTACAAAATGCACTTTGTTTACCGATCATAAAAGTTTGCAGTATGTCTTTAATCAAAAGGAAATGAACGTGAGACAAAGGAGGTGGATGGAATTACTTAAGGATTATGATTGTGAAATCAAATACCATCCGGGTAAAGCCAATGTAGTGGCGGATGCACTAAGTAGGAAGGTGCAAAGTTCTTCTTGTAAGTTGATGAGTATGCAAGTTCAAGCCAAGTCGGGGCTACTTGATCGAATTAAAGAAGCACAAGTGAGGGCATTGATGAAGGATAACATTGACAATGAAAGCATTGGAAAGAAGAAACGTCTTGTGATGGAGACTAATAGCCGTGGGTGCAAAACATACAAGGGTCGAATTTGGGTGCCATTGCTTGGTGGTAACCGAGAATTGATCCTTGAGGAAGCCCATAGAAGTAGATATTCGGTTCATCCCGGTGTCACCAAAATGTATGCAGATTTGAAGTCGATCTATTGGTGGCCGGATATTAAAGGGGAAGTAGCTCATTTTGTAGCAAAGTGTTTGACGTGTGCACGTGTAAAAATGGACCATCAAAAGCCGTATGGTTTGTTGCATCAATTAGACATTCCCGAGTGGAAATGGGATCATATTACCATGGACTTTGTAACGAAGCTACCTAAAACGCCGAAAGGGAATGATATGATATGGGTGATTGTGGATAGATTGACGAAGAGTGCTCATTTTCTAGCTACCCGACAAGATGTGCCTTTAACGAAGATGGCAAAGATGTACATTGATGAAGTAGTTGCGAAACATGGAGTTCCTTTATCTATTGTTTCGGATCGAGACTCGAGGTTTGTGTCAAACTTTTGGAAGGGTCTTCAACGGGAGTTGGGTAGTAGAATAAATTTGAGTACCGCCTATCATCCTCAAACCGATGGGCAAAGTGAGAGAACCATTCAAACCTTGGAGGATATGTTGAGAACGTGTGTACTTGAATACGGTGGAGCATGGGATGATCATTTGAAGATGATTGAGTTTGCTTACAACAATAGTCACCATGCAAGCATTGGAATGCCACCATTTGAGATGTTATATGGTAGAAGGTGTAGGACTCCAAGTTGTTGGATGGAGCCCGGTGAAAAGCAGTTGACTGGTCCTGAAATTATTGAAATTACCTCTGAAAAGGTTAATGTAGCTAAAGAAGCCTTACGTGTGGCAAGAGAAAGGCAGAAGAAAACATATGCAGATAAGAAAAGGAGACCGATTGAGTTTAATGTTGGTGATTTAGTGATGCTAAAAGTATCACCTTGGAAAGGAGTTATTCGATTTGGAAAGAAGGGAAAGTTGAGTCCACGTTTCATTGGACCTTTTAAAGTTGTGAAGCGCATTAAAGACGTGGCATATCAGTTGGAATTACCTCCAGAATTGGATGGAATTCACAACACCTTCCATGTATCCTACTTGAGGAAATGTTTAGCTGAGGAGTCAAGTGTGATTCCTATTAAAGACGTGAGTATTGACCCAATGAAGAGAATAGTAGACGAACCGGTAGCAATACTTGGAAGAAAGCAAAAGAAGTTACGTCGAAAAGTGATTGACCTTGTGTTGATAAAGTGGAAGCATAATCATGGAGAAAGCTTAACGTGGGAAACTGAAGCAGTAATGAAGGAAAAGTATCCCGAGTTGTTCCTTACTGATGAGATTCCGGGGACGGAATCCTCTTAAGGGGGAGGTAATTGTAACATCCCAAACTTTTCTTTACTAGTTGACTAATGTCGTTAAGTCAATATTGTGTGTGTCGTTAAGTCTATTTTAGATTTAATGCTTATATGTAGTTAATGTGTGTTATGTGTGAGGCTTGTAAGCCTAAGTGTTAATGTAGTATAAATGTGTGTAATATGAAGGTTAATGTCTATGTAGTGACATTTAATGAAGGATTAATGATGTATATGGTCAATAAAGTAGTTTGTGACCAATAATGAAGGATTAGGAAGCTTAGGGGCTATTTTTGACATAGAAGGAAAGTTAAAAACGGGTTTAGGGAGTTAAGGGGTGTCATTAGGTTGGCATTTGCAGATTTTATTCCCCTAAACAAAGCCCTAGCCGATCCCCTTCCTTCCCTCTCAAGTTTCTCTCTAGATCTTTTCGTTTTGGAGCCAAATCGATCGTGTATTGCTTAGATCTTGGATCTTTGTCACCTAATACAGGTAATATAGGTATTCCTCTTTTGAAATATGATTGTGTGAGTCTTATATTAGTCTTAATCCAGGCCATAAGGGTTTGGGTTGGGTTATTTGATTAAACGTTCACCGATTTCATGTTATTCGGGTGATTAAATGATTGATTCATGATGTAAAGGATTAAAGGATTAATAGGATGGTTAAAGTTGATGAAAGTGCAATTAAAAGGATTAATTTTAAGTCCCCAGGTTGGATTTGGGGTATGGGTTAGTATGGAATTCGTTTGATCAAGAACAAAAATTAGTTTGCTGGTCGGCACCCCAGGTGCGGCGCACCAAAGGAGTGGTGCGGCGCACCACAGCCAGTTTGGGTTTTTGGTGGACCCTGATATGCGACGCACCAAGGGCTGGTGTGGCGCACCTAGTGTTGATCTGAATTCTCTGGAGGTTTGGTGCGACGCACCACTTGGAAGGTGCGGCGCACCACTTGGTCAGATTTTACAAAATGTGTCGTTTAGCTTATATTTTGATCTTATACTTGTTCTAGGATATTGGATACACCTAGTCATCGTTGTATTGTGCTTGTAGCTTGTTGTTAAGCTGTATCAAGGTAAGATACACTACTTTTGTCACGCTGAGGGTTCAACAAACAAAGGTTTCATACTTATAACTTCCTTAACGGTAACTTATGATATATGTGGGTATCTCGGGTTACATGGGAGGTATTATGGGATATGTAGTTGACCATGAGACCTGAAATGCAGACCCTAATGTAGTGAAATGAAGTGTTGTTTAATGTCGTGTATTGATATGTAGTTTATGTAGAATTACGAAGTATCTTATTATGTGTGAAATGTAGAAATGGAGTTAATGTGTGACATATGCATACTACATGGCTTGTACACCTAGCTCACTAGACTTGGTAGGTTGCCATGTCACTTGCACGTTTAAGGGCCCAAACGAAATGAAGGTAATGTGTGATTATGTTTAGGTTATGTGTGTTGCCTAAACTATTATGTGTGAAATCGAGCTCGTAAATATAATGCAGGGAAAGTGTTAAGCTTAACCCGTACAAGTCTTAGCCGGACGAGTACGTTGACGTAGTTGTTGCTTGGGTGGCTCCTTGCAACATGGTCTTTATAATGCAGGGCGAGTAATACGAGGGGTTTGACCAACCTCCACATACGGATTACTCATGGATTGGCTTGCCATTCCTTAACGACATACGATGATTAGCCTTTGGTTGATCGTCCAGTCGGGTGTGATGCAGGGCACACTTATATGCAGTAAACGAAGATATGTGTGACAATGTGTGAACTAATGCAGGATAGGCACATTTAGGATGATTATCCTAATTGATATGAAGTTGTTATGCAGTTATGTGTGTTGTGTGTTGTGCCTAATGAGTTTGTCTATTAACGAAGAAATGTTTTAATTGGACAAATGCTTTTAAATTAAGTGTGGTCTTACTTAGCTATTCTTATAGCTAACACTTGTTTCTTTAATGTGGTTGTTCCCTCAGGTTTAGCTTGAAGGACTTGTAGGTGCAGGACGTGAGAGCGTGGGTAGAAAGCATGCAGAGTCCTTAGCTACCCCTAGTTGCTTATTATGGAGACTTTTGATTACATTTCATTTTGATGTCGAATATATGTAATAATGTGTGAACGGTTGTTTAATGTTGGGCAACCGTTGGGTTTTCATTTGAACTATTGTTTGATATGGCATGTAACACCAACTAAATGCAGAAACCGAAATGTTTTTATCGGTTTTGACTTTTACGGTCTTTACTTTCGCAATTTAACACCGTTAGGTGAAAGATTTTTGAAACAGTAATAACCGGTTACGGTTAACTTGTACCGGTTAATAACCGTTTTTAGGTTTTAAAACTGGAACCTATCTAACCGATTTCGATTAATAATAACCGGTTAACCTATTCGGTTTTTTTAACCCATATTCCAAATAAACATCATTTTCTAAACACAAAACAAAATTCATCATCCCAAATCTCAAAAACAACCAAAAATTGATGTTGGATTTGATGAAAGAAGCATTAATCTATATATAGTATAGATATATTGAAAGCTTACGAAATCATCTGATGGTGCGATCTTTCCGGTTATATATCACTGTATGTATATAATATGATTGATATTGATATATAATAATAACCGGTTAACCTATTCGGTTTTTTAACCGCCCATTATAATATTGAGAAAGTGGTGAACAATGGGGAAAAACAATCATTTCTGACAAGTCTGAGCGACGAACCCATATTCCAAAAAAACCCATATTTAAAATAAACATCATTTTCTAAACACAAAACAAAATTCATCATCCCAAATCTCAAAAACAACCAAAAATTGATGTTGGATTTGATGAAAGAAGCATTAATCTATATATAGTATAGATATATTGAAAGCTTACGAAATCATCTGATGGTGCGATCTTTCCGGTTATATATCACTGTATGTATATAATATGATTGATATTGATATATAATATGTTATTAACCGGTTAACCGGTTATTTTTTGAAATAATTAACCGGTTATAGGTTAACCGGTTAATAATCGGTTTTGGTTTTGAAAAGATTAATCGGTTAGTAACCGACGGTTTCTGGTAACCTATAATCGGTTTTTACTATTCCGGTTACTAACCGGTTTCGGTTACCGGTTACAAATCGGATCGATTCGGTTAATCGGTTTTTTCTTGCACCTCTATATAGGGTGTAGTGTCACTTTTTACCAATTAGTAAGTTTTGGGGGGGAAAAATAAATAAAGATGTGACACGTGACTCTACTAACCAAACGTTGCCAACTTGTGTCAAAAGCCCAAAATTAAAGGGTGCTCATGGTGCCAAAATTAATATATGTGTCAATTTTGTATTTCAAGAAAAAATATAATAACTATGCATGTTGCCAACGTTCACTACAATCGCCCAAAAGGAGCCGATGTTTGGCATGCCAAAAAGCGCCGATTAAGATGGTGTAGGGAATTGATTTGCTGATTTGTGCAGATAGAAGGAACCGAAGAAATAAACCAATTACCCAACTCATAATTGGCGAATTCGTAGGTTCAATTCCTACTGGATGCACGCCAATGGGACCTTATCATATGAAAAATGTAACCGATTCTTTCGTTTCTTTCGGCCACTGGCCATCCGCCGAGAGTTTCGGGTTTGAGCCCAAGAATTAAAAATAACGAGTTCTTTATTACCCAAAATAGAATAACCACTTGGTCTACATTAGTCCCCCAAAAATGACGAAATGGGATAAAAACCTCTCAAAATAATGATTTAAAGAAATGGTATTCACACTACTACCCCTTAGCTAATTTTTCTCCAACATACCTGTATTTAACTCATCATTTGTGTATATTTGGTCTAAATTGTTGATTCATATGTATCTAACTCATCATTTGTGTATGTATTTGGTGTAAATTGTTGATTCATATGTATGCGATCTAAACAGTTTATCCCCGGTCTTTTCTAAACTCACATAACCTTCCTCAATATGATACCTAATTCAAATATATGCCCTCTTTTAGAAATTTCTTAGAAAATATTCATCGAGCAAATTTAATAATTCATAACTAGTCTTTTAAGTCCCTCCGGGGACACTTCATTCAACCCATATTTCACCACATGCATACATTCATTTCTTGAACCCTCCAATTTTTGTAAGTCAAGAACTCATGGTACATAAGCTCAATGAATTGTTATAGTGTCCAAAAAGAACAAAACTTAAATGCAATTTATATAAATGATGAGTTCTCGATGTACTATGGGACATTCTAATTCAATGAATTTACCATTTATTTTCGATCGAGTGAGTTTATGACGAAACATCATCATACGACTATTTTCTTCCCTAAAATATATAGCAAACAAGATTGTAAGTCCCTAAGTCAAGATGTAAAAAGAAAAATCTAATTATGATAGAGGTCATGGCACAAGTAGTTGTCATAATATATATTCATAATTCATTTGCTTTTGAATGTTATTTTTTAAAAGCTAATTCCATTTTGTGTGTTCGCATTAAGCATTCGCATGTTTAGTGCTCTAATTACACTCCATTATTGATTGGCCTCCATGATTAAATCACCCATGCCACTCAATGGCTTGAAGAGTTTAAGGCATTGAATTGTAAACTTTGAGGTGTGAATTTAGGACAAAATAATTACGAAGCAATCAAACTAGAACATTAAAAAAGTAGGTTGTTGTTGTTTAATACATTTTGCAATCTATGTATATTGTTTTGTATGATATGATTTCCTTGTTAGTGAATAAGTTTAGCAACTAAAGTGAAGATATGTTACTAAATCCATGAATATGAATATTGGTTGTAAAGTGGTTGCACAATCACTATCCCCCAAAATTTATGCTCTTCACGACCTAACCCACCCACCAAACGACAACTTATATCTCTACTTTCATGTCACATTCATAACATATCTTTAACCATCTTTTACATATTGACTCATTTTTTTCATATAAATAAATAGATGTATTCAAGTTATACTTTATCTTTAACGGATCAAATGGAAAAAGAAAAAAAATATTTTAGCAAAGAGAAAATAGATCTCAACAGTTGAAATGTTACTCAAAGTATATTGTTAATGCATGGACTATATTACTAAATTACCTTAACTATTAAGAAAAAGAAGTTTGAGAAACAAAAAATTGTTCAGATAATTTGACCACAAAAAATAATCAAGTCAACACAACTCAGCCATCCTGCTACCTCTTTACTAGCCTCTGTACACCCATTGCCAAGGTTTTTCAGATTTCTTTCTGTCGGTACAAGTGTACAACATTTAAAAAAACAAGAACTAATACGATAAGACCTTACAAGAAACATCGTATATGTATTTATTTTATATGCAATGGATCGCATTAGGAATATCTTATTGTTTACGTTCATGCCCATATTTTTTTTAATTCTCAGGTCTCTTACAGATACAGATTGAACCCACAAAATCATATGGATTCCAAAATAAATTAATTTAAGTTGAATGATCATGTGTGATGTGTCTATGATATGAAGCCATCACTTCACGGCAACTTACAGGCGGCTGTATGGTCTTTAGGCTTGTACTTCCCAAGCAATTCATCAACGCTTCTACAACGGCATTGATTCCCTGGCCTAATTACATCACCATATACCGCCATTTCAATTATGTCCAGCTCCTTATCTGCAAACCAAATTATTTAAGTATATTATTAGTCAAAACAGTAAAACACGACCAGTACTTTTGTAGCACAATTTTGTATGAATATTACCAAAAAAACAGGAAATATGTTGGCCATTTCGCAAATCTCAGTGGAAAGATGTAAAATACAAGTATACAACAAAATCTAACTTGCGACAAACAAGTGTCACAATCTAAGTGCCTCTATTGCCTATATTAAAACAAGCTTTCTTTACTTAAATCATTACTTTAAGTGAGCTCCACCAAAATCATTAATCTGTACATATTAACTTAGAGTTTTTAATGATTTTAAGTTGTCTTTATCTAGTTGAAAATATTAGTTTAGTTGACACGTATATTGTAGTTGTTGACTTAATTATATTCTAGTCCCTACTAGTTAGATCATTATCAATCATTGACAGGATATATATAAGAAAAACCAAATAGTCTAAGCTGGGTGGGGGAGTGGTCAGGCACAAACTTGAACAAGTTACAAACTTACTATCACTTAAATTCAGCATGATATAACTTAATCATGTAAACATGCGAGTTTTATAACATGTTTATAGTATGTTTGATAAGGAAATTCGTAAATCGACTTAGTTATTATTTTCTTTTCAATATGATATGTAGTAGATTGTACATTCAAAAATGATCAAATTTGGTCCACAAACAAAGAACTATAGCAAAAGAGAAAAAGCAAACTTGGATGAGAACTGTGAAAGACCTAAAATTCCAGACATGTATTATTAGGGTTTTTTATATATATAATGAAGAAGTTGAAGTTGATATACTGGGAACGAGAGGGACACCTAAAAGTAGGTTCCTGTGTAAAAAAATTACCAGAGCTCACAAATATGTAGAGAATAGAAAATAGACTGGGCCAATTCCACTATAAATCTTAAAAAAGTGAGGTGGGGCCCTTTTATAACTTTAACGATTTATTCGGGCTGTGAAATGTTTCGCAAACGGGCTGAAAAACATACCTAAACGGTGAAAATGGCATAACTCTTTTGTCATACATCTTCTTCCTCTGCTTGAGTCAACCTCTTGTGAATCACTGATTCACATCCTCTTTCACCTGCTTAATAATCCCTTGCTTCAACCTTCCCGTGCTCCAATCACGAATTACATTATAATGTCTGTCGTACTTTCATTTGGTAATTTGATTCAATACATTTTATGAAATTTTATTTTCATTTTCATTTTGTTGAAATATCGGCACCCAAATAGTGTAAGTAAGGTAGCTTTTCATGGATCATAAATGAGTTTTTTTTTGCAGAGGATTTTCTGCAATGTTAGACTGTCAAAAAAGCAAAGCCGGAGCTTTAGACCAGTGCACAAACATCATCAAAGCACATAATGCTAGTGGATGAACTTAATGATTTTTAATAAATTTAATAATAAACATGTATATTTGTGCTTAATTGGCTGGTTGAGGCATTCAAAGGCTTTAATATGTTTTTTGCTATAAACAACTGTTTGAGCTCCATATGTGATATATGAAAAACTGTATTGTGAGTTATGACCCATTATGCAACCCAACTCACCCCAATGGCCCAATCTATTCTACTTTATCATAGTTCTTAATCTTATCGCTTAGTAAAAAGATAGACATGGTGGACAGGTTGCATAACGGTTTATGATGGGTTGGGCTCATTTAAAGAACGAATCAAATAGTTATGGGACAGATTGAGTCAAAGTTTTCAAAGATTACAATGAAAATACTTCCTGCTTCGCATACCCCCCTACTCAACAACAGATTATAGCAAACGAAGAAATAAGTCACCTGATAATCTTTCAACAAACATAAGTAAATATCAAAATAAACTGAGTTAAACTCATTAACATAAAAGCCTTTGATAGTGTTGTTGGGCTGCTACAAGCCTCGACCTTACAATTAGATTATTCAAAATCACAAAGCATTCTATGTATCTGAAACTCATATATAAACCATTGAACCCGACAAACACATCAAAATGTACCTTAACTAGATTTCTAGGCATCGATATTGGACCAATGAATGAAGACAAACAATAGTTTAAAAAAACAACAGAAACCAAAAGAACCTAAAATCCAAAAAAAATAAATAAATTAAAAAGTTAGAATCAACTAATCGTATGAAAAGATGTCAAGCACTAACCATAATATACTTCATAGGAGCATGGGAAGGTTTGACAAGGGATTTCTTGGAGCACTGGAAAGATGTGAATCAGTTAATGATTCAAACTTAGGGCCAAAAAGATGTTGACGGATAAGTATTGTTTTTCTCAATCCCATTTTGCCCCAATGGAAAAGCAAATCAAAGCCAAAGTGAACCTATAAACTTAAATAAGGGATCAATTAACCTGTATTTTAAGATCTAGAGTCAATTTTATCTGGTCTTACTATAGCCCCACAACTTTCTTTCTCCGATGGAAGGATATGTAGCAGCCATAGGTTGTTCTTGTGTCCAAAAGGAAAAGAAAAACCAAGAAGAACATAACAAAACATGATCAACGTAACATTTTTTGTTCATAAAACTCTATCGTAATTCTACATCATTAAGTATGCAAAATACATTTCAAAGTTATAAACATATAATTTTGATACTTGTGTTTCACGGCTTCATATTGGCTGCACAATATTGTTTCAAGAGTAGACCTATAAAGTTGTAACTTTCACCCAGTATTCATATGGGGTAGGTAATGAAAATAACCAAGTAACTAATTTGTGTAACAGGCAATATCATGTCATGTATTTTTGACACAACAGTTTTGAGGGTGTTCGGGATACCATAATGTGATATGAATTGTTATTGATATTGTTGATAGAATGAAGGGCTATATATGGCCAAGACTGGGATTCTAATGAGATATAATCTAACTAGGATTTGGTAATCTCCTTAATATGCTTATTGAAATTCTTTTATCTCGTCATTTGGGGGTGAACTAAGTTGCTATGTATAATTAATTTGTGAGTTATTTTTTCAGAACTGTTTATCTGATTGTTTTTATAACCAATCCCAAACACTCCATTAGCCTGTTAGATTTATTGTTAGTATATTCCATATTTATACACCCATCTTCGCAGTCACGTGACAAGAAAAGACAAGTTCCATATTTTGGGACTTTATAAGCCAGCATGATTGGTTTTGCTAAAAATGAATGGTCATTTTGCAATTAGACTAAACGGATTTGAATATTCGACTCTGGCAGATCATATTTTCATGACTGGAAGCCACATATAACAACGCATAGTTAGTGAAGTTGATGTGAGAAGTAAGCAATTGGGAGTTGAGTTAGGCACTTTGTTTAGAGCTAACCTAAGTTTTGCTTGATATGACTCCTCAACAAGCTTATCTACAGTATTGTTATATTTATATGTTGCGGCTTGTTAAATTGACAAAAAATTTTAAGCTTGGTACTTTAGAAGAACCTAAAGTTTCAAGGGCCATGTCAAGCACCGAGGAGAGTAAATAGATCAAGTTCAATAAAGCAAAACTATGATAAGGTATTGATATGAATGAGTGACTTACATATGCTCTTAAGAGAACTAAGGATATGAAGAGTGTGTATATCTACAAGTCTAAAACAAAACTACTAAGAGAATAAAAGTTATCTAATAATTCATAACCAACCATTAACCCACATATCTACTAAAAGCTGCCATGCTTGAGATTAAGTTTTATCATAGTTTTACTATTCCTTGGTGTGCACATATAAGTCCACACTCACACTATCAAGTAAAACGAATTGCTTACGCAGCTAACTAACCTACACTCACTTTTTTTCAGTCTTTCTCAAGCTAAAGATTCTATTTCAAGTTCAAAAGTTTACCTAGTTCCCAAGTGTACTAGCTATGAACCTTCATATGGAGTGTTTGGGATTGCTTATAACATCTTCTCTGATGAACCATTTCGTGCATCTAGACGACGAAAAGTGATTATCCTTAGCTAGTAACTACTTTTTTCAAGGTGAAATAAGTTATTTTCAAAAACCAACTTCAGATTGCTTCTTTCGACCCAATTATTCCCCGTGCATTCAAAACAAGTTTCCAAACACACACTACAAATAAAAAGGGCAAATCTTCAGATCACCCGTATTCCCTATTCCAAAAGCCTTGATAACTGACCAGTCCACACTCCCCACCCAATATGAGGAAAGCAATGTCCAGACTGACACAGTTGCCAGCTAAAAAGAGTGTCCGCTCATACCCGAAAACATGACCATATTCACAAAGTCCTCCCGACCATAACCAACTTAGCTACACCGAATATTCGTAAACAATTAGACCCAAACATGTAAAAATAAAAATATAAAATACACCATACCAGTGAAATTAATATCACAAGAATAACCGCGCAATTGAGTCTTGTCAACACCATCCTTATCCGACTTAAATCGATTAACTCTCGTTTGCAAAATCTGACAATTCTCAACTACTGATTCCCCACCTACAAACAAACAAAACTAAATCAATCAAATTCTCAATTACACTAAAATAATAATATTAACCCTAAACAGAAAGATCATAAGAAACATTTATTCGAACAGAAATGTAACAAGAATTATTAAAGGGTAAAGTATAAAAGGACCTTTGGAAAAAGGGACAATGTGATCATATTCAAAGCAAAGACACCCTTGACAATTGCAGAAGCGTTTGCAGACAATGTTTCCTGCTGCATCTTTACGCCATCGTTCCGGGTGTCGACCGGGGACGATTTCGGCTCTGGACCAGCAGAGTTTCTTGGTCATGGTGTCAAAGAATCTTGGTCTTTCTTCCTTGGTGTGATCAGGGGAGACGCGGTGGCGGGGTGTGGGAGAATTGGAAGTAGAAGACATGTTTTCGTATTATTTGGAAAAGGAATTGTGTGACTTGAAGTTGTTCGACGAAATGCCTGAAAGAACTACATTTAGAGTTAATTACACTTTTGGTCCCTGTTGAGGGTTAAAAATTACCGTTTTCATCCCTACTTTCATATATTACCGTTTTGGTCCAAAAAACTTTGCTCCGTCAACGGTTTTGGTCCAAATCTCAAACGGCCGTTAAATTACATATCAAGTGACATATGCATGATGGGTGTTTCAGTCTTTTTTTCACCACAAGGACCAAAACCGTAAATAACTCAAATTTGATATAATTTTTAATAAATATATAAATTTATGTATATCTATATCATCATCACCAAACACATCTCATCCTCCTCTAAATCTTATTTTTCTAACCAAAATCCAAGTACTTATGTAAACACAAACACAAATAGATATATACACAGTGTTGTAAAACTCGGCCGATACACCCCGATACAGCCGAGTCGGATCGTGTATCGGCCAACTGACGATACGAGTTTGCCATACTCGGTCTGAAAATCGGTCAGGGTTCCAGACTCGGGTCAACTTGGTCAAGACTCGGCTGTATCGGTCAAGACTCGGCTGTATCGGTCAAGACTCGGCTGTATCGGTCAAGACTCGGCCGTATCGGATCGGGTTTTTTTTCTTTTTTTTAAAGCTTTTATTAATTATGTTATTGTTTCTAGACAATTATGTTTAAGTTGAAAAATCATGTTATGTTTAAGTTTGAAGTTTTATATATATTTTTAATTTTTTCTTACATATAATTTCAGAAACTATTATTTTATACATAAAAAACTCACTATTCACCGATCCGATTTTTAAAAAAATTTGTCTTCCCCCCTCGCCGATCCATTCCCGATTCCCGAGTTTCACAACCTTGTATATACATGAACCACCACTCATTCATGTCCTTCATCATTTCCAACTCACTAATTTTAAATCCATAAACTCTTTTTTTTTACCAATTAACACAGATCCAAGAATCTAATATCAAAAACATATATGATTTCAATTAATAAATACTCACAAAAAACAAACTAATACCAAAAATTCAAACCTTTGGCTTCTGTGTGATGGGAAGCAAGCAAGCAGGAGACTCATTAATTATGTTATATAAAAATAATTTACAATCCTATCTTGTGTTCATTCTTATAATAATAATTATTTGCAAAGAATGAATAAATACTAGAAATAATAATAACCCTCACCGGCATATAAATCTGTACATATATAGATCAGATAATAGAAACTCCGGCCATCGATTTCTTTGCACTTTTTTCTTTGATCTTCTCGTTCATATGGTTCATTTGGCTGGAAAAACCCGACGGCTTGTATTGCTTTCATCGTGTTTTAGCCAGGAAAATTTGCATCACCACAGTCCCATCACCTTCACCACCATACTGCCGCCGTAGTCCGCCATCGTTACCACCTTGTCACCGGAAAAAATGCGCAGGTGGTGTTTTTTACGGATATGTGTTTATGAGGTTTTCTTCTATTTGTTTTTGATTTATTGTTAGAAAGAAAGGAATGAAGAGATCGGAAAGAAAAGAGAGATTGTATTATATATACGTATTTAGTATACATATATATATGAATATAGATTGGATTGATTTGATTTAGAGTCATTGAAACGATGGATGGTGGTTGTTTGATTGTAACGGTTTGGAGAAAAAAAATTGTTGGGGATTTTGTTATTTTGTATTTGATGAAGATAATGATTGATAAATACAAAAGCATTTTGTTGTTGTGTTCTTGATGAAGATGATGAAAATAAACAGAATAAATTACAGTTGGGGTTATAAAACATGTTAATGAATGAAAAGTCAGAAATACCCATTATGTGCAGGTCATATGTTAGGTGAAGTAACGTTCGTCAGTTAGTTGGACCAAAAGAGTTGATGTCACAAACTTATTTGGATTAAAACGGTAATATATGAAAGGTAGGGATGAAAACGGTAATTTTTAACCGACGACAGGACCAAAAGTGTCTCCTACATTTATGTAGAAGGTTTGTGACAAAAAAGGTCTTATTAGAGTTGACTTAAGATGTTCGAATATCGGTCAAATGAACATGAATGTTCATGAGTCATGACCGTATGGTATACCACCAAAACCAATATCAGTCAAAAAGATGACCATATGATTTATATCAATCTCTATTTTATTTTACTCGTATTTTTTTTTTGTTTGTTTATGTGACAGTTTTGGGATTATTTTATTTTAAAGAAATTAGTTTAAATGTTTGGATGAGTTTTTAAGCTTATATAAGTTTCTTTTCAGAAGCTACTTATATAAAGCTCTTTTTAAGAAGCTTGAGATATTGAAGAGATTTTATTCAAAAACGTCATAAACAACATAAATCAATCCAAACTTAAAAAATAGGTAATTTATAAGCTTATGTAACATAAGTAATAAGTTCTTTAAGAAAAATATATATAAGCGAAACTTGAAAAGCAATTAAGATCAAACACCCCTTAAAGACTCATGGGAACACATGATGGTTATTCATACTCCGTAGAAGGCAATAATGTTGAAAAACCGAACATGTAATTATACATATGATAATAATAGTAGCAAAGTTATATTGTAATAATGTGAATATATGGTCATGCTTATTCATGAGCTATCGCAACAACTTGCTTTCCAATATTTTTGCCGGTAAACAAACCTACTAGGGCACTCGGAGCATTCTTGAGCCCTTCAACAATGTCCTCGACATAGTTAATTTTTCCTTCTTTAATGAGAGGCAATATCATTTGCATAAACTTAGGGTACGAGTGATAATGATCTGAAACTAAAAACCCTTCCATTCGTACGCGTTTTAAGATCAGGAATACGAGGTTGTCAATGCCTTCAGGTTTATCTAGGTTGTATTGTGAGATCATCCCACAAGCAGCAATGCGACCATGTACTCTCATGTTGCGTAGTACTTCATTGAGCATATTCCCTCCAACGTTCTCAAAGTAAATATCAATACCAGTCGGGAAATACCTGAAACAACAACGATTAGTGAACAAGTTCATTATTAAAGATTTAATGTCCTTTGAACTAGTTTTTTGTGCTCTATAATGGTAATTGATTTTGTTGTTAATTAAAAAAAAAAGAAGCTTCGTGCTATGTACTACTTGAAATCAAATTTTTACAATGGTTGCGTAATGTTCCAACCTTTTCAAAGTGGCATTGAGGTCTTCTTCTTCATTGTAGTTGAATGCCTCATCGAATCCAAATTTATTCTTAAGTAGATCAACCTTATCAAATCAAAGCAAGAAAATATATCAACTCATGTTAGAACTACTAGCTAGAACCAAGTCACGTAACTAAAATTTCTATCAATGGTATGTAGTACGTCATGCTTCAATTTTCACCTTTTCATCGGATCCGGCGCTTCCGACGACATAACAACCTTGGAGTTTCGCAAATTGCCCAACAAGTTGACCAATGGCTCCAGATGCTGCAGACACGAACACGGTGTCTCCTTTCTTTGGTGAACAAATATCATAGAAACCAACATAGGCCGTCAATCCAGTCATGCCTAAATAAAAACAAGATATACTCAATAAACATACAAAAATCTTGATAAAACATACTGATGTAAAAGAAGAATTAACTTGCCTAGGATTCCAGTATAATAAGAAAGAGGAACATCGGTGTAATGAATCTTTACTAAAGCTTGTGTATCTTTGATCAAGCTATATTCTTCCCAATTAATCGGTCCCCAAAACAAGTCGCCTTTTGTGAATTTAGGGTGACTTGAATCCAAAACTCTCGACACTCCAAATCCTCTTATCGGCTATACATAGAAAATAAGGTTGTGAATTCACTTCGCATTACAAAAATAATGAACTAGAAACCATAAACATTACAATGGGTCGTAACCAAAACATACCAAGCCAATAGTGAAAGAATCAATATAATTTCCTTCCATGCTCTCAACCATACGATTTCTCATGTAGGGGTCACATGACAAATAGAGATTCTTGGTCAGAATTAGACCGTCTTCATTGTTGGGAAGCTCCAAACGGATGGTGGCATCGGAAGTAACGGCCATGTTTGATGCTTTTGGATAGCCATTGATGTATTCTTTGAATATCACTTGCTTGTTTTGCACCACCACCTCCAACGACACCTCCGCGACGTCTCCCATTTCAATGTATTTGATAGTGATCGAGTACCCTTTTTTCTATATATGAATATGATGAATATGTAATGTGCACATGTACATATATATTAAAACAAAAAAACTATACATACATAGTGTCATAGTGATACATATATTATATATATCCTAACGGTTTAGTATTTGGAATGTAATGGCACTAGTTATATATAATTCTAAAGGCATATTTTTCAACGGTTTCTTATTTGGAATCTAACACATGATCCTACGTTTATTTCTTGTCTTGTAATATATAGTATTTTATATTATATAGCTAGGCAAGAGAAGAAAGCAGAATAACAACTAAGAAAATATTGACTTATATATAAATAAAGAATTAGATGGGAAAATATGAAAATTGGAAGAAGTGAAGTTTGGTGGTATGATATAAGTTATTGTTGTTTGGAAGGCTTAGAACCCGAGACATTATATATACACACACATTATACAAACTATAGAGTGTCCACGCAATATAACGGCGATGGTGATGGTAGTAGCGATTGTGGTGCCGTGGTGGTGGTAAAAATAGTGATAACATGTCCATATGTGATAAATAGTAGATTGTCAACAGAGAATGAGCATGAAATTCTTGTTTCAGTAGTTTTTTATCTGTAAGTTTGAAGCAATCATATGTATCGATCAAGCATACATAACTCTCTTTAAGACTGATAGATGTAAACCATCATACCTATTGTAGTCAAACATTTCATTAAAGTAAAGTATAAAACTACAAAAAGTTTGTGAAAATTATATTCATTGATCCCAGATTAAAAATGATTAAAAAAATAATACGAGTATTTGTATAACTGGCAAACCCTAATTCTAACAACTATAAATAATTGTAAATAAAGCCCCCTAATATATACTATTTACATATGTCTACAACCTAAACATGGCGGCGGTGGCAACAGCGACAATAGTCTGCTATGGCATCAACCTTTGAGTGTATTTACGTGTGTGTGTGTATAGATGATGTTTTGTACGTGTGTATACGGATGGTCTAGATCAACTTTTAGAAATGGATCAATTCTTGACTTAAATTTAAAAGATTTTAAGAAATGGTATATATGTAGTAGAAATATGTTAAATCAGAGCACTTAAACGCTAAATATATGTGTTAAAACTTAAAAGCATATATACAATAATATAAAATTTTGTATGCATTAAACAGTCGTCCAAAAAAAAGAACTGGAAAGCCTTGTGTTTTATTCAATTCACAATCAATGAACTACAACTCAATTCATTAGAATTGTTTTTTTTAATCCAAAAAGACATCACAAACAAGCTATGTACATCCAGAGCAAATAAAAGTACTTTAAGTTCATACCCAAAACATAATAGTAAACAAGATGATGGCATAGATTGCTAAAAACTCCATCTGCTGATAAAGCAAAGAGTTTAATTAGGAGGATACTAGCTACTTGGAGCCGATATCCTTGAGAGCACAAATCTGCTCCTCCCCCATTGCAGACATCACACTCACGACCAGGTCCTTTCTCTCTGCAAATCCACCCTTGATCTGCATTCACATAAATATATAGTTAAATTAACATTTAAACGTACACTAGAATCTTGTGTTTGCTTCACTAACAACCTTACTTCTGGATATGAGGCAGGTAAGATGTAAACAATCAGACTTCTACCTAAAGTAAAGAGACTGCTTTCAGAAAGACCTCCGACAAAATGTAGAAAAAATGATGTGAGAGACGCCCATACATGTTTCCGGCCTCAAAACATCGTGACAAATATTATGGTTTTTTTTTAGTAAACAAAAAAGAAGCTACAAGACATAAGCAACAGATCGAATAAAACATCATAGACATTAGCATTCATCTTTATTGTACTAAAAAGAAATGCAAGATGTATATCATGACACATACCTGAGTCAAGAGAGCATCTGATATGTCTTATTTTATACCCATTTCCCACGGATTAATTAGTTGTTTTTGAGTGGTTTTCGAGTCGTTTTCGTATACAATTGTTAATTTGATAATCAAATAAACTAGTTGGTTAGGGAAATTGTTTTAAGCATTGGTGGTACCGGCTTTTACAAAGGAACTGATTAATTAGGTGATTGAAATGATTTTACAAACGTTGGTGGTACCACGTTGTCTTCACATAGATACAATTGTTAATTTGATAATCAAATAAACTAGTTGGTTAGGGAAATTGTTTTAAGCATTGGTGGTACCGGCTTTTACAAAGGAACTGATTAATTAGGTGATTGAAATGATTTTACAAACGTTGGTGGTACCACGTTGTCTTCACATAGATACAATTGTTAATTTGATAATCAAATAAACTAGTTGGTTAGGGAAATTGTTTTAAGCATTGGTGGTACCGGCTTTTACAAAGGAACTGATTAATTAGGTGATTGAAATGATTTTACAAACGTTGGTGGTACCACGTTGTCTTCACATAGATACAATTGTTAATTTGATAATCAAATAAACTAGTTGGTTAGGGAAATTGTTTTAAGCATTGGTGGTACCGGCTTTTACAAAGGAACTGATTAATTAGGTGATTGAAATGATTTTACAAACGTTGGTGGTACCACGTTGTCTTCACATAGATACAATTGTTAATTTGATAATCAAATAAACTAGTTGGTTAGGGAAATTGTTTTAAGCATTGGTGGTACCGGCTTTTACAAAGGAACTGATTAATTAGGTGATTGAAATGATTTTACAAACGTTGGTGGTACCACGTTGTCTTCACATAGATACAATTGTTAATTTGATAATCAAATAAACTAGTTGGTTAGGGAAATTGTTTTAAGCATTGGTGGTACCGGCTTTTACAAAGGAACTGATTAATTAGGTGATTGAAATGATTTTACAAACGTTGGTGGTACCACGTTGTCTTCACATAGATACAATTGTTAATTTGATAATCAAATAAACTAGTTGGTTAGGGAAATTGTTTTAAGCATTGGTGGTACCGGCTTTTACAAAGGAACTGATTAATTAGGTGATTGAAATGATTTTACAAACGTTGGTGGTACCACGTTGTCTTCACATAGATACAATTGTTAATTTGATAATCAAATAAACTAGTTGGTTAGGGAAATTGTTTTAAGCATTGGTGGTACCGGCTTTTACAAAGGAACTGATTAATTAGGTGATTGAAATGATTTTACAAACGTTGGTGGTACCACGTTGTCTTCACATAGATACAATTGTTAATTTGATAATCAAATAAACTAGTTGGTTAGGGAAATTGTTTTAAGCATTGGTGGTACCGGCTTTTACAAAGGAACTGATTAATTAGGTGATTGAAATGATTTTACAAACGTTGGTGGTACCACGTTGTCTTCACATAGATACAATTGTTAATTTGATAATCAAATAAACTAGTTGGTTAGGGAAATTGTTTTAAGCATTGGTGGTACCGGCTTTTACAAAGGAACTGATTAATTAGGTGATTGAAATGATTTTACAAACGTTGGTGGTACCACGTTGTCTTCACATAGATACAATTGTTAATTTGATAATCAAATAAACTAGTTGGTTAGGGAAATTGTTTTAAGCATTGGTGGTACCGGCTTTTACAAAGGAACTGATTAATTAGGTGATTGAAATGATTTTACAAACGTTGGTGGTACCACGTTGTCTTCACATAGATACAATTGTTAATTTGATAATCAAATAAACTAGTTGGTTAGGGAAATTGTTTTAAGCATTGGTGGTACCGGCTTTTACAAAGGAACTGATTAATTAGGTGATTGAAATGATTTTACAAACGTTGGTGGTACCACGTTGTCTTCACATAGATACAATTGTTAATTTGATAATCAAATAAACTAGTTGGTTAGGGAAATTGTTTTAAGCATTGGTGGTACCGGCTTTTACAAAGGAACTGATTAATTAGGTGATTGAAATGATTTTACAAACGTTGGTGGTACCAGTTTGTGTCTTTATTTTGTCACGATTATCTTTGTCAACTTAATTGAATTTGAACTTCATTTATGTGCAATCTAAACATGTTGTTGAGCGGATTCAAGATGGATGCCTTTTAAATTATTGTTTTAAACAAAAACTTTCTTTTCGATTAATCCTGAGGGATTACTAACAAATTTTACTAACTAATTGCAAAGTGACAATTCGGTCACAAAACCCCCCTCATTTCTACTTGAACTACTTTATTTTAACAATTGCTTTACTTAGTCCTTGTGATCGACCTCGGATTTACCAAGTTTACTATACTGCATACGATCGGGTTCACTGCCTGTAAGTGTGTTGTAGTCAGTCGCTAGGTGATTCGTGTTAT
This sequence comes from Erigeron breviscapus, assembly GCA_034093135.1. Taxonomy (NCBI): domain Eukaryota; kingdom Viridiplantae; phylum Streptophyta; class Magnoliopsida; order Asterales; family Asteraceae; genus Erigeron; species Erigeron breviscapus. The sequence goes on from CM067167.1 coordinate 126,851,351, forward strand.
TAAATTTTAAGACTCGATTTCACACATCAAGTTTTTGGCGCCGCTGCCGGGGACTTTTGTTTAGTAGTTGTTTAGTTTTGTAGTTCGACCCTTTCTCACATTTACTTGTGAGAAAGTTAATTGCTTCATTAGATAGATTTTATTTATTTTAAGTTTTATTTCATTTGTACCAGGTGCGGTTGACGGTTTGTTTTGTGGTGATTGTGCAGGTTCTTGCTAGTGGATGAACACTAGAGCCTCTGGCCGACCCTTGCATAGTCCTTTATCTAATCCAGGGAGAGCCAGACGTAGACTAGTGCAAAGAAACAACCAAGAGCCATCCACATCAGGCAAGATAGATTCAGAAACCGCAAATCAAGTTCCACCGGGCCAGGCCTCAAAAGATCAAGTGGTTAATAGGTCAGAGGAAAAAGCTTGGATATTTCGAACAGGTGAGGACTCAGAAGGAGAAGAAAAAGTTCAAACACCTAAACCGATTAGAACTGTACCTCCGCAAATTAACAGGAATCAAGATCAACAAAGAAGGGGAAACGGAATGGGCGAAGAACAACCGAGAGATATGAACAACGTTCCTTACAGGGAATGAAGAAGAACCATACCAGCTAACCGGGGCACAACTATCCGCCCTCCTCAGATTTCGGTAAACTTCTCTTTAAAGGGTAATCATCTCAAGAGTGTCGAGGAAGATAAGTTCGACGGTGTGAGAAGATGGGATCCTTATGCTCATGTTGAGAGGTTTGAAAAGATTTTCCGATTGTATCAGTACGGGGAAGGGCAAGCTGATATTGTGAAACTAGAATTATTTCCATTGACTCTCACTGGAGATGCATCTTCATGGTTTAAGGAGCTACCGGATAATTCATTCTCTACTTGGGCTGAACTCAGGGAAGGATTCATTGATGAGTTCTACTCTATAAGAACTCAAAGGTAATTAGAGAATCAGATTAGGGGTTTTTCTCAAGACCAAGGTGAGGATGTTGTAGATGCTTGGAAGAGATTTAAGGAGATGTTGAGGAATTGCCCGGGACATAGCATGGGTACTGAAGTGATTGTTGAGATCTTCTTCGATGGATTGGATAGGAGGTCTAAAAGGGAGCTCGGGTATGCATTTGGGGGTAGTTTCAACAACATTTCCCCGAATGAAGGCTACAAAATTCTTGAAGATATGGCTAAGGAGAGCTCGACCATAGATGAAGACCGAATCAAGAGATCCGGGAGAAACATTGTCGCTAAGGTTGAAAGTAGCGAAGATGCAAAACTAGTAGCTGAAGTTAAGGCTCTTTTAAAGCGTATGGATGAGAGGTTTGAAAAGATTTGCCGATTGTATCAGTACGGGGAAGGGCAAGCTGATATTGTGAAACTAGAATTATTTCCATTGACTCTCACTGGAGATGCATCTTCATGGTTTAAGGAGCTACCGGATAATTCATTCTCTACTTGGGCTGAACTCAGGGAAGGATTCATTGATGAGTTCTACTCTATAAGAACTCAAAGGTAATTAGAGAATCAGATTAGGGGTTTTTCTCAAGACCAAGGTGAGGATGTTGTAGATGCTTGGAAGAGATTTAAGGAGATGTTGAGGAATTGCCCGGGACATAGCATGGGTACTGAAGTGATTGTTGAGATCTTCTTCGATGGATTGGATAGGAGGTCTAAAAGGGAGCTCGGGTATGCATTTGGGGGTAGTTTCAACAACATTTCCCCGAATGAAGGCTACAAAATTCTTGAAGATATGGCTAAGGAGAGCTCGACCATAGATGAAGACCGAATCAAGAGATCCGGGAGAAACATTGTCGCTAAGGTTGAAAGTAGCGAAGATGCAAAACTAGTAGCTGAAGTTAAGGCTCTTTTAAAGCGTATGGATGAGAGGTTTGATGGTCAAGAAGGTAGGTTCAAGAGCCTGGAAAAGGATGTGAAAGCTATGGCTGATGGATGTGACAGTTGCGGGGATTTGCATTACACTGAGGATTGTCCCCAAAAGCCAGTTGAAGATGCTAAGTTTGTTCAGAATCAACAACAGGGAAATTTCAACCGTAACACCGGTTTTCAAAACCGGCAGTCAGGTAATTCTTATCCCTCATCTTCTTCTTATATTACTAACAATTCTGGTTTTGGTGGTAACAGGTTCAGTAGGTTCAATAACCAGAATCAACAAGATCCAGATTCAGAACTAAAGAATATAATGAAAGATTTCATTGGTACCCAGAGAGCAACTAATGAGCACGTTGCAGAAGAGTCAAAGAAGGTGAATTCTGCATTGGATGCTTTGACAACTCGGTTGGATGGACTCGGGTACAAGTTGGATCAAGGAATAAAGAACCATCAAGCCACAATAAAGGACTTGGAAGGAAGGCTTGAAAGGCTCGGGAATTCTAATAGAACACCCGGTACTTTACCGAGTAACACTCAACAGAACCCGAAGCCTCAATCAAGCAACCAAGGGCAAGGGCAGAAATACACTCCTCCTAATGCTAGAAATGAGCATGTTAATGCCATCACAACTCGAGCAGGTAAAACTTATAACTCAGCTAATCCTTTACCTGATGATGTTACTCCAGTTGTGCAGGTACATGAAGACGAGGAGGTTGTTGATGATGAGATAGAAATGGAGCCGAACCCAGCCGTGCAGACTCCGGCCGTTCCGTCTAAACCAGCTGAAAAACCAACAGTGAAGCCATATCAGCCCAAGATCCCATTTCCTCAACGGTTGAGGAAAGAGAAGATTAAGGAGCATTTCAAGAAGTTTGTTGAACTGATTCAGTCGATAAACATCACTGTTCCTTTAGTTGATCTTATTACAGGGATGCCAAATTACGCCAAGTTTCTCAAGGAGCTCATCAGTGATAAAAGGAAGCTTGATGAGGCAAAGACTGCCATTCTTAGTGCCGAGTGTTCAGCGATAATCAAGAATCAGATTCCTCCCAAGTTAGAAGATCCAGGGAGTTTTCTCATTGCTTGTTCTTTTGGTGCTTTTGTTTGTGAGGCCTTGGCCGATCTCGGGGCCAGTATTAATTTAATGTCGTATTCTGTTTATACCAAATTGGCGTTAGGTGAGTTGACTCCTACCCGAATGAGCATTAGGCTCGTTGACCGTTCGTTCCAATATCCCATGGGGATAGCGGAGAACATGCAGATTAAGGTAGGTCATATTGTGTTTCTGGTCTATTTTGTCATCCTTGAAATGGAGGCGGATTCTAAAGTCCCTCTAATTCTTGGCCGCCCATTCCTGAACACCGCGGATGCTATCATCCGGGTTAAGGATAAGGAGATTTCCTTAGG